>CM074719.1:232065752-232665752 GCA_037306005.1 Rhinophrynus dorsalis
TAGACATATAGTCTGGCCACTTGTCCACATATCTATGGTCAGATGAACTTTTATGCCATATGACGTCTCTTTCCCTTGCGTGAAAATTAAATGTGGCTTGGGGAATGCAGGAGGTAATGCAACATTAGTTATTTATTATCAATTGAAGTTTATTGATTTTCTTTTGTTTTAGGGAAAAGTTGTAAGGAATGAGATATGAAAAATCATAAAATACAAATAAAGAGAATACAAATCTGAGAAAAGATAAAGAAGAAAAAGAAAAAGAGTAAAAGAGAGAAGGAGAAGGAGGGGAGACACACTGCAAAAAAGATAGATACAATAGCACCAGCAGATTGTAATCCACTCAAGCATAGATCAGTGTGAGTACAAGTACAAACCTAGATCACATGCAACTAGAAATGTATCCAGGCAATGCTACAATTCGAGAGAGGCACTATATGCAATTTAAAATTGAAACATATAAATCCTGGCAGTTTAGATCCCACCGGGTCCCGGAGCCTTAATTTCCGTCATGACCTCTCCGCCAAAATGTTGGCAGAGAGGCACGAGGGAAAGTGTCAAGGTAGCATATTGAACCAGAAGAGTCTCATGACACCAATAGTGGAAAAACAGGGCTCTCCAGAAACAACATCCATCTCAGCCATATCCCATGATATCTATCGATCTCAGCCGGGGAGGAAGAAGCCAGCTCTGCCATCACTGGTATTTCCTATCCTTCCCCTCCTTCGGCAGCACTGGAATGGTAGCTCTAAGAGTCTGAGCATGAAGACTGGCCCCCCCCAGAACCGAATTGAACATATCAGTCATAGGACGCAAAAGTTCTGAAGAAAATAGAGCAAAGTCAGCCCATCAGGTCCAGGAGCATTACCTGCCTGAGACGCATTAATAGCCCCGTTTAACTCCTCAACAGTAAAGGGGTGTTCCAGGGACACGGCCACCGCCGGCATTAGCTTACAATGAACATGGTCCGCCAAGTATTTGTGGATGGATTGCACGCAACGCTCCGCATCCCAGATGCCCCCTTGCAAATCAATATTTGTAATGGTTTTTCAGACACTCAGACAGAGGATTAAAATAAAACACAGTTTTATTAGAAAAGAAAACAATAACAAGATTGCCCTCTACAGGCAGTATGGTGAATAGCAGAATATAGGCTACATAGGTCTTCTCAGGACCAGGATACAGAAACAGGGATAATACATAAGCTGTCACAGAACAGGCAAAAAAAACAGTGACTGGCAATGAATAGTTAAGTACAAAGAATCATCAGTCTCAAATGTGGAGTTAGGCACGCCCCAGGTGATAAGAGGCAGCAATAGGTGCTAGATCACACAACACCTTAAGTCCATATATGTATAGAGCTGCTGGATAGAGCTGAATCAGAGACTGAAGCTTCAGGGTAGTTGATAGATAGCCCCCACGGGCATATAACGGAGACCAACAGTATTGGGATCGCTTGAGCCAATAGCCCCCACGGGCGTAACGGAGACCAACAGTATCGGGATTTCTTGAGCCAATAGACCCCACAGGCGTAACGGAGACCAACAGTATCGGGATTGCTTGAGCCAATAGCCCCCACGGGCGTATAACGGAGGATGCTGTACTGCAAGAGCGTGAGTCAAATTTGACTTCACATCTCTGCCAGTCAAACTGGGGATTGTGTAATAATAGCCATGGAAACCCCAGAATGACTGGCGTGATGAGGTGAATTAATTATTTGAAAATGTACCTCCTCCTTGTGGAGAGCCCAAACCGCCATAGTAATAGGGGTTGTCTCCATGGTGATAAATGCCGGTTCCAAAGGCCTGCCATCAATGGTCTCAATAGCCAGAGGAGATTCCCTTTTGACTACCGGATTTTTGTGCAGTTCAGCAAAAGATTGGTCCATGAAGTAACCGGCTGCACCGGAGTCTATCAGTGCCATAACAATCACAGACAGGTCTGCCCACGAGAATACCACCTGGATGGTGGGTCTCTGTGTACTTGTATCCAGGGACTGCTGTACGCCACCTAGGGCCTGTCCCCCAAGGTACCCTAGGTGCGTCCGTTTCCCGGTCGTACCGGACATGTGCGTAATAGGTGCCCAGCTTTACCACAGTATAAGCATAGGTCCCGTCTTCTGCGGTGCGCCCTCTCCTCCTTAGTCAGTCTGGTGAACCCCGAGCTGCATTGGCTCTCCATCCTCGGGTGAGCGTTCAGGAGGAAAGGGTGGCAAGGTGGGTTCAAAAGACTGCCATGCCCGTAATTTCTGGATTTCGCTCTCTTTGCCATCCGCCTCTCACGGATGCGGAAGTCAATAAGCATGACATAGTCGATATACTCATCCAGATCACTGGGCACATCTCTGGCAGCAATTTCGTCTTTAATGGATTCGGACAGGCCCTGAGCAAAGGCTGCCACTAACGCCTCATTGTTCCAGCCCACCTCCGCTGCCAAGGTCCGAAACTCAATGGCGTAGTCGCCCAAGGTACGATCGCCCTGTTGTATCTCCATTAGCCTTTTGGCAGCAGAGGCGGCTCTACCAGGTACCTCAAACACTCTGCGAAACTTTCTTACGAACTCATTATAGTTCAGAGTGCAGGGTTTGGCATTCTCCCACAGAGGATTAGCCCAAGACAGTGCCTTGCCTGTTAATAGGGAGATCATAAATCCGACCTTACTTCGGTCGTTAGTAAATGCCTGAGGCGTGAGTTCCAGGAATATCTCCAATTGGTTAATAAAGCCTCTGCATTGAGTAGGTTAGCCATCATATCTTAACGGTAACGGCGCCGCCGTCTTTAGACCTCTGGTATGTGTAGTAGGAACTACAGACAGATTGTCCGGTGTCGAGACTGGAGTGACCACCGGATTCTGGTTATGTTTGTCTAGGTGTACCGTACGCTCAAGTAAGGTTTGTAAGGCCAGTGCCAACTGGTCTAGGCGCTGCTCGTGCACATCCATTCTCCAATGGATGTTATGTGTGCTAGTTTCACCCTTGCTGTCTGAGGTCATGGCCCTTTGTATTGTAAAGGTTTTTCAGACACTCAGACAGAGGATTAAAATAAAACACAGTTTTATTAGAAAAAAAAAACCAATAACAAGATAGAGCTGAATCAGAGACTGAAGCTTCAGGGTAGTTGATAGATAGCCCCCACGGGCATATAACGGAGACCAACAGTATTGGGATCGCTTGAGCCAATAGCCCCCACGGGCGTAACGGAGACCAACAGTATCGGGATTGCTTGAGCCAATAGCCCCCACAGGCGTAACAGAGACCAACAGTATCGGGATTGCTTGAGCCAATAGCCCCCACGGGCGTATAACGGAGGATGCTATACTGCAAGAGTGAGTCAAATAGCCCCTTGGGCTTGTAATGGAGACCAACAGTATCGTGATAGCTTGAGTCAATAGCCTCCACGGGCGTATACCGGAGACCAACAGTATCGGGATCGCTTGAGCCAATAGCCCCCACGGGCTTATAACGGAGACCACCTGTTGCTGCTAGTGCTTGAGCCAATAGCTCTTCCCACGGCCACGTTAACGGAGACCTACTGCTCTGTAGATGACAACTGAGCCGCCGACAACCGAGGCCCACAACGCGGCCAACTCCGCAGAAGCAGTGAATAAGGTAATGGCTCAGCAAGAGTTAATAGTAGCAGCGAGGTAGGAGTAAGCACTACAAGTGATCTGAGGCTCAATGAGTAGCGAAATAGCACAGCAAGTGCCAAGGAGACTCAGCTATACTTAGTACAATGCACCAGAGAAACGGAAGGCTCAGCTCAGGAGACACGGCTCAGCAGGAGTTAATGAAGCAATCTCGAAAGGCTCAGACACACACTCTGCAGCGATCAGAATGTCGCCGAGGCGATGACAGGAGCTGTAGACTGGAACAGTAGTAAGCCAGAGCAGGATGTCAGCCAGGCCGGGTCATATCACGGAGGAGATTCGCAGACAAGCCAGATCAGCAACGAGCAGGAACGTCAGCCAGGCCGGGTCAGATCACGGAGGAGATTCGCAGACAAGCCAGATCAGCAACGGGCAGGAACGTCAGCCAGGCCGGGTCAAATGACGGAGGAGATTCACAGACAAGCCAGATCAGCAACGGGCAGGAACGTCAGCCAGGCCGGGTCGGATCGCGGGACAGGAACACAGGAGCGTAGTCAGTACAGGCCAATTCGGTACACAGGAGATCAGGAACACTGGAACACAGCAACAGCAACACTGGCTTTGGAACACCACGAAAGGGCCCTGACAGGTGCCAATGGCCAGAATAAAAAGGTCACCAGGGGCAGGCCAAACAAGCTCAACCAATAAGGGAGCAGCACAAGTGGGAGTGACAGAGAGATCACGGGAACCGTGATAATATTATAAAGATCACCATAATATTCTCTGAATGCTTCCGCAATCTGGGAAGGTAACTGAACCGAAACATTCTGCTTAGTCGGAATCTTGGAAACATGAAACTGTCACGCGTGCTTGCGAAGCATACGGGCTAATAACCAGCCGCATTTATTGCTATTCTCAAAAAAATAACTTTTTACACCGTTGATGGGCAAGACGATTCTTCATAGCTAACAAAACCGCCAGCTGTGTCCTTTTCAGCAGGAGCGATTGGTAATCCGCCATCATCAAGGAACACTTATGCAATCGTTCCAATTGCAGAATATCATTGGTCAGCGCAACAAACGTTCGCGACTGTTCCCGTTTCCTCTCAGTGCCTATCGCAATGAAATGCCCACGTACCACACTTTTATGCGCCTCCCACACCACAGGTAACGCTACTCCAGGTGTCAAGTTTTCTGAAAAATCAAGTTTGAGAACCTCCACAGTCCGGGAGGCAAGCAATGGGTCTAACAAGAGAGATTCATTTAGTCTCCAAGTCGAGCGACTCAAACTAGACAGGGGAGAAGATAGCTGCAACTTGACCGGGGAGTGATCAGACCATATCAAAGAACCAACATCAACCGAAAGCAAGGAATCTAAATCCCGATGAGACAGGAAAATGTAGTCAAGTCTGGAGTAGGAACCACGGGGGGAAGTATAGTAGCTATAATCACGTGCAGTCAGGTTAACCACCCTTCAGCTGTATCACAGTGCCCGTGATTCTTGTGTGACATTCTGACTTCCGGGTTTGTGCCTTGCTGTCTGTTATTGGTGCTAGCTGGGCTAGCCTTTATCTACGCCCTCCTGTCACTAGGCCGGAGCCCTTTCGTGGTGTTCCTGACCTTACGTTATTCAGTGCTCGTGTTCCATGTGTTGATCTGGTTTCCGTCTGACCTTGCTCCTGTTCTGCTCCTGTGTACCAATCCAGGCTTGGCTGACTATCGCTCTCTGTGTACTGGCCCAGGCTTGGCTGACTACCGCTCTCTGTGTACCGATCCAGGCTTTGGCTGACTACCGCTCTCTGTTTACCGACCCAGGCTTTGGCTGACTACCGCTCTCTGTGTACCGATCCAGACATTGGCTATCTACCGCTCTCTGTGTACCGATCCAGGCTTTGGCTGAGTTCCGCTCTCCTTGTACTGATCCAGGCATTAACTGACTTACGCTACGTGTTGCCTCCGGTTGCACTACTCTCAGCCTGTGATTATCTATGACCTCTGTTAAGCATACAGTCAGTGCTATTCGGTCACTAAGCGTTTACTGTTGCCTTCCCACTATACGCTCAGCCTGAGACTATCTGTGGCCTCCGTTAAGCACACCCAGTCAGTGCGATCCGGTCACTAAGTGGTTACTGTTGCCTTTCCACTATATGCTCAGCCTGTGACTATCTGTGGCCTCCGTTAGCACATCCAGTCAGTGCGGTCCAGTCACTAAGCGGTTACTGTGGCCTTCCCACTATACGCTAAGCCTGTGACTATCTGTGGCCTCCGTTAGCACATCCAGTCAGTGCGATCCAGTCACTAAGCGGTTACTGTTGCCTTCCCACTATACGCTAAGCCTGTGACTATCTGTGGCCTCCATTAAGCACACCCAGTCAGTGCGATCCGGTCACTAAGCGGTTACTGTTGCCTTCCCACTATACGCTCAGCCTGTGACCCGGTAGAGCCTCCTCAGTTCCTTGTTGCACCAGATATCAGGCTGCCTTACCCGGTAGTCGGTAAGGCCGGTAGAGCCTCCTCAGTTCCTTGTTGCACCAGATTTCAGGCTGCCTTACCCGATATTCGGTAAGGCCGGTAGAGCCTCCTCAGTTCCTTGTTGCACCAGATATCAGGCTGCCTTACACGGTATTCGGTAAGGCCTGTAGAGTCTCCTCAGTTCCTTGTTGCACCAGATTTCAGGCTGCCTTACCCGGTATTTGGTAAGGCCAGTAGAGCCTCCTCAGTTCCTTGTTGCATTAGTATTAGGCTGCCTTACCCGGTATTCGGTAAGGCCGGTAGAGCCTCACCATTGTATTGCTATTTTGTATGCCCTGTCCTGTGTCAAACTTTATTACTCCTGTCTGTAGAGTTTGGACCCGTGAGGGGCCTTGTGCACTTTATTTTGCCTAATAAATTGTCTGAGTGTTCAATAAAACAGTGACAAGCTGTCCATCAGCTGATGTTGTGCCAAAGCTGTCCGCATGCCCCTCAGTAGATTAGCAGGCTGTTACAGTTTTCTGACACTCAGACCAGGATGTAAAGTAAAAACACAGTTTATTGAATTAAACAGTAATACGATGCCCCTAGGGGCCAGTACAGGAATGGCAGAAATAGCAAACACGAACAGAGTGAATGCAATTCAGCAAATACTGGACAATGGATATATAGTAAATGACCCCAAAGGGTTAACAAGTGCAAGAGGAGAACTAAGTCCTAGTTTGGCCAACGCCCAGGATATATAGCAGTCTCTGGGTAATAGTTCTTGAATCACAAAGCTGGAACTCAGTAGCAGTCTCTGGAACACAGTTCTTGAATCACAAAGTTGAAGCAAGGTGTCTGTACTAGATTTACTCTCAAAGGGAAATGGAAGGCACAAGTGCCAGAGCTGAGTACAAACCACCACTGTGGGATAAGAGGAAGTGCTATTGCCAAACGGTAGTACCAGAACCTGAGCCGCCCTTAACTGGAAATGGAAGTTAACTCTGCATGTACCCAATGGATAGTGCCCTGACACCTCTCGGATGTCAAATAATGGTATCGAATGCACAAGCACTGAGAGCCAAGCACTGGATAGTGCAGATGGATAGCGTAACCTCTGTATGACAATAGGCCGGAGCCAGGACACCCCTCCGGTGCCGTACAGGACCTTCCCAGCAAGAGGCGAACGGATAGCAATGCCCACAGGCGCGGTCACGGTGCACACCGAACACCGGACCGGCAATACTCTGCTGAAGGTAATGAGGCATTTCAGAGGTACCGAAGGAATGGCTCTTAACGATAAGTGTATGCTTGGCAAGAACTGAGGCACAAGACTGAGACTACGAAGTACTGCAGGAGTTAACTGGTTCTGTACCGGAACACAGCAACGTACCAAGTATGGCAAAGCACCCTTAATCTCAGCTAGAGTAATGAGAGGAATAGCGAGAACCAAGTGATCAGAATGTCGCGGACGCGACCGGGCCGTGCAGGTACACCGGAACAGCAGACTGGAACAGGCAATAACCGGAACCGGAGTACAGCAGGAACAGCAGCCGAAGAACTGGATCAATCACAGAGCAAGGTCGTCTACCGGAGCCGGGTCGTACACGGAGCAGGATCATCAGCCAGGACCGGATCAATCACGGAGCAAGGTCGTCAGCCAGAGCCGGGTCATACACGGAGCAGGATCATCAGCCAGAACCGGATCTATCACGGAGCAGGGTCGTCAGCCAGAGCCGGGTCATACACGGAGCAGGATCAAAAGAAGAGTCAGACAAGCCGGGTCGGTACACTAGAGAACTGGAACACAGCAACAAGGCACAGATACTGGAACACCACGAAAGGGCAAAGCACAAGTGCCCAGGGCCAGAGTATAAAGGCACATCCTGGGCGGGCCAATCAGCTTCCTCCAATGCACAGACGGAACAACCCTGATTGACAGTGTAGCACGGGAACCGTGATAGTACCCCCCTCTCAAAGACCCCCTCTCCTGCCAAGGGCTTTAATAGTGACACATGGAACACATTGTGATTACGCATAGTATTAGGAAGTTCCAAAGCGTATGCCACAGGATCGATCTTGCGTATAATCTTGAATGGCTCAATGAACCGGGGGGCCAGTTTATTCGAGGGCACCTGCAGGTTGAGATTCTTGGAGGAGAGCCATACCCTATCCCCAACCTGGAAGGAAACCGCTGGCAGCCGTCTGCGATTGGCATGCCGCTGGTGTCTGTGGAAGGACTGACTGAGGGACCTTTGTACCTGTGCCCAAGTGGAGCGGAGCTGCTCCATGTGCTTATCCAGAGCCGGAATCTGCTGGGACTGAAATAAGTCCGGGAGTAGACAGGGCTGGGACCCATAATTAACAAGAAATGGGGAACTCCCAGATGATGAATTCACCGCGCAGTTCCTGGCGAACTCTGCCCACGGCAACAGGTCAGCCCAATTATCTTGATGATCAGTCACAAAGCAGCGTAAAAACTGCTCCAGTCCCTGATTGGCACGCTCAGCGGCCCCGTTGGTCTGGGGATGGTAGGCGGAGGAGAAGGATAATTGAATGCCCATCTGGCCACAGAATGCCCTCCAGAATCTCGACACAAATTGACTCCCCCGGTCAGACACAATTACTCTGGGCACCCCGTGCAAGCGGAATACTTCTCTGGCAAAAACTGATGCCAATTCCTGGGCCGAGGGAAGGCCAGAGAGGGGCACGAAATGAGCCATCTTTGAGAATCTATCCACCACCATCAAGATAAACGTATAGCCCTTGGAACTCGACAGCTCTCCCAAAAAATCAATCGAAATATGGGACCAAGGACGATCACCATTAGGCACTGGTTGGAGGAAGCCTACTGGGAGACGTCTGGGAGTTTTGGCACGGGCACAGATAGCGCAAGCAGCCGTGAATGCAGAGCAGTCGGCTTTCAGGGAGGGCCACCAGAATGTTCGTGATAGTGACCATGCCAACTGATCTCTGCCGATGTGCCCAGCTGCCTTAGATGAGTGGTAGGTCTCAAGTAATTGGGTACAAAAAGGTTCGTCCACAAAACACCTGCCAACTGGGGTTTCAGGGGGTACCCGAGTTTGTGATGCCAATATTTGCTCTCCCAGTGGCGAGGTGATGCTGGTACGAATAGTAGCCAGAATTCTGTCTGGCTGAATTATGGGGACCGGAGCCTCATCCCTCTCAATGTCCGTGCAGAATTGTCTAGAAAGAGCATCCGCCCTAATATTTTTGGAACCAGGCAAGTACAAGACTATGAAATTAAATCTGGACAGAAATAGAGCCCATCGAGTCTGGCGAGAAGACAATCGTTTTGCCTCGGATAGGTAAATCAAGTTTTTATGGTCTGTGAGGATCAACACTGGTGCTCTAGTGCCCTCCAGAAGATGTCGCCATTCTTTTAATGCCAAGATGATAGCCAACAGTTCCCTATCACCAATTTCGTAATGGCTTTGGGCACTAGATAGTTTTTTAGAAAAGAACCCACACGGCCTCAAGTTACCCCCTTCCTTGGGGCGTTGGGAAAGAACTGCCCCTACCCCAACCTCGGAGGCATCAACCTCTAGAGTAAACGGCAGGGTGGGATTAGGGTGGGACAGTATAGGAGCGGATGCAAATGCCTTTTTTAGAGTTTCAAAGGCTATTTCAGCTGCCTGGGACCATTGAGAGGGATTTGCCCCCTTATGCGTAAGGTCAGAGAGAGGTTTTGTGATGGTAGAGAAGTTCTGAATAAACTTTCTATAATAGTTGGCAAAGCCCAAGAACCTTTAAATAGCTTTTAATCCCTTGGGTCGTGGCCATTGTAGGACCGCTGCCAACTTCTCTTGGTCCATTGCTATGCCATCATTGGATATCACAAAACCCAAGAATGGTACTTGGGAGCGATGAAATTCACATTTTTCTAGTTTGCAGAACAATTTGTTCCTGCGTAATCGCATCAATACTTCCGAAACATCCTGGATGTGCTGGGTTAAATTAGCAGAATGGATCAATATATCGTCCAAGTACACCACCACACAAGACTGTAGCATGTTACGGAGGATATCATTTATAAACTCTTGAAATACGGCAGGTGCATTACATAACCCAAATGGCATAACCAGATATTCTTAGTGGCCTGGCATAGTATTGAATGCCGTCTTCCACTCATCACCAGGCCTTATCCTTATTAGGTTATAGGCAGCACGAAGATCGAGTTTCGTGAAGATAGAGGAGCCTTTCAACCTGTCAAATAATTCTGTGATGAGCGGAATGGGGTAGGCATTCTTGGCAATCAACTTATTGAGTCCACGGTAGTCAATACACGGTCCTAATTCGCCACTTTTCTTTTTCACAAAAAAGAACCCTGCACCTGCCGGAGAGGATGATTTACGAATAATCCCTCTTCTGAGGGCATCCTCGATGTATTCCTCCATGGCCCTAGTCTCTTCCCCGGACAATGGGTAGGTCCTACCCCTTGGTGGCACAACTCCCGGGGGCAAATCAATAGCGCAGTCATATGGTCGATGCTGCGGCAATGCGCTAGCCTCACCCTTACTGAATACGTCACTGAACTTGCTGTATTCAGCTGGCACAGAAGGAGAGGTACACATAATCTTGACTGGGTGAGATAAACAGTGACTAGTGCAGTACTCAGACCAAGACTCAATTTCGCATCTTTGCCAGTCAAACTGGGGATTGTGCAGCGACAACCAAGGGTACCCCAGAATGACCGCATGGTGAGGTGAATGTATAATTTGGAAACGTACCCCCTCTTTGTGGAGAACCCCAATAGCCATAGTGATGAGAGTAGTCTCCATGGTGATAAGTGCTGGTTCTAGGGGTCTGCCATCAATAGCCTCAATGGCTAGCGGGGTATCTCTTTTAGACAACGGAATACTGTGTCTTTCAGCGAATGCCTGGTCCATGAAATAGCCTGCTGCGCCAGAATCTACCAAGGCTAGTGCCTCCACAGCTTGATCACCCAGAAGAAAACTCACCGGTATGGTGGGTTTCTTGGAACAAGGATCTGAGGACGACTGTACACCACCTAGGGCCTGCCCCCAAGGTACCCTAGGTGCGTGCGTTTCCCGGACGTACCGGACATGTGCGTAGTAGGTGCCCATTCTTGCCACAATATAAACATAACCCATGCCTTTTGCGATAAGCCCTCTCCTCCTTAGCCAGCCTAGTATATCCAATCTGCATGGGCTCCCCTGTTTCAGGTGCCCCATCAGGAGGAATGGGAGGCGAGGGTGTGTTAAAAGACCTCTCGTGCCCATGGGTCTTGGAACTAGCCCTTTTAGCCAAGCGCCTCTCGTGCATTCGGGTGTCAATGAGTATCACATACTCTATGTACTCATCAAGGTCAGTGGGTACCTCCCTGGCAGCAATTTCATCCTTGATGGAGTCAGATAGGCCTTGTGAGAAGGCTGCCAGGAGTGCCTCATTATTCCAGGCCACTTCTGCAGCTAAAATACGAAATTCTATTGCATAGTCGGCCACAGTGCGATTGCCCATCTGTATTACCATTAATTTCTTAGCTGCCGAGGTGGCTCGCCCTGGTGTCTCAAACACTCTGCGAAACTGTATGACAAATTCGTTAAAATTCAGAGTGCAGGGTTTGGGCTGCTCCCATAAAGGATTAGCCCATGCCAGCGCTTTACCAGTTAACAGAGATATCATGAACCCCACTTTGCTACGGTCATTCGGAAAGGCATAGGGTGTGAGTTCTAAGAATATCTCCAGTTGGTTAAGGAACCCTCTGCACAGTGTGGGTTCGCCACCGTATCTGAGTGGTAACGGCGCTGCCGCCGTGAGACTTCTGGAGGGAGCCAGCAATTGCCCAGTGGCATTGTCCGGTGTCAAGACTGGGGGGACCACCGGACTTTGATTCGGTTTCTCGAGATGTACCGTACGTTCAAGCAAGGTTTGCATGGCCAAAGCCAATTGATCTAGACGTTGCTCGTGAACATCCATCCTCCAGTGGAGGTTCTGTGTATTACTGTCACTCTTCCCGTCTGAGGTCATGGCCCTTTCGTACTGTTATGGTTTTCTGACACTCAGACCAGGATGTAAAGAACTGAGGCACAAGACTGAGACTACGAAGTACTGCAGGAGTTAACTGGTTCTGTACCGGAACACAGCAACGTACCAAGTATGGCAAAGCACCCTTAATCTCAGCTAGAGTAATGAGAGTAATAGCGAGACACCAAGTGATCAGAATGTCGCGGACGCGACCGGGCCGTGCAGGTACGCCGGAACAGCAGACTGGAACAGGCGATAACCGGAACCGGAGTACAGCAGGAACAGCAGCCGAAGAACTGGATCAATCACAGAGCAAGGTCGTCTACCGGAGCCGGGTCGTACACGGAGCAGGATCATCAGCCAGGACCGGATCAATCACGGAGAAAGGTCGTCAGCCAGCGCCGGGTCATACACGGAGCAGGATCATCAGCCAGAAACGGATCTATCACGGAGCAAGGTCGTCAGCCAGAGCCGGGTCATACACGGAGCAGGATCATCAGCCAGAACCGGATCTATCACGGAGCAGGGTCGTCAGCCAGAGCCGGGTCATACACGGAGCAGGATCAAAAGAAGAGTCAGACAAGCCGGGTCAGTACACTGGAGAACTGGAACACAGCAACAAGGCACAGATACTGGAACACCACGAAAGGGCAAAGCACAAGTGCCCAGGGCCAGAGTATAAAGGCACATCCTGGGCGGGCCAATCAGCTTCCTCCAATGCACAGACGGAACAACCCTGATTGACAGTGTAGCACGGGAACCGTGATACAGGCACACACAAGATGCCAGAGAAGGTGTCCAAAGTGGGGTCTAGAGCCACATTAAAGTCCCCCCCAGCACCAACACCCCCTCCTGAAATCCCTGGAGTTTCGACAGTACCATAGGTAGAAAAGCAGACTGCCTAGTGTTGGGAAAATATACATTCGCAATGGTATAATATTTATCATGAATCCTACCCTTCACAAAAAGAAAGCAGCCCTCGTTATCAGCTAAAGACTCCACCTCAGTAAACGGCACACCCCTCGAAATCAAAATAGCAACCCTCCTAGCTTTCTGCCGGGCATTACTACTATACTATACTACTACTGAGGATAGTATTTATTAGTGAGCGATGGATGTTTATTCAGCAGAAAATGAGTTTCCTGCAACAAAGCAAATGACACATAGTGGAACCTAAGATCCCTGAGCAGATTGGACTTTTTCTCAGGCGTATTGAGGCCCCTTTTGTTCAGTGAGTAAAAATTTAAAGAAGCCCGAGAGGAATTTATGATGCCACCATGTGTCATTGGGTAGGGGAAGGAACACAAATAGGTCAAGGGATAGGGTAAAGCATAGAAAAAGGAAATAAGATAGGAAAAGAAAAGAGAAAGAAAAAGAAAAAAGTACCAGTCCTAACCACTACACCTACACTCAGTGGGGTGCTGCGCCAAACGCCAGGAAAACCCCGGGAATCAGCCAGGACCCGATGTTTGAAAACAAGCGCGTAAACCCTGTGAGGGTAAGTGGGTGGCCAAGATCCAAGAGCAATGCCGTCACCCCGCTATACAACCAGTGCACAACTGAGCAGGCAAAGTGTCAATAAACAAGGAACAGTCCGTGCCCAGAGGCCAGCCAGCACATACATTGCAAATGAATAGTACAGAAACTCCAACAAAAACACAGAGCCAAAGAACCACTCTATTCAACAAATTAATCCGGCCCCAACTCTCCCCTCCCCACCCCCAGCATCCCAAGAGGAAGGACCCAAGATCCACCATATCCACTCTGCGGGGAATACCCACATCCCGTGCAGGCGCATCTCGGGCTACAGCCCCTAAAACATACCCAAAGTCCAGGAATTCCCCCTCCCCAATTAAAGGACCTGGGCAATGCAGGGGCACCCAGTGGGTAGCAGTCGTCAGGAACGCCATTCATGAGGTACCTCACTAAACACCGCAGCTTGCAGGCAGTTCCCAAGAACCGTGACCAAGGGGGTCAGTACAATAAGTGTAAACCCAGACCAAACAATTGCGGACCACAGAAATGCCCGAGACCCCCCCCAAGAGCAAACCCGATAAACAGCAAGCAAACCCCCCAGCATAAACCAAGAATAAATTAGCACCCACTAGAGCACTCGAACCCACCCAACCCATGCCCCGGTACCAACAATAGCAAGACCCATGTATGTGTCCTTGAGTTACCAACAACACAGGGCTCTCCCGTAGGCCCAACTCAAAATTAGGGAGACGTGTCCCAGGTGCATGCCTCCGAGGGTCCAGTGCATCGACAAAGGCAGTCCCAAGTAGCCACAGGCCCCACCATAGGCCTGAGACAACTAGCACCCTCCAGCAGAGCAGGAGTTACAGAAGATCAAAAAGTTCCAGGAAAGGGGGTAAGGACAATGCTGCAATCCATCACTATTCAGGGGTCCAATCCCTCCACAGGGTGCACGTCTCCAAGGGACTCGGTGCTCTACGAGGTTCAGAAGGCCCCTCTCGCCGTTGCCTCGCCTGGGAAGGATACTCAGGGTCGTCCCAGTCCGGTACCGCAAAATCAGGTAGGTTGGCAGCCCGAACGAAACCAGGTACATCAGCTGAACTCCTAATGACATGGAGGTATTTCCAATCCTGGCCGTCAAACTAAAGGGGGAACCCCACCGATAAGGGATTTTACGGGAAACCAGCGCCCCTGTAAGTGGTTGTAGCGCCTTTCTTTTTTGTAAAGTGAGCCAAGCTAAATCCTGGAATAGAGTCACTTCACTGCCGCGGAAAGATCAGCACCTCTTACCTCTCGCCTTTCCCAAAATCTCCTCCTTCAGGCGGAAGCTAGACAGGCAACAGACTACATCTCTGCTGGACACCGCTGCTGGAGAGCACAGTGAGCTTGTTCTAGACCAACCGGCGTCCCTTCAGGTCTATCCAGGATCATGTTGAAGAGAGAGGTAAGTGCCACAAACAGGTAACCCGGGGCGATCTCCTCAGCAAGACCACGCGCCCGGAGGTTGTTGCGCCGTCCCCTCTTATCCAGATCTTCCAGCAGGCGACGGAGCTCCTGAATCTGAGAGGCATACTGGCGGGAGTGCGTCGACATGCCCCGTAAACCAGCCTCCGTTTGCACAATCTGCTGTTCCAACACCATCACCTTAGAGTCAAGGGCTTCTAGTCCCGAGCAGAGCCCCGCTATATCCTCCCGAACATCACGAACACCCTGCTTGATATCAGCTGCCAGGGCAAGGTAGTCCTCCCTAGTGGGAATAGTGTTCATCAGAGCCAAAAAGTCCCTCGACACAACGGGCTCCTGGGCGTCTCCTTGGGTAGGAGAGGGTGAGACATATGAGCCTCCAGATGATGTTGAATGAGAAGGAGACACCGCCATATTGGGGCCGTCCCCACAACGGGAAGAGCCCGCAGGAGAGGCGAAACAGTCCTAAACAGAGGGTTCTTTATGTTTTTTACCAGTCCCGGGAGTTCGCTGGTCCTTGGGGTGGCGTTTGGTCCGAACCATCCCACTTAAGTGCGTTCTGTAGCATACAAAACCGGCCACCAGTGCAGAGCGAGCAATTCGATCAGCCATCTCAGACCATGGCCAGACACGCCCCCTCCAACATTAGTTATTTAAAACCTCTATTTTCAGCAAAAGAATAGGGCAACATGTCAACCTCAAATAATTTTTGCAAATTTTTCATCCCATAAGCATAATTTGGGATTATTCTTGTAAATGTTTTGGGTATTTTTAAGAACTCAGTAAATTTGAGCTGCCAACACATAGAAGAACTGTACAACTTAATTGCTTTAAAGGGATAGTAATACTTAAAATGTAAAAAAAATATGTTGTAGGGTTTATCCCCCTGAGTAAAACAAGGGTACTCCCATTGCTGAAAGGTGTTTCATTCAAAAGTTATTAATTTTCAAAGTTGAGTTTTTTTAGGTGCAATATCACAGTGGCCTGAAAATGTACAGTGGCGCTGTTGCTACACGATCCTATGGACAGCTCTGGTCAGTTGACCATAAATCTCCATAGGATGGTGTAGCAACAGCGCCACTGTACAATTTCAGGCCACTGTGATATTGCACCTGAAAAATTCAACTTTGGAAATTAATAACTTTTGAATGAAACACCTTTCAGCAGTGGGAGTGCCCTTGTTTTACTCAGGGGGATAAACTCTACAACATATTTTTTTTTACATTTTAAGTATTACTATCCCTTTAACAACATGGCTACTAATAATGGGTATCCTTTTAAAAGGTCGCATGCAAAAGAGCATGCAACCACATAACACATTAATCATGTCGCCATAATAAAAATGGCAACATGAGAATCTCTCACTGCATGACAGCGCGAGATTCTCATGCTGCCTACTGAAATGTAGTGGTTGTGAAGGTCTGCTGGTCTGTGTTACAATAAACATCCTTGGATGTGTGAGTATGTGCTTACTTGAAAACACCAAATAGCATGCAGTAAGGCTCTTTCCAATATCAACGGATTGTAGTCCCTCCTCCCACACCATGACCGTTCTCTATTGTTTCCGTCTCACGGCCTCCTTTAAAACAAACAGGGCTAGATTTAAAGGCAGCCGTTAAACCATCTGCTAAGTAAAAAAGGCACATCGGCCGCAAAGAACACATGGTTTACGGCAGATTCAAAGGTAAGCGTACAAGAATAGCTATCGGGCGTAGGCACTACAAAAACACGTTACACAAAAACCAGCGTCGCACCTGACTTCGCATTACCGTGCGTCCCAAACACCCGTTAAAACACAACTTAAGTCAAAATGTTACATTACGGCTGCCGTTGTCTAGCAACCCTGATAGATGCACAAACAAAATTCAAACCAACAGCCAATCCCAAGGCCCCAAAGTATCAAAAATGTTCAAATACACCTATATATCTCAAAATAACGGTTACACCCTGTCTGTGTTTCGAGTTTCAGCAAGCTAGAGGACAGGACCCAGGAGTGGAGTATAGTGTTTAGAGAGAGAGAGAGAGAAGCATACACAGGAGTAAGGTAGAGGGATCTTGGAGAGAATTACATTTAAATAGACACATAGCACACTTTTGCACATAGCACATACATTTCATCACACCCTACACATTTTAAACTTTATTTTTACAGTGTGAATCCGTGAGTGAAAGTGTGTGACAGAGAGTGAGTGGGATCGAGTGTGTCTGTGAGGGCGTGTGAGAGTGCCTGGGTGTGAGTGGGTGAATGATGGCTAGGAGAGGAGGACAGGAGAGAGGGATGGGGAGACTAGTGGAGGAGGAGGAGGAAGGTCAGGAAGGGATCGCTCAGCAGAGCAGGGGTGGGAGAGGGAGATACGCAGGGCAGAGGGGGACCAGGCCCACAAGAACAGGCACACTAAGAAGAAGAGGGACAGATCCTGCAGTGGGACGAGGGGTAGTGCCTGGGGACCACCACACACAGGCAGGGGCAGAGCAGGCAGGACACTCCGGGTCTGACTCCTCGCATGCCGGAGCTGAGGGGGACATGGTCAGGGATCCCCGATATACCGAGGAAGAAAACACGGCCCTCGTGGAGGCTGTGCTGGAGAGGGAGAGTGTCCTCTTCCCGGGGGAGAGACTCCCTGGCCTGTCTGCGAGGAGGAGAGCTGCCTGGAGTCAAATCTGCAGCAGAGTTAATGCGGTGGCCACCTGCAGACGGGATGTTGACTCAATAAAGAAGAGATGGGGCGACTGCAAAAGGCAGGTGAAGAAGAAGATGGGGGATGCCGCCCTGCACGCCCGAGCCACCGGAGGTGGGCCACCTGTCCCCATCACCTTCAGCGCATGGGAGGAGAGGCTGCGGCAGACACTGTCGTCTACCCTCATTGAGGGGGTCCCTGGAGGATCAGACACTGGGGATGAGACGAGCCTCCACACCACTGGTAAGTGCATCACCCCAAAACCACACACCACCTCAAACCACACACCCATCACAAACAAGCACTCACATCCCAACATCTGCCCTTCATTCATCCACACAACTGCACCAACACAGCACCCTGAGGGTTTAAACAGGACGCAAGACAAGGACAAATGTCAAGGTTCAACAAACCTGTCCAACTCCCTGGTTAACCCTCATGTTGCTGTGCTGATCACACACAATACACACAAACCATGCTCAGTAAAGTGTTGTATGTCAAACATCACAATTGTTGTCACACAGTGTTACCCATGTTCACACAGGGAATCCAGCACATAACCCCATGAGTGCTAGAGGGATCATCAATGCATCGATCAACAATGCTTTGGCAACCCCTCTGGTACTCAAAGGGTTAACCAGACAACAAACACATGTCGATAGGTTAACAATTACATGACACATAGGGGACATTCACTAAGCGGTGAAAAAGAGCTGATGTAGAGAATTTGACACTTACATACCCTCACTTTACCAATTACAATGTTAGTCTATGGAGAACATCCAATAACAGGATTCAAGCTGCACAGGCCCCATTGTGTGGACTCCATAGAAAACATTGCAGATGGGGAAATGAGGTCAGCGGAGAAGTCAGCATCATAATCAGTTCATCAGGTCCACTTAACCGCTTACTGAATCACCAACAGGATGGATCAGGTCACAAATCACAGTGCCACTGAGAATAAATGCTTGTGTGTGCAACACACAGGCCAAAAACAATCACACATAACTAAAGGTGAAAAAGTTGGCCCTGGTGTTGTGTATGCAATCATTTACGCTAACTTCAATTTACATAGCTCACATTTGATTCACATATAGATCCTCAGGAGTGCTGATGCCAGGGATGGATGGTACACCAGACACTATTTGCAGGATACATATGGGAACCAAATATGAACCATTGAGGTTTGGTCAATAACAGGCCAGGAATTATGGATATCTATGATCGGGTCTGGCTGCCTCACACAGAAGGATGGATGGGCTGATCCAGGAAAAAAAGGCCTCAATCAATGATATCCTTCAATACTGGCTTGATTGTTGCCCCTCAGGATTCAACTTGAACAGACCTCATGGACAGAATCCTGTAATGTACATCAATCCCTGATTGCCACGGTGGTATCCCATGCATCACAATGCAATGCATAGGATACCATCATGACAACCAGAGAGGGACATGTCTAATCTGACAAAATCCAGCACTGTACGGGATGAACTGATAACATAGGGATGAATACTACTTGAATCACACTGCAGATCTATTACAAAAAGATATGTACAGAAAGATAAACGACCAGATATGTATGTGGATATATCCCTTTCAAATGGGTACAAATAGGTCCCAACAAGATGCAAACCCAGAGTTCGGTTCAGTACGTGTGATTGTCCTACTGCCCATATATGTGCACCCTCAACAAAATAACTCATATTGATATCATCATCAGAGTACATATACCTAGTATATTACACCTTACTTGGATGGGTATCAGTGGTATCTATGAAAGTTCATTTGTGATGGCTGTACATATATAGGCAGTAAGACAATCACATGTTCTGAACAGATCTCTGGGTTCATATCTCTCAAGGATATGTTTGTACCCATATGAAAGGTACATATACACACATATCAGACCATATTCCTCACTGTGTACCTTGGCATGGCAATGGTTAATTTCACTTTGCTGTAACCTTGCAGGCATCATAAAGAGATGTTTAGAAAGATGTTACTGTATGTGACAGCTGGAGATGTCAGTCATATGACCACACAGAGGCTCTTCAGCAGACCCAAAATTGAACCAATTGGAGATGGATCCATCATTGACATGGTCCACAGAGTGTGCTTACAAACCAGGAACACTTAGTAGACAATGGCAAAGATGTAGTTATCTCCAAATGGGTCAATGTGGAGTCTGCTGAAGAGCCTCCGTGTGGTCAAATGACTGACATCTCCAGCTGTCACATACAGCAACATCTTTCTAAACATCTCTTTATGATGCCTGCAATGTTACATCAAGGTGAAATTAACCATTGCTATCCCGTTAAAGAGATAGTAATACCTAAAATGTGAAAGGAAAAATACATGTCATAGGATTGATCCACCGGGTAATGCAAGGGTATTCCCACTACTGAAAGGTGTTTCATCACAAGAGTATAACAGCTCAAAGTTGAATATTCCATGGACAATATCACTGTGGCCTGAAAATGTACTATGCCAATGTTGCCAGATCATCCTCTGGCTAGCTTTGGTCCAGGGAGCAGAAATCCACAAAGGATGATGTGGCAACAGCGCAAATGTACAATTTCAGGCCACTGGGATGTGGCACCAAAGGAATTCAACTCTGAGCTGCAATACATGTAGAATAAAACACCCATCACCAGTAGGAGTACCGTTGTTTCACACAGGGGGATAAACCATACAACATATATGTTCCTTTACACATTTCAAGTATTAATATCAATTTGACACCATCATGGCTAAGTTTACTGATCACACAATCTCAATCCTCCACACAGGTTATGTGTCTCCAGCACATCAGGAGCCCATGGAGGAGGCCACCTCACCACCCAGTGAGGAGTATATGGAGGAGGGGACCAGCCAGTGGGCACCGTACCCAACGACATCCACACCTCTTGGCCAGCTGGATGCCCCAACTCTGCCTGCACCAACTCTGCCTGTATCAACTCTGCCTGCACCAACTCTGCCTGCACCACCTTATTACAGTGACTGGATGCCCCCCACCACCTCCAGGAGCTATTATCCTCCAGCAGCAGCAGCAGCAGCAGCACCACCACCACCACCAGGGAGGCAATGGCTGCCCGGTGATGTGGCCACCACCCAGTACGGGCCATACTCATCCCCGACTGACCTACCCTCCTGGATGGCTCCCCAGCATGGCCCCAGGTATGATCCCAGGTGGGGGCCAAGCACATACCAGTGGCCAAGGTTTGACTACCAACACCTGGGCCTGCTTGGGGAGCCCCAACAGCCTATGCGAAGGGACGTGTTTACCCCACCACCTCCACCAGCACAGACATCGGTGGGCAGCAGTGGGTCAATTGATGTGGTGGGCACATACCCATCTGCAGCACATACAGCACCAGCAGAGGAGGACACAGCAGCAGCAGAGGAGGACACAGCACCAGCAGAGGAGGACACAGCAGCAGCAGAGGAGGACACAGAACCAGCAAAGGAGGACACAGCAGCAGCAGAGGAGGACACAGCACCAGCAGAGGAGGACACAGCACCAGCAGAGGAGGACACAGCAGCAGCTGATTCACCAGGCACAAGCATCACCAGCAGTGAACGGCCCACGGGGATGGAAGCAGAGTGTATGGCTCTGCAAAGGAGACTACTCAGGTCAAGCCTCTGCACCAATGACAACATCACCAGGAGCTGTAGGGAATCCCGTAGAAACACTAACAGGATAGAGGCAAGGATCCATGCCCTGGAGTCGGAGGTCATGAGGATCAACACTCAACTCCATCAGCTACACACGGGGGTGATGGACCTGCTTGCACAGCTACTGGTGGAGTTGAGAGAGCTGAACCGCAGGGAGGACTTACGGTTGGAGAGGGAAAACCTGCGCTCCACAGAGGGATCCACTGCCCCCACCACCCCCTCTAATGTGACCCCCGAAGCCACACCTAGGGGGTAAAGGGTGACCAGGAGATCATCCAGGTTATCCACTTCTGCCACACAGTCTAAGCCCCCCCCCTAAGAAAAAAAAATAAAATGCCCAACATGTTACATTTCCCCTGAATAAAGGAACATTGTGCTTTTGAATCCTGTCTGATCTGCTTTGAATTTGGTCATAGATTGGGTGGCAGAGTTATCTCCAATGCATTGCCAAACAATTCAGTGAATACAACTTCTGCCTAGGTAAGATGTTTGTGGGATGTTACAACATGGGTTCACACACACATCGTTGTACAAATTCAACTGTAAAAACATCCCTGTAGCCATATTACACAACTGTGTTATATGGCAATGTTGTGTGTTGATTTTGCATAACAAAACATTCCCCTTAGCCCAACATTTGGTACAACATTGAACATTCATCTACATCATATGTTGTGTTTAACCCTTTGATAGCCAGAGTGGTAGGCAACGCATTGCAAAGAAATGCGTTGGGTACCACTCTGGCACTCAGAGGGTTATGGGGATAACCAAACAAACGGCTTAGCGGTGAGATAACAAGCAGGACAGATAAATGGGACATGTATCCATATTGTCTTGGATTCACACACTCATTGTGCAACAGACTGACTGGGGAAGCCAATGTTTTTAACCTAGGATTTCAATGTGTAGCACACACATTGATATCCTGGGGTGAGCATTGGGGCCTCCAGTAAGTTGACTTGTTGTTTTTCCTAAGGGTGTAACAGACTTCCCCAGTGAAAACACTTGTCCACTTGGTCATGTACTGTGATATGTCCCAGTGGAGCAATATCACTGAACATTGATTATACTGAGCAACACATTAACTGTGGACAGGAATTCACTGTGGAAGTATGTCCCCTTTATCACCTCTTTATCACTCCCACGACACATTAGTGTATCACTGCCACCATCTGTTAGCGTGAATACATCACTGAGTCCACTCACTTGCAAACAAGTGGTGGAGTCCTGTGATATGGGTGATGCCTTTCCATGTATGGGGATACTCTACCCTGGGTGTGGTAACACATTGACAAATGTGTTCTCAAATATATCCTCCTACAGACACAGATAGAATGGTGATGGTTCATCTTTATTGTGTCTCAAAGTACATTAGGATGTACATGTGTTTTCTGTGTATTGCCTATATGCATTGAACACCTGTATGAGAACACTAAATGTACTTTGCAACTAAATCGTACTACTTCAGTAACACTGCTGCCCAGCTCATGTGTTGTCCACAAGGTTTGACAACTCTGTAGCTGAGCATCCTAACTGTACAGGTTATAACACTCAAAAATTAGTGTTTTCTGTGTCTATATGAAAATGTTCCAGTAGAGGTTTGTGTGAACCTCAGGTCAAACTTTGCATCACCAACAACATCACCATAAACAGCAAGGGGTGATCTTCATGAAGGTGTTGTCAAGACATCAATCCAGTCACATAGAAGATCTTCAGTTCAAGGATGGATCATGTTACGGATGCCTGTGGAAGAAGAGGACAGGATTTGGAGCAGTAGACCTGAACTGATCATCAAGCAACAACAATTTAGTCTTTTTAATCCCCTCAATTTTCACAGTTACAGGTGAGTACACAAACCATTGCTTGACAATGTGTTGTGTACTCATCTGTAACCAATTATGTGGAGAACTAAGGACATGTGCCCCAGCCCTATGGATATGTGCCCCTGACATGGATACACACATCAACAAGTGTTCTGAGAGCTCCATGGAAGTAATGAATTTGGGCTGCCACTGTGAAAGTGACAGTGGCAGCCCAATGTCATTTGTTCCATGGAACTGTTAGGACACATTTGTTGATGTGTGTATTCATGTCGGGGGCACATATGTCTGCACACTCACAGGTCAGCATGGAGTCCCTGGTAATCTGATCTACGTCTCATGACCTCTACATTGTGTGACCATACCACTGTACATCTACCCCTGTGCTGCTCTTCTCAGCTGTAGCACAGTACAGGTCCCATATTGAGTCCAATGGCCCTTTAACCCCTGATGTGACGGAGTATTATCCAATGCATAGCATTGGATAACACTCTTTCGCTACAAGGCTAGCATGGTTGCTCTGGCTATGCTCATGGCAAATCAAGTTAGCTGCTGTCAATCAAGCCCTGTGAGGCGATGAACATGGGTTATGTGTTGTACCTTGTTTCTCCTGAGGGTGTGCGTGATATCCTTGGGGTCTGTATGTCAACGTGGAGAGTGGAATGGAGGATGGTTTTTGAGTCCACACACACAATTTGCCACGTCCGCTGCCAGTGCAGTGCTGTGTCACTGTTCCTGTGGGGTGAGACAGAACAAAATGTGCAGTGTGGTTAGTGTCACAGGACTGATGGGGGACTTGCATGGATTGTTTGCATGCCTGTGTTATACTCACATGTAAAGTGTTCCGTGATGAGCCTGTCTCTGATCTGTGTCCCTCTCAGGGTCTCCTCAACGTGGCCGATGTCCATGGGCACTTCCTGTATGGGGGGGGCCTGGATGTGCTCCAGCAGCCTGGTGTCCACTGCGATGTTGTGCAGTATTGCGCACGCCACAATGATGTCGCACACCTTTCCAGGTGCATACTGCAGTGCTCCCCCCGAGTGGTCCAGACATCGGAATCTTGACTTGAGGAGGCCAAAGGTCCGCTCAATGGCATTCCTCGTTCTGCCATGAGCCTGGTTGTACCTTTCCTGGGCATGTGTTCGAGGATTGGCCAGAGGGGTCAGTAGCCAGGACTTGCATCCATAGCCAGCATCACCTGTGTAATGTGAGTGACATGGTGAGACAGGGAGCACATGTTGTGTGAATGATGTTTTGTGTGGTGGACGTACTAGCTGTGGGTCAGGAGCATGCTAAGCAGCGTTGTGTGTACGCCTGTGTATGTGATGTGATTTTGTATTGTGAACTCACCCAAAAGCCATCCCCCTGTAAAAGTTCCATTCTCGAAATCTCTGTAGACTGAGGAGTTTTGGAGAATGTATGAATCATGTGAGCTGCCAGGATACTTTGCACAGACATTCATTATCCTCATATGGCTGTCACACACCATCTGCACGTTGATGGAGTGAAAGTTCTTCCTGTTGATGAATATCTGTGCGTCACGTGCTGGGGCCTTAATTCGGACATGGGTGCAATCTATAGCACCCATGACCCTGGGCACGCCTCCCCTGGCGTAAAAGGCCTGCTTGACTTGTATCCAGTCCATGTCGGTGGTGGGGAAATGTATATAGGTACTGGCCTTGTTTTTGAGGGCTGGCAGGACCTGGGCCAGCACCCTGGAGAATGAGGCCTGTGACATGCCAGATGCGTAACCCTCTGTGGACTGGAAGGCCCCGCTTGCCATGAAGTGTATGGCACAGAGTAGTTTCTGCAGGCCAGTTAGGGCATGGTTGTGGATGTAGATGGGATCCACCTGCTCCTTGATGACCTCATACAAGGCAATGATGCTGTCAGGCCTCAACCTGTAGCGATCAATTACCTCATCATCGGTCATTCCGAAGAGGGTGACCCTTGGGCGGTATACCCTGGGCCTTGGTGGTCGTCTATACATCCTGTGCCCTCCATGTGGGGATGGGCTCCTGTGTGGCTGCTGAGCCAGAGCCTCCTCACTTGCAACAGGTGGTGGCTGTTGATCAGGCATGCTTGGAGGTTGCTGATGTTCCCCAGCTCTCTCCCTTGCACGCCTTGTCCACAGCCTTCGCAACAATATGTAACCCAACATACTGTTTGTTCTCTCTATCTGTCTCTATCTGTCTCTATCTGTCTCTATCTGTCTCTCTCTCTCTCTCTCTCTCTCTATCTCTCTCTATCTCTCTCTCTCCCTCCACAAGTGAGTGTGTTGAGTTGTCCCTTTAAGTACTTGCTAGGGCGTTGTGTAGGTGTGGTGATGAGGTGAGTGCTGACCAATGGTGAGTTGTTTTTGTCCAGGTAAGTGTTTTCAGGTGTGTGTGTGTTATAAGATTTGGTGTGTTGTGCTTGTTCTGTGTGTACCATTTGCGGGCGTGCAGTTGTGGGGTGCAGGTCGCGTGTTGATGTTGCCCAGGTGAGCTTGTATTTGCAGGTGTCCGCTGTGTGTGATAACCCCCATTGTTCCGTGCCATGTTGTGCTGGTGTTTTTTAGTGTGTCGTTGTCCCTGTGGTGTTGGTTGTTGTTGTGTGTGTGGTGATTTGTGTTGTGTGTGCATGTTTTTGTGTTGTTTTGGCATTGCACGGGTTAATTTTCCCATTTACATGGTTGTGCAGTAAGCATTTTGTGTATCTTCCTATGTAACGGGTGTTTTGTTTTGGCCGTTAAGTGTCTAACGGCTAAAAAAAGTGGGTCATAACTTTTAGCCGTTAGGTGTGTCTTTTTTTCAGCCGTTATCAGTACCGCAAGCCTTTGAATAGCTCTGGGGTATGTTTTTCCATGTGTCTGAATGCACGTAAGTGTATCGGCCGTAAGGATTCTACAACTGCCGTTAGCTGTTCTTTAGACGGATCTTTGAATTGCAACATGTCACTTAACGCACCCGTTAGTGATTTTTTTTGCTAACGGCTGCCTTTAAATCGAGCCCACAGTCCTCTGCATCTCCGGTCCTCCACATGGTTCAATGAATTCATCTCAGTGCTGTTCGGAGTGGAACAGTTCCTTCACTGTGATGACGATCATTCCAGCTCCACTGTGTACCATGTGGAGGAACGGAAATGCAGAGGACTGTTTGTTTTAAAGGAGGCCGTGAGAAGGAAACAATAGAGAATGGGCACGGTGTGGAAGGAGGGGTTGCAATCAGTTGACAGTGGAAAGAGCCTTACTGCATGCTACTTGGTGTTTTCAAGTATGCGGGTATCCTTTTGAAATGTTGCACGCATAAGAGCATGCAACATCAAGGCGCATTAACCATGTCGCCTTCATTAAAAGGGTGACAGGAGACTCTCGCACTGATTCTCATGTCGCTCAGGGGCTTTGACACCACTGCCCTGGGGAGTGGGACCACGGTCTTCCCCAATGGCACTACTTCCCCTGGCCTGGGGAGCAAGACCCAAGTCCGCACCAGGCCCTGTGATGCCCCTGCCCTGGAGAGTGGGAATAGTGTCCTCTCCAGTGTCTCCTTTGCCCCAGAGCTGGGGAGTGGAATTGTGGCCCTCCCCATTGGCTCTATTGCTTCTGACCCAGTGAAAGAGACCAAGATCCTCACCAGCCTGATTGTTGCTATTACCCTGGGGAGTGGGACTCGTGTCCTCCCCAGGGGTGCTGATAATAATGCCCTGGAGTGTGGGACCCATGTCCTCCGCAGGGGATCTGATGCCCCTGCCCTGGAGAGTGGGAATATTGTCCTCTCTAGTGGCTCTGTTGCTACTTTCCTGAGGAGTGGGACCTCCATCCTCCCCAGTGGCTCTGATGCCCCTGGACTGGTGAGTGGGAATACGTTCCTCACCAGCTCAAGTGATACCCTTACCTTGCGGAGTGGGACCGCCATCCTCCCCAGGGGCACTGATTTGCCAGCACTGGAGAGTGGGACCACTGTCCTCTCCAGTGGCCCTGTTATCTTGGCCATGGAGAGTGGGACCCCCTTGCTTGGTGAGCAAGATGGAAGACCTCACCAGTTCCTTGGCTGCCTCAGCCCTAGAGAGTAGGACCACTGTCCTCTCTAGTGGCTCTGTTGTCCTGAACCTGAAGAGTGGGACCGCTGTCCTCTCCTGTGGCCAAATTGCCACTGACCGGGTAAGGGAGTCTGAGGTCCTCACCGTTCCCTGTGCTTCCCCAGCACTAGAGAGTGGGACCACTGTCCTCTCTAGCAGCTCTGTTTTCCTGGCCCTTGAGAGTGGGACCGCCATCCTCTCCAGCAGTTCCGTTACCAATGACGCGGTGAGAGAGACTAAGGTCCTCACCGGTCCCTTTGTTACACCAGCCCTAGAGATTAGGACCACCATCCTCTCTAGCGACTCTGTTTCCCTGGCCCTGGAGAGTGGGACCACTGTCCTCTCCAGTGGCTCCCTGGTTCTGGCCCAGGAGAGTCTCCTGTGGTCCCACTGGCCCTGACCAGGTGAGCGAGCCTGAGGTCCTCACAGGTCCCTGCGTTGCCCCAGAACAGGAGACTGGGACCACCATCCTCTCCCGCAGGTCTGTGGCCCATACCTTGGGAAGTGGTGGGGATACCTCTGCCTACCTGCGGTGTTACCCCAAATCGGATCCGTGGCACGGGGCAGGTGGCCCCCAGAACCAGTTTCCCCCCCAGCCTGTCCACTGCTGCTGAGGCCTCTCTGCCTCATGGGACTCCCACGTACAGATGTGCCCTGGACACAGAGCCCCTGGCCCCAGATCCAGTGGGGACTAACACAGACTGCTCATGGCTAGCTGGACCACTGAGTCCCCACAAACTTTTACTGGCCTTGGACAAGAGAGCGGAAACAGCCCTTCAGGTAGCCTCAAAGCCTAGACCACTGCCTTCACCACTCCGTCATGGACTAACTGAACCCCCCCCCCCAGACTCTGGGCCCCACGGATGACAAACTTGCCGGACTGCCAAACCACCGTTCACCAGGGTTGCTGCTGGGTTGGGACTCGAAAGGGGGAGAAATGTAACAGACCATAGGCCGTTACTTGGGGCTCCTTTAAGGGCCATAGAAATAGCCTACCTCAGGAAGGAGAGACCCTGAAACGACGGTCTGAGTCAGCCCAAGTTCTTAGGCTTCCGTTACAGAGCCTTTTCCCTTTTAGTAAATTTTTGTGCCATTTCATCAACATTCTTTCTTGCTACTTCATCTGTATCTGAAGAAGCGGAGGAGGGTGGTGGGGAAATATTCTCAGTCAACATCGTCATCAATAATTATGTCATCTTGAGCAGCATTAGCAGACTTTTGCTTCCTCCCCATTACTTTCATAATCTTCTAGGTTTTTAAAGTCTGAAAAAGTTTCATTTAACTTTTTCTAGTAGCAGGATTTATAGAACAGCAAGTACTGGATGAGAATAGACCTGTTAGTCTTAAGAAAAAGCAGCTTGCAAAAAGTATAAGTGTGCTACATAACAGCTGATGCAGCATCAACATGTTAATACATGCTTCTACCTCTTGTTCTTGTGCATGTACAAGTCAGTATATGTCATGTTGTACCTGTCTTGAATGTGGTATGCCTTGGCCCAACTCTATTTAAAGTGGATCTTTCACCTTTTCAGGGATAGTAATACTTTGTTTTATCTTTATTTTGTTTAAAAAAACATGAAGAACGATATAAGTCTTATCTCTCAAACATTTATGGTTTGAGAGATATTCACAAGCAAAGTTTCCCCTCTCGCTCCTTTTACCTAGTGTAAGGCATCTCTTCTCAGATGTGGAATCCAGTCCATAGACCAGACAGATAACAGCAGGGGACAATCTTCTTCCTATGAGAACAATGAAAGCCCTGCCCCCTTGACAAGTTTTTCAGGTTTTTTCTTATCTTAATTGAACATTGTCCCTCTCTGCACCTCCCTTCTCATCTGGCTGAACAGTGTTACATCAGTAAAAGGGGCAGGAGGGGGATACTTTGTAATTGAATTACTCTTGAACTACAAGTCTGACATAACACTCTCCAAAGTCCAAATACTATGATGATTAATTAGAGCCGCTTTTATTATGAAACATTACTATCCCTTTAAGTCAAGTTTGCATATTTGAAAACTGCATATGAAAACTTGAATTAAGGTGAATGTTCTACTTTAATTTGTTTATTAATTATATTGAAGTGGGCATTGAAAGCAAAATATGTTTCAGATTCACAAATTATCAACTGATGATATTTTTCTGACTGAAACATTGAGATTACATTTTCACACATGGTAAATTTACTTCAGAATAAGTCTACTTTCACAATGAAACTCATTTTCATAACATCTGGATTAATTGTTTTGAATGCCAAATAAACTCTCATATGACCACAAATAGACAAATGGCCTGCACTTTAAAATTCATGAGTTGTTCTGCCTGTGTTTCATGCAGGTTTTGCTCAGGTGTACATGTGTCAGTATGCAAGGTAGTGAAATGGGTTTCAGCATATGATTAAGTAAATCAATGCATGATTGTTAGTGGTCACCCTTCTGATGATCATAGCAGGTGTCCACAATTCCCATTTCCGAATACTAATTTGAACTCAGAGCACCATAGGGTAAAGACATTGGCACATTATTCTATAGTGTTAAAGGGATAGTAATACCTAAAATGTAAAAAAATATTTTGTAGGGTTTATCCCCCTGAGTAAAACAAGAGTACTCCCACTGCTGAAAGATGTTTCATTCAAAAGTTATTAATTTTCAAAGTTGAATTTTTTAGGTGCAATATCACAGTGGCCTGAAATTGTACAGTGGCGCTGTTGCTACACCATCCTATGGAGATTTATGGTCCTGAGACCAGAGCTGTCCATAGGATCGTGTAGCAACAGCACCACTGTACAATTTCAGGCCACTGTGATATTGCACCTAAAAAATTCAACTTTGAAAATTAATAACTTTTGAATGAAACATCTTTCAGCAGTGGGAGTACTCTTGTTTTACTCAGGGGGATAAACCCTACAACATATTTTTTTTTACATTTTAGGTATTACTATCCCTTTAAATATTCCCTCAAAAGGGTTGTGAGATATTAAAATTTGACATAGGATACCTTCTGAGCATTGGCTAAACTTGTGATTATAACTTCAGCGTGTGCATGTTTAGTTGACATATGCTCTTTTGAGCCATCAAAATTTCAAATTCTACTCTCAGTTCTAGGCCCTACAACCAATTTGAGAAGAGGAAATTGCCTAATTGGAAGCCAAAGTAAGATAAAAAAATCCCAATTGGAAGCAATGTTATAGGTTAACTTGGGGAGCCCACTTGTGGCCATTTTACCTGGAGCTGATCAGCCCAGAAGTGTGCTCCTTAAGATGCTGAACTGCTGTAATATAATTGCTTAAATCTAAATAGCATTTTTTGCTGTGATCAACACAGGAAATAAAAATTACAATGTGTTTTGTATACAAAGTGGGGCATTATTAGGTGTAATCTTGATAGAGAAGGATTTAGGAGTAAATTTGGGATAATTACTGCCAATGTCAGTCACCTGCTGCAAAAGCCAACAAGATGCATGCATAGAAAGAAGAGCATATTTGCAGCCTGCAGGAAGAAAGTATAATTTTGCATTTATTCAAACCCTTTGTAAGCACTCAATTTCAGAATATATTGCAGGTAGTATTCAATAGCAGTCGACAAAAAGGACATTCCAGAACTGGAAAAAGTTCTGAGATACGCAACAAAATAAAGGGAATTGAAAACTTTAGCTAGATGAAAGGCTTTAGTTAGATAAAAGCTTTTCCAAACTGTGATTGTTTATTATAGAAAAGAGACACTTAGGAGGTCAAATGATTACTCTATACAAATAGATTTCTGGGGACCTTTTTATCAGGACTCTGCAGTTTACAAGAGGTCATCCGCTGAAAAAAGTAGATGAGATTTCACCTTCTGCAAAGGAAAATGTTATTTATTGTAAAAAGCAGTACAAGAATGGAATTTAAGGCAAAGAGGTAGCACTGGCAGATACAGCAGAAATATTCACGAAAAGCGTGGACCCATTTTTGCAAGGATGTACAAATTTCAAATATTTAAAGGGTTGAACTTGAGGAATATTTGTTTTCTTTCATCTTGTATAATTAAGTAACTATGAGGGAAGGGAAACTGTAAATACTAGCCTATAGCCTCAAGGGGCTAGTTAGAACATTTAATACTTTTACATTAAGCAAGACATAGTACATCTAATACCATTAGGGATATAAGAAAAAAATGTATGCTGTAAAATGCTTATGTTGAAAAAGAAATACTTGCAAACAACCCTAAATCCATAGAAAGCAACACCTGACCCTTTGAGAACCAGAGGGCAAGCAATGCATTGCGCACCTCTCTGGTCCTCAAGGGTGGGGATGGGTGAAATTTTTCATCTCAAAAGTGGAACAGGTGAGAAATGGCACGTCTACCTGTGCAGGAAATTTTCTGCTAAAATTGGCATTTCCTGATGTTTCCTGCCTTTGTCATTACATTGAAATCAATTGCAAGGATACTGTAGATTTTCCCCCCGTGCGGAGAGTTTCCCTTGAGTTCCCTCTGTGATAGGATAAAAGAGGTTTCAGTTTCCCAGATCTTGTCAGGCTGTTTGTGAGCGAGAGAGAGAAAGAGAGAGAAAGCAGCAACATTTAAGGAGTCTTCCTGGCAACCAAGTAGTTCTATGTCTATGGGGAGTCTGTTTGAAGGGAGTTACAAAAACATTTTTTTGACTGATAAGTGAGTAACAGACAGACAGGCAGATGAAAAAAGCTCTTATCTGAGCTGCCGGAACATCTACTGTGACTGAATGACAGATATATTTTCCAGATTGATACATCAGACACTCAAAAGAGGTCAAGTACTTGACTCTCACTCCTACAAGCATAAAAACAAAACAGACAAGCATACAGTAGGCGTGGTGCTGCCAGCAGCTGCTGTGCATCACAATTTATACCTTGTTGCCAACTGCTGATTCTGAAGCTAAAGATCTATCCTCATCCTCTTCTGTAATGTAAAAATGAAGACTGTAGTGATGTTGGCAGAGACAGAGAACACCGCTTCTGTAATGTTGACCCTAGCTATGTATATAGGCAGTTAGAAAGGTCAAGAGGGGGAGAAGGAGTTAATTGAGGTTTCATGGAGTGTAAGTGTGATCTCTTTGTAAACATTAGCAAGTAACTTGATATGTCCATCATACATTATTTTCAGATAGACAAACCATGTTAACAGTTCTTCAGTGTACTTTACACTAAAAATCAACACTATTTTTATTATGCCAGCAAATGTGTTAGGGGCAGAGGTAAGGAGAAAGAGGTAAGGGGAGTGCATGAACATATTAGTAAAGTGGTAGTCCAAAAACTGATTGCAGCCATGGATGCTGCAGTGTGTGTGCAATAAATGATGATGATCCTCCTGAATAGCTTATTTATAAAATGGATATTAAATGTTCCAACACCAGCTTTAGTACAATAAAATAATGCTGAAGACAACAAGTCACATTCTAGTGTTGTTGGCATAGAAGAGGAGGATTTAGCAGTTAAACAAACTGCTGTATATGATGAGAGTAACATCCATCAAATAATGTAATGACAAATCTTCTGTGTCCCCCCCCGTTAAGAGGAAAAGAAAAAAGAAACTGTGAGGGAAGAAATTCTAGAAGAATATTTAAGTAGTGAAAAAGCGGGAGGCAATGCTGATGATGACCTCCTGGCCTGTTCACTGGATTCTTCTTGCTTGCTGCCTGCCCTGACCTTCTGGCCTACTCATTGACCTTTCTTCTAATCACAAGTATTTCTGAAAATGATATTATCTGGATTGCCTTTGTTCATATATATATTATTATATATATACATACAGTTTATGTATACCTGGCCTTCTTTACACCTGTACCTGCATAATCTGGACTGCCTATTATCACTATATATGTATATACCTGTGCTTGCTTACTCCTGTGCTTGCATTATTTGGACTGCCTATCTATTTATATATATATATATATATATATATATATATATATATATATAGGCAAAAGAAGGCTGTGCACTCGCGGATTTTCAAAGACAAAAAATACCAAATTTTAATGGACAGAAATTTTTCATTTTGGACCATTAAAATTTGGTATTTTTTGCCTTTGAAAATCTGTTTGTGCACAGCCTTCTTTTGCCTATTGTATTTATCTGTGGCACCCAGTCCATACAACTTTATGAGCGTGAGTGCATGTCCTTACATATATATATATATATATATATATATATATATATATATATATATATATATATCCATATCTGTGCTCTTACTGCATCTCCTGTATCCTGGGCACTAATACTTTAGGTATCAGTCTCTATCTGGGTTGCTAGATTTGTTTTACTACTGTGTATGGGCTACCTTCTATTGGGTTCCATCCCTACTAACATCTTTCCTAATAACTCACTTTCTGTCTGGCTTTGTGGAGTCTCAATCTTCATAGAGCAAGGTTCACCAAGCATACAAGCTATCATTTTGTTCTGTGTTTTGTTTTATTTCTACCTTGCTCAAAAACCTTACAAGAATACTTCTCTCATGATCAAAAAACTAAAGATGCTGTTTTTTGTATAAAAAAAAAACCTGTGAGCAGAAGAAAAGCATTAGCCCATCTAGGAACATTCTCATTAAGATTCCACCTGGAACAACTGCAGCTCTGATTGGGAGACAAACCAGAGGCAGCAAGTCGGAAGTACAACATGAAGCAGCAGTAGGACTCTGGGTCACAAAATAATAGTGATGCAGATGTATCATAGAGTGGGTCCTTTACAATAACACCAACTAAACAATTTCCACAGCCACAAGTCATGTTGTTAACACAATAAACTTACACAGTTCTTCTGCTGTGTACTGCCAATTCACATGACTGAATTCTTAGAAAGGAATCAAAAACTGCACAAAAATAAACCAAATATAAGCTTGTGGAATGGCAAAGTTTCCAAAATGTTGGTTGTTGAAATGCTGAACCTTTATTTTGTTGAACAGATGTTTTAAATAACTAATTCCATGTGTTGCACACTGCTGGCATACCCCAAGCTTTAGTTATTTGTCAAGAACGATGCAACTGTACAAGCAGGTGGTTTGTTTTGTGGGCAAAGAACTATGCAGCTGTACAAGCAGGTGGTTTGTTTTGTGGGCAAAGAACAAAGTGATGAAGCAATGTTCCCGTGCGAAATGTATTGGTAGTGGTGAAAATGGGGAAATCTTATATACTTTCTCTGGCAGGAAATTTTCTCGGGAAAAGATAGCAATGTTCTCAATGTCTCTGCAAAAATTCCAAGAGGAAAAAGTTTTACTTTTGGTCCGTCCTTCCTCAAGGCGTTAATATAAGGCATACAGTAAATTTTCAGATATCCATCAGAGCAAATGTAAAAACTTCTTATACAACTGGGCAAAGGCAAATGAGGGTTATTTTGTTATGCATAATCTAGTCAAGGATCACATATAACTACAGAATATTTATTTAAAGTTGAAGAAGCAAAGGCCCTCTAGAGTGGCATGTTTAGCTTAAAGAGCAGTTATCATGCTTTTTTAACTATGCTTCATGGAGTGCAGCCTTAGTGAAAAGGCTGGGGCTGTACTGGGCCATTCTTAGGGGGTGGGTTGAGGTTATGCAACATGGAAGTCTGTGTCTCACCCAGCTACAATCCCCATAGACCTGCAATCTCCATATATCTGTTGTATTGGACCTTCAAGTCCATTATAGATAGTAACATAGTAACTATGTTCAACCTTTGCCTCATAACCCAGAGAAATGAGAGTTATATAACTTTCCTGATGCCAAATAAGTTAGTCTTTATCTGAATTTCCTGTTTTGCCTACTATTACACAGTATAAACCTGTATGTTCCCTCTTGAAAGAAATGTGTCTAATCTTCTTTTAAATGTATCCATTGTATCTGCAATTACCACATCCTTGGGCAAGGAATTCTACAATTTAACAGATATTGCTGTAAAAAAAACTTCCTCTGCTGAAGTTGAAACCTCCTATCCTCTAATCTCAAAATGTGGCCCCTGGTCATTTGATCAGGCCTAGGAATTAATATCTCACCAGAGACTTTTCACATAGTTGTACATTGTGATAAGATCTCCTCTTAGTCGTCTTTTCTCTAGAGTAGATATACCAAGTTTCTCTAGACATTCCTCATACGTCAGGTCTTCCATTCCCTTAATTAATGCTGTTGCTTCACTCTGTACTCTCTCCAGTTCTAGAATATCCTTTTTTAGAACTTGTGCTCAAAACTGCACTGCAAGCTCATTATAATGAAAAACGGAGCTTGCTGTTACAAACAAACGTGATTCACATCAATACAAAGTGAAGAGCTGGTAGGGAGGTGGTAGGAAAATTGGAGGTCTGGGAAGTCCTGTGCCTCTGTGCTGACGTTACTCCTGGCCTGCAGGATGCAGAAGTGACCACATGAAGTCAATATTTTAGACTGAATATCTACTGAAGTATGTAACTACAAAAAACACCCAAGCCAATCCACATACCATTTTACTAGATGAATCAAATCAGACAAAGTGTATTTGATGTGAAAGTTCCTCTTTAAGCCATGCATTAAGCTCCCCAAGCTCCCTCTACCTACCTGCACTGGCACATGGCACAGGTAATAAAATAGTAAATTAGGTCAAAAAAAGACACAAGTCCATCAAGTTCAACTTTTGCCTCATAACCCAGAGACAAAAGAATTATATAGCTTTCCTTCTACCAAATATGTTAGTTTTTATCAGACCTTCCTGTTTTGCCTACTAATACAGAGTATAACCACGTATGTTCCCTTTTGACAGAAATGTATTTAATCTTCTCTTAAATGTATCCATTATATCTACCATAACCACATCCTTGGAATACCATAATTTAACAGACCTTCCTGTAAAACAAAAACTTCTTCTGCTGAAGTCGAAACCTCCTTTACTCTAATCTCAAGGGGTGTCACCTGGTTATTTGATCAGGCCTTGGAATGAATAGCTCACCACAGAGATCCTTGTATTGACCTCTCATATACTCTTAGTTGTCTTTTCTCTGAGGTAAATAAACCAAGTTTGTCTAATTTTTCCTCATACGTCAAGTTCTCTAGTCCCTTTTGTTGCTCTTCTCTGTACACTCTCCAGTTCTACAATATCCTTTTCCCAGAACTGGTGCCCAAAACTGCACTGCATATTCTAAATGAGGTCTTACCAATGATTTGCAAAATTATATTATCCACTCTTGCTTCAATACCCCTTTTATGCAAGACAGGACTTTATTTGCTTTTGCTATAGCCATTTGACACTGGTTACTGTTTTAACGTTTGTAGTTTACAAGGATTCCAAGTCTTTCTCTAGAAATGAGTCCCCTAAAATGATTCCATTATTAAGTTCATAAGTGGCATTGGGATTTTCTCTTCTCATGTGCATGACTTTACACTTTCCCACATTAAGCTTCATATTCCATTTGGTTGCCCAATCTGCCATTTTATGTAAATCCCACTGTGGAGAACAAATATTCTGTTCTAAATTAATTACTCTGCGTATTTTAATGTCATCTGCAGATATTGATATTTTGCTTTCTATATCTATTTTCAGGTCATTTATAAACATGTTAAAAAGCAGCGGACCTAGTACTGAGCCCTGAGGTACTCCACTCGCCACTTTAACTGTATTGGAGAATTGTCCATTTACAACCACACAGTGTTCCCTATCCTTTACCCAATTTTCTATCCAATTGCAAAGGTTATCCCCTAGCCTCAATTTCCTTATTTTATACCCCAGCCTTTTGTGTGGCACTGTATCTAAAGCCTTTGCAAAAATCTATATTGAGACTGTATTCAAGTGAATGCATACAACTGAAGAGTTAGAAGGAATCTGGTTAAGTACATGAAAGAGTATGTTTGGTGTTTTACTGGCGTTTTATTAAGGTTTAAAAAAAATATTCATTTTATGTGGGTATTGCAAGAGTTAAAAAAACTGTTTACTGGGTTTTCCTCTGGGCTGTGTGATTAGGGGTGATTACTAAGGGAAGTCACCTGGGTTCAGTGTTACTATAAATACAGTCCCAAGGCTCATTGGAGCGTGCTCATTAAGACTGTATTCAAGTGACAGCATACAAGTGAAGAGTTAGAAGGAATCTGGTTAAGTACATGAGAGTATGTTTGTTGTTTTATTAAGGTGTAAAAAAAATATATTAATTTTGTTTGGGTATTGCAAGAGTTAAAAAAACTGTTTACTGGGTTTTTCTCTGGGCTGTGTGATTAGGGGTGATTAATAAGGGAAGTCACCTGGGTGCAGTGTTACTATAAATACAGTCCTAAGGCTCATTGGAGCGTGCCCATTGAGACTGCATTCAAGTGACTGCATACAAGTGAAGAAGAAATCTGGAGTTAGAATAGAAGCAGGAGTTGAAAATCAGCAGAGCTCTGAGGTGACAGTAATTTAAATGGATTTACTGCATTCAGTTGGTTACTTTCCTTAGAATGAGCATTAGAGGACAATATAAATCTATTTGAATTGTAAAACCAAGCATGAGTAATAGCAGGTCAGACAATCTCACGCAGTGCACATCTTGTCACATGTTTGAACACTTGGAGCAATTGTTCCAGGGGTCATACTGCTGTGCCAAGTGTGAGCATATTTTCTTTTTAGAGTCTAAAGTATTGGATTTGAAAAGAAATAAGGCAACATTGCGGGACATTGGAAAGATGGAAAGGAGTTTAGAACTCACAGAGCAGGTAATATGTGGGGTTAGTGGTGAAGACGGTGGATTTGTAGATGAGGAGCAACAGGTAGGCAGCTGGGTAACAGTAAGGAGGGGAGGTAGTGGGCAGAGGAATATGAAGGTTAGTTCTGAGTTGACTCAGTCCAACATATTTGTAAGATTTTGTGAAGATGTTGATGAGGATAGCTTAGAATTGGCAACACTGGAGAGGGCTAATTCCTCTAGCAGCCAGGGGAACAGTCCTCCTTCCAGGCTAGATGGGATGCAGAGAAGGCAGAAACCAAGGCAGGTAGTGGTAATTGGGGACTCTGTTATTAGGAGGGTAGATAGGGTAATCTGCCACCAGGAACGTAAATGCAGGACAGTATGTTGTCTCCCAGGTGCTTGGGTTTGGCATATTGCGGACAGGGCTGACAGATTATTGGGAGGGGCTGGAAGTGATCCAGCTGTCTTGGTAAATATTGGTACCAATGACAAAGTAGGAGGAAGCTGGAGGTCCCTAAAGAATGATTTCAAGGATTTAGGTTGCAAGCTCAAGGCAAGGACCTCTAAGGTAGTGTTTTCTGAAATACTACCTGTGCCATGCTCCAATGCAGGTAGGCAGAGGGAGCTCAGGGATCTTAATGCATGGCTCAAGCAATGGTGTAGGAAGGAGGGTTTTGTGTTTTTAGAATACTGGGCTGACTTTGCTCTTGGGTACAATCTGTTTGGAAGTGATGGATTGCGCCTAAATGGTAGAGGAGCCTCTGTGCAAGGGGAAAGAATGCTAAGAAGCTTGGAGGAGCTTTTAAACTAGGAAAGGGGGGGGGGGTATAGATAGAAAAAATGGGGTAGATAGAGCAGATAGGAACCGGGTCCAAGTAAATGATCAGGGGGTGCAGTAAAGGTCGGGATAAATTTAGTCAATAGAGAGGAACTCATAGTAAATGAAGATGTAGAAAAAAGGCATGTAGGGAGTAATATATGTAATATATGTAAAGACTACAAAATTAATTGTATGCTATCAAATACAAGAAGTATGGTAGATAAAATAGGATAACTAGAATTGCTGGTGGTTAATGAGCAATTGGACATAAATGGTATAACAGAAACATGGTGGAATGATGCTCATGACTGGGCTGTAAATATAGAGGGCTAGTCCCTGTTTAGAAGAGACAGGATTAATAGACAAGGGAAAGGTGCATGCTTATATTTGAAACCAGAGCTAAATCCAGTTTTGCAGGGTGATATTAATGAGGAAACTGGCCAAATTTGGGGTCCTTATGGGTAGAAATTGAGACTAAATGTGGTTTAAAAGGTAAAAAAAGGTTTTGGTGGGTATATGCTACAAACCACCAAATATTGATGACAATGTTGATGCCCAACTGCTATTGCAAATGAGGAAAGCTGCCCAGCTTGGGCATACTATAATTATGGGAGATTTTAATTATCCAGATATCAACTGGAAAAATGAGACCTGTCAGAGTGCTAAGGGAAGCAGGTTTGTGAGCATGCTTTGGGAAAACTACATCACAAATGGTGGCAGTGGTGACAAGAAATAACAAGGTATTGGACCTAGTGATAAGGAATAACGCAGAAATGGTATTCAATATTAAGGTAAGAGAACACTTTGGAACAGTGATCACAATATGGTTATATTTGAGATTAGTCTGGCAAAGCAAAACTGTATAGGTTTATCACGGTGTCTGTGATTGCCTCCAGTGTTTAGTTGCTGTAACAGAGACCTTGTTACTTCCTGGCTGTCACTCTATGCAAGTCGCTGTTCTTACAGGTCACTGGTTTAGTGACGTCATCTCTCCGCTCGTCTGACTACCTGCTCCGGCTCTGACTCCTGGTTTCGCCTGACTACCGATTCGGCTCTGACTACTGGCTTCATCTGACTACTCTTCCTCTGTTGCGCTCCGGCTTGTTTATTACTAGCCTCGGCTACCCAGCCCCAGCTATTGATACCCTTGTTGCCTGGGCCTACCGTTATCACTGCTCTCGCTATCCCTGTAGTAGTGCTTTTCGGTCAGTCCGTGTCACTGACCTCCTGTGGTCTAGTCCGGTTGGGTTGTTGCCTCACATAGCATACTAGGTGCCATTTTACCTTGCCTCTGGTATACCCTAGCGGTAGGGTATAGTTGTGCTATTCTTAACCTGCCTGGTGAAAGATCGAGGAAGTGCCGTGCACTGTCCTCCTATCTAGTCTTGTGAAGGTTACTAAGGGCCGTCCGTATACTAGCTACACCTGCCTAGTGAAGGGTTGAGGAAGTGTCTTGTACTGTCCTCTCACCTGGCCGTGAGAAGGTGGTGGAGTTTGAGCGTATACAGTGTGCTCCAGTGTTTTGGAGTTCCTCGCTCCTGTTGCCTGGGTTTACCCTAGCGTTAGGGTACAGACGTGGGTCATTTCACACTTGCCTAGTGAAAGGTGAAGAAAGCATGTTCACTGCTCTTCCCTGGTCTCGTGAAAGTGTATTAACATTGCTGCTACTATTGTGTTTAAATACATTTTATTTAATCTTATTTGTATTCGTCAAGTGTCTTTATTTCTCTAGTCACTCCATGACAGTGTTGAACCAAAATTCTTAATTTTAAAAAATCTAACTTCAAATTGTTAAAGGGATAGTAATACTTCATTTTAACTTTATTTTATTTTGTAGGCATTAAAAAAACTTGAAGAATGATATAAGTCTTATCTCTGAAACCTTTATGGTTTAAGAGATATTCACAAACAAAGTATCCCTTCCCTGTTCAACCAGATCAGAAGGGAGATGCCCAGGTAGACTGCAGAGAGGGACAATCTTCAATTAAGATAAGGGAAAAAGCTGAAAACCTTGTCAAGGGGGGAAGGGCTTTCATTGTTTTCATACAAAGAAAATTGTCCCCTTCTTTTATCTGTCTGGTCATACAACCTGATCCACATCTGAGAAAAGATGGCTTACACTAGGTAAAAGGGGCGGGGAGACGAACTTTGCTTGTAAATATCTCATAAACCATAAAGGTTTGAGAGATAAGACTTAAATCATTCTTCATGTTTTTTTAATGCCTACAAAATAAAATAAAGTTAAAACGAAGTATTACTATCCCTTTAAGGGCTTCAATGCAACTCATAGACTGGGATATTTTATTTAAAGGCAAAAATACTGAGGAAAAATGGTCAGAATTCAAATTTAGGTTGCAGAAATGTACCCAACAGTATATACCAGTGGGGAACAAATGCAAAAGAAGTAAGTCACAGCCAATGGGGTTAACTGCACATGTAAAGAAGGAAATGGCAAAGGAAAAAAAAGCATTCAAATTATTTAAGTCTGAAGGAACTGAACAATCATTCTTAAAATACAGGGAGTGCAAAAAGGCAATTAGGGTAACAAAAATAGGAAATAAAACTCGAATTGCAAGGGAAAGCAAGACTAATCCAACAAAGTTTTTCAAATATATAAATAGCAAAAAACTTAAGAGAGCGTGCATTGGACCATTCAAAAATTAGATGAGTGAGTTGATTAATGAGGATAAGGAAAAGGCCGATGTTTTAAACACTTTCTTTGCATCAGTATATACAAGGGAGAAGAGCCTCAACAAGTAACAAATAAAACAATACAATTATCAGATAACTCAAGAAAATGTCATGGGAAGACTGAACAAAATTAAGACCGACAAAGCACTGGGTCCTGGTGGTATACATCCAAGTGTTCTTCAGGAACTTAGTGCAGTGTTAGCAAAATCCCTATATTTACTCTTTAAAGATTCTATCACCACAGAAGACAAAGCTAAAATACCCCAGGGAAAGAGTATGGGACTAAATAGTGGAATACTATATGTATATAAATATATCATATAATACAGCTATATATAACACCGACAGCTTGTCTTAACACCAACAGGTGGATCAACAAGAAGTATCGGTGTACAAAATCTATCTAAAGATATATGTAGTTCCCACTTATCTTTAATGGACTGTATAGTCCTAAAATCTTTTCAAAAGTCTGTATTGTCCTTCGTGAGATGAAGATGAGTAGTGACAATATGAAATGGAGATGAAGCGAGGATAAAGAAGTCATTCAATACACTACAGTTCGACAATCCTCATGCTGCTTCACAATATCGCCTTGTCCATACACAGTATCAATATAATAGGGAAAGAAGCGCAAAAAGGAAATATCTAACTGTGGTGTTTATTCTAAAATAATTATTCATGGAACACATAAAATCACACTTACAGGATCTCCCAAGTTTATTCTCTTATCTCCTTCCTGGTAATATGACCTTTTAACTCCACAGCCGCCACCACTCACATACTGGAGCTCTGTCGAGGCTCAGCGTGCACTTTGTCTTCCAGTCCTTAGTACCTCTAACCACACTTCTCAGCGCACAACGGAAGATAATAAAGACTTCACAGTGCAGACTATAAGCTGTATAAGATAGAGTCCTAGTCTCGGGCGTACAGTGAGAGATCTAGGCACCAACCAGGAGGGACCAAGGGTCCAAGGGAGAATATCTTTAAACACCCAACGCGTATTGAGAGCCTTTCTGTCTGCTTCATCAGAGGTTACAAAGAGCCGGCCAGTCAGCCTCTATATATATACATATATCCAACGAGAATCCTCATTGGGTCAGCAAATCCCTGACCCGTCGGCTCTCTGATATAGTGACACCATCTGGAATACTTCATAGTGAAACTTCATAAGCATTATAACAAATATAACAAGTTACAAAAAGACAATATAAAGTTAAATCACATATCAAACCTATAAATGTAGGAAAATAAGAATAATAGCATTAATAATGCACATAATATAATATTATAATATAAAAAATATAAAAATATAAAAAAATCAAAAAATAAAATAAAATCTACTACTTAAAATGTCATATCATGGAGTTTAAATTGATAAAAAAGCTGCTAAGTCCAAATCTATATTCAGACCCCATGGGCTCAAAGTTCTGAGTTGGTGGATCCAAAAGGTTTCTCGTTTTCTAAGAGTCAGCAACCTATCACCTCCTAGCCTATCGGTAGGAATTTTTTCAATAGCTGTAACTTTAAAATTATCAGGATGACATTCTTCATGTTCCATGAAGTGTTTAGGGACACTATATTTATCCATCCTATTACTAATATTCCATACATGTTCTGTGAATCGCACTTTTAATTTTCGCATAGTGCGACCCACATATTGAATACCACAAGAACATGTACATAGGTAGACAACATAGTCTGAATCACAGTTCATAAAACTTCGCATTTTATACTGTCTACCTGTCGCCTCTGATTTAAAAATATTTTTATTCTTATTCATACTATTCACATAGTGTTTACAGGTAATACATCCCTTCTTTCCACATTTATACATCCCTGCTCTGTATGCAAGGAAATTATTATTTTTTATCCCAGACAGTTAAAAGTTTCTTTTTAGATTTCTTTCAAAAGGGAACATACGGAGTTATACTGTTTTTTAGTAGGCAGATCAGGAAGGTCTGATAAAGACTAACTTAATTGGTAGCAGAAAAACTATAAAATTCTCAGTCACTGGGGTATGAGTAGAAGGTTGAACTTGATGGACTTATGTCTTTATTCAACCTAATTTACTATGTTACATCAACTGCCTTACACATTTCAGGGAACACTACCCTGGAGATCATTGCCTTCAGTTTGCACCCTAAATCCCTTAAATAATTTTTAGGGACCTCCATCTTCCTCCAGCTTTGTCATTGGTACCAATATGCATCAAGACAGCTGGATCATTTCCAGCCACTTACAATAATCCGTCTGCCTGATCCGCACTATGCCTAACCCGAGCACCCAGGGTACAACATCCTAATAATAAAGTCCCGCCTTGATTTCTGCCTACTCTGCATCCCATCTAAACTGGAAGGAGGACTGTTCCCCTGGCTGCTAAAGGAATCAGCCTTCTCCAGTATTGCCAATTCTATCCTCAGCAACATCTTCACACAATCTTGCAAATAATCTGTTGGGTCGTGTCAACTTGCAACTGGCTTTCCTCTTCCTCTGCCCACTACCTCTCCTCCTTACTGTTACCCAGCTACCTATCTGCTGATCCTCATCTACAACTCCACCCTCATCACCATTAACCCCACATACTACCTGCCTGTGAGTTCTAACCACCTCTCCAGGTTTCCAATGTCAAGGAATGTTGTAATATTTCTTTCCAGATCCAATACCTTACAATCTAAAAAGAAAATATGCTCACAATTGGCACAGCGGTATGACCCCAGAAACCGTTGCTCCTAGTGTTCAAGCATGTGATAAAATGTGCACTGTGTGAGATTGTCTAACCTGCTATCACTCATGCGTGGTTTTACAACTCAGCTAGTATTACACTGTCCTGTAATGCTGACTCTAAGATAACGTAATTTAAATGTGGGTGTAGTAAATTCTTGAAATTACCTTCACCACAGAGCTATGTTGATTTCCAACTTCTGTTTCAGTTCTAATTCCAGATTCTTTCCAATTCCACTTGTCTACAGGTCACTTAAATGCAAAGCACATTGAGCAGGCTCAGATGATCCCAATGCTTGAATTTAAAGCAGGCCTACACTCAGGTGAATCCCCTTTGCAACACTTAAACACTCGGGAGAGAAAAAAAAACAGTGAACAACAACACTTTGCTATTTAATCCTTTATTTAACCACACACAATGAATAAAAAGAACATACTTTTTAAACCCTTAATAAACACCCAAACACACTCACTTTTTAGCAGATTCCTCTTGTCTGCAAGTCACTTAGCCACAAAGAGCCGGCTCAAATGTGCCCAATACTTGTGCAGAACTGAATTGAGTGATGTAGTATTAGTACAATGGGAAGGCAGCATCTGGACTCTCTTTTCAGTCCCCCTGTTGATCTGCCAGGGGTAAAATTGCTTTCTTGGCTTCATCTGCAGGCCTGCTCCTGGGGTTGGGGTTAGTTATACTGATAGGGAACTATAAGATGATGGCTGCCCTTTAAGAAAGTTCAAGATAGGAATTATACTATCTTAAACATAAGTTTTGGCAATTTATATTTGCAAGAGATGGATTAGCCTTTGCTAGATATAATTTTTTTTGTTATTAGTATTTTATTATTTATAAACTAGTTGAGGAGCCCGTTACATGGGCCACAGTGCCACTGCCAGCCAGTCGAGGGCAGTTATGCGCAATAGAGACTGCCCACTCTGCTGCTGCTAACAGAGAGGACTACGGTCTGAATTCAGAGCTCCCCTCTCCGTTATCACATGTGGCATGGGCAGTCTATACTGCGCATGACTGCAGCGTGCACAGCTGACTGTACTGCGCATGACAGCTTCTGACAAACATACATTCAGCAAATTATTATATAGGATGAGGGAAGTGTATGGACAAGAGACTGGATCACTGAGGTAATGAAAAAAGCAATGAACAGTATTGGTGAACTGAAATAACCTATGAAACCCATAGAACTTTCAAAAGATTGCCTGCCATCCAAAATATTTAATATTCCTATACAGAAGGGGTGATATCATATTACTAACATATTTTCTGCTTTCTTCTTCTTCACCTTCTTTGTCTTCCTTTTCTCTTGCCTTCATTATTGATTAACCCCCATCACCTCCCTGGTTTCCTCCTGTTATGTCAGAACTTTCTCTTAGAAATCCTGTTCTACAATTATCTGGAGTACCTTTGACTCACCTGTGGCCTATCTGAATGCACTGCAGAGGCACCTCAGTGCTCAAGCAAAGTTTTTATATTTACTGGTGTTTCTGAGCCTTATATCTTGTCCTCTGCCTATGTTTTCAAAGGCCAACATTTCTATGTACTACTGAGAGCACAACCTCAGTCTCTTTGCCAAAAGCCCACAGCCTCAGTCTGTTACTCAAAAATTGCTACTGTCTGACACACACACCCATTGCCCCACCTGTTAAATTACCACAGCTACTACTGACAATCAGCCCATAAATTTAGCCTATTAAATGACCACCTCTTTCATATGCCCCCAGCACTAGAACTCAGCTTGTCCATCCACCATTTCCCAGAACCTCTCACCATAAATGAAATTTGACTGCAACATAGGATGGTGTAGCAACAGTGCCACTGTACAATTTCAATCCACTGTGATATTACACCTAAAAAATTCAACTTTGAGCTGTAAAAACTTTCAAATAAAACACCTTTCATCAGTGGGAGTACCCTTGTTTTACTCAGGGGGATAAACCCAACAACATATTTTTTTTTTTACATTTTAAGTATTACTATCCTTTAAGATGTATTATTAGCATTGCATTTTTCAACTTTTCCTGCTGAGTACTTTTCACGGCTGGCATTTGTTTGATTTATAACAGTTCAAACTATCAGGAAGTGATGATGCTGTTGCTATCAATTTTTTTTGTAAAACTGTTGCCGATGACTTACCTTACAGAATGCAACAGAAAAATTGTGTGAATACCTGGAGAACTATATGTGAATTGTCTGAGGACTAAAGTGCATTGTTAATGTAAAAAATAGTTTAAACTTTATTAACCCTGTAAAGATGTATCTCCTGTTGAAATAAGTTTCCTTATCTTTTATATTTATATTACTAAAATTCTAACACTTACTAAGGTCAGTTTCATGAAAAATGACTTTATGTAAATGCTTCCATTAATATAAATAAGCTGGTTACGAAAATAAACATAATTTTATATTCAATATCTTATATGGATTGTTTTTCTGCTTACACAGTAGCGCTTTCATGTTGATAATCTCATTGAAAATACAGACTATAAAATATTAATAGTGTTTTGGGGACATTTGCTATATGAATCTCTTTTCCTACAATTATAATGCTGTTTTAATTAGATCATTGTTCTTTGAGTTTCTACAGAATTACCAATAAATAATGAAATTATCAATTTATTTATTTATTTTTTAAATGTACTTTGTTACAACAGTGAATATAACCCTTTGTAAGAGACTAAAAATGCTGACAAATCTGGTACGACAATACCCAACAGCTAATCATTAATGATTGCATACTATATCATTTAATTGATGTCAGACAAAAAAAGAGGTGTGCTAAATAGGGATGGTGAAATGTTTCACCTGAAAAGAGGTGAAAAAAGACAATTGCTGATGAGCAGGGATTTTTTTGCAAAACGTGTAATCTTTCCTCCTTTTCTCCTTGCAAGTCAGTGGTAAGAATGAATCCACCCCCACACCCACATGAAAAGTTTCCTTTCTTTTTCCAGAAGGGAGAGTATAAAAGAGGTATCTGGTTCCCACAGCATGTTATTCTGTGCTAGAAAGAGAGAAACAGCAAGTTTTTGGTGCTACTATTTGAGAATAAAGGCTAGTTTAGCCGTAGACTTGCAGAAAGAAAAGCCAGAAAATAGTATTTGCAGGATTGCAAACTGTTTCTTGCATATAAGACTTTTATATGAATGATCTACTGGTTTCTCTATTTTTATATGTTTTATTCACTTTTACTATGCTATGATTTATTTGCATACCTGGGAACTTTTGAAACAGGGCTACCCGGAGGGTAACCCTGTCAGTGCCCAGGGGGAGGAAAATGACGCGAATCGCGCCATAAAAGGGGCGGGGCTTAGTTGCGGGGGCGGGACAAAAAAAAAACTGCAAAATGGATGTAAGAGGGGGGGAGTGGGAGGAACCGGGCAGGATGGAGCACAAGTGGGCAGAGTTTCTACTTAAACTCTGCCCACCCGGTGATTCACACATTGCCCCGGAGACCCGGTAATTCACTTTGAAATACATAGTCTCCGGGGCAAAACCGGAGAGTTCCCAGGTATGTTTATTTGGTATCTCCACGTACTTCTTATTTTATTGTAACTGCCATACTGTAAAATCACTGGAGCAATGGTTTTTAGATTAATTTCTAATCACTGAAAGTGAAGCCTTCAAAATATTACACCGTATACCTTAAGTATTGTGACCATAAGCTGTGGACTTTGTGCACTTTTGGTTTGGTGTGGTACACTCAGCAAACAAACTAGGACACTATCTACCTTATTATTATTTAAAGTAAACACACAAAACATCCTTATAATCAAGGCCTACAATAAACACTACTCCATCGCATATAGTGTTGAGTATCAATACGAATACTTACACACATTGAGGAGACACACAGGGATATAATCCCCTTCTCCCAATCATTGCAAGATAGATACTAAATAACCACATAAGGTTCCTCAAGATATAAGAAACATAGTCACCCATAGACAGATAGTATCCTATTGCACATAGATCTAGTCCAGTTGAGGATCTTCAAATTAAGAGGCGCAGTATTACCCCTTTCTCTCAAAACACAGATAGAGATGGCTGTCTGGGTGAATGAGGATGTGTAGATATGCATCTTGAAGTTCTAGAGACACCAGAAACTCCCCAGGGCACATTGCTGTGATGAATGTGAAGATTCCATTTTGAAGCTAGTAGTTACCACATATTTGTTGAGACATTTTAGGTCCAAGATGGGACTACAAACATTTGGAGTAGAAACCTGAACAACACTCTGGGGGATGAACTGGTAGCAGAACTTTCTTGGGTAGCAGTGAGTCCAATTCTTCTCGAAACAAACGTTTCTGGTTATTTTGTCACTCTGGACAACAATAAACTACGTGGTGGGAGAGATTCAAAATCTATACAGTACCCTTTCGAGATTACCTGTAAAACCCACTGATCCACTACTGAGGACTCTCAGGACTCTCAAAACAGGTGAAGATGCTCCCCTACTGCTAAATGAGGGCCAGGGTTATATGAGCCATGCAGAAGATTGCTTGAAAGACTTAGCACTTGGAGCTGCTCATTTGGGCTGTCACTGCTGTCTTGGCTTGGCTGAGTAACGCACGTGGGAGGCCTCTGAAGCTTTCAGCATTTTGCACCTCTGTTTGGTGGGAAAAAAAATAGTTTCCTCGCCATAGTTGGGCATTGGGAGGGCATCTGAGGCAACAAAGTGCTCTTCTCCCCAGTAGCATCGCTGATGATCGCTTTTGTTCAGGTCCAAACTGGGACATGCCCTGAAAAGGCAAGGAAACCAGTGACTTTTATGAGGATTGATACGCAGACCAAATCACAAGCCACATGATGCAGCAATAGAAACGACAGAGGTCTTGGCTGACAAACTGAGCTTCTGACACATAAGTGTTGGCCTATTTAATGTTATCCAAAAGGACCAACAAGTCATCCCTGGATACCTCACCCCATATAGCCTCCATAAGCTGTTCACCCCAAACAGCAATTGCCCTATTAACCCTGGAAGAAGCGAAGATAGGTCTAAGTGCCTCACCAGTGGCCACAAAGCTGGTCCTGAGAATAGAATCCAGTCTCCCAGCATCTGACAAGGGCAAGGGAGTAGATTTAGCCAACCTGGAGACAGGTAGATCCACAGTTGGATGAGAGGAGCACTGTGCTAAAGTTGCCTCTGAAAAAGGGTACAGTTTAGAGAACCTGTTGGTAATAGACAGCCTTTTGTCTGGAGTTTTCCACTCATCTAGAAGTATCTGGCCAAGAGTGGCATTAGGGGCAAAACTCAGAGCTGTATCTTGATATAGGCCAACTAGGGAGGCAAAGCCACTACGAACTGCCCGAACTGAATCACAACAATGCAGATCTGAACTGGCAACTAAGAAGGCATGATAAGTGCGCATGTGTCAGGAGGGATACACAGTGCTGGTTACACGGCTGCAGAGCTCTAAGTCAGAAGTGCTCCCGCCCACTCATTCTTTTTTGGGGGCGACTCGTCCACTGTTCCAGGAACCTATATAGCAGAGAGGTGCTCTGCACATTGTATGGGCCAGGCAAGCAGTTATGCGTCCGCAGGTGGCAAAGTTAGAAGATAGAATGTAAAGGAGGACTAAAGTCCGGCTAAAGTCAAATAAAGCGATGGGTCCGGATGGAATCCACCCTAGAGTTCTTAAAGAACTCCGATCTGTCATAGTTGGCCCCCTGACTAATCTGTATAACCAGTCCCTTCTTACGGGAGAAGTTCCTGATGATTGGAGAATGGCCAATGTTGTACCCATTCACAAGAAGGGTAGTAAAGAAGAAGCTAGTAACTACAGGCCAGTCAGCCTGACATCTGTAGTGGTAAAAATGATGGAGACTCTTCTAAAGAAGAAGATAATTGACCATCTAACAAAAAACAACCTGATGGACCCAAACCAGCATGGCTTCACTGAGGGCCGATCCTGTCAGACTAATCTCATTGATTTCTTTGACTATGTAACTAAAGTGCTGGATGAAGGTGGTGCTGTGGATATCGCCTACCTGGATTTCAGTAAAGCTTTCGATACAGTTCCCCATAAAGAGCTGATAGATAAATTATCAAGAATTGGACTTAACCCCTGGATAGTTCAGTGGATCTGCAGTTGGCTGAAGGACAGAAACCAGAGGGTTGTTGTTAATGGAGTGTATTCTGAGCAGAGACTGGTTACAAGTGGAGTGCCACAAGGATCTGTTCTGGGCCCTGTTCTGTTCAACATATTTGTAAGTGACATAAGGGAAGGCTTGGCAGGGAAGGTTTGCTTGTTTGCTGATGACACAAAAGTGTGTAATAGGGTTGATGTTCCAGGAGGTGTCTGTAATATGGAGAATGATTTGGCACTATTAGATAAGTGGTCAAAACAATGGAAACTTCAGTTCAATGTTTCCAAATGTAAAATAATGCACTTGGGGAAAAGAAACCCTCAATCTGACTATCGTATTGGCAGTTCTGTGGTAGCAAAGACTTCAGAAGAGAAGGATTTGGGGGTGGTCATCTCTGACAGCCTCAAGATGAGTAACCAATGCAACCAGGCGGTGGGGAAAGCAAATCGTATGCTTGGCTGCATAGCTAGAGGTATAACAAGCAGGAAGAGGGAGATTGTGATCCCTCTGTATAGAGCTCTAGTGAGACCACATCTGGAATACTGTGTACAGTTCTGGAGGCCTCATCTGCAAAAGGATATAACTAAAATTGAGCGGGTTCAAAGAAGAGCTACAAAAATGGTGGAAGGTCTAAAGCATAGAACTTATCAAGAACGACTCAGAGATCTAAATATGTATAGTCTGGAGGAAAGAAGAGAAAGGGGGGACATGATTGAAACCTTTAAATATGTTAAAGGACTGAACAAGGTTCAGGAGGGAAGTGTGATTAATAAGAATCTGAATACAAGAACAAGGGGGCACAATCTGAGGCTAGTTGGAGGAAAAATCAAGAAAAACATTAGAAAATATTATTTCACTGAAAGAGTAGTAGAAACTTGGAACAAACTTCCAGCAGAGGTGGTTGATAAATCCACAGTAACACAGTTTAAACATGCCTGGGATAAACATGTATCTATCCTAAGATAACAATAAAGGAATACTAAAGGGCAGACTAGATGGACCAGGTGGTCTTTTTCTGCCGTCAATCTTCTATGTTTCTATGTTAGGACTACCAGTGGTGCTTTGTCTAGGACATATGTACATCAGAGAGAAATAGATTGTGCATTGCAGGTCTATAATTACTACTCAAACTTATGAAGAAGATAGAAAAGATTTGGTAACTTATGTTACTGTCAAAGGGACATACTAGTTCAATACTTTTGACACAACGGATCACACTGAATCTCTATTAAGTACCTTTTAACTCTTAAAACGACAAATTTTATTAGTGTGTACTTAAAATTCTTAAAATTATAACAATTAACTGCACACTTATAAAAATAAATCACTCTATATTTGGTGGGCTTCGGAGGATGTGTCTCACCCTATTAACCATTGAATGTCCATATATTTCCTTAATTGATAGGATATAGCATCAGTTTGCAGTATATTATATAGCTGTCACATATGACTGCCTTTATTTTGTAATTCACCTATAGACTATATTAATTTTCTGCTTTTTGAGATGCATACATGTAATGGAGAAACATGTATTTTTCATTCATATATGCAATGTAGTTATAAGTCTCCTTTAATTATTTTGATGACTCTTAGACATACACCAGACATTTGGTATGACTTGGTCATAGTCACAGAAGCCTACCAAATGTAGTGTGATTTATTTTTATAACTGACACGCAAAATAAGCATGCAGTTAAGTGTTTTTAATTTTAAGAATTTTAAGTACATGCTAATAAAGTTTGTTATTTTAGGAGTTAAAAGGTACTTAATAGAGATCCAGTGTGTGACCCCTTGTGTCCAAGTATTGAACTGGTCTTTCCCTTTGGCGACAACAGAAGTTATAAAATCTTTTCTATCTCTTTTTCTTCATCATAACTGTGCTTTCTCTAGGCGTCTTTCCAAACTGAATCAGATATATTCAGATCTGGCAAATTGATTCATAAAATGAATCTCAATTTTGTGCTGCCCTAGGCCTGGCTAAACTCACAAATGAAATCAGTGTGCGTGAGTTTAGCCAGGCCTAGGGCAGCACAAAACCTAAATAAACCACTGGCAAAACTGGCAGAGATTTCTTACTCCTCTGGAAGACACTTGCAGGAAAAGGCCCCTTATCGAAAGGTGTCAAGGACCTGAAGAGTCTCCAAAACAGCTCTGATGAGTTGCTCAGCTGAGGGAAGGGGTTCAGCTTCATAGAAGTAGGAAGAATTAATATTTTCATATTCACCCTCCTTGTCCTCCCCTTCAGACCCTAAGACCTGAGGAACACTCTGAGATATAGGGGCCACATATTTAAAGGTAGTGGGGGGGCTTTCAGGATTGGAGAACGGGATTCAAGCTACTGAGGACAGAAGCGTCTTTACCCAGTCTAGATCTTGTTCAGTGCTGGAGGGTCCTGGTGGGGTAGTAGGGGGTCACAGTATATCTGGGTGCAGGAAAATGTACCCACTGTCCCTGCCCCAGCACCCTCAGCATTGTCTTTTCCCTTTCTATGTTGTACCACCATTCTCTCAGTTACCACTCCCACCAGCTGACAAGTCTGTAGATGTGTCGATTTGGCAGTTTGTGTCGACCCACTGCACATTGTGTGGGGCACTGACCATACATTGCAGTTTGGTGGAGAGCAATCCAATGCAGGGCATCAGGATGGAAGCATCTGCAGATATTAAATCCTATTGAATATGTTAAGCTAGTGGCAGGCATGATTCATTACTTTTATTGTCTTCTCTCTTGACATAACGTGTTCTTAGTGAAGTGGAAAAAAGCCATAGTAACAGCGCTGGTTTCTTGGGGGATGGTTTTACATTGCTGACCTAAGTGTGAAGGTGTTTGGATGAAGTTGTGACTGTTGGTTAATCTGAAAGCAGAATTGTCAATTGTTATACTTCTGAGTCCTCCCCCCTTTTCCACAATGATTTCTTATACACACTGTGCACATGCAGGTGCTGATGAAAGGCACTGTTTCTTCCTGCTCTCATGGAAAAAAATTAGTATTCTGCCAGACCTATGATTTCAGAGAAAGTGCAGGAGGAGAAGCATTGGCCAACTACTTCTCTCTAGATGCACCGGAAGTGGTGTGTGGGCTTGTTTTGGTGTTGCTGCTGCCTCAGCAACACTATGGCTAGCAGGAAATGAAGAAGAAAACAAGAGGAACTTCCTAGTAATTTAAAATTCCTGAGGGCTGGCAACATTTGGGATGGAGGGCAAGTACAATCAAGTGGCCGATTTCTACTATTGTGCCAGCTCATTGGCATTAATGTGTGAAATGAGCCAAGTATCAATTATTAATTTAATACTGTTCTACATAATTTAAACAGATGTACATTTTGTGTAGGTCAACCTTGCAGTGGGCTTTTTCTCATGTAGCACCTACTTGAGTGGTAATATTTGAATCTGATTATTAACTCTGAATAACCTTTAATATTCAGCTTAATTATTTTGAGATATAGCTTGTAACTGGCACTGAGCTATATTATTGATAACAGAGTTTACAATAGTGATACCACAAAGCTTACAGTTGAAATGGTGCTGCACTAGTGATACCTCAAAGCTTACAACTGAAATTATGTTACGCTAGTGATACCACAATGCTTACTCTTAAAATTGAGCAACACCAATGATACAAAAGATCTTATACTTGAAATATAGTTAAATTTGTGATACCACAAAGCTTAAACTTATATGACCACCAAAAAGTAGGCAGACTTGTAATCTCTGTGGAAGCAAAATGTATAGCAGGGATTGAGGTTGCAGAATGTCTTGCCACACACAACAATGGGCAGTATACATAAACTGGATAAAGTATTTAATGCAGTGGAAGGGGGCAGAGCTTATTTGGAGAGGAAGGTGCCCAGCCCCTTGACAACTGGGAGATGCACTAAGGTGTGATAAAGCGGTGATAAAGTGGAGATGCCTTCTCCATTGATATCACTTTTCCAAACCCCATGTTATTCTATGGATCCTATGCACTAAGATCTCTCAGAATTTAGTACATAGGCTCTATAGAATAACATAGTAATAGTGATATCACTGGAGAAGACCTTAGTGCATCTCTCCCAGTGTGTTCTACTAGATTTTCCATGCACAGAATATAATTGCAGGATACTCAATCTAGTAATATAGCTGATGAGGCTGAGAAAAGACATGCATCCATTAAGTTCAGCCCATAACAAATCATCCAAGTTGATCCAGGCAAAAAACAAACAAAAAAAAATTGAAGCCATTTCCAATTAAGTCTTAAGTGGGTAAGAAAAATGTCTTCCTGACTCCAACTGGCAGTCAGATATTTCCATGGATCTACATTCTATCTGCTCAAAGAGAAGAAATGGTAGTGTAGCAGTTTTAGATTGATTCATTTGCTTTGCCACCTACTCTACCCTTTGAATGCTTTATAATACAAAGGTAGTGGCTTATGTGAAGGGGGCAGTGTGCAGTAGCCCCAGGGACATTATATAGTGGGTTTCTAAACAAAAATAATGTGTTCTACATGCCAAGACACATTTGATTGCACTGCTAGAAGCTCTGTCCCCAAATCAGGCTAGTATGCAGCAAAAAGTGAAATCCACAACAATTTAGAGCTTTAGGGAAGTGTGCAGCAAACAGTGAAATCCACAAAAATGAGGGGCTGTACACATGTGTGCTCAGCAGGGCTGCCATCAGGAATCATGGGGCCCAGGAAAAATGTAAGTGGCTAGAGCCCCCACCTCTGACCTTTTACGCATAGACACACACACACTGGAGAAATGGTCTGCCTAAGTAGGTGTGTTTGCATGCCTGAGGCTCAGTTTGTCTGCCAAGACCTCTGTCTTTTCTATTGCTGCGTCACGTGGCTTGTGATTTGGTCTGCGTATCAATCCTCATAAAAGTCACTGGTTTCCTTGCCTTTTCAGGGCATGTCCCAGTTTGGACCTGAACAAAAGCAATCATACTGGGGGAAAGAGCACTTTGTTGCTTCAGATGCCCTCCCAATGCCCAACTATGGTGAGGAAACTATTTTTTTTCCCACCAAACAGAGGTGCAAAATGCTGAAAGCTTCAGAGGCCTCCCACGTGCGTTACTCAGCCAAGCCAAGACAGCAGTGACAGCCCAAAAGAGCATGCCTTTGTCGTGTGTGTGTGTGCTTGCCTGTCTGTGTGACTGAGGCATGTGCATGTGTCTGTGTTAGTGTGCAAGCCTAAGGCATGTGTGTGTGTTTGAGGCATGTACAAGTTTCTCTTTGTGAAGCTGATGTACTAAAGAAAAGAGGAGCAATTCTGGCTCAAACTCCTTGAATGCTAGAGAAGGCTACACATTAGGATTTTTTATTTGTCTCCATGGTGTGATTGATTTGATCCAATATTGCTCCATTTAATATGGCTGAGGGAGATAGAGGAGGGTGCAAGATAGACTAGGAAACTGTTCTCCCTGACTTATCTTTGTTTTAAGCATATCTATCTAATAAAGATAGATAAATACATGAAGAGTGTATAGATCTGACATATATGTAAGTAGTTTTGGTTAATAAGAAAAAGTGTTTACCAACTGTGGGCAAACATAAAAGCTACATTTCTGTACTAACATATGTAAAGCTATATGCCATATACTGGTGTTATATAAGTTAGTACGGACATGGAATTCTTGTTTCTGCCCATCCCTGGCAAAACCTTTTTTGTAAACATAATTCTTAACACATAGTGCACAAATACAGTATATATTGTTGAATATATTAATACAGAACTGCTGGCCAATACCCTTTTTAACACATATCAATAAGCTGACCATACCTCACCTTTAAAAAGGGACACATAGGACATATTTCAGGAGTGCACCAAAATCAAAGCAACCCTGTAGCATGCATTTTTCATGTGTGTCCCTTTTTAAAGGTGAGGTATGGTCAGCCTACATATCAACTAATATTGATAGGTATGTGTAAAAAAAAAGATAGACCAGCAGGGGAGAACAATCATAAAAAACACAGTTCTGTATTAATATATTCAATAATATACATGTATTTGTGTACTATAGCTTAACAATTATGTTGACAAAAAAGATTTTGCCAGGGTTGAGCAGCCATAAGAATCTCATATCTATAGTAACTTATAATACACCAATATACAGTATATAGCTGTGCATATGTGAATACAGAAATGTGGTTTTTATGATTGCCCACCCATGGCAAAAAACTTTTTATGATTAACTATATCTGCTAACATACAGATATGTACACTCACTGCATGCATTTTTCTGTCTTAGTTGATAGGTATGGTTAAAACAAAGTTTTATTGGCATGGCCAAGGGTGGACAATGCTAAAAACATGTCTGTATTAACATATACACCGATATACAGTATATAGGTGTATATCTTAGGGCAGAAATTAGATTTTTATGATTGCCCAACCCTGACCAATGTTTTTTTCCTTTTTTACCAAGAAAAACACAAACTTAAAGTGATAATTTTATCAGAAATGGCTCAAAGTCAGGGTTAGGGTTTAAATATATAGAAAAAAGAAGAGAAGGGCGCAGGACCCTCTAAGAGCACAAAACTGTATATGGAATATATGGAATATGTTTCTTTCGTGGCTCTCCTTCCGCCTACGGACATCTATGCATCTCATGAATGGAACGCATGACATCACTTCTGGGTGGATGACGATGTCCGGAGGGAGATGCACATAGGGGATTCGGATGTTTGGAAAGAGGAACGCAAGGTACATATAAAGAGCGCTCTTCTTGTAAGTATTTATATATTATATATCTATATGTTTCTGAATGATACTTGTATATGAGCTTATGCCATTTTTACCCTTGACAAAGTATTTTTAATAATACGAAACGCATTGGGTGATTTTTGCTGAATATTTGGCATATGTTTTTATTGGAATATATGTAATAAATATCTTTGGAACTCCGGAGGCTCTGGATGTACATGTTTTGAGAGGCACTTTCTTGAATTCGGATATCAATTTGAATCTGGTAAGTGGCCTTATATGTGGGGGTCACTGGTATATTCCATATACAGTTTTGTGCTCTTAGAGGGTCCTGCGCCCTTCTCTTCTTTTTATGTTTTACAGCCTTTGGTCTGAATCTCACGCTATCCACTAGTGTGCAGAGGGGCAGCGGACACCAGAGACAAACTGAGAGGAATTGTGAGAATTTGTGATACCTCCACAAAGAAGATTTTATTAACCCTATTAACTTTATTAACTGTACAACTTTTGAATTAGCCCTGGAAGGATTCCATCGATATTTACCTTCTCCATTTTTGATTGGACTGAGGCTCTAGGAACTCCCACACTTTTAGAGAATTATTATTGTTTTTGGAGGACTTGAGATGGTATAATAGAATTGGTATCTTTGAATGTTCTTATATTATTATTACTATTAATATAATATATTTTTTCTACCTATCTCTTTGTGATTATATTTCCCCTGATCACCAAGCGCTGACATAATTGAGAACCCTCCTTTTGGTGGGCTCTCTTTTTTCTCTTGTATTTAATTAGGGTTTAAATATATGCACATTTTAAAACTCTAACCCTGACATTGAACTAGTTTTGATAAAATTATCCTGTTAAGCTTATGTTTTTATTGATAGAAAGATATAAACATAATGGAAGAGAAAATAAAAATTGGCCAGGCAATCATAAAAACCTCATTTCTGCATTAACATAATATTGTATAATATATATATATTCCCCTTTTCCCCCAAGTCAAAGTCTCATACATTAGTTTACATCAAAACTGGTTCAATGTCGAGTAATATATTTTTTAACTAATCAGTATGGCTGGGTTAATATATTTTAGGACTATGACCACATGGTACCAGCATTCAGATGGTTTCTCAATAACCAGTAATGGTACCATTACTACCCCAATACTGAATAAGTTAACCCTTTAAGTGCCAGAGGGGTACTCAATGCATTGTGTACCCCTCTGGCACCCAAATAATTAATAAGATAACTTTCAGCTCTTAACATTAAAGCTCTTAGAAGGCCCCACAAAAGCATAGAGGTAGTATATGACTTAGATGAATTGCTAGCCTGCTTCTGGGACATTATGTGACTTATATTAGGTGGTCTCATACCTCTTTGTCACAGCTCCTGATCCTGTAATCTGTGAGAGGTGCTACCCATACTCCAAAGACTTGTCACAGGAAGACTCCTGCAAAAGCGAAGCCTCTTTAGTATTAACTGATGTTCTATTGGGGGCCCCATGTCTGGCGGGGGCCTACAATAACATATGGGGCAAAAACTTTATGGGGGCCCCCAAGGTCTATGGGGCCCCCCGCACCACAGGGGCTGTGGGGGCCTCCGCTATGCCTCTTAGCACCACCTCCTTGTATCTTGTTAGATCTGACTGATATCTGTCTCTTAAATGTATTATAACAGTAAAAGTAACTGTCTCCATTTGTAATGTCCTAAGTCAGCTGTAATGCTAAACTCTGTCTGTCATAGTTAGTTAAGAATAGCCAAGGGTCTCTGACACCATAGCCTTATGTTTCAATCCATCATAGTATTCACATGGCACATCATGTGGTGATAATCTAGCTAATTACATAGTCATGATGTAATGTGACTCCACAGTGCATAGATCCATTTTTGAATATATGCAAACTGATTACATTTGTATATTCCATTTTCGTGGAGTAATGACCATGTTCAGAGATGACTATCTGTATATAAGCCAGACAGAGGTCAATTAAAGAACTCCACGGACTTTAGGAGGGGAGGCATGTCTGAGCTGGGGTTGGGCTGGGGAAATAGGTGTGTGGCCTTTTAAATGTTATTCAGAGTGGGTATGAGGAGGTGATATAAGGGGGCGCTCACTTCCTATTTTTGTGGTAGAACAGCTGGAGCGGAGAAGGAACAGTTTGAGGATTTTGGTGTCTGTAATTGTCATGACTGATCCATTATTAGAAGAGGTTCGGGAGCTTTTGGAGTCTGGGGGAGGTACATGGTTGCAAGAGCAACTTTCTCGTCGGAGAGAGGAGGCTGAAATGCATGACGAGGTGGTTCAGCCTGTGCGTAGCGCTCGGGCTCGTCCGCCTTCAAGAGTGAGCCCTTCCCGCTCTCTGTTGAGGAGTGTTAGCCCAAGGCTTCAGGGATCTAGGAGAATTTCTGTGAGGGGAATTACAGTTGATAGAAGAATAGGAAGGGTGTCATTGAGGAGCAGTTTGACCGGACAGCGTGAGGCGTCCTCCTCTGAGGTATCTCGTTCTCAACGGACGGAAGTACGAAGGCGGGAGTCTTCTGATGACAGGGGATGCGGAGCTGGCGCCTCCAGCCGGGATTTGACACAGGTGACAATACGTACTGTGTTTTTTGCTTTGGTCATAATTTTTCTATTTTAAGTTTGCATTTAACTCCCCCCCACACACCCTATTTATTTTTACCTTACTTTCCTAAATAAACGAACCCTTCCTCCACCCCCCCTTCGTCTATTTTATTTAATATGGTTTGGTCCTTATTATTGTAATTAATTTATTGGGCCTTATTTCTCCCTGGGAGTGTTTGGTACTCGGTTAAATCATGCTGTTGTAATGACACAGCAATTTGGAGGGAGAATAAGTGGTGGTATGAGGTATTGGGTGTCGAGTATGACACAGAATGGAATAGTTCATGAAAGATGGAGGAGTCTATGGGGGGAGACTGGTTATTATGGTTATTTCTCTTTATTGCTTTTCAGGTGGATCCGGTTGCAGAGTCGGCAGGAACATCCAGTATGGGGCACACGGATGTGGAGGCCGGTGCTGGAAGTAGTGCTGGTGTACATTCCGTGCCGATGGCGCCTTTGTCGAGGGCAGGTATGGGACTTTCCGGCATGATGGGATCAGTGGGATCGGGGGGAGCTGATGCGGTGGGGACTTTACAGCAAGTATTGGGGGCCTGGCAGGATAGGGCACTAAGTGGTAAGGAAGGGTTGGCACCTTCAGGGAGCGCAATGGGGGTATCAGGGTTTGGAGCTGGTTGGACTCAGTGTGGGGGGGTTAACTCAAGTACTCCTTTGGTAGGGGCTGGACTATTGCCAAATTGGGGTATTGGGACAGGGGTTCAACATCAAGGGCTTGGTTTACCCAATTTACTGGATCAGGGGAATGTGCAGCAGGGGGCTCCCACCAATCTTGCCGGTGGTTATTTGTCAGGTGGTGGTGATCAGTCTCTTGATGGACAGGTATTGGGTACAGGGGTTTTGCAAAATCCTATTGTGCTTAGTACTCCTGTGGGGTCGGGCATGGCCTCTGCAGGATCAATATCAGGTTTAAGCACTGGTGAGGCTAATTTACAAGGCTCCAATGTTGGGGGTGTGGCGCTTAACGTGTCACAGGTGAGTGGAGTGCCTACAGTGGCATTTGGAGCAGCATATATGTGTTGGTCTGGTCCTTTGGGTATTCATTTAAAAAATGATGTAAAGGAAAAAATTTGGAAAAATGAATTTGTGGAAATTTATTCTCTCCTTCCATTGGATGAAGCCCCTCCAGATAAGGAGGAGAAGGATGTGGAAAAAAAGGAAGAGAGGGAAAGGCGTCGTTACAGAAAAATTCCAAAGGTGTTTGGAAATTGGATACGGGCGTTCTCTATACTGGCCAGTGTAATTGGGGAAAAGTTTTCAACGAAATGCTCATCTTTGTTTTGTTATCAAGATACCATTTGGAATGCTTGCAGGACTTGTGGCGGTCTGGCATGGTGGCATTATGATGAGCAATTTCGACAAAGGTTGGCAGTACGTCCGTCGATGTCTTGGGACCAATTAGACATCGGGCTATGGTTGTCACTTATGACTCGCCCAGCTGGTTCCCCAGTGGGGTTTCAGTCCTTTCAGTCCAGTGCTGGGGGGTTGGGACTCCCCATAACCAAAACAACGGCAGGAAAAAAGATGGGGTTCTGTTGGCAGTACAATGAGGGTCAATGTAAGTGGGGGGGGCTCGTCTAGGTTCAAGCACGAATGTTCCGGATGTTCAGGTTCCCATCCCCTTAGCAGATGCTTTAAAAAGCAGAAGTTGGGTGAAAAAGAGGGGTCTGTTGGGAGTAAAGGGGGTGACCCCGGTGTCCGTAGACAAGATGCACCCGTGGTGAAGGGCATATAAGAATAAGGAAGCAGCTAGGATTTTGGAAGAGGGTTTTGAGTTTGGGTTCCGCATTCCAGAGCAAGAAGGTTTTGGGGTAGCTGATGCGGCTAACTTACGTTCGGCTATTTGTCATCAGGGAGTTCTTCGGGACAAAGTGAATATTGAGGTATCTTTGGGATGAATAGCAGGTCCTTTTTCTGGATCGCCTCTCCCGGGACTTCGGGTATCACCTTTGGGTGTAGTCCCTAAGTCAGAGCCGGGTAAATTCCGACTTATTCATCATCTGTCGTTTCCCTTTGGGTCTTCTGTTAATGATGCCATAGATCCGGCTTTGTGTAGTGTTTCTTACACGTCATTTGATAGGGCAGTGGAGCTGGCTGTTAAAGCGGGTCGGGGTGCTTTGTTCTCTAAAGTTGATATTGAGTCGGCCTTTCGCCTTCTTCCGGTACATCCTGAGAGTCATCATCTTTTGGGCTGTAAGATTGGAGATGATTACTATGTCGACCTATGCCTTCCCATGGGTTGTTCAATTTCATGCGTGCTTTTTGAGGGCTTTAGCACGTTTTTGGAGTGGGTAGTGCGTAGGGAGTCTAGTTTTTCATCCATTTTACATTATTTGGCCGATTTTTTGTGTGTGGGTCCAGGAGGTAAGGATGTTTGTAGACAACTGCTGATCACCCTGCAACAGGTTTGCTTGAATTTTGGGATACCATTATCGGCAGAAAAGACTGAAGGCCCTACGACATGCTTGCGTTTCTTGGGTCTTGAGATTGATTCAGTGGCCATGGAATGTAGGCTACCTCGTGATAAATTGGAAGCATTGCAAGCTGAAGTGGTGGCTTGTAGATGGCCAAGAAGGTGACCCTTCGAGCTCTTCAGTCTTTGCTGGGAAAATTGAATTTTGCTTGTAGAATAATGCCAATGTGAAGGGTTTTTAATAGGCTTCTTGCCCAAGCCACTGGGGGGGTTGTTCGTCCTCATCATCATATTCGGTTGTCATCTGGTATGCGTGATGACTTGGGGGTTTGGGAAATGTTTTTGGCAGATTATAATGGGAGGTTGGCAAGGATTGCGTAGAACTAATGAGGATTTTGAGTTGTATACAGATGCATCTGGGTCTATGGGTTTTGGGGCTTTGTTTGGAGTAGATTGGTGTGCAGAGAGGTGGCCTTTGGCCTGGGAAAATAAGGGTCTTACTAAAAATATATTGTTTTTGGAGCTGTTTCCTTTGGTTGTGGCGGTTACACTGTGGGGGGATAGATTGAGAGATAGTAAGGTATTATTTAATTCAGATAACATGGGAGTGGTTCAGGCAGTAAATACTCTCACTGCTTCTTCTCCTCCTGTATTGTCATTGCTCCGCTATTTTGTGTTAATGTGTTTGAGACTGAATGTTACCTTCAGGGCACGACATGTGCCTGTTGTGTTGAATGTGGCTGCTGATGCGTTGTCTCGTTTTCAGGAAACAGCATTTCGGAAGGCCTGTCCGGGGGCGAAGTCCACGGGCAAGCCTTGCCCATCTTTCCTGTGGGACCTTGGCAGAGTGCAGTGGCAGACTGGGTGAAGAATTCTGTGTCGCCGGCCACTTGGGCGCGGTATTCAGAAGTTTGGAGTGATTGGCTTTGTATGGAGAATATGGTTGGGAGTTTGAATGGTAATTTGGAAAGGAGGGATGGCATGTTGTGGCTGATATGGGAATGGTTTTCTACAGGAATTTCACCTTCGTCGATTTCAGGTAAAGTGTCGGGATTATCTTTTGTTTTTAAATTAAGGGGATGGAGGGATCTAACCAAAGATTTTGTGGTAAAGCAGGCACTCAAGGGATTACATCGTGGTAAGAACTCATTAGATTCAAGACGTCCGGTATCATTTCAGTTATTGGAAAATTTTTTTGGGGCATTGCATATAGGAGAGTTGGTGAGTTCGTCAAAGGGCTGGCCAGGGGGTATATTGTTTGGAGATGTTCGTTTGGGAAATGACTCATTGGAGTTTCGTATTAGGCGTTCAAAAACTGATTCTTTGGGGGCGGGGTCGTGGGTTACTCTTTTTTCTATTCCGGGTTCGTTGTCATGCCCGGTTCATTGTATCCAACGGTATTTAGAGATTAGACCGGATTTGAGTGAATCATTATTAGTTTATAGAGATGGTGTAGTTTTGACCAGGTTTCAGTTTCTGTCAGTGTTTAAACGTTGTCTTTCAGTTCTTCGGGTTCCAGTTGGAGATTTTGGTGGACGTTCATTTAAAATAGGTGCGGCTATCACGGTGCCCGTGATTGCTGCAGTTCCTTGTCTGTCACCAGTAGGGGGCTGCTATTGGCTGTCTGCAGATAGCCCGCCTCTCATTGCCTATTTAAACCTGGATTGGGCACCCTTTGGGTGCCCTTTCGTGTTGTTTCTGACCTTCTCGCTATCACTATGCTAGTGATAGCTGGGCCTCTGTTCCAGTGTTCCTGAGTTCCTGATCTCATGTGTTCCTGAGTTCCTGATCTCTACTGTTCCAGTGTTTCCTGCCTGCTGAGTTGTTCCAGTCCTGGTTCCGGCCTAGTCTCTGGTGTTGCAGTTCCTGCGGTTCTTCTTCTCTGCTGTTTCCTGACCTGACTGATCGTTGCTGGTTCCTGTCATCTCATCGCCTGTCTCCTGTATCCTGGCGACCTCCTGCCCGGTCGCGTCAGCGACATTGTTAGTTACTCCAGTGTGCGGTCACTGGTTTGCTCCAAAGCCTATCGGCTGTACTATCCTGTGTTGGTCCCAGCGTGCGGAGGCTGGTTTGCTCCTAAGCCTTGCGACTATACAAACTCGCTTGTTACACCAGTGTGCGGTCACTGGTTTGCTCCAAAGCCTATCGGCTATACAATCCTGTGTTGGTCCCAGCGTGCGGACGCTGGTTTGCTCCAAAGCCTTGCGGCTAGACAAACTCGCTTGTTACACCAGTGTGCGGTCACTGGTTTGCTCCAAAGCATATCGGCTATACAATCCTGTGTTGGTCCCAGCGTGCGGACGCTGGTTTGTTCCAAAGCCTTGCGGCTATACAAACTCGCTTGTTACACCAGTGTGCGGTCACTGGTTTGCTCCAAAGCCTATCGGCTATACAATCCTGTGTTGGTCCCAGCGTGTGGACGCTGGTTTGCTCCAAAGCCTTGCAGCTATATAAACTCGCTTGTTACACCAGTGTGCGGTCACTGGTTTGCTCCAAAGCCTATCGGCTATACAATCCTGTGTTGGTCCCAGCATGCGGACGCTGGTTTGCTCCAAAGCCTTGCGGCTATACAAACTGCTTGTTACACCAGTGTGCGGTCACTGGTTGGCTCCAAAGCCTATCGGCTATACAATCCTGTGTTGGTACCAGCGTGCGGACGCTGGATTGCTCCAAAGCCTTGCGGCTATACAAACTCGCTTGTTACACCAGTGAGCGGTCACTGGTTGCTCCAAAGCCTATCGGCTATACAATCCTGTGTTGGTCCCAGCGTGCGGATGCTGGTTTGCTCCAAAGCCTTACGGTTATACAAACTCACTTGTTACACCAGTGTGCGGTCACTGGTTTGCTCCAAAACCTATCGGCTATACAAGTCAGTATTGGTCCCAGCGTGCGGACGCTGGTTTGCTCCAAAGTCTTGCGGCTTTACTACTCCCTGTTGGTCTCAGTGTGTGTACACTGGGTTGTTTACGATCCTGTCAATTTGCCATTACCATTTGACTGCTGCTACTATCTCTGGGCTGCCCTGCCCGGTATTGGTAAGGCCAGTGGAACCTTTTGCCACATTCTATCTGAGGTTGCCTTACCCGGTATTGGCAGGGCCGGTAGAGCCTACATTGTGAATCTTTTGAGGCTGCCTTGCCCGGTAATTTGGTAAGGCCGGTAGAACCGTTATGCTATTCCATCTGCAGGTTGCCTTACCCGGTATTGGCAAGGCCGGTAGAGCCTAACATTCTGCTTCTTCAGACTGTTCTGTCCGGTATATTGACAGGACCGGTAGAGTCTGCATTCTGTCTTGTTATATTCTGTATGTATCTGTATGTATGTGTTTGCCATCCTACGTTATCAATTTATTATTTCAATAAAATTGATTTTTACCTAAAACTTGTGTCTGAGAGTCATAATAAACCGTGACAGCGGCTACGGAGGCATCTAGGTTAGGGTTGGGATGTGAAACCATTAAGCGTATTCGGCATTGGGATTCTCGATGGTTTATGTCATATGTTAGGCCTCATAGAGTTTTAGGGATTTAAAGAGTTGGGGGTCTTGTATTATTTAGTTCGTTTGATTTCTTTACAGGTGCAGCATCCAGGGAACTATGGATAATTGGACATTCGTTCATCTTCTGGGCCAGTAGGCGGGCTGAGGTTCGGGAGAGTGGACTCCAAATGAATATTCCATTATCTGCAGGCCGGGTTGTATGGCTTGGGTATAGGGGGATGTGTTGGCCCCAGTTGGTTCCGGAGGTCCTTCGGTTGGTACGGGCTGGGGGGGTAGTCCCGCTGGTTTTCCTGGTGCACCTAGGGGGTAATGATCTAGGATATATTCCTGGATGGGAGCTTAGGGAAGCCATGAGGGAGGACTTTCGGAAGCTGTCCCAGCATTTTCCAGGGACAAAGATAATTTGGTCTGAAATTCTCCCTCGAAGATGCTGGATGGGAGCGAGGAATTGTTGGGCTTTAGACAAGAGCCAGATCAAATTGAATAGGAAGATCTCGAAATTTGTAGTAGTGATTGGTGGTCTGGCAATCAGACATAGGGTGTTCGAAGATCCTTCTGTCAATTTGATTCAAAATGATGGTATTCACCCTAATGATTTGGGTTTAGACTTTTTTAACTTAGACCTTGCTGAGGCTTTGGAGGAGGCCGTAGCTTTATGAGGGGGTGGGACTAAATTGTAGGTTAACTCGTTTGTCCCTTGTGGCGGATTGGGCCCTTGCCAATGTGTAGAGTTGTAGTAAGATGGGGGAGGTTACGGGAGATGGTAGGCCAGCGGCCTATGTCTCAGGACACCCGGACTTGGTCGCGGGTTAGACGCCGGCCTCATTGAGTTGCATTGACCAGCTAATGAGGTGCGGTTAAGGAGAAAAAGCTGGGGGTTTTGGAGTCTTAGGCTCAAAGGTGTATAGGCTGGGTTAGCCTATAAGAGATGGACATTGGTAAGGGCTCAAGGTTGGAGGAAAAGGATATGATATTAAGTGTTCAGTTTTGATGTTTTTGTGATAATAAAGCTGCGGCCTATTTCAAAATCCATAAAAGGTGTGTTGTGTATTTCTTGGACCTATACCCTATGCTCAGGACAAGAACTCCACGGACTTTAGGAGGGGAGGCATGTCTGAGCTGGGGTTGGGCTGGAGAAATAGGTGTGTGGCCTTTTAAATGTTATTCAGAGTGGGTATGAGGAGGTGATATAAGGAGGCGCTCACTTCCTGTTTTTGTGGTAGAACAGCTGGAGCGGAGAAGGAGCAGTTCCCCTCCCTCCCGCCCTGGTTGTGTTTTCTATATATAAAAAAAAAAATATATATATATATATATTTATATATATATATATATATATATATATATATATATATATATATTGTATTAACAGTAGTATTATGTGTCACTGTTTTGATATGTGTTTTACTATTGTAAATTGTCGCAGTTTTAATTGGCGGATTGGGCCCTTGCCAATGTATAGAGTTGTAGTAAGATGGGGGAGGTTACGGGAGATGGTAGGCCAGCGGCCTATGTCTAAGGACACCCGGACTTGGTCGCGGGTTAGACACCAGCCTCATTGAGTTGCATTGACCAGCTAATGAGGTGCGGTTAAGGAGAAAAAGCTGTGAGTTTTGGAGTCTTAGGCTCAAAGGTGTATAGGCTGGGTTAGCCTATAAGAGATGGACATTGGCAAGGGCTCAAGGTTGGAGGAAAAGGATATGATATTAAGTGTTCAATTTTGATGTTTTTGTGATAATAAAGCTGCGGCCTATTTCAAAATCCATAAAAGGTGTGTTGTATATTTCTATACCCCATGCTAAGGGCAAGAGTTAAGAGACAAGACAGCTTATAACACCATGCTGTAAAACTTCATTAACCATCAAAAGCTGTTAACCATCAAGCTTCCTGTTATCATGCTGCAATAAAGAAAATCCCCATGACTTACTCCATATTTGTCAATCTCTCTCTGCAATCAAGGAAGTTAACCCTTCAGACACGTTTTAACATTTGTATCTTGTAATTGATGATTTCAGTTCTGTGCAGCAGCCTAATCCACCTTCTATTTAGACAACTCAGCGGCAGCAATTACACCAGTATAAAATGCTTGAGTGTTACAAGTGTAATTTGCCACCACACCATCTAGGATTGATGGCAATAAACCAGAAGGGCATAATTTTGTTCAGGGCTTATTTTTGGGAAAGCCTAAGATCTGCAAACAATCTTTTCTCAGGGCTTCTTTTTGTCAAGCCAGAGGTCTGCAATCAAATTTTTCTCAGGGCTAGCCTTGTTTGAATCCCACAATCAATTTTTTAAAACTTAGCCTTGCTGTAATATTTTGAAAGTTTAACTGTCTATAAGCATTCAAAACAAATATTTATCATGCTTTTCTCTCTGAAGTCTGCTCCAACAACAACTAAAATAAAGTTACAACTCACAATGAATGTGGCAGATGTGTATGGTGCTGGTAAACTATGATGAAATTGTTGCATATATATCATCATGATTCACAGGAATGAAGGCTAGACCAATTATTTGCATTATAATCTTTGAGTCTAATTTATGCTGGAATTATTCTCAGATAATTGTCAAACATAAATACTTAAGAAAAAGACAATCTACCTGGATGACCGATTATATTAGGAATAAACTCCTTGATCAGCAACTTATCTCAGTTTATCAATTTTTCTTTACAGAAATACATTCAATGATTAACATCTTATACTAGGGATTCTAATCATGTGACACAAAAGTTTCAGAATATCGAATGGCAAAACACTATTAAAGGTTGACTTGTGCTATATGTTCATTATATACAATTATCGAGCACAATCTGGTTCTCAAAGCCATAAAATACTATTTGGATCAGGACTGTACTATGGAGGAGATCCATAAGAACAGATGATCAATTCCAGTGATTTAGAATTACAATTTACTTTGCAACAAGATCCAATTTCCATTGTAGAAAAAGCAATAATACCATCATCACCTGCACACACTATAAAGATGTAGATGTGAACAGTTACATTAAAGCTACAAGTGTACACCACCCTAAATAGCTTAAAAGTATACTGCTCAGACAATTTTATAAGTTAATAAAAAAACTGTTCAGAAAAAGGTTTTCTTACAACAGGCTTTGGAGCTGTACAATGCATTTTATTAGCCAAGGGGTATGAGGAGAAAGTGTTGCAGAAAGCTCTGGAACATGAAAAATCAACAAGAACAGCATTTTTATTGAACACCAAAAAAGAGAAAAAAGCACCTAGTATTATGTTTATCACCAGAAACAGTTCTGCAGGAGAACAGGTGGAGAAGATCCTGGCTAAACACTGGCCTATTCTAATGTGTGGCAAAGTATTGATACCATTACTCCCAAATATACCTTCAAATTATATACAGGAAATCGAAAGATTTAAAAAAAAAAAAAAACTAACTCCTAGCAATATTGAAAGAACAAACAAGAAAGACTTCAAACCATGAAATATATCAGATGGAATAACAGTAAAATGTAACTACAAGTGTGGTCACAGATGCTGTATAATTTGAAACTATACTCAACACAAAATGCTGAGCTTCATGAGCAGTACAACAGGGGAGAACTTTAAGATTGCATTGAATGTAAGAGGTGCTGAGAACCGCACCACAGATATGTAAATGACGTTGCAAGTCGCACCTCTGAAATACAAGTGGCACTGAGCTGCAACTCAAATGCCGCACCAAAGAAAGATAAGCAGTGCTGAGATGAACACCATGGAAAGACACGTGGAGCAGCTGCCACTGGGCCAAGGGTGGAAAGCCCACGAGGGAGATACTGCGGTAGTAAGAACAGTGACTGGGCCAAGGGTGCAAGGCCCACAAAGAAAATGCTGTGGTGGTACAAGTAACTACTGAGGCAGTGGTACAAGGTCCTAGGGGACTCAACACAGTGGTCGGAGCTGTTCTAGGCCAAGGGAGCAAAGCCAGGGAGAGAAACTTCTGTGTCAATAATAACCAAGACTGGGCCAAGGTTGCAAGGCCCATGAAGATGATACTTGTCAGGGTTCTAACCCTTCTCCCACTCCACTATTGCTTTTTGCTCAGCAATGTAAGTACACATCTCAAATATATTCTCAAATCAAGCACTCTAAATGGACAAAATAGTGAATATAAGAAAGTATTTAAGAGCAACACATCATCTGTATCTTCCTTAGTTTAATCAAAGAAAAAAAATCACCAGCTATTAACTACAAAAAGGTCTCCCTTGCCAGAACTCTCATTCACTTAAATCTTATAATGTGAATCAAAGTATACAATCCCAATATGATTGAAACATAAGACAATAAAAAGCAGAATAAATATTATGTATATATTAATCACTAAATCATATAAAAACAACACATGAAAAATTAAAATACAGATACAATATACTGTGTTAATGAGAGTATGAGAATAAGATATGTCCGTGTGGAGGATCCGTAAAATGTAACAACATGGTAGCCTGTTAAACGATTAAGGATCAGGAGTTTAAAAAGCCAGCAAATACAGCAATGCACATTTACTCTTAAACCTTTCTGCATGATAAAGCACTGTATGGTGTGAAACGTGTTGCAGTTGGAGTTATCATTTTCCTGGCCAGGAGAGTTTTTTGTGCAATGCTGTACAATACATCATCGAGCTGCATGTAAGTGTTTGTTGTATTTACTTTTTAGAGCATATATTCATGTATTTTAATATAATTCTCTAGAAGGGTACTCTGTCATGATTGACTGCTCTCTTATTAAGGGATCCCTGTACCTGTTTTTGTGTATTTTGTATATCCTATTTTAGGGCGCTATAAGGTACACAACTGATCCTGAGGTAGGGTGATTGTAGATATCGGATTGAGAGAACGGGTTATGTTACATCCCCTTTAAGAGGTATTTCACTTTTAAATATTTTCCTTTAATAATATATTTTGGTGGAAAGCTGTATAGACTCACATGGGTGTCGGCTTGTTTACAAGTTTAGCTACTGGTCGAATCGCAATTTTGTCTGACCACGCTATTGTTCCTGTTGTGTATTTTAATTACTTTTTATATTTGTGCTAATTTTCCAGTTTATTATGTGGTCTGAATAAACATCAGTTCTTTACAAATTATTGAGTGTGCAGTTGCCGTTGTTTATACAAGAGATTGCCCAGATCTTTTTGTGTTTAAGGTGTCCCGGTGTGGAGCTGAAACTTTGTGCATTGTGTAATGGCTGTCTGCTAAGGAGGGGTTGGATCGGCCCGGGGACCGGATTCCCCTGCAGTCAGCTTGAAAGCTGATGTCAGGGGAAGGGGAGGGAGGGGGGAACTTTGGTCCCGAATATCTCTCAAACCATAAAGGTTTGAGAGATGGGACTTGGGGTATTTAGTTTAACTTTTTACCACCTGCAAGATTGGCTTAAGTTATTATATGGCAATACTATCCCTTTAATGAGAATGTGGAACTCTTTGGTTTCCTTAATTGACTTGGGGGAATAATCTCTTCCTTTCCTAAAGTTACCATACATATAGCAAGGTGAGGTTTTGGTAATTCTATATTAGGTAGAGATATGAGAATATATATTCATATACATATATATATATATATATTTTTATATATATATATATATATATATATATATATATATATATGGAATTTTGTCATTAATATTAAGTATTCAGTTATATAACACACACACACACATATATATATGTATATATTTGGAGGGTGATTTTGTTCTGGTGGATCGCCGTGTTTTTCTATATTCCAGTGATCTTGTTTTAGTTGTTTAGTGATTAATATATAAAGAATATTTCTTCTGCTTTTTTTATTGTCATATGTTTCAATCGTATCAGGATAGTATAGATTGATTCACATTATAAGATTTAAAGGGATAGTAATGTTTCATAATAAAAGCAGCTCTAATTAATCATCATAGTATTTGGACTTTGGAGAGTGCTATTTCAATTCTGTCAGAGTTGTAGTTCAAGAGTAATTCAATGACAAAGTATCCCCCTCCTGCCCCTTTTACTGATGTAACACTGTTCAGCCAGAGCAGAAGGGAGGTGCCCAGGTAGATTGCAGAGAGGGACAATCTTCAATTATGATAAGGGAAAAACCTGAAAAACTTGTCAAGGGGGGCAGGGATTTCATTGTTCTCATAGGAATAAGAGTGTCCCCTTCTGTTATCTGTCTGGTCTATGGACTGCATTCCACATCTGAGAAGAGATGGCTTACACTAGGTAAAAGGGGCGGGAGGGGGAAACTTTGCTTGTGAATATCTCATAAACCATAAAGGTTTGAGAGATAAGACTTATATCATTCTTCATGTTTTTTTAATGCCTACAAAATAAAATAAAGTTAAAATGAAGTATTACTATCCCTTTAAGTGAATGAGCGTTCTGGGAAGGGAGACCTTTATGTAGTTAATAGCTGGTGATTATTTGTTTCTTTTATTAAACTAGGGAAGATACAGATGATGTGTTGCTCTTAAATACTTTCTTATATCCACTATTTTGTCTGTATAGAGCACTCAATTTGAGAATATATTTTAAGTTTTCTTTTTGGTTGGTAGAAAGTGAGAACATTTACCTGTAGCTGCTTATAGGGTCATTAGCTGTGTATTTAATCCTATTATAGCGCCACTTTTTTGTATCTCTTTTTTGAAGTACACACCTCAGCTGATCACTAACGAGCAGCCTTACTTCCCTGTCTCAGGATTACTCAGCTGATATCTTACTACTGTCTGTCATTCTCAGTTACTACATTTACATTACATTACATTACCCAATTAGCCTGCCCTTTCCTGCTGTGCTCTGGCAATTTAGCCGCTAATGTTCAGTATCTTTCTGCCCTTGCATGGTCTATAACTTCCCTGAGTATTTCTGCTGTTGCTGCTATTGTTCCGCTGTATGACCCTGGCCTGGCTGACTGATTCGTCTGGTTCCTGATCCTGGCTTCCATTCCTGACACAGCTGCTTCCTGTGCTCCTGACTCAGCTCATCTGACTACCCCTTTTGGCTGTGATCCCTGGCTTGTATTTTTGACTACAATTCCGGATTGTGCTTCCCATTTATTTTGGCTTTTTTTTAATTATTTAATAAAAGGTATTTATTTTATTAGCATCTCCTGTTTGCGTCTGGTTTTCTTGTTTCTCTGATAACAATGCAGTGGTAAGAACCACGACTGGGCCAAGGGGGCAAGGCCCACAAATGATTGTCAGATAGGCAAGGTCAAAACCAGATAATCAAATCAAAACAGTACAGAGGGAAATATCAATAGAACATTCTCTCAGGCAAGGGTCAGACCAAGAGAGCAAATAACCAATCACAGTACCAAGGGGAAATCCAGAGAATCATCAGAAACATAGGCTAATACAGCTCAGGCAACAAGGAGCAATAAACTCCAATAATCGGACAGAGACTGAAAGGCAGGCCAAACGATAAAGGCCCAAGGTCCAATCAGAAGAGAGAAGCACAGTCCCCTAGAGGCAAAAGTAGGCATGACAACATGGCAAGGGAATAGAAGCTAACAAGATGCAGAGTATAAGGGGAAACTGACCACACTATAGAATATGAATGTATCTTTTCACTTGTCACTTGTTACTCCACCAGCCCACCACTACCAGGAACAAAAAAAAAATAATCAAGGCTTACCTTTCTATGGGCTTGCTCCAAGTTCTATCAATTTTTTAAAGGCTTACCTTGCTGTAGACCTCAACCTGCTAACATTTTTTTAAACTTGCCTACCTGTAAGCCTGCTAACAATTTGTTCAAGTCTAATATTGCCATAGGCCTAGGCCTTGAAAAAAATATTAGCAGTCTGAGGCCCCTGGCAAGGTTAGTCTGGTCCTGTGACACTTGAGTCTGAGATGGACTAAATTAGCAAACACCATAATGTCAATAGTGGTGATACCTGTTCTCATCTGGAGATCCTTCACTTTGTTTGTTTGAACTAAGAAAGCTCTAATTTCACTGTTATCATCATTACTAGCATCAGATTACTTTGTGTCTTATAGGCACAGCAGCCTCATGCAGCTGCACCTCTGTGCTGTTACTGGAAACACCAATGCACTAAAACTAAATTTTCTCTGTTAAGACACACACCCGTCCTGAGGTCCTTGATCATGTGCTGGCAGATGTACTCTACTACTACTACTACTACTACTATAACAACAACTACTACTACTACTACTACCAATAATAATGTTTTTGTTTATTGTTTCAGATGTGGATTTCTCCACTTCAGCAGCAGCCCTGCAACTTAGAGTGACCTAACCGCTACTACAAGTTCAGTGTAGCCTTGAAATATCCATATTTTCTATGTGTCCTGGTTAAAAGTGTGGTCTAGTTAGCTTATTCCAACTACTCATTAACTCATTAATAAAAATAAAAAAGTCCAGCAAGCAACAGCAGCAACATGGGTGGTAACTACTACTACTACTCCAAACTATTCTATATTGCCAAGTTTTATGGAATTTTACTGGTGACAGCAAAACTGTGGACATTTTAATGGATTTTATATCCATGGGAATTTCCACAAAAAAGTGGAAAATTCTTTTTTTTTTGAAAGAAAATCCACAAAGCAAGACTTTTTATACATCCCTATTCATGAAGTATTCTGAAGTTTTCTATGGATGTTTGCTTACAAAGGTGAATACATTCTATAATATAATTCCTCAAAGCGAAAAAAGCTCCAAGTTATCCATTCATTTCTAATGAAACCTAAGCTAGTGTTAGTAAAGTGACCTTCAACTGCACTCCTCAAGGCTGGTTTTAGGGATAACCTTGATTAAACTTTTAAGGACCTGTGGAGTCTGCAATACATTGAACAGCACACCTCTCATCATTAAAGGATGGCAGATCAATTGATTACCTACCTGTGTTAAGCAATGAATCCTTAGAACCTGTGGCTCGATCCAATTCCCATAGCATAGGAGTAACTAATTGAGAGGAAGGTTGACATGCCCAGCATGGTGTGTTTGTGTGTGCTTGCGTGTGCACGCAGTACAGTGACTATGGGCCGATACCAGACACCAGCTTCAGCTTCATGAGGGTTATGAGGGTTAGTTTATTTACCAGATTACAAAATGGTAAGATGTCTTGTTCACACATTCATATGGCTGGTTAGCATGCCCTTGTTCCAGAGGGGTATGCAACCCAGTTACGAGGCTATGGTTTGTATACCCCTCTGGAACTCAATAGGTTCATAGGATAATGATGGTTAGACCTGTGAGTACCAGAGACTTATGCATATCATTCCTTTCTATGGGCATCCATGGCATGACCCATCATGGAACAGAGGGATGTCCAAGTTACACTAGTGAAACACAGACTCCACTTCCATATAGCGCTCCTCCTGCTGCTTACTACTAGTGATACTGTATGTTAAAACTGACTGGCATAATGTCATGACACTGACATGAGTCAAATGATGGCACCTGATGTGGCACATATGTTCCCACACAAAGAAACAAAGGAGAGACATGACCAATTCCCAATGAACCATTGCTATGTGTTTGCCCTGACACAACAAGGTGTTGAGGACCCCCTACAACATCCAAATGTTGTTCCAACCCAAGGGACATCTTCTGAAATACACACATGTCCCTTTTTTTGGAATCTTGGACAGTCATGATAAGCACTGTGTAAGTGAGAAGGAATCCATCATGAAAATAGTTCAACTGTGAAGTTAGAACAGTTCTTCCGTCAAGACATTTGGATCTTGCATATGATCAACCAGGCTGGAGTTTGGAATGGAAGAGGGTTACACAACGCATATATGTGTGATGCATTGAGTGCCCCACTGACACCACCAGAAGTCCCCTAAGACCACTCCATCACCCACAAGTACACCCCTGATGAACACACACCCTAGGAGATGCACACTGGTTGCTATGAAGGATGTTTGTGTTCCAGACACTGTGTATTGTGAGATGTGCGTTTGTGCGGTGTGATCACTGTGCCACATGACTGACATGATCTCTTATGATGGAGTTGTCTCTTTTTATTGGAGTGCTACTGTCCCTGTGTGTTAACAGTGATCCTGTCTGTGACCAGACTTATATAGTAACATGTTTCCCATCAGCTGTTGTAAAACTTCCAACTCACATCATGGCCAAACAACAGCTTTCAGATATTTTGCTTTGCTAGATGTATTGTGGGCTAGAATTGGACAACAGTGAATGTGCTGTGTTTAGTTACCAATGCTCAATCTCTTTCCCACCAAGTAAAATGTGCAAGAGTTCTGTTCGATGTACTGCTTTGCGATGCATTGGATACATCTCTTCCATTGACCTTGTTAGATACTTGAAGGGATTACAAACATGATTGGGATCAAGAAGTGCATTTTATTTAGGGAAAACATGAAGCATGGGGCTTTTTTATTTTTTGGGGGATTTGGAAGGGATGCAGACGTGGATGCCCTAACCCACTGTCTGGTGACTCTTATTGGTCATGGGGTTGTTGTGAGTGTCGCACTTGGGGGGGATTGTTGACCCTTCAGTTAACTGTTGAGCTCACTCCAGCCTCTGTATTTGATTTTGCTTGCGCATTTCAATGAGCATCTGGTCAAAAAAGTAATTGAGTTCATTCGGAAAATAGCATATTTCCATGTGTAGGAGGGCTTGCTTGGATTCAATACAGCTGACAGTGGCTGCAGTTCTGTACATTTTGTGAAGACACCTCCTGGAGAGGTGTCCCTCAATAGCCTCCTCTGGATCTGGATTTGTAATGGAAGCCTACGTCCTTGGGCTGACTTAGACCATCGTTCCAGGTTTCACCCTCCTGAGGTCGGCAATAGAGGGGTAGCCTCGCTGGTACTGCTCCAGAGCTTCTTCCTAGAATGGGGAGCAAGAGAAACTCCTTTACACCATTCTGCAATAAAACGACAGGACACCTTGTTCCAGAACAAACTCAGTTTATTGAACCAGGCAGGGAACTTTTTCTACAGAACTTCCAGAAATCAGTACAATACACAAAGGGACAGGTGAATAATTGTGATGTTTACAGTAAACACTGGGCCAGACAATAGAACAACTGAGTGTAAACACAAGACAATGGGACAATACAGTGGGATTGATACAATCAGGAGTACAATAGAAACAGGTGTTACAGGAAATCAGGGCACCAGACTAATCCTATAACAACAGAGGAGAAGAGATTAGTAAATTGAAACCATAATCAAACTCTGGACCAGACAGTGATACAATACACCCTTGAAATAGCATTACACAAACACAAATACTTAACCCCTAACTGCCCAGGTAAGATTGTAAGCCCAGAATTAACACAGGGGTCCATCATATATTACTGTATACGAAAACACATTAACCATTCCCCTAACATTTAACACAGGACAGTAGGCAGTCAGCCAGAATGCCGCCAAATTTCAACATGGGGCATGGATATTTCTGGGTGTCTGGCCGTGTCTTGTGGCTGTCCAGCCACCCAGAGCTGGGACCTCACCCAATGCCTTCCAGCCCATTTTTGGGGTATATTTATGGCTCTTAAAGGAGCCCCAAGTAACGGCCTATGGTCCGTTACAGGATGTATTCCTCATCCATCCTGCTGGTTAAGGTTCCTGTGGCACATGAAGATGGTTTGGATGGTACACATGGGAGTTTTGCTGATGCCTCTCCTCCATGCTCTGTGTCCATCCCAGGACCTGTGGTACCCTCATGGTCTGAGTGTGTCTCTCCTGATTCTGCAGGTGGTGGTGAGGCAAATTTGTGGACAGGTGTGAGGGGGCAGCATGTGATGCATTAGAGGGTGAGCGTTGCCCCCCCCCACATCTATGGTCTCTCCTCTGACTGTTGATCCTGGCTTCCCAGGTTCAATCTGTGCTGGGTGAAGTCGTTGAGTTGTTCAGGTCTCTGTGGCTCACCTATGAGGCCAAGGTGTTGGTAGTTGATTGGCCATGGATCACGCTGTGGCCACTGGGATCTGTTCCCTTACCCACTTGGTTGTGGCTGAAGGCTGGTCTCTTGCTGGGGTTGCATCCAGCTTTATGGCTATGTTCGTTATGTGGGGCCATAAGACACATATTGCGGGGTGCTCACCATACTGAACATCCAGTGATGTCCCATTGGTGATGGTGGTGGTATCCAGTACTGCCCTGCTGTTGTTGGTGGCATCCACCTCTGTTGCATCCAGTTTTGGGAAATCCTGGGATATGCACTCTTGGGCTGTTGTTGTTGGCAGCCCATATGGTGACTGTGGAGGTGGTGGCATCCAGCTGGTGCCATTTGTTTGCTCATCAGGGGCTGTGTCACTGGATGTCAGACTTTGCTGTTCCTCCCACTCACTTTCCTCCTGCTTGGATGCAGGCATAGATGCTGTGTGTGGAAATAATATTGCGTGATTAGTAAACAAAGCAATGACAAGAGGGATGCAAAATGATGACATTGATATGTGAGTCCTTGATTGACAGAAGGTATCCAATGCATTGAGTTCCAATGCATGGGATACCATCCTGGAACTCAATGATTGAACAGCTTGACAAGATCAGTGGGGACAGTGGGGATGGCAAGGAGGTATGCATACATTTTGTATACGTATTATGTGTGGAGGACCCATCTATTTGAAGCCAGAGGCAATCAACTGTGGATCCATGGATATTGTGATCACCATTCCCATTATCCCCAATCATGTATAATGTGCCTATTCAGACGTGTGTTGTGGTTCCCTAATGATCTGGTTTGGTAGTGTTTCTAACCCAGGTTTGAGTGTTTGTTTCAGTATCACATTTTGGAGAAAACATGTGTCCTCCAGCTACTTGTGTTGCTGTGTTCCCTCCAAAGGCATTGAAGGTGATGTTCCAAGCTGGATCATCTCCGTAGCCTCTTGCATGCAGGGCCAGGACTCCCATCTTGTTCTTAACTTTGCGCTTGCAATCAGTCCAGAACTTCTTGATGGAGTCGGTGGTGTGCTTACTCCTGGGCACTTCAATGACTGTGTTGAGGTTCCCACTGGCGTATCGTCCCCTAGCCACTGTGTGCCTGACTGTTGGTTGTAACCCTCTGCCCACCTGGTCTTCCCCTCCTTCCCTGATAGGGGATCTCCTGCTTGCGTTCCTCCTCTCCTGCACTTCTCCCGATCCTTCCAGCCTCCACTCCTCTTCCTGCCATCTCACTACCACCCTCCTAGCTCCCTCACACAGTCACTCACACTCAGTCACTCCCAGAGGCACTCAGTCAGACTCACTCTCTGGCACTTCCTTGCACTCGCTGAATTACACTACATGAAATAAAAAATAAGGATGTGTTGGGTGTCCAAAAACAAAAGGTGTGTGTATGTGTATGCAATGTGTGCAATATGTGTCAAAGTGTACTAAGTGTATATATTAAATGCAAATCTCTCCACTCCCCACTCCAAGTCTATCTGTCTCCAATGTATGCTCCTCTCTCTCTCTGTCACTATGTCTATCCTCTGCTTCTGTGCCCTGTGGTGTAGCTCTGAGAACCTCCAAACACAGGTAGTGTATGTGTCAGTTATTTTGGGGTTTATATATATATTTATTTGAATGTACTTTTTATTTTGGTGTGTTGTGATTGGCTGTGATTATGAACTTGTTTTGCCAAAGTTTATTGTTGCAAGATAACATCGACTGTTAACCTTTTTCCTTTTAAGTTGATGTATTGTGAATTACTTAGCGACTGAAATGAACGCACAGTTAGGTAAAAAATGGTGCGATGCACGTTATAAGGCTATGTGTATTTGTTTGGCCTATGATTAATGTCCATTCTGATAGACGTCTTATTGCATAGCTGCGACACACAGACGTGGCTAACATTCAGTAATGGTTCTTGCCTTACCGGCAGTTTTAATGTGTTTTATTGGATCAAGCCCCTGATCTGTTGGTATGCCCTGAGGGCTAACATTTGAAACACTGGGGGAGATCTGTAAAACTGGATTTATAGAGAAAGTGTCTGTAAAATTGCCGCAAAGCAACAGAAGGATATGTATAAATGTTTAGTGACATTTTCATTGTGCTAACCTCAGTCGACTTTTTTAAAATTATATTAGAAATGGTCTTGTCCAAATAATAATGGTGTTGCAATGTATTTACAAAGATATCTGATAATTGCACTAAAAATAAAAGTAGTTTTAGTGACTTTTAAAGCTTAACTCCAGGCATAACCTGTTCTATTTGGACATATATAGTTACAACTATGTATGCAAAAAAATATTCTCAGTTGCAAATTTTCTGTGAATTTTATTAGAATATTCTCAGAAAATTCTCAGATAGACATATTTACAAACTTAACTGTACTACTTTATAAATATGACCCAATGTTGTGAACTTTAGCGACAATTCTTAAAAGTACACTAAGAATGCTATTTATAAATCTCACCCACTGCGTTTTATGCAGAAAACCAATTTTGGAACAAACCAGCTACTACATAGTTGAAAAATAAAACTCTTCCATTGATTTAAAGGGATAGTAATACTTCATTTTATATTTATTTTATTTTGTAGGCATTAAAAAAACATGAAGAATGATATAAGTCTTATCTCTCAAGCCTTTATGGTTTAAGAGATATTCACAAGCAAAGTATCCCCCCGTTCAGCCATATCAGAAGGGAGGTGCCCAGGTAGACTGCAGAGAGGGACAATCTTCAATTAAGATTAAGATGAAAAACTTGTCAAGGGGGGAAGGGCTTTCATTCTTTTCATACAAAGAAGATTGTCCCCTGCTGTTATCTGTCTGATTCACATCTGAGAAGAGATGGCTTACACTAGGAAAAAAGGGGCGGGAGGGGGAAACTTTGCTTGTGAATATCTCTTAAACCATAAAGGATTGAGACATAAGACTTATATCATTCTTCATGTTTTTTTAATTCCTACAAAATAAAATAAAGTTAAAACGAGTATTACTATCCCTTTAAAAGAGGCTTTTTAAGCACTTGAATGAGAGAGCGCTCCAATATATTGAAAAGCAATACATGTATATTCTCAAGCATTTGTGTGGTAAAAAATACCCTTTGAAGAGGGTTTTTTTTGTCCTCTGTAGATGGTTTGCTCCAGAAGTATTCTTTTCTTAATTGTGTGCTTAAGGCTTCCTGTGTTAAAGGGACTCCTGGGTAAAATTACATTAATTGAGAGCTATAGGAATGGCATGCAGTACAGAGGAAATTAAAATCTGTTCTAAATCCAAACCAAGAAACTTAAAGAAAGCATATGCTAAACCTTTTCTAAACAACTTCTTAAAATGCTGAGTACACTGCATGATTTGATGAATATTCAATATATTTTAGGTCAGAGCTTCAAGGGGATGCTTTGAGCTTCATAAGCATAAAGGATATTTGAATTATTTTTCTCTTGAGATATTGTGAAGAACACAGAGTAATTTAGATTATACTTAGCAAAATATTGTAAAAAATATTTTTGGCTGCAAGAGACTGCTTAGTGCATCCAACATTAAAATGTAATGATTGTAAAGATAATTCTGTTTCTCTGGTTATAATTTAATTAATGATTCATTTATATAAAAGAAACATTGAGATATGAAATGTTGTCATACAAGGGAATTATGAGAAACTATTTTTACATGGAAAGAGTGTTGAATCAGTTAACCCTTTAAGGACCGGTACTCAAAAGCTTAAAGGGATAGTAATGTTTCATAATAAAAGCAGCTCTAATTAATCTTCATAGTATTTGGGTCTTGGAGAGTGTTATTTCAAGTCTGTCAGAGTTGTAGTTCAAGAGTAATTCAATGACAAAGTATCCCCCTCCAGCCCCTTTTACTGATGTAACACTGCTCAGCCAGAACAGAAGGGAGGTGCCCAGGTAGATTGCAGAGAGGGACAATCTTCAATTAAGATAAGGGAAAAACCTGAAAAACTTGTCAAGGGGGGCAGGGCTTTCATTGTTCTCATAGGAAGAAGATTGTCGCCTGCTGTTATCTGTCTGGTCTAGCAACCAGAGTCCACATCTGAGAAGAGATGGCTTACACTAGGTAAAAGGGGCGGGAAGGGAAACTTTGCTTGTGAATATCTCTCAAACCATAAAGGTTTGAAAGATAATACTTATATCGTTCTTCATGTTTTTTTAATGCCTACAAAATAAAATAAAGATAAAATGAAGTATTACTATCCCTTTAAATGAACTCTCAGTGAAGAAAGTAAAGGTAAATTCAGTCAGGCAATTCTTTGTTGCACTTCACAAGCCTGCAAATGGTTATTAAGACATATAAATATGTCCCTCTCATAAAAAACACCTTAAAGGGACAATATTATCCAAAAAAAGAATCAAAAGGGCTGGAATCATTAAAATATTACGTATGTAATCATTAGGGATGGAAGAAATGTTTGCCTCATAAGTGAAACAGGCAAAAAATGGGATTACCCTCCAAGTGAGAAATTTTCTGTGAAAAAAGGATTTTCTTCTTTTTTTCCTTACACGTTGCATTTAATTCAATGGTAAGAATAAATAGGTCTCCCACTTGGAAAGTTTGTCTTATTTTTCAGTTGGGATAGTATAAAAGGGGTATCAGGTTCCCTCAGCATGCAATTCTTTGTTAAAGAGAGAGAAAGCAGCACAATCTTGGAGATTGGGAAGACAGGCAAATAAAGTAGCATTACAGATAAATTTAGGGAGTCTTGTGGGCAGGCAAAATCTTGTTTGACTTAGAAATGACAGTCAAGTGATCCATGTTTCTCTGTAAAGAAGGGCAGAAGCAGTTGCACTTACAGGGAGTGTGTCAGTTTTTTATTCTGTAGACACTGAGAGATAAAGACAGTTAATAAAAAAAACATTTTGGCTGATAAGAGAAAGAGACAGGGACCTTGATGTGAGTTGGGACTGAGGATGACTATGACAGATATTATAGACATAGACTTATGTGACACAGTATTTTGTAAAGGGCAAGACATCACACACAGTAGTTCTGTTGTGTCATTTACGTAAAATTAACCTAAAATGCACACTGCCTCTGATAAGCTTCCGTAAATATACTAGGGGCAGAGGTAGGGGGAAGGAATAGGAATCATGCAGGCATGTGTTAGTAAAGTGGTAGCCCCAAAACTGACTGCAACCAAGATTATTGCAGCTTGTGCAATAAACAATGATGATCTTTCGTCCACTGAAGAGGCTGTTTGTGAAAGTGACATGAAAATTTCCCTCATGACCATAAGCATTAAACTATAAAAAAACGCTGAAAACAGCAAAAAGTCAAATTTCAGTGTTGCTGGCATTTAAACTAACCTCTGTGCTTTGCAGCGAGAGTAAAAATGCCCCTCCTCAAAGCAGAGGAGAATGTACTGAAAGTCCCTCTAGGGGAAAAAGTAAACAAAATTGCTTAAAGGGATAGTAATACTTTGTTTTATCTTTATTTTATTTTGTAGGCATTAAAAAGCATGAAGAACAATATAAGTCTTATCTCTCAAACCTTTATGGTTTGAGAGATATTCACAAGCAAAGTTTCCCCTCACTGACCAAAACGGTCAAGTCTGCCATCTAGCTGTCAGATTTGGAATCCGGTCCACGAACCGGATGTCGCTTTACAGCAGAGCCGAGATCGCGAGATATAAGAAGAGCTACTTCACTTGAATAGACTACAAAGTGTGCCTGGTTTGCAAGCACACTTTTTAGACCCTTGCAACGAAATAGTTATTTTTATATCTTGCAATCACGGCTCTGCTGAAGAGCCACCGGTTGATCTGCGGACCGGATTCCAAATCTGACAGCTAGATGGCAGACTTGACTGTTTTGGTCAGTGAGGGGAAACTTTGCTTGTGAATATCTCTAAAACCATAAAGGTTTGAGAGATAAGTCTTATAATGTTCTTCATGTTTTTTTAATGCCTACAAAATAAAATAAAGCTAAAACGAAGTATTACTATCCCTTTAAGACTTCAAAAAGCCTAGAAGAATGAAAGTAGTGGCGTAGAAGTGGCAGATGATGATGCAATTATTGATGATGATGTTGATCCAGAATATATCCCTTCTCTTCTTCTTCTGATATAGATGAAGTTGAGAGTGAGAGAGATTATGACATGATCATTAATCTAACTGAAAGGTAAAGGCTCAATCTTCTATTATGCCTGTTTATAAACTGTTTGAGAAATTAATTGGAAAGTCACACTCTGGAGAAGTAAAAATGCCTAAAAATACACATTCATCATTGGCAGTCACTGCTTTCAAGTCCAGCGCCCACTAATGCATACATTATATTGACAAAAAACAATATACAAGGAGAGCGCTCCTAACTAGATATAAAAATAAATGAGGGAGGGTACTGTAGAAAAGTATGCTTTGTTCTATATGAAAACACTTAAAATCAGTTTGTATATATATGCATATATTATACAGTTCAAATCACTTAAAGGTATAGTAATGTTTCATAATAAAAACAGCACTAATTAATCATCATAGTATTTGGGTCATGGAGAGTGTTATTTCAGTAGTGTCAGAGTTGTAGTTCATGAGTAATTGAATGATAAAGTATCCCCCTCCAGCCCCTTTTAATGATGTAACACTGCTCACCTCAGAACAGCTGGGAGGTGATCAGGTAGATTGCAGAGAGGGACAATCTTCAATTAAGATAAGGGAAAAAGCTGAAAAACCTGTCAAGGGTGGCAGGGTTTTCATTGTTCTAACAGTAAGAATTTTGACCCTTGATATGAGCTGTCTGGTCTATGGACTGGATTCCACATCTGAGGAGTGGGGGCTTACACTAGGTAAAAGGAGAGGGAGGGGGAAACTTTATCATTCAATTACTCTTGAACTACAACTCTCACAGTATTGAAATAACACTCTCTATGGCTCAAATACTATGAAGATTAATTGTAGCTGCTGTTTTTGTGAAACATTACTATCACTTTAAAATATAAGTGACATATAATCAGGCCAGTTAGCTGAAAAAATAGTCCAAAAAATTGTACTTAAAGATATAGTCCACAAAAATGAAACATTAATGACCCTTAATTGATCAAATATGGTGACAATTATTCAACTGATGTTTATCCGGATATTATATAACTGTGTTCAATACAGATGAATATATCCTTTTAGTGATGTGTCCTATATAAATATTTCAGTAAATACTGACTTACATTGTTTTATCCAATATTATGTATATAACATATGACAGACGGGAGGATCTCACATCTGCCCAATTACATACCAAGAGCAGGGTAAGAAGTTACCGTTATAGATGGGAGAATTGTACACCTGCCCGCTAAAACATTAAAGAGACAGGTGAAAGTTGGTGCTCTTGCTATTGATATCATTATAGATGGGAGAATTGTGTATCTGCCCGCTAATACACTTTAAGAGATTGGTGTAAGCTGTACTGTCATTATCAACATAATATTAGAAGGGAAGATCAAACATCTAACTGTTATAAAACGATATAAGTATGTATTTATATACTACACATCACTAAAAGGATATATTCATCTATATTGAACACAGTTATATAATATCCGGATAAACATCAGTTGAATAATTGTCAGCATATATGATCTATTAAGGGTAATTAATGTTTCATTTTTGTGGCCTGCATCTTTAAGAACTATTTTTCAACTATTTTTTCAGCTAACTGTCCTGATTATGTTACTTATATTGGATTGTAGCTGACACCTTTTACTTGTTTGTAAAAAATTTTTCTCCTCTTGGAAATAGGTCAATAGCGCCGTAACACACCTTGACTTTTTTGTCCTTTTCTCTTTTGGTTTTAATTTTACAAGTGAGTGTATTGGTGTATAGGCATCTGCCAATAGATACTTTTCATTAGCAATATGGATTTTAAATAGGCTGACCAGACCTCACCTTTAACCGGGGACACATAGGAAATAGGCATATTTCAGGAGTGCACAAAAGTCAAAGCAGCCCTGCAGTATGCATTTTTCATATGCGTCCATGTTTAAAGGTTAGGTCTGGTGACCCTACTTTTAAATCATATAATGACTGTATTTCTAGGAGAAATGGTTTTAAAAAACAAATGGTTAAAAATGGTGGAAGGATGAATTGTGAGGAGGACTTTACTATTACCAAAACATTTACTGTATTGGAGGACCTTCTAAGGGAGGAAATTAACCATTGGCTGGACTCCATACTACTGTGTCAGTATATAGAATGTACATTTTCCCTAGGGGATTACAAATCAATAAGACATGTGGATTCAGGAAATATGGTATGGTGAACTAGACAAGTGTTCATTTGCAGTCATGGAAAGGATCAAATAATACAGAGAAGAAAAGCTAATAGACTTGTGCACAGGCAAAATTTTCGGTAAAATTTGAATTCGGACAAATTTTTTTTTTCTAATTCGGATGATCCTAATTTCAGACTGGGCCTATTCGATTTGAACGAAATTCTGATCCATTCCGAATTATTCGGCCGAATTTAACATGGGTTAAATTATAGCAGTGCACCTCCGTGCACGCTGCTATCATTCTTTGCAGACAGGTTGTGCATTTAGAAAAAGATCCATTCCAAAAACGGACATTGTCGTACATTGCCAGTCTGTGCATGTCACCTCTACTCCAGCATGGGATGCCAGTCACAATGCAAACGTCGAACATCGAGAACCCATGCCTGTCATTCAGTTTAGCATATGTTCAAACATCGAAACCCCATGCCTGTCCTTCAATATAGCATATGCTCAAACATCGAAAACCCATGCCTGTCATTCAATTTAGCATATGCTCGAACATCGAAAACCCATGCCTGTCACATCCTACTCAACATAAGTGGACAAACTACATGTCACATTCTATGTTAGTACATGGGTAAAGGTTAAGGTTTCATTTTCTGGTACCAGCCTCCTACCCTACTGTCCCTCTTTAGTACCCAAATTCCTCTCTCTCGTTTTCCTATCCTGATTTCCCCTCATATCAGATAAGCCTATGTGTATATACATTGTAGTGTTTTATACTAGATCAAGAATAAACATCAATGATTGTAATGTGATAGATGTAATGTGTTAAAAAGAAAAATTGAGACATTCTGTTGTGAACGAACTGCAACACAGGAGAGAAATAAAAAAAAATGCTTGACATCTATACTGAAGAGGGGTCCACAGCATTGTCTTAGTATAGCAATATCACCGTTTTCCGTGAGTGTGCAATACAGGGCTCTACGGTAATTGCTGGGCATTTCCCAACGTCATAATCAGGGGATGATGGGAGTTGTATTCTAACTACTGTTAGGAAACACATAAGTGATGCATATTCATCTCCCACCTAGAAATTATTTACACACGAGGCAACTCCCCCAAGTAATACCTAGCCCCTTTCCAAGTGAAAGGACTTCCAGAAAGGCTTCAGATCTCTTAGTGACTCACCTGTTATTGCCAGTCAGAGGGACCCGGAGAGTAGGAGGGGGTGATGCTATGGCTGCAGATTAAGTCTGGTGCTCTTAGTTGGTCACTCGTCACAATGTTGAAGCTCAGCCCGGCCAGCACCTTCCGGGTGGAGACACCTCACAGCAATCCTGTTCAGGACACATCATGCACTATCGTGCACTCATACTAGGGATCCCAAATGTTTAGACTCATTTCGTACAGGGGGCACCCTCCTGTATTTGTAAAACCTCTCTAGCAAATCTGGGACGGTAGACCTATTTACTCAAGTCTTGACTTTAGGTGGGCGATAAACAATACAAAATAGGCATAATGTTTCACTATCACATAATTCACGTCACTGAAGCTGCCAGCAGGCATCGCCACTGAGTGAGCATAGGGCTGCCCGGCTGCTGACAGTCACACTGATGGGACACCCTGCAACACAGAACTGGTGGAAGCGCACAAAATAAACATGCTATAGGACGGCAAATTGCCACCCCTGTCAAAGTGCCGCCTGGGTCCATGGACCCACTGGGACCCATGTAAGGGCCGGCCCTGTATTCGAACAAATACCTAATATTTTTTTATATTTTGCACAGGAACAAATATTACTCGCTCTTGCAGTGGCAATAACCGGAACTAATGCTGGCTGCCTACCTATGCCTAGCCTAATGCTACCTGCCTGCCTACACAACAACTGGACACTCTCTAATCTCTTCTTCTCTCTCTGAGCTCCAACAACGCAATGAGGAAATGCAGGCTGTCTGTCTGTGTGACTGTGTCATTAGTCCAACCCCCATCATGAAACGAAGAAGGCAAAAGAGGGAAGTAGTGCATGAAACGAAGAATGGAATTGGACTAGAGACATGGAGGGAAAATTATGGAGGGAAAGTAATTGAGCGCGCACAGGAAGTACAAAAAAGTCCTGGTCAAAAGTAGTCAAAACTTTTGGAAATTTGTCGATTGCCGAAACTTCCGAAAGTTTCGACGAATTTCGGACCTGGGCTGTTCGGAGTCGGATCATTTTTTCCGAATGACCCTTTAGTTTTGTATTGGCCGAATGTCTCCGAATGACCCCATTTTCGACGAAATCCAAATGTCTCCGAATGAATTCGCACAAGTCTAAAAGCTAAGGGATGTGGAGAATAAAATAGAACGCACAAAGGAACTGTAATTGCCACACTCTAATACTGCTGCTTTTAAAGGGATAGTAATACTTTGTTTTAACTTTATTTTATTTTGTAGGCATTAAAAAAACATGAAGAACGATATACGTCTTATCTCTCAAACCTTTATTGTTTAAGAGATATTCACAAGCAAAGTTTCCCCTCCCCGCCCCTTTTACCTAGTGTAAGCCATCTCTTCTCAGATGTGGAATCTGGTTGTAAGACCTGACAGATAACAGCAGGGGACAATCTTCTTTAAATGAAAACAATGAAAGCCCTGCCCACCTTGACAAGCTTTTCAGGTTTTTCCCTTATCTTAATTGAAGATTGTCCCTCTATGGAATCTACCTGGGTACCTCCCTTCTGCTTTGGCTGAGCAGTGTTACATCAGTAAAAGGGGCGGGAGGGGGACACTTTGTCATTGAATAACTCCTGAACTACAACTCTGACAGAACTGAAATAACACTCTCCAAAGTCCAAATACTATGATGATTTATTAGAGCTGTTTTTATTATGAAACATTACTATCCCTTTAAAGATTTAGATGTTGTCACAAATAAGAAAATAATGCTCTATGAACAGACGGTTTTTGAAAGAAAACAAAAAAGTTCCAAAGGGACAAATATGACTATGCTATAAATAAAATCAGAGATTTTTCCCAATATCAGAATAAAGTCAAATCCTAAACTCATCAAATACATAAACAAAATACACCCAATATATCACAAAATAGTAGATTTAAATTTAATAGGAATCACAATGATAAAGATATAGTCACTACCACTTTAAATAGAAAGAATATATCATTAGAGCGCACAAAATAGACAAAACACACTACTTAAAAACAGCACTAAAAATGGATTTAAAAAGTTCCACAAGATTTAATTTTAACATGCCAACTCAAAATAAATTTTATTTATTAGATATTACACATATGGGGGAAGAAAGAAATAAAACACCAGTATTAATACAAGTAGATAGAGAACAGGAAGAGGAACCATCTACAAGTTACACACATTGAATGGCATTATTAAAGCAGAACTTTCACTTATGCATTCGTTAAGCATATGACGACTAGCTTGAAAATACATGTCTTACCTATAAAAAGTGCCACATTCTAAAGAAATCTCTACCGTTTGGAGACCAGCAAGCCAGGTAACAGCGCAGACATCTTGTCTGTGTGTCTGCGCCGTCAGTCCCGGTCTCCTGTAAAGCATTGCAGTGTGCCACATGGTAACCTGACGATGCAGGTGAGCAGACTGCACTAACCTGCCCATCAGTCTCCAAACGGTATAGATTTCTTTAGAATGTGGCACTTTTTATAGGTAAGATGTATTTTCAAGGTAGTCACCATATACTTAATGAATGCATGGAGACTTATTAATAGTTGAAAGTTCCGCTTTAAAACACAATGAAAAAATGAAACAACAAAAAGAATCAAAGGATTTTTTGGACAAACTGAACCCCACAAATAGACACAGAATTCAGTCACCAGAACATTATTTAGAAGACATAAGAGGGGAAAAGAAGCATGTTATAATACCGGGAGAGTAAATAAAAGAAATAATACTGATAAAAAAGTAGGAAGTTTTTAACCCCTTAATGACAGGTGCCGTACTATGACCGTCACGGTCCTTGAAATACTTAAGGACCGATGACGGTCATAGTATGTCACGTAGTTTTTACTTACAGCGATCTACCGGGAGAGCTGTAAGTAAAAATGGGGCCTGAAATTGACCTCTCCAAGATCGGAGCGATCTCTATCAGGCCCCAATGTGACGCGCCGATACACGCAACAGGTCACGTGTACCGGCGCATCGACGTGGTTCAATACGGTCCTTATGGGACAGAAACATCCCAGGACCGCCAGTCGCTAAGGGGTTAATCTGTCCCAATACACATTAACGGAGGAAGAAAACTTGGTACGAAAAAGGAGGACTAAAGTTTGCTTCTTCTGTGGGGGCAGATGACTTCTCCCTTTTCATAAACCTGAATCGGTTTACACGTTCTTTAACTCTTAAAGGTTTCTTCAATAATTTGGGTATTAAAAAGGATGAAATGTTATTGGAGCATGATCATTTAGACACGATATTAGAATTAGTAGACGTGAACAATATAACTTCCCACCCAGGTGATGATCTACCTGTAAATATAAATACCCCTTTTGCACCTAAATCAGTGTTTTATCCTCAACAAGAAAAAGGACCATATATAGAACTATTTCATAATTTAGTATTAGAAGATCTGAGTAACTGTAACTTTAAAGTGGATCTCTCACCTATATATAAGTAATGCTCATTAGATACAGCATTTATCCAAAACATTTAAAACGTTGTTCATTTTTTAAAAATAAACATTATCAGCACAAAAAATTATATTTAAAAAGTGCCCAACAGTCTACTTCCGGTTTGCCGACGCTTTCCGAACAGAGGCTGCTCCCGTCCCACTACCCATCATCCTCCGATGACAAAGGCTGTTTGTCACTAAGCTGGAGTGATCTCATTGGCTAGATATCGATCTCTGTGAGATCGCTCCAGCTTAGAGAAAAAAATCCTCCGTCTTTGGAGGATGCTGGGTAGTGGGATGGGAGCAGAGGCAGTGCTGCAAGAAGGAAGTAGGCTGCCGGACACTGTTTAAACATACATTTTTGTGCTGATCATTTTTTTTTTTTTTTAAATGAACAACGTTTTAAATGTTTTGGCTAAATGCTCTAACTAATGAGCATTACTTATACATAGGTGAGAGATCCCCTTTAAAAATAGAAGGAATAATATACATGGAGATAATCTTAAACATAAAGAAAGGAAAACTTTCGAAAGTTTAAAAAGAAATCAAGATATACATATACACAGGCAGACAAAGTTGGTGCTTTAGTAGTTTTTGATAGCTCATACTATATACAAGAATTAATGATATTACTATCAGATAAAATTACATATATAATATTAAAACATGATGGATGGATGTGATGGGATTTTCATAACTGAGCATTAGCAGAGTATTGCTGGCTGACCCTCACGTTAGCCATTCCGTGGAATGCTTAAAGGGATAGAAATACTTTGTTTTATCTTTATTTTATTTTGTAGGCATGAAAAAAACATGAAGAACAATATAAGTCTTATCTCTCAAACCTTTATGGTTTAAGAGATATTCACAAGCAAAGTTTCCCCCTCCCGCCCCTTTTTCCTAGTGTAAGCCATCTCTTCTCAGATGTGAATCTGGTTGTAAGACCAGACAGATAACAGCAGGGGACAATCTTCTTTGTATGAAAACAATGAAAGCCCTTCCCCCCTTGACAAGTTTTTCATCTTTTTCCCTTATCTTAATTGAAGATTGTCCCTCTCTGCAGTCTACCTGGGCACCTCCCTTCTGATCTGGCTGAAAGGGGGGGATATTTTGTTTGTGAATATCTCTTAAACCATAAAGGTTTGAGAGATAAGACTTATATCTTTCTTCATGTTTTTTTAATGCCTGCAAAATAAAATAAAGATAAAACGAAGTATTACTATCCCTTTAAGGGCCATCTCAATCTACAATGTTGGCATTGTCAAATATATGTATGTGGTTGAGGACATAAACATACTACATATCATTATCAAGACTACCACTGAGTATTTGATGGTGTGCTGATGTGCTGGTTGGCTGGGAGTGAGAAAGATACTCGGCACTGTGTGCTGCTCAGCAGTTTTGAAGATAGATACTGTGCCCTGTGGCCAAAGAGTGGGAGGGTCAGTGGGGTTGATTGTTAAACAGGAGATACAACCACACTGCATTATCCCCTTAGCGACAATGGATGTACATGTACGTCCTCTGTGGCTGTCACTTAGTGACAGAGGACGTACATGTACGTCCAGGAAATCCGGATCCCCGCGCGGCTGCACGCCATTCGGGGACTCCGGATTCTAATGAAGAAAAAAAAAAATGTTAGACGGGCGTTAAGTGACGGCCGCGTCTGCACGCGGCCGTCACTAAGGGGTTAAACCCTTGAGGTACAGAGGAGTGAGCAACACATTTCTAAGCAATGCATTGTCCATTCCCCTGTCACACAATAGTGATAAACCCTCTGTGGTCAGGACTTCCAGAGATCTACATAAGTCGTGGTGAAGTATAAAACTTGTGGAGTAACCTGGGTTTATACTAAACCAAGGTCTGAAGCAAGATCCAAACCAGGAAATTAACCCTTTTCATGTCAGAGAGGTATACAACGCATTGCTTTGCAATGCGTTGATTACCCCTCTGGTACTCAAAGGGTTATATAATTGTGAGCTTTACATCCATAGTGGGTAAGATCTTAGAAGGGTTAATAACTATTCTGAACTAGCATGGTTTTATGAAGAATAGATCATATCAGTCTAATTTACTTGCATTTTACAAAATGGAAAGTAAAGGACAAGGGAATTGCTGTTGATTTAGCATACTTGGATTTTGCAGATCCTTTGATACAGTACCTCACAACAGGTTACTGCATAAATTAAAAGGCTTTGGTTTGGGAGGTGATGTCTGTACATGGATTGAGAACTAGTGCCACAGGGTTCAGTCTTGGGCCCAATAGGTTTTAATTTGTTTATAAGTGATCTAGAAGTGGGAATTGAAAGTAGTGTTTCAATCTTTGCTGATGACACTAAACCATGAAAGGAAATACATACAGAGATGTTTTTCTCTGCAGAAGGATTTAGGAAGACTGTGTGAATGGGCTGACAAGTGGCAGATGACAATTACTGTAGATAAGTGTAAGGTTATCCATTCGGGCTGTAGAATCAAACATGCTACATATACACTTAATGGGAAACAACTTAGGAAATCCTCGTTAGAGTAAGATTTAGTAGTACTGATAGACAATAGACTTCACAGCATTGTTCAGTCATTCAGCTGCTGCAACTGCAAAAAGGGTACTATTCTGCATGAAGTATAGATGTACTGGATGCTAATATAATTTTACCGCTATATAAATCCTCTAGAATATGGAGTATAGTTTTGGTTACTAGCTCTTAAAGTGATAGTAATGCTTCACAAAAACAGCAGCTCCAATTAATCTTCATAGTATTTGAGCCATAAAGAGTGTTATTTCATTACTGTGAGAGTTGTAGTACAAGAGTAATTGAATGATAAATTTTCCCCCTCCCGTCCCTTTGACCTAGTGTAAGCCCCCACTCCTCAGATTTGGAATCCAGTCCATAGACCAGACAGCTCACAGCAAGGGTCAAAATTCTTACTTCGAGAACAATGAAAACCCTGCCCCCCTCGACAGTTTTTTCAGGTTTTTCCCTTATCTTAATTGAAGATTGTCCCTCTCTGCAATCTAACTGGACACTCCCTGCTGCCCTAAGCTGAGCAGTGTTACATCAGTAGAAGGGACGGGAGGGGGATACTTTATCATTCAATTACTCTTGAACTACAACTCTGACAGAATTGAAATAACCCTCTCCAAGGCCCAAATACTATGAAGATTAATTAGAGCTGTTTTTATTATGAAACATTACTATCCCTTTAAAAAAGAAATTATTGAACTGGAAAAAGTGCAGACACATGCAACACAACTGATAAAGGGGCGGAGGATCTGCGTTACAAAGACAGACTTACCAACCTGAATTTGTTTACATTAGAGAGGAGATGTCAAAGGCGTGATATGATCACCATTTACAAATATATTCAAGGTCAATACAATGAACTCTCCAATGAATTACTTACTCAGAGAGCTGAGTTAAGAATGAGAGGTCATCCATTAAGGCTAGAGGTATGGTACTTTCGACTAAAACAAAGGCAGGGATTTTTCACACTAAGGGTTGCAAAGCTATGGAATCCTTTTCCTCAGGATGCTGTGCTTGCAGATACTGTGACTGCTTTCAAAAAATTTGTGGATACCTATCTAGCACAGATCAATACTGAGAATTATTAATACAGTTGGCGTGTTGTTTCTGGGAACTATCTGACTTCCATTTGTAATCAGGAAGGAATTTTTTTTACCCACTTGGGGTTTAACCCCTTAAGGACCGGGAAAATATGAGGTGGATTTCACTTAACCCCTTAAGAACCGGCAAATCTGAGGTGAATTTCACTTAAGGACCAGAGCAATTTTGACTTTTTTGACTATGTCATTCTTTCAAGCATATTTTTTCTTTAATTCCTTTAATACACTCACACAAATTATATACTGTTTTGTTAAGCACAATTATGGCTTTCTTTTGATACCACAATTATATGAATATCTCATTGTTTAATTTGATTAAAAAAGAAAAAAAGAGGACAAAAAATAAAAAAAAACCAACATTTTGCTTACATTTTCCTGTCAGGATTTGTATACTATTAGTTCATTACAAAAAATACCCCTAAATATATTAATTTGCTTCTCCTGAATATGAGAATACCCCATATGCCTGGTATTTCAATCCTTTTCTCACATTTACAAGGTAAATATTACAAGATGGACACCATTATTTCCAACCTGTAATTTTTCAACAATTGGCATGTGAGTATGTGACTTTTAGTTGACAGTGCCAGAACCCAAAAATGTCCCACAACGTGTATGTTTCTGAAAAGTAGACAACATAAGGTAAATAATCAGTAGAATTTTGGAGTTTTTTATGTAGCTATTTTTCCAGAAATATTTTTTTTTTGCAGTTTTCACACTCACATTTCAATATTACTGTTGATATCAAGCACGGGATAGGTGAAGTTTTTTAAAAATGCATTGTTTAGTGTTCAGCTCCGTCTTCTAAGTATGGCAATATCCCATATTCATAGGTTTCTCAAGGTTTGTGGGAGCTATGGGGCCCAAATTGGAACATGCGTCTTTCCAGTTTCGCACTTTGAATTTTCACAGCTTTCGTCACTGGTGCCATGTCTCATTTGGGGCTGTGTACCAGTGCTCTACTTTACAATTTCCCCCAAAAGTGTATATTTTTGTAAAGTAGACACCCCAGGCTTTCATTTTATGTATGTTTTAAAATTTTTTACACAGCCATTTTACCACGAATCATTCGGAAAACTTGATGTAAGTAAAAGATTCAGGTTTTTTCACACTTAGGTTTCAATGTTGATGTGAATTTCAAGCACAGGGTAAGTGAAGGTTTTTAAAAATGCATTGTTTAGTGTTCAGCACCTTCTTCTGAGTACGGCAATACCCCATATGCATAGCTTTCTCATGGTTTGTGGGAGTTACAGGCCAACTTTTGAACAAACATTGAATTTTCACAGTTTGCTTAACTAGTGCCATGTCTCATCTGGGGCTGTGTAACACTGCTCCATTTTAAGACTTACCCCCAAAAGTGTATATTTTTGGAAAGTAGACACCCCAGGCTCTCATTTTAGGCATGTTTTCACATTTTTTACGCAGCCATTTTACCACCAATCCCTTGTAAACTTGATATAAGTAACAAATTCAGCATTTTTCACACTTAAATTTCAATTTTGATGTGAATTTCAAGCACAGGATAGGAGATTTTTTAAAATGCATTGATTAGTGTTCAGTTGCTTCTTCTGAGTATGGCAATACCCCATATGCATAGCTTTCTCATGGTTTGGGGGAGCTACAGGCCAACATTTGAACAAACATTGAAGTTTCACAGTTTGCTTAACTTGTGTCATGTCTCATTTGGGGCTGTGTAACAGTGCTCCATTGTAAGATTTCCCCCCAGAATTGTATATTTTTGAAAAGTAGATAACCCACGCTTTCAGTTTAGGCGTGTTTTCAAATTTTTCACTCAGCCATTTTGCCACCAATCCCTTGTAAAACTTTATTTAAAATAAAAATTCTGCGTTTTTCACACTTAGGTTTCAAGCACAGGATAGGTGAACATTTAAAAAAACTGCATTGATTAATGTTCAGTTGCTTTTTCTGAGTACAGCAATATCCCATATGCATAGGTTTGTCAGGGGTTGGGGAATCTACTGGGCCCAATTCGTAATAAGTGCGTTCTATTTTCAGACGTGACATTTTTACTCCTCTCTTAACTGGCGTCTTTTGTATTATTTGGGGTGTTAAGCAATGTTGCAATTAATATTTTACCCCCAAAATATATTTTTTAATAAGGAATACAACCCTGGATTTTAGTCTAGGTGCATTTTGGCAATTTTTTCTCAGTCATTTTACCACCAATCCTTCCCAAAACCTGCGGTAAGAAAAAGAAAACCCTGTATTTTCACACCTATATTTTGGTGTTGCTGTGGATTTCAAGCACAGGATATTTGGAGATTTGTAAAAATGCACTGTGCACAATTCAACGACATTTTCTGAGTATGGTAATGCCCCATATGCATAGGTTTGTCAGGGTTTGGGGGATTTACTGGGTTCAGTTGAGAACATGCACATTTCCATTTTCAGACATGGAAAAAACAGGGTTGTTCCCATTATATTTTCTTAGTGTTAGATCTAAGGAGGGATGTGTTTTGGAGAAAAAAAAATAGGATATTTCAGGGGGAAAGTGTGGCCAAATAATTAAATTACAGAATGACTGCATTGCACTTAAGTGATACTGTTTGAAACAGTCACCAATGCAGAGCCCAGGTTTTGTAGGGCAATCAGGACAGTAGAAGGTGGTTTCTGTCTGTTTGCCATTGGCGTAGCACACCCTGCAGCGTTTCTGTGGATTACTCTTTTGGGGGGTTGGGGGGATTTTAAATGCAAAGTGTCCTAAACAGGGTCTCTGATGTAAAACCGCTGTTTCCCCTTCAAACAAAAAACTGGAAATGACATGCATTTGGAACTGTAAAAAAATGATTTTTTGAGTGGGGTTTACCAATTTAAAATTTATATATGAATTATAAACTGCAGTCTGCATCAGGAAAATAGCAACCTTCTTATACCAGACCTTAGATTTTCTCATGGTGTGGTAAGGCTGCATGAGTTGATCACAAAGATCAACACACCCATGTGTTTATTATAGTGTCTGATGCAGACTGGTTTCCTGAGGACCGTGCCACGGACAGAGACTGCCACAGTTCCCTCATCATGCATAGTTGTCAGCATGTACACGTCCTTTTTGTCTCTAAACTTGATTGCCAGCAGCTCCTCTTGGCACAAAGCTAAGGACGTTCCCTTTCATAGCTTGCAGTTTATCATTTGTTTGTGCATCTCCTTACAATTTCTCCTAATAGTGCCACAGGCCACAGTGTCAAAATAAAAAAGTGATTTGAATAAAAGGGGGCTTGTATAATAGGTATCTACAAATAATTGGTATCCTTTATTTAATAGGGGGGAAATAAGATCCCAAAAATGTTGCCGTTGGTTCCCAGATATTCAGGACTACCAGGAGGATCAAGCTGGCTGTCCTTGCCCTCATAAATGCGAAAAGCATGAGTGTATCCTGTGGCGCTTTCGCATAACTTATAAAATTTTACGCCAAACTTGGAGTGCTTGGAGGGGATATATTGTTTAAAGCCCAACCTTCCCTTATATTTCATTAAGGATTCATCAACAGATATTTGTTTTTTGGGGGTATAGTTTTCAGAGTAAATGAGTTATAAGGGGGCAAATTTTATACAGCCTGTCATACTGGGGGTGATCTTTGAGGAGGCACAGGATGTTATCGTTGAAATGCATGAATCGCAAAAGCATTTCTTAGCATCTCCTGCTAATTTTTTGCCCGAAAATGGGGGTAACACATACAGGATTTTTGCTCCAGTATGACTTGATGCTTGGCTTTTTAATTATCCCCATAGCCACAGTTAGGGCCCAGAATATCTTGAATTCAGCAACATCTGTGGGTTACCATGATTGCTGCTTAGAAACATAGCGTGTGGGATTGGCTGCAATGTACTGGGCTGCATATATATTTGTTTGTGCTACAATCTCCCCCAAAATGTCTTCCCCCCAAAATAAATTAAAAAACTGCTCCTGGTTAAAACCTGCCACATCTACATTTATTCCTGGCCTGCCTGTGAAATCTGGTATTTCTGGACTTAATCCCACTGGTGGTACCCATTCCGTAGACTCTGGATGAGGGGCAGGCCTTGTGGCAGGTCTTTGAGCATGTCTTGGGGCTGCTCTTGGGGTATGTCTTGAGGCTGCTACTGGGGCATGTCGTCTTGGGGCTGCTTCTGTGGCATGTCGTCTTGGGGCTGCATCTGGGGCATTTTTTTGGCTGCTTCTAGGGCAACTCTTGGGGCAGTACACCTCTTCTTAGAAGATGACCCAGCATGATCACTGGAGCTATCACTGTTGCTCTCTGTGAACTGGGCGATATCAAAATCAGAGGCAGTATCCGTGGCCAAAACTAGATGCTCTGATATCGGAGCACCTAGTAACAGGCAGCTGCGTCTCCCCCATCATGTACAGCGGTGGCGATGGGAGAGTTAACCCTTGCCGTGCCAGGACCGTCAATGGTCCTTAAGTGCAGGACCAGCGTGACGGTCCTGGCACGTCAATGGTCCTTAAGGGGTTAAGGACCGGAACAATTTTGACATTTTTGACTATGTCTTTGTTCAACCATATTTTCTCATTAATTCCTTTACTACACCCACACAAATTATATACTGTTTTTTTACACACAAGTAGGGCTTTCTTTTGATACCACAATTATATGAATACCTCATCTTTTAATTTGATTAAAATAGAAAAGAAGAGGAAAAAATTTTAAAAAATAACATTTTGGTTACATTTTCCTGTCAGGATTTGTATACTATTAGTACATTACAAAAAAATACCCCAAAGTATATTAATTTGCTTCTCCTGAATATGGGAGTACCCCATATTCCTAGTATTTCAATCCCTTTCTCAGATTTACAAAGTAAATATTACAAGGTAGACGCCATTATTTCCAACCTGTAATTTTTCAACATTTGGCATGTGATTATCCTAGCTTAGTTGACCCACAAAGGTATATGTCTCTGAAAAGAAGACAACATAAGGTAAATAGTCAGTAGAATTTTAGAGTTATTTTATGCAGCTATTTTTCCAGAAATATGTTCCTAGATTGTGGTAATATTTAGTTTTTTTTCAGTTTTCACACTTACATTTCAATATTACTGTTGATATCAAGCACAGGACAGTTGAATATTTTAAAAATTCAGCTCCTTCTTCTGAGTATGGCAATACCCCATATGCATAGGTTTCTCAAGGTTTGGGGGAACAATGGTGCCCAAACTGGAACATGCGCATTTTCAGTTTCACACTTTGAATTTTCACAGCTTGCGTCACTGGTGCCATGTCTCATTTGGGGCTGTGTATCAGTGCGCCACTTAAAAATTTCCACTTAAAAGTGTATATTTTTGGAAAGTACCGTAAAATCTCGGGTATAATACGCACAATTTTACCCCACTTCACCTTATGTGAAGTGGGGGGTGCGTATTATACACGAGAGTTTAAAAAAAAAATAAAAATAAAATAGGGTTGTCCGATCCCTTCCCTCCCTCCCCCGGGTCAAACCCGCTTCAAAACCAGCCTTAAAGGTTGACGTCCGTTTCTTCTGTGGATGAGGCAAAATAATTCGTTCTGCACAGCTTCCTTGCGGGCATTACCATTGCCTGTAGGCGGAAGGTCCTGCAAGCCCATTGATGGAAGCGGGCGGCAAAGGGAAGCGTGCCGCCCGCAAGGAAGCTGTGCAGAACGAATTATTTTGCCTCATCCACAGAAGAAGCGGACGTCAACCTTTAAGGCTGGTTTTGAAGCGGGTTTGACCCGGGGGAGGGAGGGAAGGGATCGGACAACCCTATTTTATTTTTTTTAGCAAGGGGGGAAAACAAGGGTGCGTATTATACATAGGCACTCTTGTTTTCCCCAAAATCTTTGGTATAATATGCACCTGCGTATTATACACAGGTGCGTATTATACCTGAGATTTTACGGTATACACCCCAGGATTTCATTTTAGGCATATTTTTACATTTCTTACTCAGCCATTTTACCACCAATCCCTCGTAAAACTTGATGTAAGTAAAAAATTCTGCATTTTTCACACTTATTTTTCAATGTTTATGTGAAATTCAAGCACATGATAGGTGAAGATTTTTAAAAATGCATTGTTTAACTCCTTCTTCTGAGTACGGCAATACCCCATATGCATAGGTTTTTAAGGCTTTGGAGGAGCTACTGGGCCCAGGTGGATCATGTGCATTTCCATTTACAGACATGCCATTTTTACCGCTGGTGCCTTGTCTCATTTCGGGCTGTTTGGCAATGCTGCAATTAATTTTACCCCCAAAAGTATATGTTGTAGAAGAGTAGACTATCCTGGCTTTCATTCTATTTGCATTTTAAAAAAAATTTCATAAGGGATTCATCTTATGTGTTTTTTTGGGGTATATATTTGGGCAAACTTTTCCTGTAAATTATTTATTAGGGGGCAAATTTTGAACAGTCACTAAAGTGCATAAAGTGCAAAATAATTTCATATCTATTCCTGGTTATTGTTTTGCCTAATAACGGGGTATCACATATGGGGTTTTACTCCAGTATGATCTAATACTTGTTTTTTTGATTATTCCCATTGTCATTGTTATGGCCCAGAATTTCTTGAATTCTAAGAGGTCTGTGGGTTGCCATATTTCTTGCTTGGAAATGAACGCTGATGGGTTGGCGGATATATATTGGGCTGCATATAAATTGGTTTGTGACACAATTTCCCCAAAATTTCTTCCCCAAAAAATAAATAAAAAAACTGAACATGGGTAAATCCTGCCACATCCACTTGAATTCCTGGGTTGCCTGTGAATTCAGGAATTTGTGGAAACAAATTGTCTGGTGCTACCCATTCATTAGTATCAGCAGGAATGGCAGTACTTGTGGCAGGTCTCAGGGCAGCTCTTGGGGCATTTCTTAGGGCGGCTTTTGGGGCAATTGTTGTGGCAGCTCTTGGGGCAGTTGCTGGGGCACCTCTTGGGGCATTTGCCAGGGCAGCTCTTGGAGCAGTTGCTGGGGCAGCTCTTGGGGTAGTGCGTCTTCTCTTGAAAGAAGGGTCAGCGTTTTCACTAGAGCTGCTTTCACTCTCAGAAAACTGAGTAATGTCGAAGTCTGGCACAGTGTCTCTGGCTTCTGAGTCAGATGCCTAAACTTTCCAAACTACCTAGATAAACTACCTATCTAAACCTAAAATTTGCTAAAAAAATCAATTTTTTATTAAAAAAAGAATAAAAAAAACCCAGGGGGGATGGGGGAAGTACCACAGATTAGCAAAAGCTGATCTGTAGCAAACTGATCACTATTAGAGTGATCAGAGGGGGAAAGTATTGATCAATGCAATAACAATGATCAAAGGGTTAAAATTGACTGTTTTTCTTTTTCTTTTACTTCTGCAGGAGCTGGAACAAGATGTATCTCTATCTCTCTTCACCTCAGCAGTGTGTGAGATGGAGGGAGGCAGAGAGATGTGACAGGGACTGTGTTTGTAAATGCTGTCCCTGTCATTCTGCTTTTGCAACATGTGATTCGCTAATCAAGCAAATCACATGTTGCTACAATGTCTCTAATGGCTGAAACTAAGTGCCCTGGTATCTGTGCACTTAGCAACAGCCTGCCTACGCTCTCCCATCACTCTGTCCGGCGGCGATGGGAGATTTTAACCTATGATGTGCCAGGACCATCATGGGTCCTTAACGCAAAGCTACCCATGACGGTCCTGGCACGTCATGGGTCGATGAGGGGTTAATTGAAAATTTTCTTTTTTTTGCCTTCCATTGGATCAACAAGGGCAATTTGGAATGGGCTGGACTTGATGGACACATGTCTTTTTTCAGCCTCATCAACTATGTTACTATGTTATAAAGCCGACACAGTCATCCTGATTAGAGGCCAAAACGAAGAGCCAAAAGACATAGTCATGAAAATGATTTATTGTTGTTCATGATACACGTGAATTGTTGCTCGATGATATAAAAATGTGAACGCTAAATGTATTTCGTGACTGTGATTGAGAATATAGCATGAGAAACACAAGGATTGCAAACTGCCTAATCTTTGGATAATATGTGTGGTGATTTTTTTTTTTTGTGGAAAATGCAGCTCCTATACGCATGTAATTACCTGAATAAACAGTTGGGTTATAACCTAGACAGGCAAGCAACTGACTGATGAGTTTAGTAAAAGTGATTGTTGAGTGGACCATTTGTTGTTGGAAGAAGATGATTGTGCTCTGGTTTGCCTGTTATTAGTTGGGAAAGCAATTGCAGAGAGTAGAAGTGGCACCATCTGTCTTGGGTAGGGGAGAAGGGGATATGCAAGCCTAAACCTGATTGATTTGTCTTAGAGAGAAATATAAATACAGAAAAGTGACCTTGGTGAAGGGTGAGGTTAGATTTTTTTGAAAAGTGGAGAGGAAAAGGAATGTACTGTAAATTCTACTGGTCTCAAGATACCAGAGAAGGCTAAATTAATTACAGCTAATAGGATAATATTGGTCTGATGATCGAAGTGTTCATGAGAAGTAAATCAAAGCTTTTGCAGAAAATAGTACTGTCTATAGGTAAGTGGTTCCGAGGACATGGTTAAGGGAGTTTAGATAAACCTCTAAGGAAATATTAATGTGGTATGAAGAAAAAAAAGAAGGTTGGTGTGTAGATAGGAGTGAAATGACGTGCTGTAAACTTGAAACATAAAGTTTAATTGTAAAATGGAATAATCTAAGTAATGAATGGCAATAAGAGGCAAATGCTAAAATGACTGGAATTGTTTAGGGACTTGGAGGTTTGGTTGGGGAAATTACATTTTTGAAGGTTTCCAGGTTTTTGTGCAGGTTTTGTGGTGCTAGAGTGCTAGAGCTCTGTTGATGATAGATTTTGCTTTGGAAAGGAAAGGATTCAATGAATCACTAGGTCCTGGAAGATGGGTGGTGTTGATGGGTGAGGGTTGGCTGCGAGAAGAAGCTCAAAGAAGGTCTGTAATTTGAAACAAGATAATGTGTCAGTTTGTAAATTAAGTGAACCAGGAATGAAGATGCTGGGGATATAAAATGTATGATATAATGGAAACCAAGTGAGCTTCCTTAGAATTTCATGATAATTAGGTAGGGGTGTCTACCTTTAATAGCCAGGTTGGCAGTGACCTAGTCTTTAAGAAAATGTATTGCTTTGTCTGACTAAAGATGGTCCCAAAGGGCCGCTAATGCAAATATAGGGTAAAGCTCGAAGAGAGTGGGAAGTTGAGGAGAATTGAGTGAGATTAAAAGTCTACGGCGGCCAAGATTCCACAAACCATTCATTGTTGTAAATGGCCATGAAACCATGACCCACAGAGGCATCTGAGTGGCTCTTGGAGGAAAAAGGAGTAGGGGAGGGACTGAACATTGCATGACTGTTCCAATGTAAGAAATTTGCCCACATGAATGCATTTGAGATAGCGGATTGATCTAGTTTAATTGTGGAATGAGAATCTGGAGTGGTGGATAAGAGATGGAGCAGGTGGGTTATGAAGGACCTGCCTTGTGGAATAATTTTCATTGCACAATTGGGATAACCTAGTAAAGACTGTAGGTCTAGTTTATAAAAAGTGGATTAGGTAGAGAATTGTCTAATTCGGAATTGGATACGATGAATCTTATCATCTAGAAGGCTAACTTCTAGTTTCAAAGAATCTAGAATTATTCCTAAGAATTCTACTTTGGTAGCAGGACTGCTGGTTTTATTTGGTGCTAGGGAGATGTTGAGATTGGTGAATAAGGTGAAAAGATTATTAAGACTAGTCGGTGGGAATTCTGAGTGTTCTATGAGAAGAGAATCATCTACATAGTCAAGAAGGTTTTGGAGAGCCAAAAACCTGGTTGGTAAGACACAAGAAAAGAATACCAAGTGGGAGAGTATCATGGTATAGTAAGTTAGAGCTATAGTTGCTGATCATATTACGGACATTTTTAAATAGCTACTATAATGATGTAGTGGTGCATAGAGCTTGTGGGGATGTTAAATCAGCCACCACACAGATCCTTGTATTTCAGTCACTCCAGACAGATCATCCACAGGAATTCTCTGGAAACAACTCAGAGAATACATGCACTGTTGTAATATAGGTAATATCAATGGTAAAAGATCACAAAATAATACAATTCAACATACAACTGGCCTGTATATGATAAAGCAGGTGTAAGAGCAAGTGGGAAATTGAAGTGATGATCCTCCCCGCAACAGGACCACACAGAAAAAGGCACACCAATGTCCACAATATCCATAGTATGGAAAAAGCTCAAATAGAAAAAGCTTGGCAGAGTGGATATAAAAAAAAGCATAGCTTTATTATAAAAGAACATAAAAAACCTCAACAATCATAATCCTAACATATTTTTTGGTCTACTGACCACTTCATCAGAGGCAGAAAAAAACAGAAATGTCTTTTTATGAGTTCAGCCATTAATTTAAGAATTGTCCAATCTTCTAGGGATGGACTTAGAACTCTAGGAGGGTTCACTTTTAAAAGGTCGCAAGCTCTTTCGCGTGTGACCTTGTAAATACTTCACCATGTCGTCATGATCAAAATGGCAACATGACAATCTTGCACTGCATGACAGTGCAAGATTGTCATGTTGCCTACGTAATGATCGCATATATTTAACACGTTTACCGGTACAACTCTTAATATATAAATGAATATATGCTGAAGAAAAAACTCCCCCTTTATGATTTCTGTGACATCTCTTTTAACCCCCTGAGTGCCAGGTTTTTCTTCAGCATATATTCATTTATATATTAAGAGTTGTATGCGTGAACGTGTTAAAATGTATGTAGTCATTACGTAGGCGACATGCTGTGTGAGATTGTCATGTTGCCAGTTTGATCATGGCGACATGTTGAAGTAGTTGCAAGGTTGCACGCGAAAGAGTGTGTGACCTTTTGAAAGGATACCCTCTAGGAGTAGCTGGATGAGCATTCTGAATATGACGTGACTTGGCAGCAATGATCTTCCATGCTTTAATTTTTGAATAAAATAAATTATAGATGAATCATGTGAGAGTAGATGGTGGGGAGTAGGGGTGTGATACAGAAGGATGGTAGGAGTTTGAGTTAGGAAATAATCAGAGTAGGGGAAGGGAATTTGAATTAAAGGGATTATAAGAGAAATTAATTGTAAATAAATAACACAACCTCCTGTGAGACGGGGAAGGTAAGAAATCTGTGTTCTCTAATAAAAACAGGAATTCATCATTGAACCTTTACCAAAAAAAGAGTAAAAATGTTTACTTAATTTCTTACATAGAGGTACAGGGGAGGGGATATCTTGAACATTTGGCTTCTGTGGAGGGGGATTAATAATAATTGTGGTTTAACTAACAAATAGTTCCTTTGGCCTCTTGAAAAAAAAGCCAAAGAGGCGAAAGAACAGACTACCTTTAACTTGAGAAGTAAGGAAACCTTCTGCCCCTTGACAAAGGGGTAAGGTCGTAGCCTATAACTTTGTCTGCCTGGAAAGATAGTAATCCTTTGCCCGAAATTCAATTGATAAAGAAGGCAGAGGTGAACTTGGCTATTGTAATAGAAATGAGGAAGGGGGATTGTGGTTTTAGTTCAAACTAAGGCTTGAGAGAAATGGAATGGAGAGAACTAACCTTTGGCCTCATTCAAGGAAGTAAACTAAGACTTGGACTTAATTAGGATATAAGGAGGGGGAGGAAAACTTACAACTTATGTAAGAAAAGTGAGTAGGTGAGCTAATTTATTGTCTTAAGCGAAAGAAGATGAGCTAATCCTTCGGGTATCCTTTTAAAATGTCACGTGTATAAGAGCATGTGACATGAAGATGCAATAACCAGGTTGCCAGCTTTAATGCAGTTTGTGACTTTGTTGGTGGAAGCTGCTGGGAAGCAATGGCAGGCATGGGAGAGATGACATGGGTTATCCGTGCACAGAGGTCTGAGGCACACAAAGAATTAAAGCGTAAGGTATGGGGGCAGTGCAGGCAGTTGATTAGGCCAAGATTCTGATGTGGCACTTTTCAAGCCGGAGACTTGATTATCGCGCCTTCGTGTTGCACGCTCTTATGCGTGCAACATTTTAAAAGTGAACCATCCTTCGATTTCGGTGAAAAGGGAAGGAGGTAATGTAGATGTAGACTACAGCTTCTGCTTAGAGGCAAGGAGGTGAGGGAATAGTTTGGTACATGTGAATGGGTAAGGAAGGGAGCTAGGCCTTCAGGCTCTGCAAAGAGGTAAGGAGGGGAACTAGCTTTTCAGCCTCTGCAAAGAGGTAAGGTAAGAACAAATCTTGCAACCTCTGCAATGAGGTAAGGAGAGGAGCTAATCCTGCGACCTCTGTGAAGAAGTAAGGAGATAAGTAAATTCAGTGACCTCTGTGCAGAGGTAAAGAAGAGAGGGATCTAATCCTTCAACATCTGTGAGAAGTAAGAAGGTAATGGAACCTACAATGTATTGTGAAAAGTAAGGAGGTTAACTAATCCTTCAACCTCTATGAAGAGGTAAGCAGGTGAGCTAATTTGACCTCTATGAAAAAGTAAGGAAGAGAGGAACCTAGAACCTCTGGGAACAGGTAGGAATGGAAGAATGGACAGATGATAAGGGAATCCTTCGTCTCTATGAAGAGAAAATTAAAACTTCAGCCTCTTTGAAGAGGTAAGGTGTGTTGTGAACAGAGGCTAACAAGGGGTGAGTAAGTGGTGAAACCACTGCAAAAGAGTTTTGGATGTAAATTTGACTTAAGTGTGTAGTGCGCTTGTGATATAACATATATCACAAGGGGCATTTATAGTGAGGAATTTATTAATCATGTGCTAGTGAAGCAATCACTTAAAAAACAGACGTTTCCTACCTTTTGGTTGATTTAACTAAAACAAATTTGTTAATATCAATAAATCAGTAAAGGTATCTATGGAATGATAAGTGAATATATAGCTTTTTTTATTAGTTTTATAAAACAATACTAACCATAACGTAGGACATGTAACCTGTGGAGATTGATGATTGTATAAACATGCAAATAGTTGTGATCTGGAATAACAAATATGAAAGTAATGATAATATGGTAAATAAAGTATGACTAATATTAGGAAACCAAAGGGAAGGGAAATAACATTTACTGGAGTAAGCTGATTCCAGATGCTGAAACTGATGGACATAGATCAAGTCCAAATGCTGAGGAATAAAGGAAAAACTGCAGGAATAAGGAATAGGGGATAAAAAGGGATTATTTAAATTTTTTAATGTTCAAAGTTGTGGCACTAACAATAGACCATTGGAATGTAGCAAATGAAATGGCAAATAACTAAGCCATGTTGTTGGAGGATTTGATGGCATGTCCTCAGGTAAGGGACAGGTGTTATACTGAAGAACAGCAAAACGTGCGGCTAGCAAGAGATTTTGAAGTGTCTAGTGTATTGGTTACCATGTAAACAGTGACAAGGTTAAACATGCTATAAATTTCTTAACAACTTTGATTAAATGTGATATCAGTAAACACACGCAACTGAGTTTTGCAGCAGCAATCAGGGAGAAGTAAAGTGCAGATGGAGTTGAATCTTCTGCATGCAGACCAACAAGCTATGAGGAAAAAGTTCTGGATGCACTACACAGAATATCAGAGGTTGAGGATTTAATGTCAGTTGTTAATGAGTCTTTATAATTGCTGAAACAGTAAGTGAAAGTACTTCAAAGGAAAGCTGATGACCTAGAAAACCACTCCAGAAGGTGTAACATGCATACTGGGAATGCTGGAAAGAAATGAGGGGTGAGTCCTGAGAGTTTTTTGAAAAACTGGATAAAAACCAACCTTGGAGACAATGGCCTCTCTCCCAGTTTTGTCATTGAGAGGGAGCACAAAGTACCTTTGGGCCCACTTTACACCGGGATCAAGTCAAGTACTATGAGATATTAAACTTCAAAGATAGGCATGCTGTGTTGTGTCTTGCAAGGGAAATATTGAATTTGAGAACAGTCAGATTTCCATGTACCTGGACTTCTCCCCTCAAGTCCAACCTCAGCTCTGAAAATACCTGAAAATTAAGAGTAAACTACTTTATAAGGTTATTGCATACTCTGTTATACCCAGAAAAGATGAGGGTGATACATAAAAAAACACCACCTTCTTTACATCAGAAAAAAAGGAGATGAGATGGTTGGAGGCTCTCTAGCTTCCTGGCATTCTTTCCTACTGGCTGTAAGGGTCCATCTCGGGGAACCACTGAGCCATACACCTTACCTGGGCTGTTTTCATAAGTTATGTGAAATATCTCTACACATCTGCAGGGACCTTCATGTGTTATCCACACCCCACTGAACTGCTCCAAGTTGATAACAAATGACCTCCAGTGTTAATGCCTAGCTGACTAGCTGCTTATGATGATCTCCTGAGGATCAAGATTGTGGAAATCTGATGGAGCTGTGTTGGTGCCTAATCTTCCTTCAGATGAGTATGGATATATCCACAGTGGAGGTGATGTACAGCTGAATGTGATGACAATGCATCTTCCTTTGCCTTGACTAGGGATCCTGGGGGGTTCCACAGGAGGAGGGGTTTACTGAGATTAGCCCATAGATATAATGAACACAAATTCATGCAGATGGTAACTGGGAGTTTTAAGTTGTAAGGCGGCGGGGCTATCATTGCAACTACTCTGTGATTAGATGTGGTTGATAACCACATATATTAATACCATTACTATTATTACTAATACAGAAAAAAAAGAGAAACATTTCTAGTTGATTTGTTTGGGTACAGTGGCTGCCTCCCACATGTTGTCAAAAATCTTGTTATGGGTAGACGATTACAATCCAGGAATACTTTTCCCCTTTTCACACTTAATCTGAGTCTAGCTTGGGCGCCAGACTCCCAGTATATATGTGAAAATGGGTAAATAGGAAGGATAGATGTTGGTGAGAATCTAACACATGGCTCCTTCACATTGATAAGAAGGATGGGAGGAGCGGGTCTTTGAGAGAGCAGTAACTGTCGCACCGGTGTACTTTGACACAAAGGGCTGAGGGCATGAATGGAGATTTAAGCATTTGTTTAACATTTCTACATATTTGTATGATGTAATGGTTTACACAACTATTTTGAAGGGGGGGAAGGGTAAATAAAAGTATATATGCGTGTGTATGTATAGCTATATATATTTTGGGGTTCATCGAATAATATGCCACAAAGGGGAGAAGGTAGGGTAGCACGGGGAGGAGGGTGATTTGGCATGGGAGTGGGCCACTGAGGAAGCATATATCCCGTTTGCTCCAAAGGAGTTTTTGCTTTCCTTGGGTATATCTTAAGCCTAAAAACACACATACGTTGCTCAGCGACAATATATATTTGCAACAGATAGGGCTCCTATAACTATTGAAATACGTTTAATAACTGTGGTTGCACATTTTCACATGGTTATCTATTGACATGTATGTCATTGATTGTTTCCTTTTTATTGTTTTAAATGTTCTTGATCTGGTCTGGGGTTTTCTCCCACACAAGAGTCAGCGATTAATGTCCTCAACTTCTCATCATGTTGAAGGGATATGGGCAGAGATCGAAGAATTGTTAGAGGAGGTGAGGAAAACTGAGGTGAACTAAAGGAGATACACAGTATTATGAACCATTCATGCAACCAAGGTATAAGAACTTAATGTATCTCAAATATTTTATAAAAAAAACATAGTCTATTTGAAAACTGGGATAAAATAGGAAGGGTGCTGGCACAACTGATCTGGATATTGTGTTCATAGGTGACCAGAAGTGTCTCACCACTGGAGCACGCATCTGGCTTGTCACAAAAAAAAGTGCAAAAGTGTCACGGAGTGACTGAGAAATAACAAGTACAAGTACAAATATGGTAAAACAATTGATCTTTATTAGGAATAGCACAATAAAATGAATAGCACTTCTCCAACCTTCACAGGGCCAGATATAAGGACAGTGACTGGACACTTCCTCAACTTCACAGGGAAGGTGAGGATAAGGACAGGATCACCAGACTGGAGGCAGATAGAGTAGCACTCTGACTGCCATGAAATACTAGTAGCGAGGATGGTAGTAGCTACTAGTGCAGGAGCAGCTGTAAAGCCCCTGGAAACTGAGGTAACTTCCCCTAGAACGCTAGGGTGACTGGACAGGCAACAGAGACAGGCTCGCCCTAGAATGCTACGGTGACTGGACAGGCAACCGAAACTTACTTTCCCTAGAACGCTAAGGATACTGGATAGGCAACAGAGGTAGACTCGCCCTAGAACGCTAGGGTGACTGGACAGGCAACAGAAGTGGACTCGCCCTAGAACGCTAGGGTGACTAGACTGGCAACCGAGACAGACTCGCACTAGAACTCTAGGGTAAGTGTCACAGTACAGGATGATGGCAACGGAAAGTCAGTGACATGGACTGACGCAACTGAGCACCGCTAGATGGAGGAATCATCTAGTCACTGAGAGTGTATCACGGTCTCCGTGATTACTTGTCACTCTTTGTGGTGGTGCTCTTCCATTGGCGGAGCTTGATTGGCCCGCCCAGGGTGTCCCTTTATATACTGGGCCTGTGGCACCTGTCAGGTGCCCTTTCGTGGTGTTCCTGTTCCTGCGCCTTTGTTGCTATGTTCCTGCGTTCCAGTGTACCGACTCAGTTCGTCTGACTATTCTGCTGTTCCTGCTCCGTGATTGACCCGGTTCTGGCTGACGTTCCTGCTCCATGATTGACCCAGCTCTGGCTGACTTCCTGCTCTGTGATTGACCCGGCTCTGGCTGACATTCCTGCTCCGTGATTGACCCAGTTCTGGCTGATGTTCCTGCTCCGTGATTCACCCGGTCCTGACTGACGTTCCTGCCTGGCGACATTCTGAGCTTGCTCGCAGCTTGCCCTGACTGATCACGCCTTCTGTGTTTACTGTGGCCTCCGTTATTGGGCACGTTGTTGCCTCTGTTACCGAGCCTATCAGTGAGTACTTGCCGAGCCATTGCCCTTGTTACCGAGTCTGTCTGAGAACACTTGCTGTGCTTGTTGCCTCCGTTACCGAGCCTGTCTGTACACACTTGCCAAGCTTGTTGCCTCCCATCCTGAGCCATTTAACACTTGTTGAGCTGTTGCCTCCATCACCACTGCAGAGCAGTACCTAAAATTTGGTGCTCGTTTCCAGAGTTGTCGCACCGCGTGGTGCTATTGGGCATTCCATTACTCAGTCAGGTGCTTTGGCTCTGGTCTCTTCTCGCTCACAGTGTTGTTCCATCAGATCGCACCTGGAAGTGCGTTTGGCTCACGGTATATTGGCTTGTGCAGTGTCTCCTCCGTTACCGCACCTAGGGCTCCATTGGCTCTGGCAGTGTCTCTCCTCCGTTACTGCACCCAAGCAGGGGTACTGGCTCCAGCTCCAGTTGGTCCTTGCTATACTATTGGGCATTACGATACAGCTATCTGGTTGTGATTCAGTTCAGTCGCACTGCTTGAGCTTGCTTGCTGCACTACTACTGTTTATAACACCGGGCGTTGGATTAATCACCACCACACAGACTGAATACCTGTTTTAAGCCTTACCCTTATCTGTGTTTCTGCTGTATTCTACCTGCTCCTGCTATATTGAGCCTGTATATTATCCATTACTTACCTCACTGCTATACCTATACTGGCCCCCAGGGGCACTGTTCCTTATTTTACCTCAATAAAACTGTGTTTTATTTCTAAACTTGGTCTGAGTGTCAGAAAACCGTAACAGTGTGCTAGCGGAGGTGGTAGGTCAACACCAGGAGTAGATTGGAGCGGTTAGTCAGCCAGAGCCAGGAGTCAGATCGGAGTGGTTAGTCAGCCAGAGCCAGGAGTCAGATTGGAACTGTTAGTCAGCCAGAGCCAGGAGTCAGATTGGAGCTGGTAATCGGCCAGAGCCAGGAGTCAAACTGGAATGGGTAGTCAGCCAGAGCCAGGAGTCAAACCGGATTGGGTAGTCAGCCAGAGCCAGGAGTCAAACCATAACGTGTAGTCAGCCAGAGCCAGAAGTCAAACCGGAACGGGTAGTCAGCCAGAGCCAGAAGTCAAACACGAACGGGTAGTCAGTCAGAGCCAGGAGTCAAACCGGAAAGGAGAGCAGTCAGGGATCAAGCAGAGCCGAAGTCAGATGAAACCAGGAGTCAAGCACGGGAATCAAGCATCAGAATCACCAGAGATATAGCGCACGGGTACACCACAAAAGGGTAAGGTAGTAGTGGCAGGCTGAGGCCTTTAAGGCCTAGCAAGTAGGTGGAGACTGATACTGTGTTACGGTTCAGTACACTCAAACACGTTAGGTTTAGGTAAGAACACAATTTTATTGAAGCACACAAGGACTAATGTAACCCTCACGGGTCCAGTAAATAGCATCAAACTGACACAGGACAGGTTACAAGCAGGTTTACCCACACGGGTCCAGTAAGGTACACAACTCAATACTGACACAGGTCAGGTAATATCTTGATACAGTGTAAGAGTCCGATTTATACAGTGGAGTCACTGGCAGAGCGGCTAGCAATAGCTGAGGCACAATGTCTCCAAGGCAGCAGGAGGCAACAATGACAGAATTGTAACGGTAGCCAGACAATCATATTTGGCATATATAGTGTGCAGCCCTTGTTTACCAAACCAGAAATTCTCTAATATTCAATGTAGTCTCCCTGAATTTGCTTATATCCACCTCCATATATTAAAACAGACCATGTGTGTGTAAAATGGCATTATAGGGAAGATATTCAACCACAGGCATAATGGGTACCAGGGTAACTGTTTACTTCCATACAATGGATTTCACCTACAATCCACAGGCTTTATCAACACTAAAGTCATCCACAACCCCAAAACTATTATAATATCTGTTTAATAAATAAAGCTGTCAACTACATTTTAAGCTCATTCAAATATGTGATTTCACAAAGCCTTGTATACTCCTCTGGCATTCTAAGGGTTAACCAGGTTTCACCTTTTTATTGTATAATGTGAACTAACGTTAATCACAATCCAAAAATACAACATATCCTGGGGAAAATATATATCTTTCAAAAGCACGCATAATTCCAAGTTCAGCTCTTTGATTAAAATTAAAATTATACTCCATTGGTATAACATACTGTAGAGTATACCAGGATCACTAAGTAATACCTAATATAAACTTAGTTTTTTTACATTTTTTTAAATTATCATATGAGATCACTCAAATTGTTTTACAACTGTAGAAATTAAAAAGTAGACATGACATAGCAATGTACACATCAAATGAAGGGTCACTTGCCTTTCTACCTATCTGCTAGTGACTTGCCTTTCTACCTATCTGCTAGTGTACACAAATATTTCCAGAAAATGAAATAACACACACAGGAGGAGAGCTTTTCACAGCATATAAAATTCTTTCAAATCCTTTATACATCTGTATATCTTACTTAGTATGATCACACCGGTCCGTTTGTTATCCAGAACCGGTGTTAACGCTAGCGGGGGATATCTCACCGTCCCCCCAGCAACAGACGGTGAGATATCCCCCGCTAGCGTTAACACCGGTTCTGGATAACAAACGGACCGGTGAGATCATACTAAGTAAGATATACAGATGTATAAAGGATTTGAAAGAATTTTATATGCTGTGAAAAGCTCTCCTCCTGTGTGTGTTATTTCGTTTTTTTCCTTCAGCACGTGAGTGATTTGGAGTTGGTTGGAGTGATCGAGCGAGTTGACCAGGGATATCTGTGTGGAGGCAGTGCAATATCCTCCACAGGTCTATTAGCTGCTAGTATTCATCTAGCAGCATAAATCGAATGTGAGTGTTTTTACTATCAGAATTTTTCTATGGTCGAATGAAAGAAAGATACACTATGATGTTCTCCCCCTTTTTGTTTTTTGGATTTCCAGAAAATGGCACTTTAAGAAACAGGGTTTCTATTACATTGCCATTCATTCAAAGATAATGAATTCTTTGTATACCATGAAGCTTCCTACTGTATTTTTACTTTCTGCCCCTGCAAGAAAAAGGACAGACTATCAGTTTGTATTGACATGCTGTAGAGGGTGCCAGGAGCATTAAGCTGCACATAGCAACATCTATTTTTTAACATATTTTTTTGCCAGTGCCAAGAGGGACAGGAACCTGCACCATATGTTATTACATTATACATCATTATACATTATTAATTAGGCAATATCAAGGAATAAGTTAATGATCAGAGAATTTTGTGACCCTAATCTTTGTCTTGGTCCCCTGCTACCATAACACTATTAACATGAAACAGGAAGAAAGCAGCATCAGTAAGAAAAAAAGGAATGTGTTAATGATTGGTGCAGACTTTTTTTGATTCTTTGCTTTTATTAATTGTGCCTAAGAATAGAAATCCAAGCCTTGCTTTGTGTTAGCATTTTTTTTGCATCCTCTCTGCTCTGTAGATGTGTTCATATAAGTGTAGCCACCTGTATTGCTACATGGTTTTCTATTAAGTCAATCTAAGAGAGACATAGAGGGCATGTTCTCTCATATATCTTTTATGCATTTATGCTGGAGAGCGTTTGCTAGTTTTAATAATTGTATTTGGGTTGCTACTGTAATTTTAATAGACAATTACTACAAGCTAAGCTCATCAATCATCAACATGTTCATTTTCTTTCTTTTTATATTGTCAGATAGGACATGTTTGCACTCAAATGATAACAACAGCTACAAAAATTAAAGGGATAGTAATGTCAGAAAAAAAGTACTAACTGTATGGCAGATACAATTAAAAGAGATTACTTGCACTTATTCGTATCTCTCAAACCATTATGGTTTGAGAGATATAGGAAAATAAAGCGCTTCGCTCCCTCCCCTTTCTGCTTGATGACCTGTAAATCTGTCAGAAGCAGATTCTGTTCGCTTGACCAGACTCAGCTCTTCAGCAGCACCGATATAACGGAATGGTCTACAATGTGTGCTTGCAAACCAGGCACACGTTGTAGACCCTTCCAATGAAGTATTTATTTTTAGGTATAGCTATGTTGAAGCTTCTGAAGAGGCTCCATCTGATCCAGGAACCAGAATCTGCTTCTGACAGCTTTACAGCTCGTCAAGAAGAAAGGGGAGGGAACAGAGAACTTTATTTTTCTATATCTCTCAAACCATAACGGTTTGAGAGATACAAATAAGTGCAAGTACTCTCTTTTAATCAGGGGCGGGCTTGGCTGGGGGGCAGGGGGGCAATTGCCCCCCGGGCCGGTCATAAATCTGGGCTGTGGGCCGCAGCCTCACTCCACCTCCTGCTTCTACCAGCAGGGGGCGTGCAGGAGATTGTCTGCCGGAACAGCAGCTTGGAGAATAAAAACGTATAATGCGTTGGACACACGTGTAGTGGAGGTCGGACTTCCAGCTTCAGCAATAAGGGTAGGTGGGGGTCCCTCACACAAATAGACTGGACCAGTAGGATCTTATGGATCTCCTAGTGGGAAATGTTCCTTTAGGCTGAGGGCCTTTGTGCAGCACCTTCAACCCTTCAGCACACTTTTTTGATGCCAGAAAGTCTGAGCCTGCCCCTCTTTAATTTACTGTAAGTGTAGGAGGAGACTCAGGAGAGGCATTATGTGTCGCTTTTCTCTGTTGGGCCAGTGGTGTTTAACCCTTTGAGTGCCTTAGGGGTGTGCAACACAATACTTAGCAATGTGTTGCTTCACACTTTGGTACTCAAAGGGTTAACCCTTCAAGTGCCAACCAGAAATCCAGTACTTAAACGGTTTACATTTTGTCCTGAAAGAGGGCAGTCTGTAGGTACTGTCACTGCCAGGTTCCTTGTCCTGATCATTTGCCTCTCTCACTCAGCCACATGACTGTGACGTTCAGTGAGAGAGCAGCAAGGAGCCAGCAAGTGAGTGGAGAGGGAAGTAGAGACAAAAAAGTACTTGTGGCTGGGTGTGGGAGCATCAGTCAGGTCTGTCTGACACAAGTTTCTGTCATGTATTGTGTGGTGAATGGGTATTATTTCAGCTCTGCAAAAAAAAAATAGATTGGGGACAAGGTTCTCTCACCCCATGGAGGATTTAACTTAAAGAAGCCACTCATCATCTCCATCAATGAGAGTGCACATGTGCAGGAGGATATTGGGACAGGTCACATGACAATTATGAAGTCGGCACAGGGCTTGTATCCAGCATCATGGGAGACTTCAGCAGGGACTGCTAGCTGTGTGCACTGCTGCTTATTCTTCACCTGAAGTATATCATGGTAAGCTTTATATCCCCAGAGAGAAGAGGAAAGGGGCAAAGGAGGGACTTCTGTCTCACCAAAACTGGGCTGCTCTTAGCATTGCATCATAGTGTCAGACAGCAGTTAATTACAGAGCTGAGTTGTGCCCAGACCCACCTTTATGAGACATCTAACAAAAAGGAGGACAGAGTGAGGCTGAATCTGTTTGTAAATTGTGTTCAGTTTAATGCAATAAAAGGTATAAAGTCTGTAGGTACACAGACAGTGCAGGGGAGTTAACCCTCCAAGTGCAAGAAATGAGTGCCAAGCATTTCAGAGCAATGCTCTGAGCATCATGGAACTCAAAGGGTTAAGGGGAGCTTGACTTGTGGTAATACAGAGACAGTGTGTAAGTTTGTCAGATGGTGTGGATGTGTGATTGTGGGTATGTGAGAGAAATTGTGTGTGGGAGACCTTCATTACACTCTTCCAATAACAGTGCATGTAAATAAATTACCTCATACAAACATCTAGTACACAAAGGGTTAAATGTAGCCTGTGCTTCTTGTTTAGCTTTATTGATTGTCTTCTCTGTTGTGGTGGCTATTTAACCCATTGGATACTAGCTTCAGCAACACTTTTGTCTTTAGCATCCAAGGTGTACACATTTGTGTTGCATGGGCAGGGGTGTGATGTGTGTGAGGAGAACAAGTCCTGTAAAAAAGAGCAAAGGACTGTTGTTGTGCTCTGAACCTTATCATTACCCTTCTGTACACAGTTATGTCTCCTTCCCACCATGTGTAACAAGAAAGGGGTAATGTGACAGTGTACTGGCAGTTCATAACATTCCTTTGTGTTTGGATACAAGGTATGTGCAAACTACTCTTATCTTGCTGATTAATTTTGTTATTATAATGTAGTCATACCTTGGAATTATCAGGGGTTTGAACTAAACCTCAGGGTAAAAGACCAAATTGTTAGGGTGCAGACCTCACTTGCACTCAAGGGGTTAATAGTACCATTTAAGTACGATTTTTTTGTTTAGTTTGCGCCTCTTTGACTATGAAGGGGCAGGGGGGGGGGGCAGTGTTAAACTTTGTCCTGGGGACTAGTAGTTTCTAGTTAGGCCCATGAGGAGGACTAGGGAGTCTGTGAACGTAGTGTGTTCTGGAGCCTTACACTGAAGGAAAATGGTATCAGGACGCTAGATTTAAATATACTTTATATTAATGTTTAGACACAGAACTTGTTTGAAAATAGCATCTCAACACCAGTCTCACTTTTTAAAATCCCAGAATGTACCTTGTTCACTATCCCACCTTCCTGTATTAACTAATTGTCATAGGTTCACACTGTGACAGCCTTGGAGCCCTAGATCAGTGTTTCTCAACTGAAGGGATGGTGCAGCGGTTAGTAGGCATTTCTTTTTCCAGACAGGGAACCTCACGTTGTTGTGCTAAGTTCAGGAATCCTGTCAGTCACTGAGCATTGTTTGAAACTGGCGCTCTAACTGTGGTTAAGTAAAGGTACTCAGCACACACTGCAGTTTGGAAGTTCTCTTGGTGCTCTTCAGGTGACACACCAATATCTGCATATGGCAGCGGGGGAAGGAGGAGGTAAAGAAAAAAAATATGAGACTGCACCTCCTTTTCTAACATCCCCTTTAACCATCTGATGGTGGGTTGTGCAGTGCATTGCATAGCAATGCATTGCACAACCCACTGTCCTTCATAAAGCTTCTGGAAAGGATAGAAAATGGAGTTGAGGCTCATTGAACTTGTTCTTTATCCCTTTCAGTTCTATAATTGTGTCAGCCATTGGACTTCTCTCTGCACTCAAAGGGTTCATATGTATGATTTCTTCCCCTCTCAATTATCCCACCCTCCTTTATCTCCTCACCCTATTGTCCATATTATTCCCTTTTCCCCTCTCCTCCACTTATCTTTCCATTGCCTTTATTTTCACCTTGCTTTTTCCCCATCTTGCCCTCCCCCTTTTATTTCTTCTCTCCCTTTCCCTTTCTCTCCTCTTTTGCCCTCTCTCTCCCCTTATTGACACTCATAGAATTGTAAGCTCTGTGGTATGACTAGCGTAGCTTCATTTCAACTGTAAGCTTTTTGGTATGACTAGCGTAGCTTCATTTCTATTGTAAGCACTGTGGTATGACTAGTATATCTTCTTTTCAATTGTAAGCTCTGTAGTATCACTAGTGTAGCTTCATTTCTATTGTAAACTCTGTGATATCACTAGTGAAGCAGTATTTCAGTGTTGAGCTCTTTGGTATCTCAGAATTAATTAAGTTTAACTTTGAAATGATTTAAAAGTTAATGATCAGATCTGTGTGTGTGTGTGTGTGTGTGTGTGTGTGTGTGAAGAGCCCTGGAATGTGAATGTGTGTCAGTATAAGGTGCCCTGGGGTGTATATTTTATACACGCATGACTTTAGGCCAGGAGTAGCTAACCTGGACCTCAAGAGCTACCAACAATGCATGTTTTCAGGATCTCCCTGAATAAGCACAGGTGGACCTAATATAGTGACTGAGCCACTAATTAGTCCACCTTTGCTTTATCTGCGATATCGTGAAAACATTATTATTGGCAGCTCTTGAGGACCAGGGTTGGCTACCCTTACTCTAGAAAGAGCAGGGATGGACAACCTGTGGCCCTCCCACTGTTAGTGAACTACCAATATCTATGGTGAGGACCAATGACTCCTTGCTAGTAACAAGGTCAAAGATCCAATGTTACAAAAGTATGGGCACCCCTGTTCTACAGAATGCAAACTCTCTGCTGAAGTTTCCTTTTAGATTATAATCTTTGTGGGACCATTCATATGTAGATTGTAAACTCTAGGCATAATTTACGAATTACAAACACAATTCTCACCAACAACATAAAGTGGACTGAGGTATAACTAGTGCAACTCCATTTGAATTGTAAGGTCTATGGAATCATTAGAATAGCTCCATTTCAAGCTCTGTGGTATCACTAGAGAAGCTCCACTTTGATTGTAAGATCTGTGGTATCACTTTGTAGCTTCATTGTGGTTTGTATTACTAGTATAGCTCCATTTCAATTGTAAGCTCTATGGTATCACCTGCCTTACATCACAACATCAATGCCAATTAAAAATGTAACAAAAGGGGATGGGCTGGGATGATGGGCCGGCGTGATAGTGGAAATGGGCCACTGGATTGTACTTGCCCCCCAGGCCAAAGGTTGCCAGTCCTCCCCTGCTTTTAATTGTATCTACCATATAGTTAATCCTTTTTTTTGCTATTACTATCCCTTTAAGAAACGGTAGACAAGGAAAGTATAGAAATGGCCATATGAAATGGGAGTAATTTCCCCATTTTTTTTCTAGGCTGACTGGAAGAAATATTTCCAAAACTGGTGATATAGGGAAAATAGGGCTTTCTTTTACATTTCCAAATCATTATCTGGAAGATGCTATGCTGGGTTTAAAGCACAAGGAACCATTGATATGTTTCTTGTGATTTACTAAAGAGGTACAGGGGATGGGCGGCAATCTCACACTATGGAAAATAGATTTAATATAAGGACATTTATTATCCTGGAGTCAATGGATCAGTGATCAGATCCATATGGATCCCACTACACTGCAGAAAATGAATGAACTCTTTGGATGCTAAAACACCCACAATGCACTGCACACTTTCCTTCTCCAAGCAGTCCCACCACTATTACTACTACTAAGAAGGTCCAGCAGCTTGCACAGAGTGTTAGGAGTGAATGAGAGGGTGATAATATTACTAGTGAGGAGGAAGACTCAGTGGACTAAAATTGATGTGGTTGTAGTAGTAACAGTGATGGCGAAGCAGCTGGCAGGACTAGCATTAGGGGAGTGGCGGAAGTAATGCAGAGCATCTAGACTAGTGGTCAAGGGAGCAAAACAATAATCCCCTGAACCTGAGAATCCCCCACACACACACACGGCATTGTCCAGTTGAAACATGCATAGTAGCAATAATACCACCACCTTCAGGAGCATAGATCAGCAGACTGTGCCTGCTGCTAGTGCTGCCAGTCTGCCTTCTTCAGGTCAACAAGAAATGGCAAGTATGACATTAGGGGACCCACTGTCACATTTCTCATCACCTCCTCCAACAGGTGAGATGTCTGTAATAGAGCAGCAGTGGCAAGAAGGTACTGGTGGTGATGATGATTGTGGAGAAGCTGGGGTGGAAGATACATTAATGGCCTTTTATCCCAAACTAAGAAGCAATGGGAGCGGGGATGGTGGTGGGCATCACCACGAGCAGTGAGCTTTTGGACTTTGTGGAGTTTACTACTGCTCTAAATCCTGCTGTTGCTGAGTTGCAAGGACATCAGGGTGCTGGGGAGCAGACTAGTGTGCCACACTACAAATCAATGTTTCCTCAGGGCTTGGGCCTAACACAAGTCTAATTTCCTACAACTAATCAATGTTTTATCAGGACTTGGGCTTCAATTAAGTCTGAGTCCTACAAATCAATGGTTCCTCAGGGTCTGGGCCTAACACAAGTCTTATCTTCTACAACCAATAAATGTTTCCGCAGGGTCTGTGCCTCTAATAAGTCTAGGTCCCACAAATTAATGTTTCCTTAGGGGTTTGGCCTCTATTAACAAGTCTAAGTCCTACAAATTATCCTCTACAAAATACTCTATCCCCTCAAGTATCAGTCTGCTTCAGTCATATTTTATGTCATGGGATCCCTGTCTCTGTCACGTTATGTACCAATTCTTATTTTATTTTTATTTATTTATTTTTTATAAACTGTCCTCCAAATACCAGTCAACAAACCCCCCACCCAAAAAAATTCAACTGATTCTTTCCCCAGACTACAACCACCTACACAGGCACCCTCCTCAGACCCCATTTATACCATGTCTTATGGGTTTTTTTTGTATTAACTGTCCCCCAATCCTAGTAAACAATGTCCCCAAAAACATTCCCTGTTCAACTGACTCTTTTCCCACACTCCACCAACACAGACACCCTCATACCTCTTTTATGCTATGACTTTGGGAAATTAAATAACATTTTCTATGTGCTTTGTGTAAAATCAGTGTTACCACTGATTTCAATGGAATGAGGTAGGTGAGAAAAGTGGAAAAAGGGCCCTTTTCTCAGTAAAGAGGAGGTGGGAAGAGAGGGTGGCGAGGGAGAAAATAAGTGGGTGGAAAGGATGGCGATGAGGGCAAAGAGGAAGACTGTATGAGGGTAAAGCATGGAGAAGGGGAAAATGACATACAGTATGGTGTACAGGCTGAAGAGGAAGGTGAAAGGGAAAGTGTTGAGATAAGGTAGAATCAATAAACCAGTGAGTGTGAAGAGTATAGAAGGTCAAAGTCATTGATGAGATTGTAGGGCGGGGTTGAGGGGAAAAAGTGAAGGGTTAGGTAATGAGGCGAAGGAAAGGGTAATTGATAGGGTGAAGAGAGGTGTAAGTCAATGAGGCAAAGGGGAGAGAGAGGCGGGAGCAGCGATCAGCAACATTGGGATCAGGGTAAGGCAAATGTGATACTGTGCAATGTTATTAATGATATACTGCTCCACAAGTCAGTACTGCTCAGTTCTGCAAGTCAGCTAGTGAACATGAAGCTTAAAATAGTGGCATGGTTGTTGGGTCCGCGATGTTATCAATGATATAGTTCTCTACTGTGAAAGTCAGTACTGTCCCGCTCTGCAAGTGAGCTAGTGAAGATCAAGCTTAAAATAATGGCATGGTTGTCAAGTCCGCTTCTGAGTAGTGATATTAGTGTGTGTGTGTGTGCGGCAGATGCTTTCCTGCTACTGAGTTGCGATATGATAGTGTGTGTGTTTGCTTATGGAAGATGCGTTTTTCCCAGTGTCAGTCCAAGTGAGGCAGGTGCTGTTGAGGGAGGGTAGGGGCAGGGAGCAGACAATTAAATGTACCCTGTGTTCCAGTGGTGTACGAGCGAGTGGTAACCATGTTTGTCAGTGTGTTCACCTGGATGCTGGGGGTGGGCCAATTCCTTGCAGTGATTTTCACAGGAGTAGCACTACTCCTGTGAAAATCACGCCCCTTTGTATCTCCCTGGTAAGGCAGTATGGAGGAAACATGAATGTCTCCTCCATACTGCTGCCCCTGGGTATGTTTGTTTGCCCAGGGCTGTGTGTGTGGCTGGAGATGGAGAATCTGGCATCCTTCCAGCTTTCTCCTTTTATTATATAGCTTTCTTTTAGTAGTTAATGAAGGCTATGGATAATGCAAAGTTGTATTCATTATACCACTCTATAACACTGTCTGGATGTGGTCCATTGTACTGAAACTGCTCCTGAAGCCTGCTTGTTTAGGTTTATTGGTTGGTAATTTCTTAGATTCGCCTTATCATCTTATTTGTTTTGCATGTTTTAGGTACTTTGCCGAGTAACATTTTGAAAATAGTTTAGCTAGGGTTTTGAATAAGGGTTGACTTCCAGCTTTCAACATTTCAATAGTGACTTTATCAGATCCAGCTGCTTTGCCATTTTTCATTGATTTTATTGCAGCCTCTACCTCTTCTACCAAAACTTTTGGAACAGCTTCAGCCTCTGGCACTGCATCATGTCTTGTCCTTCATCCTTATAAAGATTTGAATACAATTCTTCCACTCATATTAGTATTTGTTGTTGAGTTTTTGCTGTTGTACCATCTTCAAGCCGTAATGCAAACAATTGGATCAAATGTGTGGCTATCTTTAATTTTGATAGATAGAGCTTCCATTAATATCTTCCATTCAATATATGAAAATGCAACTGCATCAATAGAGGGCAACAATGATAAAGTCCAGATCAACATAGAAAAAGGAGAATTATGTACAATCTCTCCAAAACAATTTTCTGCTTGTTTAGAAGAAAATTTCCACAAGCTAAATTGGAACCAAAAAAGATTTAAGAGCCATGGAGGCTACCTACATCACTTACATTTTGCAGACAATATTGTACTCTTTGCCAGTAGTCCTGAAGAACTGCAAGAACACATTAAAGAGTTACAACAGGAATTTTTGTCTGAAGGTGAATATCAGTCTTGTTTACAAATTTACCAAAACAAGGAAAATCATAGTAGATGGACAAGAACTTGAAACAGTTGATAAGTATGTTTATCTTAGATATGAAATGTCAACATATGGAAATGCCATGATGGAAATTGAGAGACAAATACAATTAGGATGGCAAGCACTTGGAAAACTTAGTAGTACTGTCTTTAAGACAAATTTACTACTCTGACTCATGCAAAAGGTTTTTGACCAATGTGTCCTCCCAGTCCTTCCTTATGACTGTGAAACACAGACACCGAATGCCAAAGCCATAAAAAAAGCTTAAGGTTACACAGAGAAGCATGGACCTGCAAATTCTAAACATAACAAAATAAGACTGAAAAAAGTCTGCATGGATTTGTCAGCAACCAAAGGTCTATGACGTGATTGAAAGAGTAAAGCACCTAAAATGGAGATGGGCAGGCCGCATAGCAAGTATCTGCCTGTACTTCTCAGCACAGAGGAGACCATTTATTCTGACCAAATCCACAGCTCCATTTGAAGAAATGCAGCCCCAAACTTGCAAGGAACCTCCACCATTCTTCACTGTTGCCTGCAAACACTCATTCTTGTACCGCTCTCCAGCCCTTCGGCGAGCAAACTGCCTTCTGCTATAGCCAAATTTTGACTGATCAGTCCAGAGCACCTGCTACCATTTTTCTGCACCCCAGTTCCTGTGTTTTCATGCATAGTTGAGTTGCTTGGCCTTGTTTCCATGTCGGAGGTATGGCTATATGGCCGCAAGTCTTCCATGAAGACCACTTCTCCAGATAGTAGATGGGTGTACCAGGATCCCACTGTTTTCTGCCAATTCTGAGCTAATGGCACTGTTGGACATCTTCTGATTAAGAAGGGAAGTAAGCATGATGTGTCTTTCATCTGCTGCACTAAGTTTCCTAGGCCTACCTCTGCACCTGTAGTCCACAACGTTGCCTGTTTCTTTGTGCTTCTTCAAAAGAGCTTGGACAGCACATCTGGAAACCCCTGTCTGCCTTGAAATATCTTTCTGGGAGAGACCTTGCTAAAGCAGTATAACTACCTTGTGTTTTCTTTCTGTGCTCAGTCTTGCCATGGTGTATGACATTAAACTGCCTTCGGCAACCTCACCTTGTTAACTGAGTTTGGCTGTTCCTCATCCAGTTTTATTCCTCTTACACAGCAGTTTCTGTTTAAGTTCATTTGTGTTTCAACCTACCTATTTCATTGATGATCATTAGCAGCTGCTTGGTAAAATTGTTTAATCATACACCTGACTATATTCCTACAAAATCCTTGACTTTTTGCAAGTGTACCTAGAAGAAATTATGCTGTTTTGAAGGCAAAGGGTGGTTACACCAAATATTGATTTGATATTGATTTTTCTTTTGTTCACTCACTATCATTTTGTTAATTTATAAAAAAATGTCTAATTTTGAAAGCATTCTTACTTTAAAGCATTTTTCACACCTGCCTAAGACTTTTGCAAAGTACTATATATCTTCATGATTCATAGGGCTGACAACAAGACCAATTATTTGCATTAACATCTTTGAGTCTTATTTAAGCTTGCATTATTCTCAGATTATTGTCAGACATTAATCAGTGATCATAACAGTGGTCCCAACAGTGGAAGATGGTAACAACCCTTCAAATCCCTCCTCCTCCTCCTCCTCCTCAGTGCTGTTGTTAATAATACATGTGCCATGGGTTTCCCACTTCTGCTACTTGATCTGTAGATTGCATTAGATGTTGATTCATTTTTAGAAATGTAAGTCGAATAACACTGCTGTTTGAGAGCCATGCCCTATGCTCATTTACAAAATAACCAGCTGCACTGAAAACCTGCTTTGACTGCTTTCTTTCTGGTAGACATCAATGCTGGCCACATACACACTGTCTTGATTGCCAACAGTCAATTGGGTCATGCCATTCACTAGCTGGTGCATGTCTGTGTTGTCATTATTGTAAGATATCATCAACCATGCTCCTCCGTTTTTCCTGCAGTAAATATAAAAGTGAAAATATCTCACTAATTCCTGCCCAAAACAAATAACCTACAAGGTTGCCTCCTTAAAACGTTTCAGCAGCTCAGGCACTTCACAATTAGCTGCCATTGACCAGGTGACAAATATGCTCTCTAAAAACCTTCCAGTTTTACATTACATAGTCATCGTATCACGTATAATGTGGAATTCAGCCTGTTAGCGATCTCTTTTTTCATTCTGTGATGGGACAGTTATTATGCTCTTCTATGGAATATAATGCATTGCTAAATGAGTTGCTAAAATGGACAATGGACACAGATTTTGACTGCATATTTAGCATATCTCCAAGAGTGGATACTGTGAGGAATATAGTCACAACTAAATTTAGGACATGGGCAAAGCAGAGTACATCTACCATATCACATATTCTCAAGACAGATATCATTATCAGCAGATGCAAAATAGCTTTCAAGGAGCCAGGTACAAATCATTCCTCTATGGCCTTTATTTAGCACATCAGTGGCTTTGAGTGATTGTCTTTCTAAACTATATATGATGATTATATGAGCTACCAGGGGAGGGCTGGCAACCTTTGGCCTGGGGGGGCAAGCACAATCAAGTGACCTATTTATGCTATTGCTCCATCCCTCTCTGCCAGTCTACCTCCTTTTGTTAATTTTATAAATGGTGTTAAAAACGTGAAGTAAGGTTAGGGATACCACAGAGCATATAATGGAAAAGGTGTTACACTAATGGGGGATACCAAAGAGCCTGCAATTGAAATTGAACTACACTAGTGATACCACAAAACTTACATTTGAAATGGAGTTATTCTATTAATACCACATAGCTTAAATATGACATTGAACTACACTAGTGAAACCACAGATCTTACAATTCTATAATACATACTAGCAATGTGGGACGGCGTTGCCCGTCATGTTATGACCGTTGGGCGCACATGTGTGAAATGCAGACACACTGATAAACACAGACATATGCAACACACAGGCAGACACATACCATACATCCCAAGTGTCCCTCTTTGAGGGCCGGATCCCTCTGTCCCTCTTTTTAGGAGGTCAGACTGTGTGCAGGGCCGGCTCCACCTATAGGCGAGGTAGGCGCCGGCCTAGGGCGCACACGTACTGGGGGCGCGGGCATGCAGCAGAGAAGAGCTGCGCCCGCACACACCAGGCCGGGAACCACAACACAATCAGGTCTGCGTTGCTACAGCGCTCCCTCATTGGGTTGGATCTTTAGTAATGCAGAGCGCGCTGGGAGTCATGATCTCCCGCCTTGCTCTGCATTACTGAAGAGAAGACTGCGCGGGAGCTACAGGTATGTGATGGGGGGCAAGTTGGAGCTGATAGGGGAAAGTTGGAGCTGAGGGGGCATAGTGGAGCTGGTGGGGGCAAGTTGGAGCGGATGGGGGGCAAAGTGGAGCTGATGGGGGTAAGTTGGAGCGGATGGGGGTCAAAATGGAGCTGATGGGGGCAAGTTGGAGCTGAGGGGGGCAAAGTGGAGCTGAGGGGGGGCAGGTTAGAGCAGATGGGGGGCAAAGTGGAGCTGATGGGGGGCAAAGTGGAGCGAATGGGGGGCAAAGTGGAGCTGATGGTGCCAAGTTGGGGCTGCTGGGGGCATAGTGGAGCTGGTGGGGGCAAGTTGGAGTGGATGGGGGGCAAAGTGGAGCTGGTGGGGGCAAGTTGGAGCTGGTGGGGGCAAAGTGGAGCTGATGGGGGCAAGTAGGAGCTGAGGCGGCAAGTTGGAGTTGATGGGGGACAAAGTGGAGCTGATAGGGGCAAAGCGGAGCTGGTGGGCCAAAGTGAAGCTGATAAGGGGCAAGTTGGAGCTGGTGGGGGGCATCTCTTACAGGCATCTCCAGACCAGGGGCAGACTGGGCCAGGGGGCAGAGAGAGGACAATCATGAAAAGAGGTTGGGTATAAGTAGGCCGGGGTATAAAGGGGTGGGGCACAAGGGGCGGAGCGAAATTGGCAGCAAAATTACGTTTTGCCTAGGGTGGCAAAAATCCTTGCACCAGCCCTGACTGTGTGGTGTGTATTACTTTGCTCTACAGCAATAAAGCTCATATACATATTTTTGTAAACTTCAGTATATGTGTTTATACATTAGTGAGTGCAAATAAAATACTTTGGTCTTGCACTAAATCATTTATTCACTTACATAAATAGCCAGTAATAGGTCATGAAATAACCTAAAAATTATTACTAATGCCCCGCCCACCAGCCACGCCCCCAACAATATCACCTAAAACTAAAGTGCCCCTCTTTGGCCATGTGAAATGTTGGGAGGTATGCACATACACACAGTGAGCGGCAGAAACATGCAAAAGACACGCACACACACAGACACACTGGAGATGCACACATGGACACACATATGTAACAGAGATGTACACACACAACATATATGAGCAGAAACACATGCGCTCATGAGTTGTGCACCCCTCCGGCACTCAAATGGTTAATGTATAGAGAGGCATGACAGAGATAAATAGCAGTGGGAAGTGTATTCATACCTGGGAACTGATTTGTGTAGTCCCTAGAGGGGACTGATGTGGTGCTGATGTGGAGAGACAAATGGGGCAATCTGGGTTAAAAGTGGGTGGGGCTTAATCGCGAGTAGGGGGCGGGGCTTAACATAAATGTGGAAAAAGTGTTAGTAATAGGCTGGGGAAGGAGGAGAAGTGGGAGGGAAATGCAAGTTTACAGTGTGAGGGGTTTGAACACACTCCCTGAGGGGTAAAACCTTATACACAACCCTGTGGCAGTCAGTGGGTTAAGTGTGTACCTGATTGCTGTCTGTCCTGAGTCTTGCATGGCAAATGATGACAGTGAAGAAATAATTGAGCAATGAGGGCCTACCTTAACCCTCTGAGTGCCATTTTGTTCCCTTGGTGCTGTCACACCCTTCAGTGGCTGTAGTACAGGTCCTGCTGAGGCCACTGGGAGTCAGGGTGAGTGACTGCGTGTCAGCCATATTTCTTTCTGGCTGTGTGTGTGTGGTGGTGTGTGTGTGAGTGGGGCATGTGTGTGTAATACCTGTGAACTTTTACTTGTGGAGTCCCTCATGTGGTGCTGATGTGGAGAGAGCAATGGGGCAATTTGGGTTAAAAGTGGGCGGGGCTTAATCACGAGTAGGGGCGGGGCTTAACATAAATATGGAAAAGTGCTAGTAATAGGCTGGGGAAGGAGGAGAAGTGGGAGGGAAATGCAAGTTTACAGTGTGAGGGGTTTGATCACACTCCCTGAGGGGTAAGACTTGATACACAACCCTGTGGCAGTCAGTGGGTTAAGTGTGTACCTGATGGCTGTCTGTCCTGTGTCTTGCATGGCAAATGATGACAGTGAAGAAATAATTGAGCAATGAGGACCTACCTTAACCCTTTGAGTGCCATTTTGTTCCCCTGGCGCTGCACTACAGGTCCTGCTGAGGCCACTGGGAGTCAGGGTGAGTGAGTGTGTGTGTGTGTCAGCCATATTTATTTCTGGCTTTGTTTGTGTATGTGGTGCTGTGTGTGTGAGTGGGGGCATGTGTGTTTGGTGCTGTGTGGGTGGGGCATGTGTGTGTGTGTGTGGTGGTCTGTGTGTGTTTGTGTGGTGCTGTATGAGTGAGGCATGTGTGTTTGTCTGTGGTGTAGGAGCAAGTGGCGGCCATATTGTTTTTTCTTACTTTGATAGTGGTGGGCGGGCTGCATAGTGGGGGCGGGCCAACTCCCTGCATGATTGAATCACCCAATGGGAACAGTAACTCCTCCTTAATACCACCCCTGGGTGTGTTTGCCAGGCACACAGAAGTCTTCTTTTATATATATAGATGATGAAACAGAGCTAGCAATTCATAATGTGAAACACAAAACACAACAGAGATAGCAATAGGTCTTGTGTGTCACAATAGACACTCAAATATTGTTAATGGTTACATAGCCAACATTTCCCTCTATGAAAGACCACACTATTGGCTACTGGTGAATTCCGGCCAACATTCAGTTTTAGAAACTTTGCAGAGTGTTTGTTTGTAGGTGTTTGTTTTTTGTGTGTTGGAAGGATGGTGAAAAGCAAGAATGGATGGAAAAATGGGAAAGAATGTAGGACAGTGGTGAAAAGAAAGGGATATTGAAAGGACAGAGGAAATAAAGAGAGAGAGAGAGTGAGAATGATGATGGGTAAAAGTAGCTGAGAGGGGATGAGTAGATGAGGACAAGTGGGTGAAGTGGAGAGAAAGGACAGATGGGGTAAAGTGGGAGACAAGAAGCAACAAAGAGGAAGATTTTTTTTTTTTTTTAAATACATGTATGTGTGTGTATATGCACATATCACACTCTCATCTATTAAAAGTAAACCGCACAATGTATAATAAACAAGCATACTCACACTGAGTGCTCTGCCAGTTGGTTGAAGCACAACCAGTATGTAGCCACAGGGGTTAAGCCTGTCCCTGTACAGGTACTACAGTATCAGCAGCAATGATCCTCTGTGCAACAACTAAATATTCTCTTACTGGGGAAAAAAGGGCAATCAGCAGAAAGTCCAAATTTTCTGATGAAAGGATCATCCAGAAACGCATTAGCTCAACACTTGTTTTTATTTTTAACATGTATTTTTTTTTTTTTTTTTTTTTTTTTTTAATAAAGCACTGGTCACTTCATCTTTCTGCTGATCACACATTTTTTCCAATAAGGGAATGCTTAGCTGTTGCACAGAGGATCATTTCAGCTGACCCCGGAGTACCTGTACAGGGGCAGGCTTCACCCCTGTGGCTACATACCAGCTGTGATTCAACGAACAGGTGGACTACTCAGTGTGAGTATGTTATTTTATTATATATAGTACTGTGCATATAGACAAACATATATTTGTAAAAATAAAGTACCTTGTTTGCTGTTTCTTGTCTCCCACCCGTACTTCTTTTGGAGGTTATCATTTGGGAAGCAGCTGATCAGAAATGTAGCTGTGTGGTTGACAGCATAATATCCCCCACTTACCTTTATAGCCACTAAGAATCTGGAAGTGGCTATTTGTAAATGTGAGTGAAATATCATATACTATTGAATTTCATGTCCTCAAAAAATATTAACACTATATGCCTCTTTGTTCGGTTTTTCTTTACAGATGGGGGAATGGAATGGGCAGAGGAAATAAGAAACAATGGTGTAAGCTGAGAGAGGATGGGTGGGTGAGGAATCGTTGGAAAAGCCGAGAACAGGTGGGGGAATCAGAGGGTATGGGTGAAGCTGAGAGGATGGTTGGATTTATCTGAGAGAAAGGATAAGTGGACAAAGCTGATTGAATGGATAGGAGGATGATGCTGAGAGAGGATGGTATTTTGAAGCTGAGAGGGAGGGGACAATGAAGATAACAAGATGGGTGGATGAAGCTGAGAAATGGTGGCTGTATTTATCTGAGACATAGGATGTGAGGATGTAGCTGAGAGAGAGAGAGAGAGAGATAGGGGGAGAGAGCTGAGGAAGAGAATAGTAGGATGAAGCTGAGCGAGAGGATGGGAGGGTGAAGCTGAGAGTGTGTATGGCTCTGTGTGTCTGTATGTGTGTGTATATGTGTGCTTCTGTGTCTGCGCGTGTGTGTGTGTGTGTCTGTGAAAGATTATGGGTGATGTGCACCAACTAAAACTGGAAAAATGCAAATGGAGATGGGCATCATCACCAGCAGCCACATTCTCAAGTTTGCTGCTGTCTAATTCCTGCTGCCAAGTTGTTAGAGAAGGATGTTTATCTGTCAAAGCAGCAGGATGATTAAGAGCAGGCTACTGTGCTATCGATCACATTGGCCATACGTGGTTCTTCAAGTAGTGATATGGGACTAGGACAGGCTCCATTCAACATCAATACTCCTGGTCCTAGCTGTAGTGCTGATGCTAAGTTATTAACCCCTTGAGCGCCAGAGAGGTAGCCAATGCCTTACATTTCATACCTCTCTGGCACTCAAGGGGTTAAAGTAGTGTATGTATCTTAACAATGAAGTACACAACAGAATAATTGTTTGTGACGTCTTACCCTTTACAAAATATATATTTTCTAGTATCCTCTGTGCCTCAGTCACAGTCCATACCCAGGTATCTGACACTGTCACCTATTAGTTAGACTATTTTGAACTTTTTTAATTAACTGTCTCTATCCCTATCACTGTTAACAAAAACCAAAACCAAGAAAATCCACATTCCCTGCTTAACTGCTTCTTCCTTAAGAAAGAGATAACAGCCAGGTCAGGAAGGAACTTGGATCACTTTTGCCTATGTCTTCCCCATCAGCCACAGTCACAGCTAAGATTTTGGGGTATTTTGGGTAAATCTTCCTTTTCCCTTCACATTACCTCAGACTCCACTAACAAAGAGAACAAATTTCCTGCCCACAAGACTCGGTAAACTACACTTCAACTTTGCTTGTCCTAACTAGCTTAAAATTGTACTGTGGCAACCTGAAACCCGTTTTGTATTATTCCTGTGGGAAAAGAAGGGAATCTGTCATTTAGTGGGTTAAATTCAGTCTTACTATTGATTTAAATACAATGAGCTAAGCAGGAAAAAGTGGAAAATCGGCACTTTATAAAAAAAAGGAACATTTTTTGCCTGTTTCACTTTTGAGGCCAAATGTTTCACCATCCCAAGTTATTGGGAAACCTAAAGGAAAAAGGTTTACTACTTAATTAAGGTGCAAAATAAGATCTATCCTTAAAGGGATATTAATACTTTGTTTTATCTTTTTATTTTATTTTGTAAGAATTAAAAAAACATGAAGAACGATCTAAGTCTTATCTCTCAAACCTTTATGGGTTGAGAGATATTCACAAGCAAAGTTTCCCCTCCCGCCCCTTTTACCTAGTATAAGTCATCTCTTCTCAGATGTGGAATGCAGTCCATAGACCAGACAGATAACAGCAGGGGGCAATCTTCTTCCTATGAGAACAATGAAAGCCCTGCCCCCCTTGACAAGTTTTTCAGGTTTTTCCCTTATCTTAATTGAAGATTGTCCCTCTCTGCAATCTACCTGGGCACCTCCCTTCTGCTCTGGCTGAGCAGTGTTACATCAGTAAAAGGGGCGGGAGGGGGATACTTTGACAATGAATTACTCTTGAACTACAACTCTGACAGTATTGAAATAACACTCTCCAAAGTTCAAATTTAATTTGGTCACTTTTCCCTATTTGCACTGAATGTCTAATTAATTACATGTGCCACTGTCATAAGGTAAGTTTTCTCCTAAATATAAATGTTATTTGGTCTAACAAACAAGAAGACATGGAATAAAGAACTTACAGTAAATATTCAATTTTGAAACATTTTATGAGTGTCTGCAGAATTACTGCTCATGTTTAATCATAGAGAATATAAATAAGGAGTAATTCATCAACAACAGAAATCAGAGCAGATGTTGGAATAGCTAATATGGTAATCAGAAGAGCTGTGTTGACAAAACTCTCTTTAAACAGCTGGTGAATGATATAACAGTGGCATTCAAATATCTTGCAGTAGGTTATGGGCCTGTCAAGAGTATATGTATTTATATGCAGTGGAAATATTTGTTTTTTCTGATTACAATGATTTGTGTTAAAATTTATAGGACATCTAAGGATTGTTGTTGCACAGTGTGGGTTTGATATTATGTTTATAAATTTTCTATATTGCTTCCTTCAATATGTTATTAAACACAAAATAAAGAATAATGAAGTTTATCATTTATTATCTTACTAGTTGAACAGCCCGTTACACGGGCCACAGTGCCACTGCCACCCGGTCGCGGGGCAGTCACACGCAGTAGAGACTGCCCGCGCCACGGCTGATACAGAGCTGGACGCTCCTTCGGAGCGCCCAGCTCTGTATCTGCCGCGGCGCGGGCAGCCTCTACTGCGTGTGACTGCAGCATGCGCACAGTGTGTACTGTGCATGTCACGGCGTTACACACAATTTAGCGAATTATTATATAGGATGTTAGGAGACATCTTCATAGTAGAACGGGCAAAAAAGTAAAAAAAAATGTTAGTGTAATTTTTCAGAGAAAAATTAATAGTTAACTACTTGTTTTGGAGGAATTCCCAAGCATATAGAAAACATATAATCTACTTTTTTTCCTTAATTCCACTAATTCTCCCACTGGAATTTTGACATTTTATGGCCCTGTAGTCTATGGCCACAATAATTACTGCCGCCATAATATAAAACTCTGGAACGTTCCTCTGTGTTGTTTGGTTGTAGATTAGGCATAGGTAATTCTGAAACAGTAAAAATTTAAAGCTGAGTCCTGTTTCTTGCCGGAGAATGACTAAGAGGAGCTAGAGGGGCTGATGCTGATAAGGAGAAATCCAGCAACAGCAGTAGAGGAAACCCATTCAGTCCAGTACATAGTACCTAGGGTAATATTTTAAGTAGAGGAATGTAAGATATGGCTGTGTGCAGACAGCTACCTGTGCTTGAGCCTGCTACTGCTGTGACTATGTCACATTTATGACCACAAGTGTTGAGCAAGAGATTGGTGGTGAAGATAATATAAGACCCATGTTTGCTCAAAACCAATGAAGAATGGGAATAAGAGATGCAGATGGCAATGGGCATCACCACTACCAGCAGTGTGATAATGGTGTTTGCCGACAGTTTACTTCTTCAATTCATGTGTCACATTAACACTTTGAGTGCCAGAGGGGTATGCAATGCATTGCTTTGGAATGTGTTGCATACCCCTCTGGCACTCAAAGGGTTAATGATGAGTGATTCAGTGTGAAAAATAATTTCCAAGTTAACCTCAAACAGAGGTCAAGGCGTTCATCTTTAGGACTATGAGAAGGGATCTTTCTTACCTATAATGGTCACTACTAATATATGTGTTACATAGAGGAGATGTGCTTACTCAAATCCCATCCAATCAGCTTTGAGCATCTGTGCTTTAACCTGATTGTCTGGGATGTGCGTAAGCACATCTAAACCAATAGCTGTGAGGAAACTGGAACTGAGACTGCCCATATATAAAGGCAGTCTCTGTTCAAATTCTCTCAGTGTAGAACGGACATCGGCCCTTGAGGGAGAAGCTAAGTATTATTTTATTATGGCATTTTTGGATATATTATTTGGAACAACTTGGACATTGTTGAATAACTGGCAGCATATTCAAATTTATGGAACCGGACAGTAATACATGCTTTAACTCTTTTGAGCCCCAGAGAGGTACGCAATGCATTGTGTACACCTTTGACACTCAAAGGGTTAAACTATGTATTACTGTGACGGATATTTCAGCATTGTATTTATACTTGTCTTTTTTATTTACAGATACAAGAAAGTAGAATGAAGAGAAGACAGAAGTTACAAGAAAGAAGAGAAGAAAGGACAGAAGATGACCTGCATGCTGAGGACTCCGCTGGACATCAGGATTAATGTTAAGTGTTATTTGTAATGGGATGTTGTTTTTTACTTAGTAGGGTTAACCTTATGACTGCCAGCAGGGTAATTATACCTCACTGGCATTCATAGGGTTAATTCTACTAACTTTGGACACATTTTATGACCATTGGATGTATTGATATGGGGCTTATGGTTCCATATCAATACATCCACTGGGGACTTTTCCCTTTTAATAGCTGCTTCGGCTGACTAAAGATCCGATAAGGGACTTTAGTAAAAATAAAAACTGGGTCTTAAATTTTATGTGCTAAAGTGAGTCCCTTATCAGATCTTAATGCAGTCCATTAAATGACAACTTGTAGCATTTTTTTTTTATTTTCAATGGGCCAAAACACATGTAAATTTAGTGGCGGGTATGGGTTTTCTGCTGGCATTTTTTCAATTTTCACCTCAAGTTGAAAACGCCGAATAACGGCACTTCCTGCTTGGCGAATAATTTCCCATGAAAGCTGCAATTTTCTGCCTTTTTTTGCCTAGCTCATTCCATTGAAATCAATGAGAACATTGAATTTCCTCACAACCCATTACAAACATTATTTTATTTCCCAAAGGCATAGTATACAAGGGGTATAAGGGTGCCTGTGTTGGTGGGGTGTGGAGAAAGAATTAGCTGAACAGGGAATTTTTTTGGGGGGGGGGGTTTACTGGGATTGGGGGCAGTTAATAAAAAAATAATCGTAGATACAATTCAAAAAATCCCATAAGACATGGTATAAAAGGGGTCTGATGAGAGTGCCTGTGTTATTGGGAAGAGTGTGGGGAATGAATAAGCTGAACAGGGAATTTGTTTTGGGGGTTCTTGACTGCTTTGGGGGGACAGTTAATAAAAATAAATAAACAAATAAAATAAGAAAATTGTATGCAAAGTGATAGAGACGTAAGCTGCCACTGGGGTGGACTGATACTTGACTTGATAGAGTATTTTGTAGAGGATGACTTGTTAGAATTGTTGTTAAAGTCCCAAGCCCTGGGAAAACATTGATTTGTAGGCTTTATGCTTGTTAGAAACAAACCCCCAAAATCTGTTTACTTTTTTGGTAGGACTATTTTTATTATTATTATTATTATTATTATTAACAAACCCTGAGACAAAAAAAATGCCCTACTGGCCTAGTGCCAGCAGGTCATGTTTGCTACTGGACACTGGCCATTGTCAAATGTCTTCCAGTCCTGAGTCTATAATTGTGGAATTTGCAACTGCTTTCTTGCTGCTGCTTCTGAGTTGTTTAAGCAACAGGATAATTAGGCAGCTGAAATGGAATGGGATCAACAATAGAAGTAACATGGGTGATGGATGATGAAGAATTCAGTTGCTATGACTAGCTCCAGTGATGCGCCTGAGGCGGTAGCAGCACAATACGTACCCCACAATATATGTGGAGAAAAGAAGAAATTGGGCAATAATTCTCCACCTGCTCCTTCTCCAAAATCATGGATGTTTTATTAGAATAGACATTTTTCCCTTGAGTGCAAGAAATTTGCTCTCATCAGCAACTGAAATGTGCACAGTGTGTGTGGTAAATAACACTTGGGGGCACAACTGTATTCAAACACCATGACACCAGAACCCAAGTACTGCTGCTGTCACTATACCCCTTGTCCACACCCCGCTAAGGACACATGACAACTTACTGATAGTTTAATAGTAATGATGAACTCTCCCTGTCCCCAGCTTAGCATATTCTGTGGGATGGAATCTCTTCAGATGCCACTTGATGCCCTGCTTACGACTCTCCTCCACCACACTGGCATGCGTGGTCAGTGCACCACACAGTATGCAATGGGTGGAGACGAACTGCCACATCCTAACATCAGCAGAGTGGCTATCATTTGGAGGGGGAGATAACGATGAACGAGGTGGATTGGCAAAGTGCCATTGGTGATGACTGCACTGTGCCTGCCAAAAGAAAAAAATAGTACCACACCCATGACTTCAGGGGGTAGGGAACAGGCGGAGATGAATTTCCTCTTTCTTCTTCTCCTCCACATTCCCCTTCACTGCCTGGGGCAGATGATGATGTCGCTGTTCTTGCTGCTACTGCCTCAGAATCAGAAATGCAACTAGGACCAGGAGTATTGCTGCAGCTGGCAAGAGGAACCTTTTCTAGTCCCAGATCACTTGTTGGCCCCATTCCCACTGTATTCACGTGGTCTGTGGCACACTAGTCTGCTCCTTAGCATCTTGCTGTCCTTGCAACTTAGCAGTAGTAGGAATTAGAGTAGTTGCAAATTCCTCAAATTCCAAATGTTCACTGCTGGTTGGAGGAGGTGACAAGCAATGTGACAGGGTGTCCGCAAATGTCACATTTGCTATTTCTTGGTGACGTGAAGAAGGCAGACTGGCAGCAGTAGCAGCAGGCACAGGCAGCTGATCTGTGTTCCTGGTGGTATTATTGCAGTGGTGACAATTCTGCTTTCTTTGGGATTATGTTCCACACGGCCAATGCCATGGGGGGGAGGGGACTCCCAGGGGAATGGTGTGGGCTTCCTTGACTGCTAGTCTGAATGGTCTCAATTGCTTCCCCTACCACTCTCCTAACACTAGTCCAACCAGCTGCTTCACCTTCACTGTTACTGCTACTAACACAACCACATCCGTTTCAGCTCTTGAGTCTTCCTCCTCATAGTTACTATTAATATGATGATTAACCACTCCTTCATTCCTAATGCTAACAAGCTGCTGGACCTTCTTAGTAGTAATAGTAGAACCATCACTGGCGGTACTGCTAGCGGATAGCAAGTGTGATTAGGTCCCCTGCTGTTACACTTGGCATCATCTTCACTCCCCTCCCCCGAGTATTACAAGACACCCTGGCAGCAGGCACAGCACTGATGGCAGCAGGTTCAGCACTGACAACAGGCACAGCACTGGTGGCAGCAGGGTCAGTACTGGCAGCAGGCACAGCACTGGTAGTGGCACTGACAGCAGGGGCAGCACGTCTGACAGCAGGCTCAGAACATCTTACAGCCAGCATAGCACATCTGGCAGCAGACTCAGGCAGCTGACCTGTCCTGCTCTCGGTACTACTACCCTTTTATTTCTCCCTTGACATTAATTTCCCTAAGAACTCTAGTGGTGATTTAGGGGGACTGGCCAGCATTGCTTCTGTGGTGCTCACTTCCTCCTTAGACTCAGACTCATTGGACACATAATGGTCCTTCCAGTTCCTCCTTTTATTATTTATTTAATAGCAGTCACTATAAGCCTCTCCTGCCTCAATTTTGCCTCAAGATCACAGCAGAACAGCATAGCATGTCTACCTCACTGTATATTGCTTCTATTGTGTTTCATTTCCACAAATACATCACATTTTTGTAGCAAAAAGGCAAAAAACAAGTAAGTCAATGGGCAGAAACTTTCTCGCCATTGAAAAAATGGGGAAGAATTTTGGTCAGTGTGCAAAAAATGTGAAGATTTTAATCTCTGGCTTGAAAGTGGATTTTCCCTCAAAAAAGCAGACAACAATGTGGTTTTTATGGGATTTCTCACAGGAACACGGCAAAACTTTCGCCCACCCCTAATCAATGGTACCTTTACCTGTAAATTATCTCGTGTAATATACCTCATCATGTGTGTACAATCTCAACAGCTCTCTATATGGGTGAAACAATCCAGCCATTACATTAAAGGTTTAATTTCCACAGATCCAGTATTAACAGAAAAAAGACAGACACCAGTGGGAGAACATTTTTACCAAATGGACACAGTGTCAGGTACATTAAAGCGGAACTTTCAACTTTGTATCATTGTGGCTTCATACCTTCTTTTGTGTCCCCTGTTTATATTGTTGTGTTTCTTTTCGCTTTTAAATGTGTATAAATTCAGCAACACAGACATGAAATCTTTACCGGATGACGTATGCTTCAGGCAGAACTCTACTGCCGTGCACCGTATGGTGCAGAAGACACTCCCACAGGCCTTGTGTGTGAAGCATCTGTCCTGCCCCTGAAACCTACGTCAGTCCCTGCTAAACCATGTGACCTGGTCATGTCAGTGGGGTGCGAGCGCTTTCATGTACAGCACTTGCATTGTATAAATAAGCAGGATAAAATTGTAGAAAAAGTACAATATTCCCATAATTTATAATACTTTTTTTTACAATTTGCCCATATTTTATTATAATAGTTTTATTTGCCAATTCCTTTTAGACAACTTTTGTTTTTAGTATGTAGTCACTACTCTATTTATAGGCACTGTATCAGCAATTAACTTTCCTAACGTCTTACCCTCCGATTCAGAGCGCAGACTGTAATGCGCGTGCATGGATGGGAGCGTGAGGTCATTGTTTCTAGTGCGCATGCGCGACGCTAGTACGTACTAAATTAAAAAAAAAAAAAAGAAGAAGAAGATGGCTGTGGGCAGGGACATCCTTTTTGATTGACGCAAACAACTGAAGCATGCGCAGTGGACATTTTTCACCAAGATGGCAGCAGCCTGATCACAGTTGCCACACGGATAACGGGTCAGATTAAAAAATAACTAGATACTTATAAGACGATTGCCTAACGTTTTCTTATTACCTGGGGGGATATTTAACATAAAAGCTTTAATTGTAAGACCACGAAAGTTCCGCTTTAAACTAACTGTACTGATGGGACTGTTTCACGCTCAGAGGGGCAGGAAAATATGGGAGGTTAAAGTAATGCTCCCGTTTAATACTTTAAATAATGGCCTCAACAGAGACAAGGAATTGCTGTCCCATTATCACATTGTGAATTAACCTTTATATCAGAGTCCCAATGGGAATGTAAATACCTTTGACACTTCTAAGAGTGACTGCAGAGCTGATCTTATCTGATTTCTTTTTTAAACAATGAAATGTGTACTTGTATTTAAGAGGGATGTTTTCATATTTATCTGTAGAACATGCCTGAGGAAGACACCTAAGAGGTCATGAAAGCGTGCATCCTGAATCTGCTTAGTTGGCCAATAAAGGTATCAATTTGACTATATGTGCCTCCTGTGTTTCAATGGTTAACACTGTACCAACTATCATCCTTTACACAGTGTTAAACACTGAGCATGTGCTAAAACACAGCACCCTCCGAAACACTAACCCTAGACACTTATTAGGCCAAGATTTCCCAATAAGCAGAGCAAGCAACTGAGGGATGACTCAGCTGTGCTGGCCACACCCACATTCAAAATTTGTGTGTATTTGGGCATTGCAATCTCAGTGAAATCAGTTTCATAACCCTTTACAAGCTATTATTTAACCTCTTTTATGCAAAAGAGATCTCTAATACATTGTTGAACATTGCATTGAAGATTTTTCTAGTAACCAAGGAGTTAATTTTTTTTTTTTTTTTCATTTTATTATAGACCAAGGACATTTTCTGTTCCAGGAAAAAAAATGGATGGGGCTGGGGGCAGAGTGATGTACGGAGTGTTAGTGTGGCCATGGGCACAGCTAAGGGCTCCTAGATTGCATTGCCTAGGGGAGCTTGGGACCTGAATATAATAAAAGCTGGCACTGTTGTACAAGTTTCACACTGAGAAATAATTTGGGAACTCAGAATTATGTTATTCAGGGCACTGATACAGTGTGATCAACGGAGACATTTCTGCAAAACTAATCAGTTTAAAATTTCATGGATCTAGGCTGTCAACATGTCCCCAGAGTACGATTTCGTTTTTGCTGATATTAATGATACTTTAGGAGCAACATATATTAGACCTAAATACATTTGTGCATTTGTCTACTAAAAGGGAAATAACACCTCCTAATAGTAATACCATGCTTACCTTAAAATGGTCAGGAAATACTAATGACCCCTCTGAATTTTTTTCCTTCATTCAAGAAATATCTTCTATCAGTCCTAGATGTCATGTTCATTGAAGGCAGACATGACAGTTGCTAGAAGGACAACAAGACATGAACTCTGCCCACTGCACATGGCAATTTAACTCTTTAAGGACCTGAGAGATGTGCAACTTTACAGTTAGTAGGTAATAACTCTGTACGGACCAGAGTGGTATGCAAAAACCTATATGTTGTAGGGCTTTTCTTGCTGAGTAACACTAGGGTACTCCCATTGCTTTCAGGTGTTTTATTCAAATGTAATAAAGCTCATATTATGAGGAAGTGTATTACATCACAGTTACTCCCTGAAAGTTCTGACAGCACAACTCAGCAGTTTCTATCAAATTCTATAGAAAACTGCTTGTAAGTAACTCATTTCTCCTAGGTAATGCAACAGAACAACCAACTGGAATCTGATCACTAGAGGGCACTGTTAATGTAAATTAAAACAAAAAAACACGATTTTAAGCTGTACTAATGCTGGAAATATGTATGTCTCGGTAGTGTGAGTACTCTTGTAGTTTCCAACAGGAAAAGTCCTACAGGAAAAGTTTAATGTTCCTTTAAAGAGTTAAACAGAATAGCTAGAAATAGAATTTGTAAAGATAGTATGGGATTTTGTAATCCCACAGTATCTCTGTACTCACTTTTAGGGGAAGTAAAACCTCCTAAAACTACCTCCACATACTTATCATACTATGGCCAAAGAAATCCTAGCGCAGTGTTTTTCAACTCCTGTCCTCAGGACCCAATAACAGGCCAGGACTTAGGGATTTCTCTGCTAGAGCACAGGTGTGGTGATCAGAGGCTCATTCACATTGATTAACTCACCTGTGCTCAAACAAGGAAATCATCAAATCCTGGCCTGTTAGTGGGTCCTGAGGACAGGAGTTGAGAAACACTGCCCTAGCGACCCTCTTTGAATTTCTTCCTGGCACCCTGATTCAAAAGCTAACATTTTCGGTTAGTCCTGTATGCCATGTGCATCGAAAGCAGATATGGCTGTTTCTAGCAGGACCACAGTTTGAAGAGTGGTGTATGATGTTTTAATTCAAAATGTGCTGCACACTCCCCTGGTCCTTAATTGCTTCACTGTTAAGCATTTTCACCTCTTTCCCCCCAGTGCTAAGCATGCTTGCACACTTTGTTTCACTTTACAGTCAAATGAACAGCCTGTGAACAACCCACACAGGCCGTGAACTACGCTTTCAAAAGATACAACTGGTCTGTGAAGATCATTTAATATGACCTCAAAATCATAGTTAGAATGCACATTCCAATAAAGCGAATGACAAACAACTGTCTAGTAGTGTATTTTTTCTATGTACCACTAGCAAAGCTTCTGGTCCTAAGTTTATCATTAACTAGCTTTTATAAAACACCAACATTTATCATTTATGAATAGGTCTTCCAATAAAAAAGTGGCATGTGATAAAAAAGTATAAAAATGTATTTTTTGTTTATTTTGTATCACTGTATTTCAGTAATCTTACATGCTGTTTTTCACATGTACACGCTTTCAGATATACTGGCTAGCCCATAAAAAACATTAAATATCATATTAGGCTAGGTAGCTTGAGGTCTGCTGAGCAAAATGGTACTATACTGGTACATATTCTAAGGTGCAGGTTAAGATTTATCAGTTTATATATATGACATCTGTACTTCAATGTAACAACAAGAAGAAACTGTACACAAGGCATACCATTTTTGAATCTTTGAAAACTATGGAATTTCCTACTGTTTTCATTACCATTTCCTCTTCAAAGAGAAATTTGTATCAGATGATATAGCACAGGGGATGCTGCAAGCACAAAGGGTTAGATTTAAAGGCAAGCATTAGTAAAAAAAAAAAACAAAAAAAACCCCACTAACGGGTGCGTTAACATGCACTAAATTCACAAAAACGCTGCCGCACTCACTTCCTCCAATATTCGGCTATAATGCCAGGTGCTCCGACTTAATGTAAGAGTAGATGATCAGCAAGAAATAGTCAGGCACACTTCTTCTTCATCAATTAAAACATAACTTTTAATGTCCATACATAATATCCAACATTTCAGTACAATATTTAGACTTTGATCAGGGACATATTAATCACATTGCGGTTATCACCGTCTCCACCGTACCTGGCCCAAGTCACCCTCTCATCTGGCTATCATAGATAGAAAGCACCAAGCCGAAATATTGTAACATCACCCAAGCGGAGGGACAAGCCTTGAAAGATCTAAGGAACAATAGGCAAATAATTATTCATATGGCTGATAAGGGACGTGGATTAGTCGTGCAGGACTATGCAAAGTATAGTACAGAGGTGAGAAGACAACTATCTGACCGTTCTAGTTATAAACAACTGATGCATGATCCTACTAAACTGTTTGTGATAGAATTAAATGCATATATACAAAAGGGAGTGAATGATGGTATTGTTGTAAACACAGTGGGTGAATTTTTGAAATCACATCATCCTATAATCCCTGTATTATATTGTCTTCCCAAATTACATAGGACACTGGTGGACCCACCGGGAAGGTCCATTGTGTCCACCAGAGGAAATTTGACAAATGCGGCAGCTCAATATATTGACTCTTTCTTACAGCCTGTAATACAAAAATTACCCACGTTCATTAAAGATACCATTGATTTTTTGAATAAATTGGCATCTGTAACTGTAAACACATCTCAATGTTTATTGATAACTATGGATATCACCAGCTTGTTCACATGCATCTCTCATGAGGGAGGTAAGGATGCAGTGTGGAAGCTGTTATCCAAGTGATGTTTTCTCTGCGGAGGAAATTAACTATATAGTCGGTTTGGTTGATTTGGTGTTGAATAGGAACAATTTCAAATTTGAAGAGTCATTGTATATCCAAGTAGCTGGGACGGCAATGCGTTCGCCCATGGCACCTGCATATTCTAATGCGTATATGTGGGAATATGAAAGGGAACATATTTTACAATCCAGGTATTTGCAATTTATACGTTTTTACACAAGGTTCATTGCTGACCTGTTCTTTATCTGGACTGGTGGTCAAGGTGCCTTGGAGGAGTTCTATGACACACTAAATCATCTTAATACCCCTGATCCAATGCAATGCATCAGGGGTTAAAGGGCCATTGGAGTCAACATGGGACCTGTAGTTACCTATAGCTGAGAAGAGCATCAGAGGGATGGATCTACAGTGATATTGTTGAACAACATAGAGGTCATGAAACATGGATCAGATCTCAAGGGACACCATGCTGACCTGTGTGTGTGCAGTGATATGTGTCCCTGACATGAATACAGACATCACCAAATATGTCCTAATAGTTCTATGAACCAAATAAAATCACTGATTTCATGGAGCTATCAGAACATATTTGCTGATATGTGTATTCATGTCAGGGGCACATATCCCTAGGGCTGGTTCACATTCCTTTAGTTCTCTACATAATGGGTTACAGACAAATACACAACACATTACAAAGCAATGGTTTGTGTACTCACCTGTAACGAAAATATTAAGGGGATTATGAAGTTGAAGTTGTTGCATGACGATCAGTTCGAGGGTGCTGCTCCAAATCCTGTCCTCTTGTCCCACAGGCATCCACAGCATGATCCATCCTTGAACAGAAGCGTTTCCATGTGACTGGACTGAAGCCTTGACAACACTTCCATGAAGCTCACTTCCTGATGTTTTAAGTGATTGTGTTGATGATGCAATGTTTGACCTGATGTTCACAGAAACCTCTACTGGAACATTTGCATATCCACACAAAACACAAATTCATGTGTGTACAAACATACAAGTATCAAACCTGTACAGTTAGAATGCTCATCTACAGAGCTAATAAACTTTGTGGCCAACACATGAGCAGTTCAGTAATGTTTATAAAGTATTCACATGTTTTTTAAATGTACCTTTTATGTGCTCATACAAGTGTTCAATGCATATATAGGCAATATAAACAGAAAACATGTAGATTTACTGTAGTTTGAGACACAATAAAGGAGAACCATCACTATTCTATCTGTGTCTGTATGAATACATGTTAGATTAGACATGTCTCAATGTGGAACCACACTCAAGCCTACAGTATCCCTCAGACATGGGAAGGCATGATCCACATCACAGGAGTCCATTACTTGCTTGGCCGTGAGTGGACACTGATGTATTCATGCAAACAGATGATGGTAGTGATACACTTATGTGTGTTGTGAGTGATAAAGTGTAATCAATGTTCTGAGATTGCTTTAGTTTGACATATCTCAGGACATGGGCTACATCAACAAACAACCATACTAAGTGGACAAAAGTTATCACTGGTGAAGTGTGTTACAACCTTAGTAAAACAACAACACAACTTAATAGATAATCCAATGCTCAGCCTAAGGTTTCAATGTGTGTGCTACACATTGAATTCTCAGGACAATCATTGGGTTATCCAGTAAGTTAGACTGTGATGCAAACTCTTATTGTGAAATTGACTTACTGGAGAACCCAATGCTCACCCTAGGATTACAATGTGTAGCACACACTTTGAAATCCTAGTGTGAACATTGTGTTCCCCAGTAAGTCAGTTTCACAATCAGAGTTGGCATCAAAGATTATTTTGCTGCATGTTGCATCTGTCCTGCTTGTTACTTCTCTGCTAACTTTAATATATGTTTGTTTGGTTAACCCCTTAAACACAACAATTGATGCAGATGAATGTTCAGTGTTGCACCAGTTGCTGTGCTAAGGAGTATGTTTTGTTCAAATTCAACCCACATCATGGCCATATAACAAATTTGCACAACGATGTGTGTGTGTGTGAACCCATGTTGTAACATCCCACAAACATGTTACCTGGGCAGGAGTTGTGTTAACTGCATTGCTTGGCAATGCATTGGAGACAACTCTGCCACCCAATCTATCACTAAACACAAAGCATATCAGACAGGATTCAAAGGCACAATGTTCTCTTTAGTAAGGGGGAAATATAACAAGTTGGCCATTTTATTTTATTTTTTTTGGAGGGGGACCTTCGACTGGGTGCCTGAGGTGGATGCCCTGGCTGATTGCCTGGTCACCCTTTGCACCCTAGGTGTGGCTTCAGGGGTCACACTGGAGGGAGTGGTGAGTGCAGTGGACCCCTCTGTGGAACACAGCTCTCTCGCTACACACAGGTTCTCCCTGTGGTTGTGGTCTCTCAACTCCACCAGCACCTGCCTAATCATGTCCATCATTCCTGTGTGGTACTAATGGAGTTGTGTGTTTATCTTGGTGACATAGCCTCCTCCACAGGCCCCTGCTGTGCTGGAGTCCCATAAGCTGTGTGGAGAAATGAGATGTTGTGATTCTTAATCGTAACCATGATAGGATTAAAGGGATAATAATACTTAGAATGTGAAAGAGAAAAATATATGTAGTAGGGTTTATCTCATCTCCCTGAGTAAACACGGGTACTCCCACTGCTGAAAGGTGTTTTTTTACAAAAGTTATTAAGGTCAAAGTTGAATTTTGAGATACAATATCCCAGCGGCCTGAAATAGTACAGTGGCGCTTTTGCAACACCATCTCATGTATATTTCAGGTCCTGGGACCAGAGCTGTCCATAGGATGGTGTAGCAACAGCGCCACTGTACTATTTCAGGACACTGTGATATTGCACCTACAAGATTCAACTCTGAGTTGTGATAAATTTTGAATGAAACACCTTTTAGCAGTGGGAGTTCCCTTGTTTTTCTCAGGGAGATAAACCCTCCAAAATATTTTTATATTCACATTTGAAGTATTACTATCCCTTTAATGGGATAACAATGGTTGATTTCACCTTGATGTAATATTGTAAGCATTGAAAAAAGATGTGGGTCAATGTTAGTTCTATCTCTCCAACTCTCATGGTTTGACAGATATTGCTCTATGTGACAGATGGAGATTTCAGTCACTTGGCCACACGGAGGCTCTTCAGCAGAGCCAAAATTGTCCCATTTAGAGATCAATACTTCAGGAGTGGCTTCAGGGGTCACACTGGAGGGAGTGGTGAGTGCAGTGGACCCCTCTGTGGAACGCAGCTCTCTCACTACACACAGGTTCTCCCTGCGGTTGTGGTCTCTCAACTCCACCAGCACCTGCCCAATCATGTCCATCATTCCGGTGTGGTACTGATGGAGTTGTGTGTTTATCTTGGCGAGCTCTAACTCCAGGGCATGTATCCTGTCCTCTATCCTTGAGGTGTTCCTCTGGGATTCCCTTCGGCTCCTTGAAATGTGAAAATCTGTACAGCGGCATGTCCGGAGTAGCATCCTCTGTAGGGTCATGCACTCCACCTCCATCCCCGTGAGGCGTGCAGTGTTGGAGGTGGATGTGCCCGGTGACTCTGCTGGTAGGGTTCCTGCTGCTGCTGAGTCCTCTGCAGCTGTAGCGGCTGCTGCTGAGTTCTCTGCAGCTGTGGAGACTGCTGCTGAATCCTCTGCAGCTGTAGCGGCTGCTGCTGAGTTCTCTGCAGCTGTGGAGACTGCTGCTGAATCCTCTGCAGCTGTAGCGGCTGCTGCTGAGTTCTCTGCAGCTGTGGCGGCTGCTGCTGAGTTCTCTGCAGCTGTGGAGACTGCTGCTGAATCCTCTGCAGCTGTGGCAGCTGCTGCTGAATCTTCTGCAGCTATGGAGGCTGCTGCTGAGTCCTCTGCAGCTGTGGCAGCTGCTGTTGAGCCCTCTGCAGCTGTGGTGGTTGTAGTTAGTCCACTGCTGCTGCTGCTGAGTTCTCTGCTTCTGCTGCTGAGTCTATGTCCGCTGCTGCTGAGTCCATGTCCACTGCTGCTGCTGAGTGTGCTGTGGCTGCAGATGATGGATGTAGAACCACCACACTGAGTGACCCACAGCTGCCCACTGATGTCTATGCTGGTGGAGGTGGTGGAGTGATGTCTTCCCTCGGTAGCGCTGGGGCTCCCTAATCAGGCCCAGGTGTTGGTAGTCCAGTGGCCAAGAGTCATACCATGACCACTGGTAGGTGCTTGGCCCCCACCTGGGATCATACCTGAGGCCATGCTGGGGAGCCATCCAGGAGGATAGGTCCATCTGTGGGGAATATGGCCCATATTGTGTGGTGGCAACTGTCCCGGGCAGCCATTGCCTCCCTGGTGGTGGTGGTGCTGCTGCTGGAGGGTAATAGCTCCTGGAGGTGTTGGGATGCATCTAACTCTCCTCCTGTTGCATCCAGGCACTGTGATGGAGTGGAGCAGCCTGTGGTGGAGCAGCCTGTGGTGAAGGAGATGTGGATGGTGGGTATGGTGACCACCGGCTGGTCCCCTCCTCTATATACTCCTCACTGGGTGGTGACATAGCCTCCTCCACAGGCTCCTGCTGTGCTGGAGGCCCGTAAGCTGTGTGGAGAAATGAGATGTTGTGATTCGTAAACGTAACCATGATAGGATTAAAGGGATAATAATACTTAGAATGTGAAAGAGAAAAGTATATGTAGTAGGGTTTATCTCATCTCCCTGAGTAAACAAGGGTACTCCCACTGCTGAAAGGTGTTTTTTACAAATGTTATTAAGGTCAAAGTTGAATTTTGAGGTGCAATATCCCAGAGGCCTGAAATAGTAAAGTGGCACTTTTGCTACACCATCCCATGTATACTTCAGGTCCCGGGACCAGAACTGTCCATAGGATGGTGTAGCAACAGTGTGGAGGCTCCTCTCATCCCTAGTGTCCGATCCTCCAGGGATCCCCTCAATCAGCGAGGACGACAAGGTCTGCTGCAGCCTATCCTCCCATCCGTTGAAGGTGATGGGAACAGGTGGACAACCCCCGTGCCTCGGGTGTGCAGGGTGGCATCCCACATCTTCTTCTTCTTAATGGGAAGGAAGTTTGTACCCATTGAAAGACATAGACAAAACATTTTTGGTGTAGGAGAAATGGAGACATTTTAATGGTTTTTCTAAGGGCAGAATTTCTCATGAAAGAGCAGAGAACCACCTGGTTTTCGTGGAATATCTCTAGAGGAAAAAATGGGACCTTTTGCCATACCTATTAGTAGGATATGAGATAATTGCAGCTACCAGAAAACCGATCACCACCTTACCTTCTCCTCAACATCCTAAACTCAAATCTGTGAAAGTCTGGGTTGAGTAGGAGGACCTTCAAGACCCAGTCTCATCATGTGGGTCTTGAAGGTCCTCCTACTCAACCCAGTAGTTCATCCAACACTGGATTGAGGATGCTGATGTGTAGGGGAAGGTAAGGAAAGGTGGTGACTGCAATTATTGCCTATCCTACTGGATAGGAGATCAGTTCCCAGGGGGACATCAAGAGGGTTCTCCACGCCTACCCCCCAACAAAGTTTGACTTTGCAAATGAACCTCATGCAGGATCAAGAGATCCTCCACTATGGGCATTATTTATATACATGATCTCTCCTAGGGTTAAGAGTTAAATTTTGCCCTACCATGTAGGGAAACTTCTTCCCTACATGCAGAGCAAACTTGAAGGTTCTCCCTGCACCGGGGGTGCAACCATGTGCATCTTACGAGGTTGTGACTGAAAGGGTTAACTCCAGGCTGGAGAACAGCTGAAATTCACTGGTCTTATGTAAAGAACAACACTTGTTCAAGAAAACAGAACTAAAATTTGAGATTTAATCATATATATATGTGTAATTTAGAAAAAGTAGCAACAACGTGCAATTAAACTATTAAAAAAAAACACTGTCTCTGTGGGAAAGATGCTAAATGTGGTTGGAATGGGAGGAGAGCATTGCATTTTGCCCCCAAGCCCAAATGTTTCTAGTTACTCTAATACAGAAAATGTGTACTCAGATTACAGTTTGGCTCACAATATAGGGAAAAGGAAATACAAAAAAATTTATATATTAGCCCTAATTGATATTAGCAATGGGAATTGATAAGTGGCAGGACTGAAGTGCTTGCTGCAAATAAAACAGTAAGTTCTGAAATAAATGTAAGAAACTACAAAACATAAATGTACGGTTAGAGCGGTTACAAATATTACACTAGAAGACTGATTGCTGAAAAATTCAGCCAGAACCAAAAATGTAAATGTTCCCTCTCATGGATTCCACTGCTAGAGAAAATTAATTATCAAAATAAATTAAGTTCAAAGATATGGAAAATGCTTTCCTAGGGTAAATCTTTGGAGGCCTGACAGGAAAAACCTAGCAAGTTGGTTTCAGTAAAACAGCAACTTATTTAAAAGCAGCTACTGGTTAATTTTCCCTATTATATTTTCATATTATAGAGTCTTAATGCATAAGGGTGATATACTACCTGTAATCTGTAATAAGGAAATCTAGTATGGAGAAAAAAAACAGCAACTGCTATTAAATCATTTTTTGTTTTATTGAGATTGGCATCGTTTTTCTATGAGGTAGCCACGTTGCACCTGACATTATGAGTGACAACTGCAAATATTTACGCTAGGAATGCAACTCCTTTAATCTTTTTAAAGGGATAGTAATACTTCATTTTATCTTTATTTTATTTTGTAGGCATTAAAAAAACACGAAGAACGATATAAGTCTTATGTCTCAAACCTTTATGGTTTAAGAGATATTCACAAGCAAAATTTCCCCCTGCCGCCCCTTTTTCCTAGTGTAAGCCATCTCTTCTCAGATGTGAATCTGGTTGTAAGACCAGACAGATAACAGCAGGGGACAATCTTCTTTGTATGAAAACAATGAAAGCCCCTCCCCCCTTGACAAGCTTTTCAGGTTTTTCCCTTATCTTAATTGAAGATTGTCCCTCTCTGCAGTCTACCTGGGCACCTCCCTTCTGATCAGGCTGAACAGGGGGGGATACTTTGCTTGTGAATATCTCTTAAACCATAAAGGTTTGAGAGATAAGACATATCGTTCTTCATGTTTTTTTAATGCCTACAAAATAAAATAAAGATAAAATGAATTACTATCCCTTTAACTTGCTAGCTTTTAGCAAAATCTTTGTAATTTATTACAGATACAGAATGCTATAAATTTGATTTTATTCTCTTAGAGGGATCCCAGAGAAAGAATATTACATTCTTTGTTCAGGCTGAAGTTTTCAGAAATCATTCTTCTACGGAATAGAACTGCACTAACCTGAGATTTACGTTTTGTAGTCTCCTATATTTAATCCACAATTTACTGTTTTATTTGAACCAAGCACTTTAGTAGTCACATATCATTCCTCCAATACCAATAGCACTAGTGTTTTCATTTATTTTGCAAATTTCCATAAATGTCCTTATATTCATAAATTAGTGTGAATACGTAATACTCCAAAGCCACAATTTCCAAACTGTTTATAATCCACATTTAGTCAAAATCTAATCTTTTAAATGAGATCCAATTTACTACAACTACTTGGACTTCTGAATACACAAAATTAACAAAATGGTTAGCTATCGCCATCAGGGTCTGATGCAGTCTGCAGTTGCAAACATTAACACAATTTGCTACTCTTTATTAAGGGGGTATGCAAGTTGTTGCTTTACAATGAGCAGAAAAAGGGTAGAAGAGGGCAAAAAGATCTGAGAGTGTCCACTTAATGTGTAAAATAGACTACAGCATTATATTGCACTTACACTCTTGTAAGTATACCTTTATGTAGTGATATTTATTGTCCTCAGACTCGTGGAGCAACCGATCCGTCCTATAGATCTGCGTTCCTGGGTCAGGACTAGCTTCCTATTCTATGCACTTGAGGTATATTTTCTGGCTGGAGATTGCATAGAATAGGAAGCTGGTCCTGACCCAGGAACGCAGTGCTATAGGATGAATCGTTTTCTCCACGAGTCTGAGGATAATAAATATCTCTATGTATAGGCACCCTTACAAAGATCTGCAGTGTTAGTGCAATCTAACGCTACAGTCTATTTTATACATCAAGTGGTCGCTCTCATATGTTTTTGCTCTCTTTTCCCCTTTTTCTGCTAGATGTGTATTGTAATACATAGGTGAACTCTGCTGATGCCATAGAAGATGATGCATGTCTGAAGACCTTTGAAATGAACTTTTAATTTGGGACTTTTTCATATTTTATTGTTCATTATATTTTATATTGTATGGAGAGCTGTGCATCCTATTTTCTCTTTTTTGTCTTTACAATGAGTTGCATACTCCTCTGGCAATCAAAGGGTTAAGTATCCCCTTCATATATATTTATTTACTGGAAGTGACTGAAACCTCAAGCAGTTACTTTGGCATGGGCTATAGGATTGGAATGACCCCAAAGGAAACATTAGCCTATTAATATTCTTTTTCAAACCACGTAATGGTTTCACTTTCCAGAATATAATCAGTGGGTTTACGATTTTTATGTCTTCATCGGATTGATGAAGGAGCATCTACAACTCATGAATCATCTTCAGAGAGAAATCCCAACAGATCTGGAACCACTTAGATATATCAATGGGGAGAAACATGAGATTTGATCTTGCAATGTAACATATTCTATGGGTATTCATTGTTCCTTATTTAAAATGAAATGCTACTGTTAGAATTTGCAGTGCAGAATACAAAAAATATTCTTGAGATTGCTGGCTTTCTAGATATATTAATTCACTACTGATTAGCACACAACACATTTATACATACATTTATAAATATATGCACTCACTATATGCACATAAACATACTGCATGCTAAAAAGGCATATACACTATGCATACATTACTCACCACATATAAACACTGTATATGTAACATGTATGGATATGTGTTACATTATTCCTCTCATATCATGGACTACTAGTATTCACAATTTAAGACCTTGATTCAACTCTGTCCAGTAAAACATACGGTAGGGCTAAATTAGCTACCGACTGACAGAAAAAATGTCTGCTTTGGTATTCAGTTGCCCTACCAGCTCAAACCACAATGGACTTTAGGCCACAGAAAAGGACTTGTGTCCAAACATCCATTTTGTATGCTAAGTTCCCAAAACTCACGCTAAGTAGAGTGACTAATGGGAACATCAGATGAAAAAAGCTAATGATCGGTGTCTGACATACTTTCAAGCACCAATCGTTACCTCAATCACAGAGTCACCCACCCAAACACTAACCCTACACCACCCCTAACAGTAAAGTGCCACAATACTACCCCTAACACTAGCCTAAAATCCAGATCTGTGTAACACTTACCTGCCATCCACTGCCTGTCTTCTTCTTCTATCTTCCTTCTTTTTTCCTCTCCTTCTTCTGTCTTCTTTTCTTATTCTTTCTTTTTGCTAATTAAAGGGATAGTAATACTTCGTTTTAACTTTATTTTATTTTGTAGGCATTAAAAAAACATGAAGAATGATATAAGTCTTATCTCTCAAACCTTTATGGTTTATGAGATATTCACAAGCAAAGTTTCCCCCTCCCGCCCCTTTTACCTACTGTAAACAATCTCTTCTCAGATGTGGAATACAGTCCATAGACTGGACAGATAACAGAAGGGGACACTCTTATTCCTATGAAAACAATGAAATCCCTGCCCCCCTTGACAAGCTTTTCAGGTTTTTCCCTTATCTTAATTAAAGATTGTCCCTCTCTGCAGTCTACCTGGGCAGCTCCCTTCTGCCCTGGCTGAAAAGTGTTACATCAGTAAAAGGGGCGGGAGGGGGACAATTTGCTTGTGAATATCTCTTAAACCATAAAGGTTTGAGATATAAGACTTATATCATTCTTCATGTTTTTTTAATGCCTACAAAATAAAATAAAGTTAAAACGAAGTATTACTATCCCTTTAAATATAATCTTATTCCAGTTCAAAGTAAAATTCCTGTGAAAAAGAATGGAAATATTATTTTATTCATTTAGCAGCAACAATTTCCAATTGGACATATATGCATTGCTTAAACTATGTGAATATGTCCGAGTTATGTTTCGGGCACACAGTTAATATTTCTCTTTTTCTTTCTCTTACAGGACTGTGATTGGAACACGAAAGACAGAAGAAGACAGAAGAGAAGAAGAAAGACGATGGAGAGAAAGAAGAGAGAAGATAGAAGAACACTGACAGTAGCTGACCATGGTGCTGAAGATTCCGCTGGACATCAGGATTACTGGTAATTGTTTATTTTTAATGGCTGTTTTTTTAACTTAGTCAGATTAATCTGTGGGTGCCAGTGGGGTAATTATACCCCACTGAAACTCATAGGATTAATTCTACTAACTTTCACACATTTCTTCAGTGCTTTGGATGTATTGCTATGTATTGCTAACAGTCCCATATGAATACATCCACTGGTCCTTATGTTTTTTTAGTCGTTTTTTTAACTTTCAATTCATGCATCAACAGTTTTTACATCTGTTAAGGGACTCTGTGTGCAAAAAAACTGGGTGCAGATTTTCCCATGATAAAGTGGGTCCCTTACTTGATCTTAGGGCTAAGGGGTGGAATTTCGGCTTCCTTTTTTTTTCCCCAACGGACAAAAACACCATAACATTTCTTGCCCGACTTGTTTTTTTTTTTACTTTTATACTTTTGTATAGTTTAAGAGATATTCACGCTTTTATTTCTTGTGAAAGTGAAAGTAAAAATGTCCTGGTACAGCACATAGCTTCATTAGCATAAGAAACATAACTGAAACCTTCATTATCATTTACCACATCACTGAAAAGGATCAACTAGCATATGAAACATCACATAAATAATTAGCATATGGAAGATCACTAGTACCGCATTGGTACCACATTATCATAAATAATCATATGGTAACAATTATGAATATCTCCTTAACAGTACATTTGCTGGTCTTTTGGCTAACATGACACATAGGCAATTTTAATGCTGTTTTAAAATATACAAACTTGAATTAAGCTTACTCTGTTATGCTTCACATGTAGGTGGAACGTGATGTAAATTTTATTTGCAAGTTTAATGTAGCAGTGAATATTTACTATGAGAGAATATAGTATAATATTTTCTCCTAAGTAAAACAAGGTACTCCTACTGCTCAGAGCTGCTTCACTCAAAAGTTAGTACAGATCAAACAGTTTTTTTATTACCAACAGTTTGGATAGATTATCAGCAGGAGATGCTCTAAAATGTTATGGCTATGTGCATCTGGTGATGTGTGGAGAACACAACTCCTTGGAGATAGATACACACATCACCATATGCACTAAACATTAGGGTTCATGGGGAAGAGGATAGACTGTATTCATTAGCAAATCATCCTGTTGCAAAGGTGTTGATGTGTTGAGAGGGCAGGGGAGAGAAGAGAGGATGCATAGAGACTTCAGCACCAAGAACAGTAGCCCTTTGAGTAAAAGTAGGGTAAGCAACACATTGCATTGTGATGCACTAGATACCTCTATGACAGTGAGAGGATTAATATAATAATAGAACAAAAAGAACAAAATGTCCTCTAAGTGTTGTCAAATTCCCATCTGGCACTATCGTCTACTATCCCCCTAAGTTATATTATATAATATAAATGGGCAAACAGAAGGTGTGTGGTGATACAGACAAAGGCTTTATTGTAATTAATCAAAAGGGAATTTTTCCATTTTCTTTGGGTGCCCTTGTAAAAAAAGGAATCGTAGCCCTTTGTAGAGAAAAGAGAAGAAATATGAAAAGACTGACCCTGGCTTGTCATGGAAATGCAGTGAATTCTGTGGATGAACTTGCTGCTGAGTGCTCAGGAGTTGTCTATGAATACATCATCAGTGAAGAGAAGTTCACTTTTATTGAGCATTGTGACAATCCACATTTTGCAACTTTGCTTCTAAAGGGGCCAAATAAGCACACGTTAAAACTAATCAAAGAAGAAAGAAATGTACTGGGGGATATCAAAAATGCAATTTAAGATTGCTGTGCAATGGCCGGTGCAAGTGCGTTAGAAGTGGCTGGCGTTTTATGGAAGATACATCAGTGACCTAATGATAATATGGCACGGCAGCATGCAAGAGCTTGAAGGTTATATAATTCGGCTAAATTACAATCAACAAGGTTTAAAATTCACATATAACATAGATAAAACTAATGTTTCTTTTCTAGATCTTACCCTTTCTAGTGAAGGAGATCAAATAATTACTAAGAACTATATTAACCCCTTAACGACGCGGATGCGACTTAACGACCACGGAGCAATTTTTTTTTATTGCTCCATTGCGTTCGACTCCCCGAACGGCGTGCAGCCACGGGGGGAGCCCAGAACTCGATGATGGTCATAGTACGTCATCGGTCGTTAAGTCAAATCGACCCTTGACGTACTATGACCATCAAGGGTCGTTAAGGGGTTAAGTCAATTAATACCAATAATTATGTGCATTTCCAAAGTAACCACTTAAGACAATGGAAGATGAATATACCCGGTGGACAGTTCAAAAGGGTCAAAAGAAACACAGATTATATAGTGCAGGCTACATTATTAAATGAAAAGTTTAAGGAAAATGGATATCCAGAGGAATATTTTGAGAAAACGTGAAGAAATGTTGAAACGTAAAGAAAAAAACAAAGATGCACTGTTAAAAAAAAACAACAAAAAACACAATTCCTAACACTATATAATAATGCTCATTATAAGATTAAAAAAATAATAAACATTGGCCAATATTGCTTCAGGACCCAATACTGAGTAACAACATCGTAGAAGGTCCTGAGGTGATATTCACCAAAAGTAAAAATTTTAAGGAGATTCAATCAAGAAAGACACCTGGTACAGTTAACAAATCAATAAGAAAAGATGAAAACACAATATTACAAACAACAATAAAATGTGAAGTATATAAATGCCGGATGAGTCGATGCATAACTTTCACATACATAAAAAATAAAGCAGTTTCATGGATCAGTATGAAAAAATTGTAGATATAAAACAACATATAACCTGCAATAGCACCTATGTAATATATAAGATCACATGCCCCTGCGGTTACATAGGGCGAACGAAAAGAAGAATTAAGGATAGATTTCTCGAACACAGGAGAGCTATTATTAATTTACATTATAAACATCCAGTCACTAAGCATTATTCTAAGTGTCATGAAAAATCGATGAGAGGAACGACAGTGATGGCCCTGGAACAAATTTCAGAAACATTACAAGAAGGGGAAAGATTCAGTATGCTCTGCAATAGAGAGACATACTGGATCTTTCGTTGTGATACATTGTTTCCTAAGGGACACAATGAAAGGATAGACGTACATACAGTTATAGGTCATTGAAGTGACACATAGAGGTCACATTACAGAACTGATGCTGGTCTGATATTAGAGGTCCATTTGTGCCTGGAATGTAACGTGATGAATGGAGGGAGTTAATTAGTTTATTTTCTTTGTATGCAACTGAAATGATGATAGTTTGTTTGATTTGTCCATGTTTTTAGGTAAAATTATTATAAATTGAGAATGTCAGGTATAAGATAAGTTCATCTATCTTCAATGTTTAATAAATGGTAATGTTAATAGTTGAGAGTGTTAGGTGTAGGAAGGGTTAATTTATCTGCATTACTTGGTAAACGGATAGGACATGAGGTCAACATAGCGCCGATTTGGTGCTAAATATTAATAGAACACTGAGAGAAGTTACCCATTTGTTTATTTACTCCCTGAGGAAGCACCAACTATTGGTGCGAAACAAGTTGTAGAATTTTTAAAATATATATACAATAGGTGGCGCAGAATGGAATATCATGAACTGTTCATTTGTTCAGCTGCCAGAAAAGGAACCCTTGCTCCTTGGTTCCAAATAAAATAATAAATATATAATCTAACAATCAGCGCTCAGAAAACTGAGATATTCACAACTGGTTATAAACAGTCCAAATGCAAGAATACAAATAGTAATAATATTTGGAAAAATATTATAGATACTACAACCTTATGAGACACATTCACACAAAGATAATTTATTATCTTCAACTGTGCATCGTGTGTCCACATGCACAGTAACTAAAATGGACAAATACCATAAACAGATGTCTGAAAGACCAATATATGTATAAAACCTGTTCAACACCTAAGTAAAAGAAAAATAAATGATGGGAAAATAAAATATTATGACCCTAAATCCACATAGAAGAAAAAAGGTCCCAATAGTTCCCAAACAATAATATGATACAAGTATCTACATGTAATCAAACATACCCAACATCAACATTGTAATGCTATCTTCCCACGGATAGTAATAAATTGCTACCACATACAAAAATAGGATACAGAAAAATCAGGGAAATAAATCTCCCTAGTTTCACGGGTCCTATATAATATATATAATGGATGCCCAAAACACACAAAAAATAAAAATAAAATATGTATGCGCCCAGATAATTCTAAAAAACGATCGGTAGTAAAAATCAGTAAAAGGTTATGTATACTTGATACTGATGTCCTAAGCAGTATATTAGTTCCTTTAATTGGAAAGTATCCAATTCCCGGATGTTTGGTTATAGATAGGGTAATATCACCCTTCAATCTCAATGTTATTGTAGTAGATATCTCATAGTGCCACTCTATCTGATACATATATATATATATGTATATATATATAGAGAGAGAGAGAGAGAGTTAAGGTTGTAGTCGTATTAGTCCAGTGATGTAGATGTAAAATAACAACAAAATTAATATCTTGTAATACCTTTTTTATTGGACTAACAGAATTTTGGATTGACAAGCTTTCAGGATAAACTCCTTTTCTCAAGTCTGAAGCATTTGTGAGCACAAGGACACAGAATTCACAGTTAAACAGTTATAACAGTTAAAACAGTTAATACATTGAATTCAAAGTTGTGTTGTTTGCTGGGGTTAACTCTGGCACTCAGTTTGAATAAAGGTTTGAAATTTTCTCCAACTACTCCATTCAACAAATTTCAGGCATTCATTGGGGTGCAAAAATTCATAAGAAGTTATATCTAAAAAAGTACCATATGAAGAATCCAATTGAAAAAATGGCTATATAAACACACACAACTAAAACCCCAATCAACATTTTTTTCCAAGAAATTAAATTAGTAATGAAATTGCCTCTTTAGCAAACTTGTAGAGAGAGATATTCGTAATGTCAAGGTGAAAAAATGTCACTATAATTTGATTTATAGAGAATATTAAGCAATGAAACGACTACAAAAAAACAAAACAATTAGTACACTTCCAGCAGTTAAAGGGATGGAGTAGTAATTTTGTCCATTGAACAATATAATCAAGAAGCTATAAGAATATTATCTGATGAAGAAACATATCGTACGATGAATGGAGATCCTACAAATGCATTCCAGGAAGAACTAAAGGTTATTTTGGATGACAGATTGAGAAAGGAAATATTAAATGGAAAGGAATATGATTTTTTGTTGAACTGCAACCCAAGATTACGGATTTTTTACTTTTTACCAAAAAAACACAAAGATCAAGAAAGACCTCCAGGTAGACCAATAATATCCGGTATCAATCCTTTGATGGCGAATTTGAGTAAGTATATAGATACTTTTTTACAAGATTATGTGTTGGAACTGGAAGCCTACCTCAAGAACACTATGCATGTTATACAAGTTTTAAATAAAATTAAATGGAGAAATAATTATATCATGGTCACAGCGGATGTCACTTCACTATATACTATAATTGAACACAATAAAAGAATTAATGCCACTAAATTTTTTTTTGGAAAAGAAGGCTAGTTTGTCACTTTCACAAATTGAGTTTTTGAACACATTAATGTATTTTATTTTGACTCACAATTATTTTTGGTTTGAGGGAGAATTTTTTTACAATTAAGAGGATCAGCCATGGGTACTAGGTTTGCGCCAAGTTATGAGAATCTCTATATGGGATATTAGGAATACCATCATATTTGGCATAACAACCCATTTGGCGCAAACCTGGTACTATGGAGTAGATATATTGATATTTTTTTCATTTGGGAGGGCACTGAGCAATCACTTGAGGAATTTATTAACTACATTAATCACAATAGTTTTCATTTGGCTTTCACTGTTACTCACAGTACTCTTCAGGTAGACTTTCTGGACCTCATGAAATATACAGAAAATGATAACATTAAAATAAAAACACATTTTAAGAAAGTAGATTGTAACAGTTATATCTCATCAAAAAGCTGTCACTTGTCGTATATGGCTTAACAACATACCAAAGGGAGAATTATTGCGGATTAAAAGAAATTGTACGGAGAACAACATCTTTGAGGAGCAGTCGTTGATATTTAAAAATAGGTTTTTGGAAAAACAATATAAAGAAGAAGATCTGAATCATGCTTTAGAAAAAGTGGTAGAGATAGATAGAGTAACTTTATTAGAAGAAAAAAAGAATAAGAAGAAAGAATGCAAAGGATAAAATACCAATCATTTTTCCTTTTAATGCGGGTCATAATGATTTAAAGACAAATCATTAGGAAACATTGGGACATTCTCAAAGAAGACAAATTGTTATACAATGAAATTACAGAAAAATCACAAACAATATTCTCAAAAGCACAAAATCTAGGAACCAAGATTGCCCCAAGTATTAGAAAAAGAGAGATGAAAACAGAAGGATGGATACAAGGAAGCAGGGGATTTTTCAAGTACGGCGGATGCATGGGCTGTAAAACATGTAAGAAAAATCAAAATATCAAGTTTTTTTAGCCCACAGTGACCGGTCAGAAATTTGAGATAAGACAAGTTATTACCTGCATTACAAAAGGAGTTATCTATTTAGTACAATGCAGCTGTGGGAAACAATATATAGGACGAACGAAAAGACATTTGAAAGACCGTGTATGTGAACATATGCATAATATTAAGATATAGAACTTGAAACATAGTCTTTCTGCTCACATGTCCAAGTGTAGACAGTTTGATCTCAATTCGGTATATTTTCATGGTATAGACATTGTAATGAAAAATTGGAGAGGTGGAAATTATATCAATGAGATGTCGAAATGCGAAACTGAGTGGATTTACCAGATACAGTCTTTACAACCATTAGGTCTTAATGCAGAGGTGGAAATCTTTGATTTTTTCTAAAAAGGGCAAGTTCTATCTTTAATTTCTGCCAGGAATGGAATGAATGATATTTTCTACCAAGTATTTGATTATGAAGTATTTATATTAGACACATTGGAAATTACATAAACTAATAATAGCATTCCCATTATGTTTTCCATGTGTTTTTTAAGAATATGTTATTTGCACAATATGATTTTTGTTTTTATATGTGATTGAGGATATATATGGAGCATATAGTATACCCTATAATGTCCTAGAACTTAGACTTGTCTTATTTGGAGTAGATATGTGTATGTGTGTATATATGCATATATATATATATATATATATATATATATATATATATGTATATATATATATATATATATATGTGTGTGTGTTTGTGTGCGTATACATATGTGTTTCCATTCTAGAGAAGTAAAATGGTAAGACTTTGGGATGACAGATTTAGTCTTTAGTATATGGTTGGGAGTAATGCTTTACATGCCCATTTGGGATACTTATCTATGAGGAGATGAATGAGATACATATAGAATTTGCAGAAGTAATGTTTAGTTTGATATTATTTGTGGATTAACATGGATTTGTATCCCAACAGGCATGTAATGTGAACGTGCAGCGTATATTGCAATGGAGATATATTATTTAAAAACAATATATATATATATCAGTACAGATATGTTTTCAATATGCTGATTCCCAGGCAGTATTGATTGACAAGTACCGTCAAGGAAGGAGGAGTTATGTTGAGTTTAAAAGGAAGATAGATAACTCCAGTGCTATCACTATTTACTCCCTGAGGAAGAAGTTGTGAGGACTTTGAAATGCGTTGGAGGGCGACCTTTAAGCAATATAGCTGATGTTATGTTACTATCAATTGGGTGATAAGCGTGAATGATTTATGTCACCAACTTTGCACCTGAGTTACACGGCACCAATATTGACTTCCGGAAGCGGAGGAGATTTGCTTGCATTGAGGAAGCAGTGGCAGGTGTGTCACGAGACTCTTGGCAGCGTGTATAGTCTATGTAAGAAGATAGCAAAAAGAAGCGATCACCGGAATCCGTCACAAACCATACAGAATGTAAGGACAAGTATGCTTAAGGAAGATTGTGGAGGGAACTACCACACAGGGGAGGGCTGGCTAATTCCAGCCTGGGGGGCAGGTACAATCAAGTGGCCCATTTTACTTATCGTTCTAGCCCTCTGTACTAGACCACCTCCGTTTGTTTATTTTATTATTGTTGCAATAATATGACAATCCAATTATTAACTGTGAATTATTTTTAATATTTGATCTAATTATTTTTGAGATATCATGCTTACAATTGAAATGAAGCAACACTACTAATGCCACAGAGATTACAATTGCAATGGACCTACGCTAATGATGCCTCAGAGCTTACAATTGAAATGGAGGTATAGCGGTACCCCATAGCTTTCTATTGAAATGTCTCCACACTAGTTATGTCACGGAGCTTACATTTGAAACGGCACTACACAAGGTATACCACAGAGCTTACAACTGAAGTGAAGCTACACTAGTGATAGCACACAGCTTTCAATTGAAATGTAGTTAAACTAATGATACCACAGAGCTTACAATTGAAATGGAGATAGACTAGTCATGCCACAATGCTTACAACCGGAATGGAGCTAAACAATTGATAGCACAGCTCTTACAATTGAAATGAAGCTACACCAGTGATACCACAGAGCTTCCAGCTGAAATTGAGCTACACTAGTGATACCACAGAGCTTTCGGTTGAAACCAAGCTACACTAGTGATACCACAGAGCTTTTGGTTGAAACCAAGGAATGACAAAATGGGGAAGAAAGCAAGAGTGAGGAATAAAGGTAAGGGGGAGAAGTGTGCGTGTGAGAGATAGAGGCAATAAGTAGAGTGTACAGTAGGAGAGAGGGGGGCATGGGGAACCAGACACCACACATTACATGAACAATCTGAATGCCAGACCAATGTCCAACACAAAAATGCCTCTGACACCCCTCTGACACTAAGAGTAAATTAATTTAACCCCCTGAATGACAGGGGACTGGCATTTTCTTAGCACTCAAACAGTTTTTGCTATGCAAAAAGGATGTTTGACCTGTGGCTCTCCAGCAACTGTTTAACCACAGCTAAAATAATCCCCTGGCTAATTGGGGTTGGAGTGTAACATTTGAACATCAGTATAATACATAGCAATAACTCTTTGAGTACCAAAGGGGTGTTCAAACCTCTGGCACTCAAAGGGGTAAAGTGGAATAATTGTAAGTGCCAGAGGTGTGTCCAGCACATACAAATCCTTACATTTACCTGGCACTCAAAGGGTAATCACTTTAGTACTTTGGGTGCCAGTGGTTGTGGCATCCTCTTGGTACTCAAGAGCTGCTTCTATATAAACTGGTTATGTGTGTTCAAGCTGCGTCTCTTTGTGCATTAACTCTTTGAATGCCAGATGGGTTTCCAATGCCTTGCTTTTCCAGTACATTTATCAAAACACCTTTCTCTCAGTCACTAATGAGTTTAACCCTTTCAGTGCTACCCCCTAGCACTGGACATCCCTCTTGCAATGAAAGGGTTAAAATAAAAATGGGATCTTTTTCAGTACTATAGTGACCTGGGCAATGGGAGCTATTTGACCTGTTAAATGCATATGAAGAACAGATTGGCCACAGAAAACTTTTAGCATTGGTGCTGGCCAGTGGAGTAGGTGAGTGCAGAGTGTGCGCAGTAGCAGCAGGCAGCAAATTCACTCACTGGACTCACATGCTTCTCACATGATTCAATCTGTGGGAATGCTGGGAAGCTTACCGCACTCACAGTAGAGAGTAGGAGGGGCTTAGTGGGAAAAAATTGCCCACATTGCCCAAGGCCCTCCTTCTCTGCTTGCTGGGCCTGGGACACCAGTCACTCTTGTCCTATTTGATGCCAGCCCTAGTTGGAGGGTGTGTAAGTGCTGGGCTGCTCCCCATGCAAACTACACCACTGCTTTACAGCAGCAAGAGGGAACCTGCCCCTGACTGTGGGAACCCAGTTGTGATCTCAGCATTCATAGAGAAACAGCTGTACTTATTAATTTAATGGAACATTAATGTCCCATGCATTTTTTTTGTAGAGGATAAAAAATAAACTCAATGGCACAAATCCTATCTCTCAAACGGCTATGGTTTGAGAGATATTTGCATTGAAAGTTCCCCCTCCCTCCCCTTCTTCTGACGTCAGCATCTAGCTGACAGCAGGAGATCCCTGTCTGGGGACCAGCCTGCGGCTCTGGTTTGCAAGCACACTTTGTAGACAGTTCCAATGAAGTAATTATTTTCCAATAACGCGATTTCAGCTCTACTGAAGAGCCTCCTCTAGTCGGCCGACTTGAATCTCCTGCTGTCAGCTTTACAGCTGACATCAGGAGAAGGGGAGGGAGGGGGAACTTTGAATGCCTATATCTATCACCCCATAGCGGTTTGAGAGATAGGATTTGTGCCATTGAGTTTATTTTTTTATCCTCTACAAAACTATAAAAAAAATTATGGGACATTACTGCCCCTTTAATCCCCTGGATGCTAAACAAGCCTACAAAGTATTACAGAGGGGTTAAGGTGGCCCACTACTTTATACATTAGCACATGGTCCACCATGTGGTCTAACACAAATTAACACACAAGCTTACCCACATTATATTTAAAAACCGAAGTACTAAGATGTTAAGGTATATTAATGCTTATTTTGAAAACATATGCTGAGTAAAACAAAGGTAAGCCCACTTCTAGTAGATGCAGCTGTAAAATGTGATTGCTGCTTTTCCTTGTGTCCTAGGATGTGTGCAGTATTTTATATTGCATTCCCATGCCAGTGGGGAACTGCAGACACTAATTTTATTGCCACTACTCCTCAAAAGCACTGTAACAAGATGCTATTATATGCCAAACTGGGGTAACAGGTAATTGCCCCTACTCTTGAATGTGCCCGTTCAGTGCATTCCATACATATTTCATGATGAAATACAGATTATAATAATTGTATTATATCCAGGAGTTTCATTTACTTACTGGACCAAAAGTTCAAGTTGGGTGCTGCCGGGCTAGGAGCACAGTCTTCATCTAATTCTATGCCTGGCCTGGCTGCTCTGACTCTCAGAATCAGATCCTCATACATAGCGAGTGTGCAAGTGAGAACATCTCTACATTTATATAATAAATACTTAATAAATGTGTTATTTTAGGAGATAACAATCCCCACTTTATTCTAAAACCTTTATTAGATACGAAGCCAGGTAACATATAGCATATGCAGTTTTAGATTTGGTAATCCACAAGCCCATAGAGCCATATGCACAAGGAAAAATGGAACAATTCTGGAGCAAGCCAATTGAACCATGGAAATGCCCATTGATTTAAATGGGGCTTTTAACCCCTTGAATGTGAGTGAATGAATGCTAGCTTCACAATGCATTACAGACCTCTATGACCATCAAGGGTCAAAATACCTATTTAAATAAAATTTAATTATTATTTGTTCCCTATGGTATAGTTATTTTACCCCAGAAGTATTACACTTTTCTTTTACAATTGAGGATGGGTTTCATACTAAGAAACAATGCTCTTACTTACTGTACCTACTAAATGATCCTTATAAAAGCTAATGCAGATTGTTACATTGTACATGACTTATAACTTTATGCAGAAGGCACAAGATGGACAATTCTGGGACAAACCAACTGAACCATGAAAGGGATGGAAATTCCCTTGAGTGCTAGAGAAGCAATGTGTTGGAAGCCTCTTTCATTCAAGGGGAAAAAAGCCCAATTGAAAGCAATGGGAATTTTAGGATTGTTTACTCCTATGGTGTAGATGGTTTGCTCCAGAATTGCTTTGTTTTTGTGCAGTAATTATATATTTTTTCTAAAAGATACTCTGGGATCTCACTGGTGCCTGACTCACTTCTAAACTGAACAGGGGCTCACTCTGTTTATGCCATAATATATGCCAAACTGGGGCAGCAAATAATTACCCCTGCTCTTGAACTTTTCCATTTAGTTTGTTCATACATACTGAATATGAACTACAGATTATAAGGACTGAATTATAGCCAGGTGTTTCACTTACTTGCTGGACCAAAAGATCAAGTTGGGTGCCACTGAGCTTGATGAGTCACATTCAGCAAATTTTAAACCTGGCCTTGCTGCTCTCTGGGTCAGCTCCGAGTACACAACAAGAGAGAGCAAGCAATGACATCAGGCATCCAGTGAATTACCACACACCACCCCCTAGAGGTAATGGCTGGTGTTTCAAGTGCTGGGCAAAACATCAAGAGGTGTTGGTCTCTCGTCTCGGTCTCTCGTAATGTGGTGCACTTAACCCTTTGAGGATCAGAGGTGCTTGCAGCACATTAGTTCGCAAGGAGCACACCTCTGGTCCTGAATAGTTTTTGCTAATTAAAAGTTAAGATATCAGCCATAAAGCAGCCTCAAAGGACTGGCCCATAAATGTGATTGAACCAGTGGCCCGGGGGGCAATTGCCCCCCTGCCCCCCAGGCCAGCCCGCCCCTGCTACCACAGTAAAGTTTGGAGCAAATTTAAATCTGGCGGGGGTAGATCGAAGGAAAGAAGAGAGGATTGGTGAGATCGTTCCCATATATATATATATATATATATATATATATATATATATATATATATATGTGTGTATACAAACTAGCCAGTGAAGAACATAATTGTGCTTTTTCTTTATGCTATCCATTTACTTACTAGAGTTGGAGTAAAAATAGAATTGACAACAATAGTGAGGTTATTGAATCATATTGTTGTCTGATATACAATGTGATATATATGTGTATATATATATATATATATATATATATATATATATATATATAAAATAGAGTGGCACTATGCGATATCTAAGCGATAGGGTATTATTATAGATAATACCCTATCTATAACCAAACATCTGGGAATTGTATACTTTACAATTAAAAGGACTACTGTACTGCTTAGGACATCAGTATCAAGTATAGATAACCTTTTACTGATTTTTACGCTCAATAGTTTTTTAGAATTATCTGGGCGCATACATATTTTATTTTTACTTTTTGTGTGTTTTGGAGCATCCATTGTATATATAATATAGGACCCGTGAAACTAGCGAGATTTATTTCCCTGATTTTTCGGTATCCTAAATTTGCACGTGGTAGCAATTTATTACTATCTGTGGGAAGATAGCATTACAATGTTGATTATGGGTGTGTTTGATTACATCTAGATACTTGTGTCATATTATTGTTTGGGAACTACTGAGACCTTTTTTCTTCTATGTGGATTTAGGGTCACAATATATTATTTTCCCATCATTCATTTTTCTTTTACTTAGGTGTTAAACAGGTTTTATACATCTGTTTGTGGTATTTGTCCATTTTAGTTACTGTGCATATGGACGCACAATGCACAGTTGAAGATAATAAATTATCTTTATGTGAATGTGTCTCATAAGGTTGTAGTTTCTATAATATTTTTCCAAATATTATTACTATTTGTATTCTTGCATTTGGACTGTTTATAACCAGGTGTGAATATCTCAGTTTTCCGAGCGTTGATTGTTAGATTATATAAAGTTGTAGAATGTATCTATAGGAGACCCTGATCCAATACCAAAAGATCCGCAATTACCGATTTTGAAAGAGAGACATCATATGTGTCATTCGAAGTAATACAAGTGTGAGGATTATAAGACAAGAACAGGAAATTGGCAAGTCATCACAGTGAGAGAGTATCTAAAAGGACGGGAGATCAATAAATCGTAATGGAGGGAAGCCGATAAGAAGGACGGGAGGTCAGTGAATAGTCACGGTGAGAGCGTGACGGGAAGGGACAGTGACCTGGAAACAGAGGTGACTGTTATATATACTCTCATTATAAAAATAATATTATTTGCCTGAAAAAGGTAAAAGCCAGGGTTTACTTTTTTCTAATACCGCTTACTACACAACTCTCATGATAAGGTAGCACAACAGAGATAATTATTAGAGACCCCAGTAACATATGTACAAAATAACTTTATTGTATCAGTCTTATTTAGATTACAGCTATTCAACAAGGTCACATACCCATTACTATAGACCTACCCGCTATAGTCTACCATTTTTCAGCACCAAAGACCTGCCCGCAATTGATCAACACAATTAGCAACGCAAGAGTTAATTTTTACATCTATCATGTTGCCTTTAAGAACGTTACCCTTAAATAGGCTATATGAACACTATTGCCATTCAACAAAGGAATGATGTAAACATATACTGAGAAATAACAAACAATTAATCGGAATAATTACCCAATTGGGGAGGTATTACGGATTTCTGGATAAGTAGAAATAACTGAATATTACACAATTTTTTTCGGGGGATTCCTATAGGTTTTATGTATATGGACGCTTTTTTATATTTATTTTTATTTGAATTTTTATACTATTTTTTAGCTCAGGAGCTAGAGTATATATTGTTTTAATTGATATATAAAGTGTCCTATTATTTGTATTAATATTCACTGAATAATTTAGAATTGTGTGAAGAATCTACAGTATTAACAATAAATATAGTTTTTTATTATGGTGAACAGTAGCGCTCTCCATCTTTGTAGATATTGTAGTTGTTTTTGGGCCATCTACACTGACAGGCCCAGGATTGAAGTGATATTGATCACTGTGATTTTATTTGATTTGTTTTGTATATATTGCGATCCACCATTGCCAAATACGAGGTGCCGTGATCACACATTGTGGTAACAAATATATATATTTTTTATATATATATATATATATATATATATATATATATATATATATATATATATAAAAGAATAAGCCTCATTGCATAATTTATGGTACCCCACACACAGAACATAATTTATGTCTCCTCAGAAAAGAAACTCGCATTGAACAGAATGTCTCATTACATAATTTATGTCTCATTAGGAGGCACAACTCCCATTGGGTGATTCAATGGGGACTTTACTGCTCCCATTGGGTGATTCAATGGGGGCGTGTTTATCATACAGGGAGTTGGCCCACCCCCTCCAGCCCTCCCACCACTATCCAACTGACAAAAAAAATATAGCTGCCACTCGCTCCTGACGTAGGGGATATCAATAACTTCTCACTCAGGATCATGACCCCACAAACACGCTGTTTCACCACCCATAGATAATTGTAACCCTCCATACACTCTGTTTCAGTACGAGGGTGTAATGTTTCCATAAAATACAAACTCAGGGATAAAATTAATAACAACTCTTTTATCTATCGCTTTTCATCCCTTCAGTCACCTCACTAACTGTTTTCAACTGTCACTCCTCCACTTCCTGCTTCCTGATTCCCGCCCTTTCTCCTTAAAGGGAGAGAGATGTTTTGCTGTATGTTACAGAGGGCAAGCCTCAAACACCACTTTATATTTGTTCCCTCAGCATATTGCTACGCTGCCTCAACTGAAGAGCCACCCAGGGCCGTCCCAACACATTGTGCTGCCTGGGTCCAAGGATGAAATGCTGCCCCCCCAAACTACACCCACCAAAACACGCCCATATGGCTGCTCTAAGCAAATTTAACTCTTTGAGTGCAGGGGTATGCAGTGCATTGCAATGCGCTGCATACCCCTCTGGCACACTAAGGGTTAAGCCCCAGGTCTTTCAAAGCTAACCAATTCCCCTGGTTACATTCCCTGTGCAGTTAGTATAATGTGAAGACAAATGGAAGAACTGCACATTTTAGATGATAGTTTAAAACTGTCCATTTTTTTTTGCAATTGCAGCAGTGTTAGACAGCAATCTTTCACATAGGACACCACTTTAACCCTTTCATAACCAGGGATGTCTGCTTCTGTACTCAAAGGGTTAGAATTCTCTGCTCCTGTACTCAAAGGGTTATAAAATCTAACAGTACAGGAGCAGACATCCCTGGTTATGAAATTGTTAAAGTGGTGTCCTGTGTGAAAGATTGCTATCTAACTCTGCTGCAGATTTTAAAAAAACGGACAGTTATAAAATGCCACCCATGTCTCTTTCTCTCCCTCCCTCCATGCCACCCATGTCTCTCTCTCTCTCCATGTCACCCATGTCTCTCTCTCTCCCTCCCTCCATGCCACCCATGTCTCTCTCTCTCCCTCCATGCCACCCATGTCTGTCTCTCTCTCTCCCTCCATGTCACCCATGCCTGTCTCTCTCTCTCCCTCCATGTCACCCATGTCCATACCTGGGAACTCTCAGGATTTGACCCTGAGACTCAGGGTTTTGACCCAAATCTCAGGGTCTCAGGGTGAAGGGCCAAATTCTCAGGGTGAGAGAGGTCTGTGTCACCTACTATATGAATTTCCCCAATCAAATGTTTCCTTAGCCTCTAAACTGGTGCCATTAGTACCAGAAAGACAGTGGGAGATGTCCTTCTTGTCTTGTTTGTGTTCAGGCAGTGAGTTATTCAAACTGTAGCATGTTAAAGGTCCCTCGCACACGGACCGGAGCACCTCTGTGTTAGAGCAAGCAGGCACATATCGCATAAAATCTACATTATGGGAAGCTTTAAGGGTTAATATTTCAAAGATCTCAGGGTCAGCTCATCTTGAAAGTTCCCAGGTATGCCCATGTCTCTCTCTCTCCCTCCATGTCACCCATGTCTCTCTCTCTCCCTCCATGCCACCCATGTCTCTCTCTCTCCCTCCATGCCACCCATGTCTCTCTCTCTCTCTCCCTCCATGCCACCCATGTCTCTCTCTCTCGCTCTCTCCCTCCATGCCACCCATGTCTCTCTCTCTCCCTCCATGCCACCCATGTCTCTCTCTCCCTCCATGCCACCCATGTCTGTCTCTCTCTCTCCCTCCCTCCATCCCACCCATGTCTGTCTCTCTCTTCACCATGTCATACATGTGTCTCTCCTCTCCCCATGTGTCTCTTTGCCACGTATCTTCTCCTCTTTTGTCTTTCTCTCCTCCATGTCTGTCTGTCTCTCTCCTCTTCCAACCTCTGTCTGTCTCCCTTCTCCCTCCATATGCCACAACCAGTTTGCCCATTAAATATGCCACTGCCAGATGCCAATTAAAACATGCCCCAGCACCCATATTGCTGACCCAGGACTTACCTCAGCACCCCAGAACATACCCCATTGCCCACCCAGGACTTACCCCAGCACCCCAGGACATGCCCCATTGCCCACCCAGGACGTACCCCAGCACCCCAGGACATGCCCACCCAGGACTTACCCCAGCATATGCCCCATTGCCCACCCAGGACATACCCAGCACCCCAGGACATGCCCCATTGCCCATCCAGGACTTACCCCAGCACCCCAGGACATGCCCCATTGCCCATCCAGTACTTACCCCAGCACCCCAGGACATGACCCATTGCCCACCCAGGACTTACCCCAGCACATACCCCACTGCCCACCCAGGACGTACCCCAGCACCCCAGGACATGCCCACCCAGGACTTACCCCAGCACATGCCCCATTGCCCACCCATGACGTACCCCAGCCCCCAGGACATGCCCCATTGCCCATCCAGGACTTGCCCCAGCACCCCAGGACATGCCCTATTGCCCACCAGAGGACTTACCCCAGCACCCCAGGACATGCCCCACTGCCCACCCAGGACTTACCCCAGGACATGCCCCATTGCCCACCCAGGACATACCCCAGCACCCCAGGACATGCCCACCCAGGACTTACCCCAGCACCCCAAGACATGCCCCATTGCCCACCCAGGACTTACCCTTGCCAGCACCCACAGTTGTCCAGCTCCCTGGTGTCTAATGGCAGGCAGCTTGATCCTCCCATGCTGCCTCTCACACTCCCCACGTCGTCTGATGTCTGAACACCAGCAGGTCACGTGAGTCCTGGCGCTCTGACCTCAGTACAGCACGGGGAGTGAGAGAGGCAACATGGGAGGATGTTTGTGCGCAAGCTGACAGCCCGCCCACAGAGTGGCTGTTAAGTCAGCGCCTCTGTCAGCAAGCTTTTTTTTTTTGCAGGAGACACCCTGCCAAGCGCGCCTGCTGTGACAGTGATTAGTCTGGCTCAGCCTCAGTCAGGCTGACAGACTGAGACTGAGCCACACTAATTACTGTCACAGCAGGCGCACCGCTCGCAGGAGGGAGTCAAAACTCTTTGTCCTGTGCCGTGTGGACACAGACCTGGCTGACATACAGTGGGCGGCAAATTGCCGCCCCAGTCAAAATGCCGCCTGGGTCCATAGACCCACCGGGACCCATGTTAGGGCCGGCCCTGGAGCTACCGTGTGTTATATTCCTATGTTACCATAACTTAACCCTTTGAGTGCCAGCTTTGCAATGCGTTGCGTACCCCTCTGCCACTCAAAGGGTTAAGTAAGGAGGAGTCACTGCTCCCATTGGGTGATTCAATGGGGGAGTGATTTAAATCATGCAGGGAGTTGGCCTGCCCCCACTATCCAGCCCGCCCACCACTATCCAAGTAACTGAAAAAACAAAATGGCTGCCACTCGCTCCTACACCACAGACACAAACACATCAGCCAAAAAACACACACACTCTCACTCACACATTCTCACTTTTATACACCCTCTCACTCACACACTCTCACTTTCATACACCCTCTCACTCACACTCTCACTCACACATTCTCACACATTCTCACTCAATCATACACACTCACTAACTCACTCACTAACTCACTCACGCAATCACTCACACGCAATCACTCACACACACTCACTCACACGCACTCAATCACAAGCACTCGCACTCACTCACACGCACTCACACACACTCACTCACGCACTCACTCACACCCTGGGAGCCAGCACGATCCACCTTCCACCATAGTCTTACTCACACTCACTCACACCCCGGGAGCCAGCACGATCCACCTTCTACCATAGTATGTGCAATTACCACATGCATTTCAACTACATGAATGAATGCCACTCACTCACACACACACTCACACCCCAGGAGCCAGCACGATCCACCTTCCACCATAGCATGTGCAATCACCACATGCATTTCAACTATATGAATGAATGCCACAGTGGAGGCATAAGTACAAACACAAGCTCATTACAATGACACATAAGTCACCCCCTTATGACTCACTTCTGTGTGTGTGTGTCTCTGTATGTGCCTGTGTGTTCCTCACTGTGTGTGTTGCATGTCTGTATCACACTCTATGTGTCTGCATGTTGTGCATTGCATGTATGTGTGTATGACTGTGTCGCTCTTTACGCATCTTTATGCAGAGACACACACGCAAATGCACACGCATGCACTGTGTGTGTTTGTCTTGCATCCATGTGTGTGCATTAATTCCCTATATATCCTGACGGGCAACGCCGTCCCACATCGCTAGTATATATATAAAAGAATAAGCCTCATTGCATAATTTATGGTACCTCACACACAGAACATAATTTATATCTCCTCAGAAAACAAACACACATTCAACAGAATGCCTCATTACATAATTTATGTCTCATTAGGAGACACAACTCCCATTGGGTGATTCAATGGGGACATTCCTGCTCCCATTGGGTGATTCAATGGGGGCGTGTTTATCATACAGGGAGTTGGCCCACCCCCTCCAGCCCTCCCACCACTATCCAACTGACAAAAAAAATATAGCTGCCACTCTCTCCTGAAGAAGGGATATCAGTAACTTCTCCTGGTCCACTCACACTCTCACTCAGGATCATGACCCCACAAACACACTGTTTCACCTCCCACAGATAACTGTAATCCTCCATACACTGTGTCACCTCCCACAGATAACTGTAACCCTCCATACACTGTGTCACCTCCCACAGATAACTGTAACCCTCCATACACACTGTGTCACCTCCCACAGATAACTGTAACCCTCCATACACTCTGTTTCAGTACAAGGGTGTAATGTTTCCATAAAATACAAACTCAGGGATAAACTTACAGGGATAGTAATTAGTGATGATCGAGCACCCCGATGCTCGGGTGTTCGGGTGCTCTGGCCGAGCGCCCCCGGAGGCTCGAGTGCTCGGCCGAGCACCCGAGCCCCATTGAAGTCAATGGGAGGACTCGAGCATTACACCAGGCACCCCCTGCTCTGATGAGGGGAGGGTGCCTGGTTCATAGGAAAAGGTCAGAAAATGATGGAAACACCACAGAAATGGTTCAGGGACAGCATAGGGAGGATGTCTGGATGCATCTTGGACTCCAACGTCGCTGCTGGGAACGATGTTTCGCCCGTAGTACGCCATTTTTACAGACTGACCGTAAAACACACAAAAAGGAAGATAAAAACGATTTTAGGCGAAAAATTGTTACCAAACAGTATTTGCTGTATATTTACTTGAACTATCAGGATCACGTCCACTTCCCCGTCCCTTTTTACCCGCCTTCTTCATATTAAACGGAATATATGCCGGTAATCTGCGGCTAGGCACACGAAACAGAATGTGACGCTAATCTGCGGCTAGGCACACTAAACAATATGTGACGCTAATCTGCGGCTAGGCACACGAAACAATATGTGACTTTAATCTGCGGCTAGGCACACTAAACAATATGTGACGCTAATCTGCGGCTAGGCACACGAAACAGAATGTGACGCTAATCTGCGGCTAGGCACACGAAACAGAATGTGACGCTAATCTGCGGCTAGGCACAGTGAACGGAATATGTGACGTTAATTTGTGAATTTGCACACTAAACAGAATGTGACAATAATCTATGGCTAGGCACACGTTTAAAATGGCCCTTTTTGTCGCTGCGTTGTAAAATCATTGGCCCTGTGCACCTAACAGAATATGTCAGCTTGTCACTGCACTGTGAAATATTTGTCCCTGTGCACCTAGTACAATGTCACCTTAGAACATGTCCCCCCCCACAAAAAAATGAAATTCTGCCACCCCCAAAAAAAATTAAATGCTGCCCCCACACACAACAGTCCTAAAAAGGACTTTTGGGTCTTGAAAGAGTTTCAACAATTTTATTCTCCCTACACTGACTTCCTGTGCATCTAGTATTATATGTCACCTTATAAATATCTCCCCCCACAAAAAAAAGGAAATTGTGCCCCCCCAAACAAAATATAAATGCTGCCCCCACACACAACAGTCCTAAAAAGGACTTTTGGGTCTTGAAAGAGTTTCAACAATTTTATTCTCCCTACACTGACTTCCTGTGCATCTAGTATTATATGTCACCTTATAAATATCCCCCCCCACAAAAAAAAGGAAATTGTGCCCCCCCAAACAAAATATAAATGCTGCTCCCACACACAACAGTCCTAAAAAGGACTTTTGGGTCTTGAAAGAGTTTCAACAATTTTATTCTCCCTGCACTGACTTCCTGTGCATCTAGTATTATATGTCACCTTATAAATATCCCCCCCCCACAAAAAAAAGGAAATTGTGCCCCCCCAAACAAAATATAAATGCTGCCCCCACACACAACAGTCCTAAAAAGGACTTTTGGGTCTTGAAAGAGTTTCAACAATTTTATTCTCCCTACACTGACTTTCCCTGCCTAAGCGCATCTCTCCCTGGCTAAGAATGAGCCGAACTCGCGCGTCGGGTGCTATACAGCACCCGATCACGGGTTCTGGCCAGCCAATCAGTGTAATGCCAGCAGCCAACATGGCTGCTGGCATTACACTGATGTCAGAGCCTCACCGCACGTTTATTGGCTGCGCAGCAGCTGCGAAACGTGCGGGGAGGAGACCCGAACATGGCGGGCGAGCACATGCGGTACTCGTACGAGTACCGCCATGTGCCGAGCAGAGCGATGCTCGAGCCGAACCGAGCTTTGGCCGAGCATGCTCGCTCATCACTAATAGTAATACTTCGTTTTAACTTTATTTTATTTTGTAGGCATTAAAAAAACATGAAGAATGATATAAGTCTTATCTCTCAAACCTTTATGGTTTATGAGATATTCACAAGCAAAGTTTCCCCCTCCCGCCCCTTTTACCTACTGTAAACAATCTCTTCTCAGATGTGGAATGCAGTCCATAGACTGGACAGATAACAGAAGGGGACACTCTTATTCCTTTGAAAACAATGAAATCCCTGCCCCCCTTGACAAGCTTTTCAGATTTTTCCGTTATCTTAATTGAAGATTGTCCCTCTCTGCAGTCTACCTGGGCAGCTCCCTTCTGCCCTGGCTGAAAAGTGTTACATCAGTAAAAGGGGCGGGAGGGGGACACTTTGCTTGTGAATATCTCTTAAACCATAAAGGTTTGGGAGATAAGACTTATATGATTATTCATGTTTTTTTAATGCCTACAAAATAAAATAAAGTTAAAATGAAGTATAACTATCCCTTTAATAGCAACTCTTTTATTTAACTCTTTTCATTTATTCAGTCACCTCACTGTCTGTTTTCAACTGTCACTCCTCCACTTCCTGCTTCCTGATTCCCGCCCTTTCTCCTTAAAGGGAGAGAGATGCTTTGCTGTATGTTACAGAGGGCAAACCTCAAACACCACTTTCTATTTGTCCCTCAGCATATTGCTACGTTGCCTCAACTGAAGAGCCACTGTGTGTTATATTGCTGTTACCTCAGCTTAAGTAAGGAGTTACTGTTCCCATTGGGTGATTCAATGAAGGAGTGATTTAAATCATTCAGGGAGTTGGCCTGTCCCCACTATCCAGCCCGCCCACCACTATCCAAGTGACTGAAAAAACAAAATGTCTGCAACTCGCTCCTACACCACAGACTCACACACAAGCAACACACACACACACAAACCACACACACACACACAAGCCACACACACACACAGAGTCCCCAGGGGTCCCTCCACCAACCTGAGACACACAATGAGCTGATCCAACAAAGAGAGGGCGGGATCGGCTCCAGTGTACCTTCATTTCTGGTATCCGCAACACAACAATGCTTTTGGCTCCTGGTGCACAATGTGCTTCTGCTGCAGGAAGCCCAGCTGCTTCATGTAGCTCGGAGGCAGGCAGGCCCAGTACCAGATCCTTCATGTTCCCCCTTCATGAAGCACAACACTTCACCCCGCAACAGCCCGGTCATGCGGCCCTTCAAGGAGCTCTCTACAAGCAGCAGCTGGATGCGGCTATTACCCGTGGCTGAGGGGCTGGAGACAGACCATGCTGGGGCCACTCTGTAGTACACACTCTTACACACAAGCTTCTTCACCGCCGCTCTCTGCCTGCTGTCACACACCTGCATTGTGTAAGTACCCTTGCACAAAAAATATACATGCCGCACTATAGTTGCTCCAACAACACACACCATCCCTGCTCCAACCACACACACCATCCCTCCTCAGTTCCCGCTCTTGGTGCCCGGGCTGCGTCCCTAGTAACGCTCTTGGCCGAGGCCTGGGGCAGGAGGTGTCTTCCTGGCCAGGGAGCCGGGCCGGCGGTTGTCTGGCAGCCTCTGAGTGTGCATGTACAGAGTCCACTTCAGGGACTGTGGACTCGCTACATGCTGGGATAGCTGGTTAACCCTTCCAGTGCCAGAGGATTAAGCAACACAATAAGCAATGCCTTGCCTAGCCCTCTGGCACTTACAGGACCGTAATAATATCTGTATGTGTGTGTGTGTGTGTGTTTACGCATGTATGTACGTGTGTATGTATGATCAATGTCTGTATATGTCACTGTATCTGTGTGTCTGTGTATGTGTGCAATATGATTCTTTCTGCTTCACACAGTACACAAGAAAACATCATCAGTCAATACAGCTAAATGAAATGTACAATACAAACAAACACAAAAAATTCTTACAAAATACCTTCAACATGCCACCTACAACATTTCAAACAAAAAATGCTACATAACACATACCCTACTACAATGATGGGCAACACCATCACATATTGATAGTATATATATATATATATATATATATAGAGAGAGAGAGAGAGAGAGAGAGAGAGAAAATAACTTTCAGTTGATGGTGGCACAGTATGGCATTTTATGATAATTAGTTTGTGTTCTGTCATTTTTACTAAGAATGAAGCTAGGCAAAGCCCACACACTGGAGCATGTATAATGGCACAGAGAGATCTAATTATAGCCCCAGAAAGAACTACTTACATTCTGTAAAGGGAATTATAATAAAGGAATAAACGTTAATTTCTTAAAAAAATATTTATTTTTAGAAAAATATCCAGTACAACATATAGACAGCTTATAAGTGTCTGTAAAACAAATGACATGCCTACTATAAACATCACCTAAAGAGGTTCTTGTTGCTGTCCTTCATTAACCCTTTGAGAGCCAGAGAGGTATCCAATGCATTGCGTTATATGAGCGCATCTGGTTGAAGTTTAAATTTTGATTCATATTTTCCTTGACCACAATATTTATGATTAAGTCTTATTCACATTTGGTTATATGAGAATGAAGTGCTAGATCTGATAACTTAGCTGAGTTGAGTATTTATAAGAAGTATTGCACAGAACTCCTTCACGGTGGGAAATAAATGAAGTTCACACTTGGAAAATATGCACAAAGAAAACGTGGATTCATTCTGGGTGGTATGGAAGAAAGAAACATCGGTGAATTGTTTCACTTACTGATTTGGAGGACTTGGAAAAAAAATCCATTTTCATCCAAATCAATTAGGTGTCAGCTTCCTGAAAACTATCTCTGTGCAGAATGTATAAGAACAGAGGTTAACAAAAAGCTTGTATGATATAAATAAGAAGGAAGGAAACTGCTGAGAAAAATGCAGAAGATCCAAAACCAGAGGAGTAACCGCAAAACGAATAGTCAGAGACAAAGCCAAGGTCAGGGGATGGCAGCTATGGTTCATAAGCGAAAAAGGAGGCCAAAAGCTCAGGGGCAGGCAGACTAGGTTCCAGAATGAGTAGACAGGCCAATTTCAGGGCTGGTTGAAGACTGCAGCTTAAAAAAGGCAAGGCAAAGGGTTAAAAACCTTAGAGATGCGAGAGGAGAGCAGAGCAGAGCAGAGTGAAACGCTAAGAGCTTGACAAGGGAGTGCCGAGACTCAGGCAGTGCGAGTTTATATATGCCAAAGGATGTACTGACATCACAATGCATGATGTGATAAACTAGGAAGAGCCGCAAGTACATATCGCATGTGTAAACCAGCCGGTACCCGGATCACAACAAATTCCCCCATCCTATGGATGCCCTCCAGACAGATACAGGACCTGGACGATCAGGGTGAGCCAGATGGAACTACCGCAGACATGGTGGAGCGTGGAGCTTGCTGACAGGCTCCCAGGAACTGTCCTCAGGTCCGTAGCCTTTCAAAAGCACCAGGTATTCCAGGCATCCTCTACGGAGACACAAGTCCAAGATCTGGTGCACTTCATATTCTTCAGATCCGTCTACAAGAAGAGGAGGAGGGCAAGGTGGATATGGATATCCGGAAATGGGTTAGGTATCCAGGGTTTGAGATGGAACACATGAAATGTTGGATAAATGCAGTGGTAGAGACCAGGAACCAGACACACACAAAAAAATATAAAATGCAAAACACCTTTATTAAGGTAGCAAGAAACAAAACAGAATGGTGACTCAGAAGCATAAACCAAAAGGCAAGTCGGGGTCAGAAACCAAGGCGGGTACTCAACCAAGCCAGTGTCAGGAACACAGAAGTTAGCAATGTCAGGAACAAGCCAGGAGTCAGGAGCCAGAAGGGTTGTCAGAGGAAGCCAGGTCATACACGAATAAACAGGAGCAGGAGAATGCACAGCAACCAGCAACAACAACACAAGGACAAGGAGGAAGTGAGCCAAGCAACTTTAAATATCCTGGAAGGGGTTGGCTGATAACAGCCAGGTGAGTAATCACAGAGAGGTCAGTTGAGTCAGCCTGACCCAAGAAAGGGAAGGCAGCAGCAATTAACAGCAAAGCTCTAGAACGAGCGTCAAAATATGGAGTGGAATTCAAACTCCTCATGGCCGTCAACAGGCATTGAATGGAGTCGAGGAGTGACTGTAGTAAAACAATTACATATTTGGAGTTTCAGCAGTGAGACATGGAATGCATTGTGTAATCTCGTATTGGGGGGAGGTCTAGGGCATAGGCCTCAGGGTTCACACGTCGGAGGATACGAAAAGGTCCCACAAAACGGGGAGCCAGTTTCTGAGAGGGCACTCGGAGGTGGAGATTTGTGGAGGACAACCAGACCCTTTTCCCGACCTGGTAGGAGGGTGCGGGTAGGCATTTACGATTGGCCTGGAGCTCCTGGGATTGTTGTGAGCGTTGCAGTGTCTATTGGACCTGCACCCGTGTGGAATGGATCTGCTGGAGATAATCCTCCAGTGCCAGAATCTACCGGGGAGCGAATGAATCTGGAGGATTGAAACCCGTAATTCACCATGAAGGGAGACAGCCAGGTAGAAGCCAAGACAGCACTGTTATGAGCAAGCTCCACCCAAGGTAGCAGGTCCGACAAGTTATTCTAATGGTCTGAGATGTAGCACCACAGGAATTTCTCCAAGGCCTGATTATCCCTTTCCGCAGCCCCGTTCGATTGCGGGTGATGGGCAGAGGAGAAGGAGAGTCGGCTACACTGGTTGGAAATTATGACTTTGGGAACACTGTGTAGCTGATAGACCTCTTTGATAAAGACTTTAGCCAACTTTTTAGCAGATGGGAGTTTTTTTAATGGCATGCAGTGGATCATCTTAGAAAATTGGTCAACAACCATGAGGATGACTGTGTTCCCGTTAGACAGAGGGAGGTCGACTATTAAGTCTATGGCAAGGTGTTACCATGGCTTCTCCCCATTGGGTATGGGTTGGAGAAGGCCCACTGGAAGGTGACGGGGTGATTTAGTCTGCGCACAGACTGGACAGGCAGCAAAAAAGGCAGAAATATCTCTGTTAAGTTCTGGCCACCAGAAGAGATGGGAAACTGACCAGAGAAGCTGTTTTTTTCCGGGATGCCTTGGTAGGTAGGTATGGTAGGTTAAAAATACCTTGGTATGGAGGTTAACAGGTACAAAACAGTACCCAGAGGGAATCTCAGCAGGTGCATCTACTTGAGTGGCCCATATTTTCTCCCTGAGTGGAGATGTTATGCTGGTATGTATGGACGCCAGTACTCGGTCCTGAGAAATTATAGGACTAGGAAGACTCTCCTCTTTAGCGCCTGAGAACAGTCTAGATAGGGCATCAGCCCAGACATTTTTGGTACCCGGCAGGTCCATCTGTCCTGCCTTGGAGACAAGCTCTTAGCCTCGGACAGGTAGGTGAGGTTTTTATGATCAGTAAGGATTAGGACTGGCATGGAAGTTTACACGAGCAAACCTCCATTCTTTGAGAGTGAATATTATCGCCAGCAGCTCACGGTCAACAATTTCATATTTGCACTCTGCAGGACTTAGCTTTTGAAGAAATACCCACACACATTGAGACAGGAAGGAGCCTACTCCTGTCTCAGACGCATCAACCTCAAGTACGAATGGAAGCTCGGGTTTTGGGTATGCCAAAATGGGTGCTGCAGCAAAAGCAGCTTTTAGTGACTCAAATGCCTTGATGGCTTCTGGGGACCAGTAAGTGGAGTTATCGTCTTTTTTGGTCAAGTGGGTAAGGGGTTTTACAATCAGGGAAAAATTGCAAATAAACTTCCTATATTGGTTAGTGAACCCAAGGAAACGTTGAAGACAGTAGAGACCTACGAGTTGGGCCACTTGAGAACAGCCAAGATTTTCTCAGGGTCAATAGAGAAACCAACCTCTGAAATTACGTACCCCGAAGAAGGTGACCTGTTTGCGGTCGAACTTACACTTCTCTAATTTGCAAAATAGGTTATTTTCTATTAATCTTTGCATAACTCTGTTTACATCTGCGTAGTGACTTACATGGAGGAGGAATGGATCAGAATGTCGTCTAAGTATACCACCACTCATTGTTAGAGCATGTCCCGGAAGACAACATTTAAGAATTCTTGGAAAATCGCGGGAGCATTGCAGAGACCGAAGGACATTACAAGGTATTCGTAATGCCCACTCCTGGTGTTAAATGCGGTTTTCAATTCGTGGCTCTCCTTTCTCCATACCAAATTATACGCTCCTCGCAGGTTGAGCTTAATAAATTCCTTGGACCATTTCAATCGATCAAGTAGTTCGGTAATAAGTGGAATATGATTGAGCCCCCTGTAATCAATACAGGGTCTCAGTTCTCCACTCTTTCTTCACAAAGAAAAATCCGGCCCTGGCAGGAGAGGAGGACTTGCAGATGAACCCCCGGGACAGCTCATCCGCAACTTACTCCTCCATGGCCTTATTCTCAGTGACAGACAGAGGGTAGACTCAACCTCGAGGAGGTATGGTGCCTGGCTGCAGTTCAATGGTGCAATCATATGGGCGGTAAGGCAGGAGCTCACCAACCCTGCCCTTATAAAATACATCTCGAAACTCTTGGTACTCTTCAGGCACTGAAGAGACCAGGGATGTGGTTAGCACATTCACCACTTTCACTAGGCATGTCTTGGAACAGTTGGATGACCATGCCATGACTTCGCCCCTTTCCCAACTGAACGACAAAGGAACGGTTTTGTGGGTGACCTGCGGAGGCTGTAGGGGTCTGCCATCAATTGCCTCAATGGCAAGTGGAGTGGTATGGAGCTGCAATGGGATGGAGTGCTTCTGAACTAAAGCACTGTAGATAAAGAGACCAGCTGCACTGGAGTCAATGAGTGCCTCTAGAATAATGGAAATCTTGCCCCAAGAGAGCCCAACGGAAACTAGTGGTTTATCCTTAAGGCTAGCCGGGGGCGCAGAGACGCCACCTAAGTTCTGTCCCCTATAGAGCCTTAGGTGTGGGAGTTTCCCAGACATGTGGGGCAAGTTCGCAGTAGGTGCCCTGCCTTACCGCAGTAAAGGCACAGGCCCTCCCTCCTCCTAAAGGCCCTTTCCCCAACTGAAAGGAGGTGAACCAAAGCTGTATGGGCTCCACATCGCCTGAGGTTTCGAGACTAGGAGGCACGGGTGGAGAGGTAGGCATGGGTGGGGACAGAAATCTTGGCGCTAAATGGAATGGGATGCCTCCGCAGGTGCTCCCTGAAGGAAGGTCTCTCACGGATTGGGGAGTCAATCAGGATGTAATATGAGACCAGTTCCACCAAATCTCTAGGGAGATTCTGGGCTGCAATCTCATCTTTAACTGCATCTGAGAGCCTATTAGAGAAAGTAGCCACAAGAGCCTCATTATTCCAACCAACCTTGGCTGCCAGGGTAAGAAACTCTATTGCATAATACAAAACCGTCCGGGTACCCTGCCAGATGGACATTAGTTGCTTGGCAGCCAAAGTAGCGTGAGCCGGTACATTAAATACCCTTTGAAATATTGCCACAAACTCAGGGTAATTGTATACTATAGGTTTCTGTGTCTCCCAAAGGGGATTAGCCCATGCCAAGGCCCTGTCAGAGAGTATCAGAAGGGAAGGCCTGTGGTACCATCTCCAGATAGATACAGACCTGGTTCAGGAAACCTCTGCACTGTTTAGGGTCGCCCCCATAATGCTGGGGCTTTGGGGCAGACCCAGTCATGCCTCTAGGAACATTGGGATCACCATACGCAGCCAGAGCAGGAGCGGCACAGTTATAGGGGCAGCCTGCGCCGGGTGTTGCTGAGGTGGTGGAGCCAGATGCTCAGTACGGAGCAACAAAGTCTGGAGGGCTAACAAAACTGGTCCATGCACTGGTCTACCTGGTCCAGCCTGAAAAAAACATTCGGCTGCTTGCCTGCACCTTCTGAGTTCATGGCTCTTATGTACTGTTAGGGACCAGGAACCAGACAGACAAAAAATATATAATGCAAAACACATTTATTGAAATAACAAGAAACAAACAAAACAGAATGGTGAGCCAGGAGCATAAACCAAAAAACAAGCCAGGGTCAGGAACCAAGGCGGGTACTCAGCCAAGCCAAAGTCAGGAACACAGAAGTCAGTGATGTCAGGAACAAGCCAGGAGTCAGGAGCCAGAAGGGTTGTCAGAGGAAGCCAGGTAATACATAGGTAATACATGGATAAACAGGAGTACAGAAAATGTACAGCAGCCAGCAACAACAACACAAGGGCAAGGAGGAGGTGAACCAAGCTGCTTTAAATACCCTGGAAGGGGTTGGATGATAAGTCAGGTGAGTAATCACAGAGAGGTCAGCTGAGTCAGCCTGACCCAAGAAAGGGAAGGAAGCAACAATTAACAGCAGAGCTCAGGCAACAGGGTATAAAATGTGCCATCTTAGTGAATCGGTCTACAATGAGTAGAATAGTGTTGTGCAAGTCTGAGTTTGGCAACTATACTATAAAATACAGGGTAACCTCCTTCCAGGGACAGGTAGATATTGGTAATGGTAAAAGTAAGCCAGGAGGTTTTGTGTGTCTACTCTTTGATCGGTGGCAGACGTCACATGAAGAGACATAGGTTCCTATGTCTTGATACATTGAGGGCCACCAAAAATGTCTTTGGATGCCTTGCATCCTTTGATTGACTCCCCCATGACCAGCTGATGGAAGATCGTGGAACATACGGAGATTCTCTTGACGTGCAATAGAAGGGACGTAAATGCAGTCTTGTTTACGGAGGAAAACATCAGTATAGGTAAGAGCATATCTTTGCACTAAAGCAGAGGTAGGAGATGTCAACTGTTTGATCATCATCAGAAGATCACTGTTTAGACATAAGAAATTATGCGGCCGAAGAATGGTGTCTAGAGGATTCATCAGGTGGTTCATGCATTCTGGCGAAAGCGTCTGCCTTCCCGTTCTTTGCTCCAGGTCGGTACGTAATGTGCATATAGAAACGTGAAAAAAAAGGGCCCACTGGGCCTGTCTGGGACGGACTCTGCAAGCTGATCTGAGGTATTCTAAATTGCGGTGATCCGTATAGATGGTAACAAGGGTCTCAGAGCCTTCTAATAGGTGACGCCACTCCTCAAGGGCTTGCTTGATAGCTAGTACCTGATATCATAATTCCATTCAGACAGCGTGACGCATTTGAAGAAGAAATCTTCTGGATGGTATACATCCATTATGTCCCATCGTTGAGAGAGCACTGTTCTTGTAGAGAGATAGGAGGAGTCAACCTCCAGAAAAAAAGGGTTTAGTGGTGTCTGGTTGACACAGGATGGGTGTCTGTGTGAAAGCCTTTTTGAGGGACTCAAAGGCAGTTTTGGCCTCCATGGTCCAAGTGAAATGGGTGTCTGCCTTGGTGAGTACTGTCAAAGGAGCAATTTGCTTGGAGAAGTCTCAAATGAATCTTCGATAAAAATTAGCGAAGTCAAAAAAGCCTCTGTACAGCCTTTTTATTAGAGGGTGTGGGGCACTTCAGTACAGCTGAGATCTTCCTAGGATTCATTTTAATATATCCTGGAGATATAAGGAAACCAAGGAAATCTATTTCTTGGGTCTCAAAGACACACTTTTTAAGTTTTACATAAAGGCTGTGAGCACGTAGCCAAGCAAGAACGGTTTGTACTTGGTGTCTGTGTTCCTTAAGGGAGGCAGAGAAGAGCAGGATGTCATCCAAATAGGTTATGACATATTGGTCCAGTAGATCCCAGAATACATCATTAATGAGGTGATGAAAGTGGCCAGGGCATAACATAGGCCAAAGGTCATCATGGCATATTTATAGTGGCCATAACGAGTCCAAAAAGCCATCCTCCACTCATCTCCCTCATGAATGCGGACTAAGTTGTATGCTCCTTTTAAGTCAATCTTGGTGAAAATGTTTGCAGTGGAAATCTGTTCCCGGAGCTCTGGTATAAGTGGGAGTGGGTATCAGTTTTTAATAGTTATCTTGTTTGGTTCCCTGTAGTCTATCCACGGACGTAAACCACCATCCTTCTTGGGAACAAAGAAAAGTATGGATTCGGCTGGTGAAGTTGAAGGACGAATGAATCCCTGTTGGAGACTTTCTGTGATGTAGGACTTTAAGTGCTGAGCTTCAGGTCCTGACAAAGGGTATTTATGCCCAAAAGGGATCACAGCACCAGGAAGAAGTTCTATCCAGCAGTCATATGGCTTGTGGTAGGTAAGGTGGCTGCTTTCTTCTTATCGAAGACATCAGAATATGACTGGAATTGGACTGGTATGGTAGAGGTGCAAGGCATAGACAGGACTATGGTTGTACTATCAGATAAGTACTGTGTTCTGCAGTAGGTGGAGTGAAAGCAAACAGAAGCTGTAGAGCAGGTGATGAGAGGGTCATGAATACAGAGCAGGAGAGAGGGCATGACTGTAACGGTTTTCTGACACTCAGACACTGATATAGTAAAACATAGTTTTATTGAAAATAAAAATGAAAGAACAGCGCCCCTGGGGGCCAAGAATGGTAACTGTGATACAGGCCCAAATATGTCTAACAGAGTAAGAGTACAGATAAGCAAACACAGGGTTAAATGTGGAGAAAATGAACTAGACAAGTACACTGATTGGCCAACGCCCAGAATAGATATCAGTCTCTTGATGAAGAAAAGAAGGGTGTATTGTGTGACTGAACTAATCACTCTCAGACCTTTTGGAAATGAACGCCCAGATTGACCAGCAAATGCCCAGGACCGAGCCTATACCACCTTAGTGGAATAATCTGGAGTAGAGCCACTGCAAGTAGATGGACCAGAATCGGAATCGCCCTTAACCTTGTCACGGATATAACCCTGCTTATGCCAACGGGAGAAGAGCCGTACGCACCCCTTGGGTGCCAGAGCGCATGAATACTGCACAAGCGATAGTGAGCCAACGGATGGTAATACGGTAGTAACACAATGAGCGCTTAAGGTGACCTGGACCGGAACACCACACTGGTGTCCAATGGAGCACAAACAGCAAGAGCAAACGGAGGATCCAACGCCAGCCGGCGTGGTTGCGGTGTAACGGCACCGGAAAGGCTACAGCTCTGCTAGTGCAAATAGGGAGGTCTGGTCAGGTAGGCACATTCAGTGTTAACAGGCTCGTAAGGAATGCACTGGCTTGGCAAGTAAGAATACAGGCTCAGAGATCAGAGGCAACCGGCACAGCAAGGGTTAAAACTGGTCATTCACGGGTACTAGCACTGCAGTGTTAAAGGAACAGGCTCAGGCAACGGTCCAATACTCAAGAGAGGGATTAGTCAGAGCAACACAAACACAGTTCAGAATGTCGCCAGCCGGCGACCTAGAACATGCAGGAACACAGGAACAGATGCAGCACTGGATCCCAACCAGAGCCGACAGCCAGAGCCGGGTCAATCACGGAGCAGGAACGTCAGCCAGAGCCGGGTCAATCACGGAGCATGAACGTCAGCCAGAGCCGGGTCAATCACGGAGCAGGAACGTCAGCCAGAGCCGGATCAATCACGGAGCAGGAACAATGGGATGGTCAGACTAGCCGAGTCGGTAAACCGGAAAGCAGAAACACAGCAACAAGGCGCAGGCTCAGGAACACCACAAAAGGGCAACTGACAAGTGCCCAGAGCCCAGTGTATAAAGGAACATTCTGGGCGGGCCAATCAGCATCCTCCAATGTACAAGCAACCCAGCAAAGATTGACAGGGAAGCACGGGAACCGTGATAGTGACATAGAGACAAATCTCTTCTTTATGATTCCCAGAAGCTAAGAGGTGTAAAGTGAGGGTTTCAAGGGTGATAGGGACAGATTGTAAGTGGCTTTTGGTGACCATTTGTACTGCGAAAGGTTGACCTCTGTTCTTGACAGGTATTCCCAGACTGATGAAGCATCCACTTGACCCGGAGTCGATCACTGTGGTTACTTCACTCTGATGACCGTTCCACTAGAGGGTAACAAGAATGGACAGGTAAGTCGATGGACTCAGGGAAGGGAGAGTACGGAATATGAGGGGCAGGTAACTCCTACCTTGATAAGGACGTGGTCTAGATGGGCAGGCCCTCAGCAAGTGACCATCAGCCCCACAACAGACGCAGAGGTTCAGTTGTCTATGAACCTCCGAAGTGACACAAGAGCAGAGCAAAACGCTAAGACAAGAGCCCGATAAGAGAGAGCCGAGACTCAGGCAGTGCGGGTTTATATATATGCCAAAGGACATACTGACGTCTCGACACGTGACACAATAAACCCGGAAGAGCCTCAAGTACACCGCACATGTGCAAATCGGCCGGCGCATAATCAGGTTCAGGACCCGGATTGCGACAATAGGTAAAATGTAACAGAGGGTGAAAGAGAAGCAGGGGCAGGGTGGGAGAGTGCATGAGAGAGAGGGGACAGGAATATAAATAAGTTGAAGGGAGAGATCAGAGGAAACTCAAACACCTGGAATATGCAAAAGATCAAGTTTTATACAAATAACACTTTTTCAGAATAATTTTTCTTATACCTAATGCTAGGGCAAAAAAACTGCATCAGCAGTGGAAACACATTTCTTATAACGTGTTTGCATTCTCTTTTGCAGTAAAGGAGTTACATACCCCATGTAAATGAATAGGAATGTTTTTTTCCCCTTATGATACAGAATTGTTCATCTTACTCTTTGCTCAAACAGCCCAAAGTAGCCATCTCAGTACATTTCTTTGGCAAAGAAAGACAGAGAGAGGGAGAAAGTCCATCTCCCTCAGATAATCACTGGGACCAGGACTATCATTAGTATCCTCCCACTGGTTAAAAAATAAACCAGTTGTGGGATCACATGTTAACAATGTCCAGTATACAGACTCTGTATACTGCACATCTACAGTAATGGAATCCAATAGATGCAACTTGATCTCACGCCATTGCGGATTCCATAGGCCTCCCATTCACTGTCTCATTTGCTCCAGAATGGGTTCAATAAGGCAATATGAGACTACTGCTAGGCAGAAATGGGAGTACCAGTGAAGTCTAGGGTGTCCCCATTCCTGATTTTTGCTGGGACAACAGACATCCTATATGATAATTTGTTGGGATTTTTGTCAGAAGCCGTCATACTCAGTAGATACTGCTCGCATTTGGCAGTCTCTACTGCGCATGATTGCATCGCGTGAGTGAGGCACGTGAGTGAAGTGATGCAAGACTGCCTCACCTGGAGCAGTGAGGTAGTGGCCGCTTAACCCTTTGAGTGGCAGAGGGGTATGCAACGCATTGCAAAGCAATGCATTGCTTACCCCTCTGGCAATCAAAGGGTTCCGGGCCTTTGCCCGTGTACACGGGCTTTTACACTAGTATGCAATATTCAGATCCTCACTGCCCCAGATGTGATCTATTCAGTGGAAGGGGTGTGAATAATGACAGTGGCATCCACAATAACCTTTGCAGCCCCTTAATTAACAAAGGTGACTAAAGTTCCATTCCTGTCATAGTAGTAAATGTAAAGGGACAATAGTTAATAGAAAGGGAGGAAAGGGAAACCTCTCAGTAATGATGTGTGTGTGGGGATAACAGCAAATATAATTTGCATAAGATGCTACATGATTTATATATGATAGTTAATTTACTAAAGGATGCAGAGCTGCAGAATTAGTTGGTGCTATATAAATAAAGAATAATAATAATAATAATAATAATAAAGGATGATTTTTCTGCAGTTTTTATAAATTGCAATTTATCAATGAGTGGGAGTAAACTTCCTTTCTTATTTATAAATGAGTACAAGGATCATTTACAGCATGTCTTTTTCCTTCCTGGCATATCTCATGAAGTCTATGAGATAAAACTGTTTTTATTTATTTTGTTTAGTGATTTAAGTAGGACTTTATCCTATCTCATTTATTTTATGATTCCTTATTTAATATATGAGAAACACAAAGAGAGGAGGCGCTCCTAGTGTGGTATGTAGATAGTTCACAATTGGAATATTACCAGATAGACTCTACTCACAAAAAAGGTGTTCAGTGTGAAACATATATTTCCACTGAATTCCGAACTTTTAGGGAACTTGGACCGTCCCAAAGGTCTACTTCAGGGTGTGTATCTCTATGGCTGCACCTCTTCAACATCCATATCCAGGAAGCTCATATAAGAAAAACACACAAAGACAGAGGGCGCCCAATAGTGCCTGTAAACGTGATTATTTAAGTGATAACCAAAAGCATAAAGGTTATACTCACAATTTGTAGTTGCTAATTACAAGGCATATGCCCAGAACCAGCACTTTAAGCTTGTGGAGAATTCAAAGTCTGTCTCCACTCAGATCTGTTTGTAGAAATTGTTCTAATGAAAACCAAATCCAAAGGAGCAAGATGATTAAAAAGAAAAATGTAGTAGGCTGCTAAAGTTTCTAAAAACAATCAGCTTTTTATTATAAAATAAAATAAAACAACAGACCAATTGAAAAAAATAATAATATAGTAGCGTAACGTTTCGCAGCTCTAAGGCTGCTTTATCAAACCAACTGGAATGTTATGTAAAATAATACAAAGAAACAAACATGGCAGCCTAACTGACATTTAAAATTTCCCTCCTAGGTTCTCATTGGTTGAACTATTACATCAGGTGACCTTTGAGGTTAAACAAACTTCTGATTTTTGCAATCTAAAGGTTAAACATATCTTAATATACTCTTCCTAAAAAAACACAGTACAACAAGATACTTAAAGGTAATGTATAAATATTTTGAATATTTCAGTGAGTAAGTGATAATTTATACAAACAAAACTTGATGTATCAATAAAGCTTCATTGAAACACAAGTCCTACCCTGTCATATGTATGATCCAATAATGATCTTCATTCATTTACTTTAGATTTTAAAGAGGGAGAAATACGGAGTATCAAAAAAAAAAAAAAAAAAAAAAAAAAAAAAAAATATATATATATATAAAATATGAAAGCCCCTATAACAAGTAATAATGGAAGTATACTTACAATAATGCAAACCCAAGTATCAATCAAAAGAGACATCCATACAAAGTATAATAGTATAAAATACATATACAGTATACAAGACTACAACAAAATGGAGACTAGCACAGCCTAAAATAACACACTACTGTACATAATAACGATTGAGTACATAGAAATGTACTTCGAAGAAAAAAACAAACAGTAAAACAAATAACACTAAAAAAAAAAAAAAACAAACAAAAAAAAAAAAAAACAACGATATAAAATATAATCATAATACAAAGGTACAGGACTACAACAAAATGGAGACTGATACTCACTAAAAAACTACTGATACATATAATCAGTCAAATACATGGAAATATATTCTAACCATAATAAATATAAATATATCAATTATATATCAGAATAGAACTACAACAAAATATAAAATAAAATCACACACATAAAATGGACGCACTACTATATATAGCAACAAAAAATAAAATAAATAAGGGTGAACTCCAAAAAAATGGAGACTGACCTGAAAAAAACACCCACATAATCATATAACCTCAAATATATCTAGACAACATATAAACGAAGAAAGGACAAAGATTACTACAAACTATCATTCCATATATAAACAAATAACTTACATATCTATATTCTACAAATCATAAAACAAATCTAAAAAAGAACTCATAAACTTTGAAAAAACATCCTCACTATAATATAAATGGAGGTTTACTCCAACAAAATGGAGAATAGCCTAAAGATGCTATATAGCATCTTGAATCTAAAAGGTAAAATGTGCTAAAGATAAGAAGCTATCATACCATATACAAACTCCTAACAAAGACACAGTATATACTTCTATATTCAACAAATATGAAGAACAGGGCTAAAAACAGATAAAGAAAAGCTTGACAATCTCTGAGGGACACCATTCATAGTTAAATAACCTTCACATATAAATTAACAAATATATAGATATATCAATATTTAAAACCATATATAAGTGAAAATTAAAAAAAAAAAAAAAAAAAAAAAAAAAAAAAAAAAAAAAAAAAAAAAAAAGTAAACCTCTTGTATTCAATATATAGAACTATATATCAAAGAACAACCATATATTTATTTAGTATGTGATTCCCATCCTTAAGTTAATGTGTCATATATCTTATAAAACTAAATAATAATATATCATACTTTATTTGTGATAATTCTCTTAATATATCATCCATAAGAAATATAAAGTAATTCCTTTAATTTAATAAATGTGAAAAAGTGTGAAAATAAATAAATAAATAAATAAATAAATAAAATAAAAAATGTATATCTATATATTCACCACGCTACGTCACAGGCCTCATTGAGGCCTCTTGGTACCATGGTGTCTAGTCTAAAAATCCAGTATGATTCTCTCATAATTAATTTTTTGAGAGAATTCTGTCCTATACTGGATTCTATATGTTCAATAGGAAATATTTGTAGACACTTAGGATCCTGATCATGATGATGAAAAAAATGTCTTGAGACACTATGTAATAGATGTCCTCTCCTGATATTAGATCTATGTTGGCTAACACGTGCTTTAAAACTCTGAGTCGTCCTACCCACATATTGCAGATTACAAGGGCAGCTAAGTAAATAGATGACAAATTTGGTGTCACAGCCCAGAACGCCATTGATGGCAAAAGTCTCCCCTGTAGCTACAGAGGTAAAACTGTTAACATCCATTGGCAGAATGGAACATGTGACACATCTTTGAGCTTTGCACCTAAAAACTCCATTGTCCCTAGTATATTGTGTCTTGTCCAGTAAAGGATTAATGGTACCATTAGTATCTTTATTCATTTTCACACATTTGTTCTTATTTCTATTTAGACCTCTGTTGTATCTGTCTTTTGCTTGTTGTTGATTTTCAATCTTTAGATTACTTGGAGCTAGTATGTTCTTTAAAGTTTTTGATCTCCTAAAAATTACTTTCGGTCTCTGTGGAATATTTCTTTTTAATAATGGATCCTCTCTTAAGATATTCCAATGTTTATAAAGAATTTGCTTAATACTATTTCCTTTCACATTATAATTAGTGATGAATTTCGGAAATTGATCAGAAATGTTATCTTTCAATTCTTTACTTTCTGGATCTCTAAATTGTTTAGCTTTCATATAAGAATTCTCTATAAGTGTTTTTGGATATTTCTTTTCTTCAAATCTCTCCTTTAAAATTTTTGATTGGATTTCATAATCTTGTATATTTGAACAATTGCGTTTGATACGCCTAAATTGGCCATAGGGCACATTATTTAGCCAAGGTTTATAATGGCAGCTCCTATAGTCAAGATAGCTGTTCGCATCAACTTTTTTAAAGAAAGTCCGAGTACATACAAGTAAACCATCTTGACCAATAAGGTCTAAATCCAAAAATTGGATCTGTCTCTTATCCGTATGACTGGTGAACTCCATATTCCATTTGTTGTCATTAAGGTAACTGACAAACTTAGAGATTAAAGCCGTATCACCCCTCCACACAACTATAATATCATCGATGTATCTACGGTAGAGCACCAGGTTCGCGCCAAAAGGACAATTGTTATAGATCTTCTCATTTTCCAAATAACCTAAAAACAGGTTTGCATAACTTGGAGCGAACCTGGTGCCCATCGCAGTACCTTTGACTTGTAAATAAAACTGATCGTTAAATACAAAAAAGTTATGTGTAAGGATGAATTTAACAGCCTCAATCAGAAAATCTATCTGTTTGTTAGGCATGAGGGCATCCTCTTTCAAAAAGAATTTAGTTGCCTCTATACCCCCTTCATGTGGGATATTCGAATAGAGAGATGTTACATCTAACGTAATCCAAGTGAAATCTTTTTGCCAAACAAAATCTTTCAAAAGTGACAAAAGGTGACCCGTATCTTTCAAATAAGAGGGAAGTCCTACCACTCTTCTCTGTAGGTGGTAATCAATATATTCCGATAGATTACTAGTAAGAGAGTCTATGCCTGAGATGATCGGTCTACCTGGGGGACTAACTAATTGTTTATGGATTTTAGGCAGATGATAATATACAGCCAATTTGGGATTTTTAGGAATAATGAAGTCTCTCTCTTGGGCCCCAAGTAGATCTTCATCCACAGCTTTAGTTAGCATAGACTTTAATTCCTGTAGAAATTCCTTAGTGGGATCTGATTGTAATAAAACATAATAGGAAGTATCAGATAATATCCTATTAGCCTCACAGATATAATCCTTAAGGTTCTGAATTACTAGACCACCTCCCTTGTCAGCTTGCTTAATGATAATTTCATGGTTAGTAATTAGATTTTGTATAGCTAATCTCTCTTGTCTAGTCAAATTGTCTTTTTTCTTATTCTTTTTCTTTATAAGGTTCCTAAAATCCTCCATAACCACTGAAGAAAAAACTTCTACATATTTACCAATCGACTCTACCGGAAAGAACTCAGATTTCGGCTTGAAAAAACTAGGAACTCTACCTTCTAGTATATATTGAGTGTCAGTATCAACATAAGGAATAATCTCTAAGCCTTGAGAATTTAATAAAGGTTGTTGTGTTACAATTGGAACTCTTTCTGGGTGTCTATTAAATTGCTTATTTGCAAAGTATCTTTTTAAAGATAACTTCCGGACAAATGAATGTAAGTCCACAAATAATTCAAAAAGATTTGGTTCGGAAGACGGGCAAAAAGACAACCCTTTTGACAATAGAGATTCTTCCGACTTGGTGAGTGTATGTGAAGATAAATTGAAAATACATGTATCCTTTAACTCACTCTTGTTCTTTTTGGGTTTCCCCCTTCCCCTCTTATATCTTCCACCTCTAGTTCCCCTCTTCTTTGGGAAACTCCCTCTTTGAGGGGCAGAAATCGATTTTGATTCTTCCACCACTCTAAATGTTGGTCTTTGGGCAATTCCAAAAAAGAGGGGGACGAGAGAGTGGAGGTAGTAGTTGTAGTACTTGGGGTAATGATTCCACTGGAATGGTGTCTATTTGATGGTCCTTCATCTGGATCATCATATAGATCTCGATTTCCCACATTGGGTTCAGAGGACTTAAATGAGGTTTGGGTCAAAACGGTGGGTTCTCTAGGTAACAAAACAGAAGTCCCATTTTTATTTGATGATCCGCCATTGGTATTAAATGATCTATTGGAGATCATTATTTCATTAATTTTCCCTCCATCAACAGGAGTAATTTTATCATTTGTTTTGTTACCCACATTTTGTCTCTGGTTATATCTGTATCCAGAGAAGCCACCTTGTTGAGACCCATTTCCATTTTTATTATTAAACCTCTTAGGCCAAGTACGAATCTGGCCACTTTCATAGTCTCTTTGATCTCTAATTAGCTTCTTTCTTTTTCTTTCAAGTATTTCCTCCTGAAATTTACCAATTTTAGACTTTAATTCTTCTTCATAATTGTTGAAGGAGCTATTATCTTTATATTTCTCCATTTCCACATATTTGCTTTCGATCTCCTGATTTAAACTTATCAACTTATTCTCTCTGTATTCTATCAAAACATGCATCAAGTTGTATGCGCACGCATCCAAAACTTCATACCATTTATCACAAAAACTCTTTTCTGGAAAAGTAGGTTGTAACCCTAATCTTAAACCTCTCGGGATCATCTGTAATTGAATATAATTCTTTAGGGAAGCGGTATCCCACCAATGCCTGCACTCATTCTTCATGGCCGACTCCAAATCTCTAAAACATTTCTTCAAATCAAATTTAGATGACATATCACTATTACTATTCTCTTTATTAGCTTTTGGAGTCGGCTTATTAAAGAAGAGTTGCTCGCTTAAAATATTTCTAGAGGTGGCTCTGTCTCTATATTGTTGCATTTCTGAGAGCACAATCAAATGTACAAACCACAAAAATATATATATAATAACTATACAATCACAATAAAATCACATACAGGATATTAGATACAATAATAAGTACAAAGCTTTCACTTAACACACTCTGAGGTAGGTTAGTCCACTCTGGTGCTGCACTCCAAAACAAGGACAGAAATCCCAGGAAATAGCTGAAAAACACAAAGAGAGGAGGCGCTCCTAGTGTGGTATGTAGATAGTTCACAATTGGAATATTACCAGATAGACTCTACTCACAAAAAAGGTGTTCAGTGTGAAACATATATTTCCACTGAATTCCGAACTTTTAGGGAACTTGGACCGTCCCAAAGGTCTACTTCAGGGTGTGTATCTCTATGGCTGCACCTCTTCAACATCCATATCCAGGAAGCTCATATAAGAAAAACACACAAAGACAGAGGGCGCCCAATAGTGCCTGTAAACGTGATTATTTAAGTGATAACCAAAAGCATAAAGGTTATACTCACAATTTGTAGTTGCTAATTACAAGGCATATGCCCAGAACCAGCACTTTAAGCTTGTGGAGAATTCAAAGTCTGTCTCCACTCAGATCTGTTTGTAGAAATTGTTCTAATGAAAACCAAATCCAAAGGAGCAAGATGATTAAAAAGAAAAATGTAGTAGGCTGCTAAAGTTTCTAAAAACAATCAGCTTTTTATTATAAAATAAAATAAAACAACAGACCAATTGAAAAAAATAATAATATAGTAGCGTAACGTTTCGCAGCTCTAAGGCTGCTTTATCAAACCAACTGGAATGTTATGTAAAATAATACAAAGAAACAAACATGGCAGCCTAACTGACATTTAAAATTTCCCTCCTAGGTTCTCATTGGTTGAACTATTACATCAGGTGACCTTTGAGGTTAAACAAACTTCTGATTTTTGCAATCTAAAGGTTAAACATATCTTAATATACTCTTCCTAAAAAAACACAGTACAACAAGATACTTAAAGGTAATGTATAAATATTTTGAATATTTCAGTGAGTAAGTGATAATTTATACAAACAAAACTTGATGTATCAATAAAGCTTCATTGAAACACAAGTCCTACCCTGTCATATGTATGATCCAATAATGATCTTCATTCATTTACTTTAGATTTTAAAGAGGGAGAAATACGGAGTATCAAAAAAAAAAAAAAAAAAAAAAAAAAAAAAAAAAATATATATATATATAAAATATGAAAGCCCCTATAACAAGTAATAATGGAAGTATACTTACAATAATGCAAACCCAAGTATCAATCAAAAGAGACATCCATACAAAGTATAATAGTATAAAATACATATACAGTATACAAGACTACAACAAAATGGAGACTAGCACAGCCTAAAATAACACACTACTGTACATAATAACGATTGAGTACATAGAAATGTACTTCGAAGAAAAAAACAAACAGTAAAACAAATAACACTAAAAAAAAAAAAAAAAACAAACAAAAAAAAAAAAAAAAACAACGATATAAAATATAATCATAATACAAAGGTACAGGACTACAACAAAATGGAGACTGATACTCACTAAAAAACTACTGATACATATAATCAGTCAAATACATGGAAATATATTCTAACCATAATAAATATAAATATATCAATTATATATCAGAATAGAACTACAACAAAATATAAAATAAAATCACACACATAAAATGGACGCACTACTATATATAGCAACAAAAAATAAAATAAATAAGGGTGAACTCCAAAAAAATGGAGACTGACCTGAAAAAAACACCCACATAATCATATAACCTCAAATATATCTAGACAACATATAAACGAAGAAAGGACAAAGATTACTACAAACTATCATTCCATATATAAACAAATAACTTACATATCTATATTCTACAAATCATAAAACAAATCTAAAAAAGAACTCATAAACTTTGAAAAAACATCCTCACTATAATATAAATGGAGGTTTACTCCAACAAAATGGAGAATAGCCTAAAGATGCTATATAGCATCTTGAATCTAAAAGGTAAAATGTGCTAAAGATAAGAAGCTATCATACCATATACAAACTCCTAACAAAGACACAGTATATACTTCTATATTCAACAAATATGAAGAACAGGGCTAAAAACAGATAAAGAAAAGCTTGACAATCTCTGAGGGACACCATTCATAGTTAAATAACCTTCACATATAAATTAACAAATATATAGATATATCAATATTTAAAACCATATATAAGTGAAAATTAAAAAAAAAAAAAAAAAAAAAAAAAAAAAAAAAAAAAGTAAACCTCTGCAAAGATACTTTGCAAATAAGCAATTTAATAGACACCCAGAAAGAGTTCCAATTGTAACACAACAACCTTTATTAAATTCTCAAGGCTTAGAGATTATTCCTTATGTTGATACTGACACTCAATATATACTAGAAGGTAGAGTTCCTAGTTTTTTCAAGCCGAAATCTGAGTTCTTTCCGGTAGAGTCGATTGGTAAATATGTAGAAGTTTTTTCTTCAGTGGTTATGGAGGATTTTAGGAACCTTATAAAGAAAAAGAATAAGAAAAAAGACAATTTGACTAGACAAGAGAGATTAGCTATACAAAATCTAATTACTAACCATGAAATTATCATTAAGCAAGCTGACAAGGGAGGTGGTCTAGTAATTCAGAACCTTAAGGATTATATCTGTGAGGCTAATAGGATATTATCTGATACTTCCTATTATGTTTTATTACAATCAGATCCCACTAAGGAATTTCTACAGGAATTAAAGTCTATGCTAACTAAAGCTGTGGATGAAGATCTACTTGGGGCCCAAGAGAGAGACTTCATTATTCCTAAAAATCCCAAATTGGCTGTATATTATCATCTGCCTAAAATCCATAAACAATTAGTTAGTCCCCCAGGTAGACCGATCATCTCAGGCATAGACTCTCTTACTAGTAATCTATCGGAATATATTGATTACCACCTACAGAGAAGAGTGGTAGGACTTCCCTCTTATTTGAAAGATACGGGTCACCTTTTGTCACTTTTGAAAGATTTTGTTTGGCAAAAAGATTTCACTTGGATTACGTTAGATGTAACATCTCTCTATTCGAATATCCCACATGAAGGGGGTATAGAGGCAACTAAATTCTTTTTGAAAGAGGATGCCCTCATGCCTAACAAACAGATAGATTTTCTGATTGAGGCTGTTAAATTCATCCTTACACATAACTTTTTTGTATTTAACGATCAGTTTTATTTACAAGTCAAAGGTACTGCGATGGGCACCAGGTTCGCTCCAAGTTATGCAAACCTGTTTTTAGGTTATTTGGAAAATGAGAAGATCTATAACAATTGTCCTTTTGGCGCGAACCTGGTGCTCTACCGTAGATACATCGATGATATTATAGTTGTGTGGAGGGGTGATACGGCTTTAATCTCTAAGTTTGTCAGTTACCTTAATGACAACAAATGGAATATGGAGTTCACCAGTCATACGGATAAGAGACAGATCCAATTTTTGGATTTAGACCTTATTGGTCAAGATGGTTTACTTGTATGTACTCGGACTTTCTTTAAAAAAGTTGATGCGAACAGCTATCTTGACTATAGGAGCTGCCATTATAAACCTTGGCTAAATAATGTGCCCTATGGCCAATTTAGGCGTATCAAACGCAATTGTTCAAATATACAAGATTATGAAATCCAATCAAAAATTTTAAAGGAGAGATTTGAAGAAAAGAAATATCCAAAAACACTTATAGAGAATTCTTATATGAAAGCTAAACAATTTAGAGATCCAGAAAGTAAAGAATTGAAAGATAACATTTCTGATCAATTTCCGAAATTCATCACTAATTATAATGTGAAAGGAAATAGTATTAAGCAAATTCTTTATAAACATTGGAATATCTTAAGAGAGGATCCATTATTAAAAAGAAATATTCCACAGAGACCGAAAGTAATTTTTAGGAGATCAAAAACTTTAAAGAACATACTAGCTCCAAGTAATCTAAAGATTGAAAATCAACAACAAGCAAAAGACAGATACAACAGAGGTCTAAATAGAAATAAGAACAAATGTGTGAAAATGAATAAAGATACTAATGGTACCATTAATCCTTTACTGGACAAGACACAATATACTAGGGACAATGGAGTTTTTAGGTGCAAAGCTCAAAGATGTGTCACATGTTCCATTCTGCCAATGGATGTTAACAGTTTTACCTCTGTAGCTACAGGGGAGACTTTTGCCATCAATGGCGTTCTGGGCTGTGACACCAAATTTGTCATCTATTTACTTAGCTGCCCTTGTAATCTGCAATATGTGGGTAGGACGACTCAGAGTTTTAAAGCACGTGTTAGCCAACATAGATCTAATATCAGGAGAGGACATCTATTACATAGTGTCTCAAGACATTTTTTTCATCATCATGATCAGGATCCTAAGTGTCTACAAATATTTCCTATTGAACATATAGAATCCAGTATAGGACAGAATTCTCTCAAAAAATTAATTATGAGAGAATCATACTGGATTTTTAGACTAGACACCATGGTACCAAGAGGCCTCAATGAGGCCTGTGACGTAGCGTGGTGAATATATAGATATACATTTTTTATTTTATTTATTTATTTATTTATTTATTTATTTTCACACTTTTTCACATTTATTAAATTAAAGGAATTACTTTATATTTCTTATGGATGATATATTAAGAGAATTATCACAAATAAAGTATGATATATTATTATTTAGTTTTATAAGATATATGACACATTAACTTAAGGATGGGAATCACATACTAAATAAATATATGGTTGTTCTTTGATATATAGTTCTATATATTGAATACAAGAGGTTTACTTTTTTTTTTTTTTTTTTTTTTTTTTTTTTTTTTTTTAATTTTCACTTATATATGGTTTTAAATATTGATATATCTATATATTTGTTAATTTATATGTGAAGGTTATTTAACTATGAATGGTGTCCCTCAGAGATTGTCAAGCTTTTCTTTATCTGTTTTTAGCCCTGTTCTTCATATTTGTTGAATATAGAAGTATATACTGTGTCTTTGTTAGGAGTTTGTATATGGTATGATAGCTTCTTATCTTTAGCACATTTTACCTTTTAGATTCAAGATGCTATATAGCATCTTTAGGCTATTCTCCATTTTGTTGGAGTAAACCTCCATTTATATTATAGTGAGGATGTTTTTTCAAAGTTTATGAGTTCTTTTTTAGATTTGTTTTATGATTTGTAGAATATAGATATGTAAGTTATTTGTTTATATATGGAATGATAGTTTGTAGTAATCTTTGTCCTTTCTTCGTTTATATGTTGTCTAGATATATTTGAGGTTATATGATTATGTGGGTGTTTTTTTCAGGTCAGTCTCCATTTTTTTGGAGTTCACCCTTATTTATTTTATTTTTTGTTGCTATATATAGTAGTGCGTCCATTTTATGTGTGTGATTTTATTTTATATTTTGTTGTAGTTCTATTCTGATATATAATTGATATATTTATATTTATTATGGTTAGAATATATTTCCATGTATTTGACTGATTATATGTATCAGTAGTTTTTTAGTGAGTATCAGTCTCCATTTTGTTGTAGTCCTGTACCTTTGTATTATGATTATATTTTATATCGTTGTTTTTTTTTTTTTTTTGTTTGTTTTTTTTTTTTTTAGTGTTATTTGTTTTACTGTTTGTTTTTTTCTTCGAAGTACATTTCTATGTACTCAATCGTTATTATGTACAGTAGTGTGTTATTTTAGGCTGTGCTAGTCTCCATTTTGTTGTAGTCTTGTATACTGTATATGTATTTTATACTATTATACTTTGTATGGATGTCTCTTTTGATTGATACTTGGGTTTGCATTATTGTAAGTATACTTCCATTATTACTTGTTATAGGGGCTTTCATATTTTATATATATATATATTTTTTTTTTTTTTTTTTTTTTTTTTTTTTTTTTTTTGATACTCCGTATTTCTCCCTCTTTAAAATCTAAAGTAAATGAATGAAGATCATTATTGGATCATACATATGACAGGGTAGGACTTGTGTTTCAATGAAGCTTTATTGATACATCAAGTTTTGTTTGTATAAATTATCACTTACTCACTGAAATATTCAAAATATTTATACATTACCTTTAAGTATCTTGTTGTACTGTGTTTTTTTAGGAAGAGTATATTAAGATATGTTTAACCTTTAGATTGCAAAAATCAGAAGTTTGTTTAACCTCAAAGGTCACCTGATGTAATAGTTCAACCAATGAGAACCTAGGAGGGAAATTTTAAATGTCAGTTAGGCTGCCATGTTTGTTTCTTTGTATTATTTTACATAACATTCCAGTTGGTTTGATAAAGCAGCCTTAGAGCTGCGAAACGTTACGCTACTATATTATTATTTTTTTCAATTGGTCTGTTGTTTTATTTTATTTTATAATAAAAAGCTGATTGTTTTTAGAAACTTTAGCAGCCTACTACATTTTTCTTTTTAATCATCTTGCTCCTTTGGATTTGGTTTTCATTAGAACAATTTCTACAAACAGATCTGAGTGGAGACAAACTTTGAATTCTCCACAAGCTTAAAGTGCTGGTTCTGGGCATATGCCTTGTAATTAGCAACTACAAATTGTGAGTATAACCTTTATGCTTTTGGTTATCACTTAAATAATCACGTTTACAGGCACTATTGGGCGCCCTCTGTCTTTGTGTGTTTTTCTTATTTAATATATGCTACCATAAAAATAGAAATAAAAAATCAGGTATTTCACATTTTAAAGATAACACAACTGATTAAGAGCTAAGCCCTGCTCTCTAAGTTGTATCAATCCGTAGTTTAAAGTAGACTTGTGCACGGGCAAAATTTTCGGTAAAATTCGAATTCGGACGAATTTTTTTTTTTCTAATTCGGATGATCCTAATTTCGGAACGGGCCTATTCGATTTGAACGAAATTCTGATCCATTCCGAATTATTCAGCCGAATTTAACATGGGATAAATTATAGCAGTGCGCCTCCGTGCACGCTGCTATCATTCTTTGCAGGCAGGGTGTGCATTTAGAAAAAGATCCATCCCAAAAACGGACATTGTCGTACATTGCCAGTCTGTGCATGTCACCTCTACTCCAGTATGGGATGCCAGTCACAATGCAAACGTCGAACATCAAGAACCCATGCCTGTCATTCAATTTAGCATATGTTCGAACATCGAAACCCCATGCCTGTCCTTCAATTTAGCATATGTTCGAACATCGAAACCCCATGCCTGTCCTTCAATATAGCATATGCTCAAACATCGAAAACCCATGCCTGTCATTCAATTTAGCATATGCTCAAACATCGAAAACCCATGCCTGTCACATCCTACTCAACATAAGTGGTTGACTCGAACATGGACAAACTACATGTCACATTCTATGTTAGTACATGGATAAAGATTAAGATTTCATTTTCTGGTACCAGCCTCCTACCCTACTGTCCCTCTTTAGTACCCACATTCCTCTCTCTCGTTTTCCTATCCTGATTTCCCCTCATATCAGATAAGTCTATGTGTCCATACATTGTAGTGTTTCATACTACATCAAGAATAAACATCAATGATTGCAATGTGATAGATGTAATGTGTTAAAAAGAAAAATTGAGACATTCTGTTGTGAATGAACTGCAACACAGGAGAGAAATAAAAAAAATCTGGTCACTCGTCACAATGTTGAAGCTCAGCCCAGCCAGCACCTTCCGGGTGGAGACACCTCACAGCAATCCTGTTCAGGACACATCATGCACTGTCGTGCACTCATACTAGGGATCCCAAATGTTTAGACTCATTTCGTACAGGGGGCACCCTCCTGTATTTGTAAAACCTCTCTAGCAAATCTGGGAGGGTAGACCTATTTACTCAAGTCTTGACTTTAGGTGGTCGATAAACAATACAAAACAGGCATAATGTTTCACTATCACATAGTTCACGTCACTGAAGCAGCCAGCAGGCATCGCCACTAAGTGAGCATAGGGCTGCCCGGCTGCTGACAGTCACACTGATGGGACACCCTGCAACACAGAACTGGCGGAAGTGCACAAAATAAACATGCTATGGGACGGCAAATTGCCGCCCCTGTCAAAGTGCCGCCTGGGTCCATGGACCCACTGGGACCCATGTAAGGGCCGGCCCTGTATTCGAACAAATGCCTAATATTTTTTTATATTTTGCACAGGAACAAATATTACTCGCTCTTGCAGTGGCAATAACTGGAACTAATGCTGGCTGCCTACCTATGCCTAGCCCAATGCTACCTGCCTGCCTACACAACAACTGAACACTCTCTAATCTCTTCTTCTCTCTCTGAGCTCCAACAACGCAATGAGGAAATGCAGGCTGTCTGTGTGACTGTGTCATTAGTCCAACCCCCATCATGAAACGAAGAAGGCTATTCGAATACAGACAAAAGAGGGAAGTAGTGCATGAAACGGAGAATGGAATTGGACTAGAGACATGGAGGGAAAATTATGGAGGGAAAGTAATTGAGCGTGCACAGGAAGTACAAAATAGTCCTGGTCAAAAGTAGTCAAAACTTTTGGAAATTTGTCGATTGCCGAAACTTCCGAAAGTTTTGACGAATTTCAGTCCTGGGCTGTTCGGAGTCGGATCATTTTTTCCGAATTACCCTTGAGTTTTGGATTGGCCGAATGTCTCCGAATTACCCCATGTTTGACAAAATCCGAATGTCTCCGAATGAATTTGCACAAGTCTAGTTTAAAGGATTGTCACCACTTAAATTGGTAATCAGCTTGAAAGCTTGATTAATAAGTACTTGCATTCTTGCTAATATACAAAAAAAAACAGAAAGAGACCCTAAAGTTCATGTTTCAGCGACATGAACACTAAATACCTCCTAGATCGGTTCAAGCCTCACCGGTACAGTCCCTATCTCTAAGTGTAAAAAAGAAAGACAGAAAAATGCGCCTAGAGCTCGTGTATGTAAGACACAAACAATAAGTACTCCCGGACTGGTTCTTGCCTCACCGGTAAAGTCCCTATCTAAGTTGGAACTAGACGAGCCCTAGCACTGTTTGATGATTACGCTGTTCTTTCTATTGTTTCCTTCACATAGCAACTAGTATCATGATCATAACTGTAATTAAGTGGTGACTAGTTAACTCTTGGATAACCCTTGCAAGTTTGGGGCTGCATTTCTGCAAATGCAGTTGGGGATTTGGTCAGAAATTATAGTATCCTCAATGCTGAGAAGTACAGGCAGATACTTATCCATCATGCAATACCATCAGGAATGCATCTAATTGACCTCAAATTTATTCTGCAGCATAACAATGACCCCAAACAGTCAAAGTCATTAAGAACTATCTTCAGTGTAAAAAAGAACAAGGAGTCCGGGAAGTGATGGTATGGCCCACACAGAGCCCTGATCTCAACATCAAGTCTGTCTGGGATTATATGAAGATAGAGAAGCAACTGAGGCTGACTAAATCCACAGAAGAACTGTGGTTAGTTCTCAAGATATTTGGAACAACCGACCTGGCGAGTTCCTTAACAAACTGTGTGCAAGTGTACCTAGAAAAATTGATGCTGTTTTGAAGGCAAAGGGTGGTCACACCAAATATTGATTTGATTTAGATTTTTCTTCTGTTCATTCACTATCATTTTGTTAGCTGATAAAAATAAACTATTAACATGTTTATTTTTGAAAGCATTCTTACTTTACAACATCTTTTTCACACCTGCCTAAGACTTTTGCACATTACTGTATATGTGTCAAATGAATGAGTATTCCTGTATGTAATAATACTTTTTTTTATTGGAGTAGCATTACATTTTATGAAGACAAGCTTTCAAGAGATAAACTCCCTTTCTCAAGTCTAAAGCATAATGAAAATAAGAGAAATGAAGCATACACAACGAGAATGCAAAGGCATGTTTGGTACTGATAGGGAGTGAATAGGAATGTGAGTGGGGTAGCTGGCACCTGGCAGTACGGAGTCAGGGGTAGAGAGACAGAATCACAGTACACAGATGCAAGTCAAAAATATAGTGAGAGATGAGTAAAACATATTAGAGCAGACTAAATAGAATGAAATATATACAATTTTGGAAATGTGACAATAATCCTATGACTTTATTCAGTCCAGTGTGTTTGGTGTTGAAGTAACTGATCATCTTATTTTCAAATGTCTTTCTCTCCTGTGTGTTCTTGAAGTTCCCTCTGAGTATTTTGATTATAAGGTTATGGATGGAATGCTTATCGTGGGTAAAAGGATGACTGACAGATTACATAGTAGTTTAGGTTGAAAAGACTTGCATCCATCAAGTTCAACCCTTTTCCATTCCTGTTTACCACTGGTTTTGTGGTATTTCTCAGTAGATTGTCTGTGTGTAGTCATACTTTGATTGAGTGGTAGGCCTGCTTCACCAAAGTAGCATCCAAATTCACATTCAGTGCATTGTATCATATACACAACATTAGCTGATGTACATAAATATGATCCTTTAATGTTGTATGTCTTGTTGTTGTGTTTTGCGGTGTTTATACAAATATGTTGACATGATTTGCAGAGAGATTTGTGGCAAAAGATTTTCACAAATCCTTCAACACATTTCATCAATCCATTAAACTTAAAATGGAATTCTGTACAGAAAGCATACACTTCCTGGATGCAACCATAACATTCACCAGTAGCAAACTACAATCATCTTTAATTTTTACAAAGTAGAAAAGGAGAAGGGAGCGCTCACTGTGAATTCCCAGGCAGTGGTGGAGAGGGGTAAGGGAAGGAGTTGGTTCCTCAAGGTGTATGGTTTTATTAAGAGATAATAGATAGAGTGATAGCGTCTACCAAGTATGAATGATAGTAATCCTAATCATGAAAAAATTAATATTTAAAAGAGCTTATACAGACATTAATCTGAACTTAATAAAATAAGCTCCTAAATGCATTAATTGTGAATACATGTACAATAATCACACATCATAATTAGAATTTGGAAAAATAAAAAATAAAATATTAGTAAAAGAATGGAAACACATGGTAAATGAATGATATCAGTCCACAGCCTAAATATGAGATGAAGATAAATATGGAATGGATGAAGATGAGAGTATATTAATTCATGATGATTGATGAAAATGGAATGGATGGATGAACACACAGTCAGGTGAAGCAGTAGTTTCAATGGTTCTACAATACTTGGATAGAGAGAGACAGCGCACCAGAGATCTAAGTGTAGTATGAAGGATGAATCGATAATATACAATGTAAATATTTATTGAAAACAAAAAAATACAATGCTAAAAAAGTATTGGTTACAATATATAACAATAAAAATCAGCATAAAGCTGGGGGAGGTTAAAAATGTAAAATAAAATCACATATACTGAAATATTCTTATCAGCATAAAAGGGAAATAAAATAAACTGGTATAGGTCAAATACGGCAAAACAAATATGTATAAGAATACAAGTAATTAATATAATGGGATGCCCACAAGATATAATGGTACTGGATGGAATAGTGATGTTACTGGGTTTTCTTAGGTAGATATGAGTTAAGAGACAGTATATACTGACATGAGACGAGACATATATCACTTTGGGGGTATCCAGGACCCCCTACGTATGGACACTCACCAAATATCTCCTTGCAAATTAGCACAGCAAACACAGTCATATAAATCTGCTCACCAGAGAGCCTCTTGTCATAACGCACATCAAAGCAAATGTAGAGCAAGTCTGGAGTTCCGTCGCTCTGGATGGCTAAATCACTGATTCCTCTGGGTACCTCTTGGAGATGCGATATCCAAGTCAGGAATGGTTCCGGTAGCACACACAGTGAAGAGATATAGGTTATTTTATATATTTCCTTCCTCAGGAAAAAATAGTATTAAAGGGATAGTAATACTTAAAATGTAAAAAAATATGTTGTAGGGTTTATCCCCCTGAGTAAAACAAGACAGCTGTGGTCCCGGGACCATAAATCTCCATAGGATGGTGTAGCAACAGCACCACTGTACAATTTCAGGCCACTGTGAGATTGCACCTAAAGAATTCAACTTTGAACATTAATAACTTTTGAATGAAACACCGTTCAGCAGTGGGAGTACTCTTGTTTTACTCAGGGGGATAAACCCTACAACATATTTTTTTTTTACATTTTAAGTATTACTATCCCTTTAAGCATAAAGCTTTACGCTTAATCCCATTTTTCCTGAGGAAGGAGCCTTGCAGCTCCGAAACATGTTGCATAATTAAAATTTGGGACTATGCTCTCTTATTTGGCCATGAATATAAAAATGTGTTTTTTTCTCCTCTTATTTCCAGCATACTTAATTTATCTTATTTTCAGTATGCTTTAGACTGGAGGGGGCATTTCTCTCTCAAAGGGCGTTTGTCTCTCAAAAGCTTGTCTTTATAAAATGTAAATACTCATTCTTTTGACCTCTTCACCACTGGACTAACATGGCTACTCCAAATTGTGTATGTGTGTATATATATATATATATATATATATATATATATATATACTAGCAATATTGGCACAGTTGTATGCTTGACTAAATAAACGTAGAATGTGATACATATCTGGTAGTAATAGAGTTAAAACATTATGTGAATTTACATGTAGGACTATTTTTCCCTGACATCCAGGTAAATCCAGAATGGAGACAATGTTCATAATGATTAGACTGCTGAATTTGAGTTTGTGTATTGTGGGTGTGTGTTGTGTGTCTGTGTGTTGTGCGTGCCTATGTATCTGTTGTGTGTGTGTATGTGTTTATATTACTTGTGTGTTGTGGTTGTGTGTGTGTATTGCATGTGTGCATTGCATATGTGTGTATTGTGTGTACTGCATACATGCATATTGTGCATGTGTATTGCATGAGTGTTGTGCGTGGGTGTTTTGCACGTGTGTGTTGTACATGTCTGTGTTTTGTGTGTGTGTTGTGACGTATTGTGTGTTTGTTGTGTGTGTATGTTGTGCGTTTGTGTGTTATGCATGTGTTGTATGTGTGTGCATTGCATGTGAGAGTGTATTGTTCATATGTAGTTCATGTGTGTGTTTTGGTCATATAGGTTGTGGTGTATTGTGTGTGTGTTGTGCATTGTGTGTGTTGTGCATCTGTATTGCATATGTGTGTATTGCATGTGTGTTGTGTGTGTATGTATTGTGGGTGTTTGTGATTTGTGTATTGTGCATGTGTCTTGCATGTGTGTATTGTATGCGTATATATTGTGCATGTGTTTTGTGCCTGTGTGTTGTACATGTCTGTGATTTGTGCGTGTACTGTGTGTGTATTCTGTTGTATTGTGTTTATATTGCGTGTGTTGTGTGTGTTGTGCGTGTTTGTGCATTGCTTGTGTGTATTGTGCATGTCTATTGCATGTGTGTTTTGAGCATGTGTGTTGTGCATTGCTCATGTATGTGTTGTGGTGTCTTGTGTGTGTGTTTGCGTGTTTTTTGTACAAGTGTATTGTGTGTGTGTGTTTGTGTGTATGTTGTGAATTGTAGGCACGTGTTTTGCATGTGTGTATATATTGTCTGTGTGTGATTTGCATTTTGTGGGCATGTTTGTTATGTGTATTGTCTTTTTGTGTTGTGTATATGTATTGCATGTATGTATTGTGTGTTTTTGTGTGTGTATTGTCCATGTGTCTTTTCTGTTTGTTTGTGCATATTTATTGATTTTGTATGTATTGTGTGTGTGTGTTGTATGTATTGTGTTGTGTGTGTGTATTGTGCATGTGTATTGCATGTGTGTATTGTTTGTGTGTTGTATGTTTTGTGTGTGTGTTGTACGTGTATATTGTGTGTGTTGTGGTGCATGTGTTTGTTGTGCTTGTGTGTATTGTGTGTGTGTGTGTTGTGCATATGTATTGCATATGTTTATGCATTGTGGTGTGTGTGCATGTCTTGTGTGTGTGTATTTTATCTGTTCTGGTGTGTGTGTTACATGTGTGTGTGTGTGTGTGTGTGTATTGAAGGCCTCTGTAATTCCTTACAGAGATTATCACAGGAGTGGCAAGGGGTGGAAAGGGCGTGTTTGTTTTTTGGAAGAGGAGATAATGGCGGAGGGCCAACTCCTTGCAGAGAAAATCACGCCCTTTGTATGTCCTGGACAGGCAGTATAGAGGAGATTTGAATATCTCCTCCCTACTGCTGCCCCTTGATGTGTGTATGCGCTCAGGTTTTTTAAATATATCTACTATATCTACTATATCTTATATATATCTACTACCCTGGTGATCCTGGTCAACTTGCTAGAGCTTCTCTGTCTGTTTCTCTCTGTTGCCCACAAAAGTCTATTGTACCAGTGATGGCAATTGTGTAGAATATATCTATATATACTGCAGAAACAAAAAAGGAGACAAACCAGGGAGCGCCCCTGTGCAGATCAACAGGACACAAATATATGGACCTCCACCGACACCCAAATAGTGCCTACTCACAAGATGAGTTGCTGAATCTGGGTATATACCACAGAATCAGCTCTTAGAACTTTCTGGGATATTCAACTGCCCCAGTGTCAGTATCCTCTCTTTTGAAATCACGGCTGCCGTCCTCTCACGCACTCTCCTCAGTGGTAACCAAATCGCATAAAAAACATAAAATAAAAGGAGGCGCCCAATAGTGTAAAACAATTTCAACTTGGATGAACAATAAAAATGTATATATAATTATACTCACATTTTTTATTTGTCAGTCGATCTTAACTGACTATTAGCACAGTAGGAGATAATATATCCCGTCTCCACTCGGGTTCTCTTTTCCCATATGTGATCCTGATTTAATAGGGTAGATAAATGTAACAGCAAATGTAGCAAAAATGTAGAAAAAAAGTAGCGACAAAAATCTTTCATATATAATATAAAAAATCTTGTTTATTATCAAAGCAAGATAAAATATAAAATATTTCAATATACTGGCTCTTACGCGTTTCGTAGCTTAAACGCTACTTTATCAAAGATAATTTGCCAAAAATAACACAAGAATACTAAAAAACGCTACCGCTACAAAGTATCCCTATTTAAATCCCCAGATCAAACATGATTGGTCACCTTCGGATCGTCAGTGGCCGAACATGGCTCTCTACTTACTGGATCCGACAAGAGTCCATCAAGTATTATAACACCAATCAAAGCTCCCACATCTCGTATGCGGCTCCACTGACTACAAATGTCAGTCATAGCCGCATTAACGCATTCAATCCCGTTTAACTAAACGGACCAAATAAATCTCTTTAAAATCGATGTTACATTTCTACCCTCTATCCCCTTAGCCAAACGGACACAAATAATTCCCTTTGTAATTAACCATCGATCCTATACAATCCCACACTCGGCTCAAATACATCTGCATACTTCGATACTATAATCTCCAATTGCACCCCTTATATGCCAAAAAGCAATATTAAAACAGAACTTGACAAAACCCCCATAAATAATTCTAATACATTAGAATATTTAAACTACAAATATCTTCTCAATAAACTAATAAAGCTATTAATAGGATATGATTCACCCTTTTCCCAATATTATTACTATACCATCTTATTTCTCAAAAATTGTCTTGATATGTGAAGTGACATAAAATAACATATCAAATAAAATATGTGTCTACCTTCAAATCTTAACAATTAAAAGGCACTTTAGTGAAAAATTTATATGTGTAACTAAAAATTAATCAGTTCTTTATTTGCGCTCTTTGCATTAAATAATTATCCCCTTCACCATCCACTTATTAAGAGTATACAGATTCAAATACCTCATTCAAGCCCAAAGGAAATAAAGTGGACATTTTAAAAATCCAATAATACTCTCTACTATTCAATCTCTGCAATCTATCAAACTCATCTGAATCAGTAATATGTTCTATAACCATAACCTTCATACAAGAAGGATCTTTATTATGAAAGTACAAAAAATGTTTAGATAGACTGTGTTGTGTATAACCTTTCACTATATTCCGTTTATGTTGCCCAATCCTAGATCTTAAATGTTGTGTTGTGCGACCTATATACTGTTTATTACAGCTACAGGTAACCAGATATATTACAAATCTGGTATCGCAATTATAAAAATTATTGACAAAAAAAGTCTCATGTGTAGTATTAGAAATAAAGCTACCTGATTTATTATCAATAAAAGGGCAAGCCAAACATCTACTTTTATTACATCTATACATCCCTATAGTGGGGGGCAGGCTCTGCCCGTTCTTTTTATGGTCATTAAGACCTATACTAGATATTGGACCTAAGTTTTTCTTATTCATCCTTACCTTTGCTTCATTATTCCTAAATTTACTAGGTGCCAGAAAATTCTTTAGTGTCTTTGCTCTCCTATACACTACTCTTGGTGTGTCTGAAATAGTGCCTTTCAATAAGGGGTCATTCCTCAGAATGCCCCAATGTTTCTTTAGAATACCAAAGACACTTTGAGATGCTGAAGTATATTTCGTTATAAACAGAGGTGTATCTTGTGATGGTTTCTCAACCCTCATAGAATAATCAGAATCTCTATAATTCCTAGCTTTCTGATAAGAATCTGATATAAGGTTTTCAGGATAACCCTTTTCCCTAAACCGATTGTATAGAATTTCTGATTGTATATCGAAATCACTTACACGAGAACAGTTTCTTTTTATTCGCCTAAATTGCCCATATGGAATATTTCTTAGCCACTTTTTGTGGTGGCAACTATTAAATTCCAAATAGCTGTTTTACGATCAACCTCCTTAAAATATCCTATATCGCAGGAAATGCTGTAGACACACCTTTACACCTTATATGCACCGAGTATGCACATTTGCATAATATTTATGAATACTTATTGCAAGTTATTTGCTTTATCAATACATGGACACCAAACTCATTCACATAATTTCCTGCCAACTGTCCTAAATGGCTTGTAATAATGGTACAAAAAAAAGCTTGATATCTGGTGTATGTCTTCCAAGTATGCTGCCTTAAAAATGTTGCTCTAGTAACAAATGCATGTTTGTTTGTTTTTTATTTACAACCTTTGCATTTGTAGAATCCTTTATTAGACTTCATAAAGTGCTTCCTGCTAAATAATTAAAGTCCTTTGATTTGAAAAATCACGTATCAGCTAAGAGAATAAGGTCGCATAAAATCTTTCAAATAAAACATGTATAAGTAACCTCTCATTGCTATAATGTATGATAACATAAATTAGTAAAAAGCAATTTAAATACCAGGAAGACAAGAAATGCAAAACAATATAAAGAAAATAGAAGCCATTACTTGGATAAAAGTGATAACACAAGCTATGCTTACATTATATCGTTAGTCCAAGGTTACTTCTGTTTCAAGTCAGAACCTACCACTAGTTTGTTTAATAGCACTAGGCATATATTAGTCAACCTAAGGCAGAGTTATCGCATTTTTGTAATGGGATAAAACATCCATGTCCCATTCAATTACAGGAGCTGGTGTTTTAGCGCCTAACAAACATAGGCATTGAGGCCTTTCGTGTGGTAAAAAACACCAAACACTATTAAAATAGCAAACAGACATGTAGAACTAGGCATCCCAACACTAGTAACCTATAGATGTATCGATATGGGGCTCCATATCAATGAATCAAAGATACAAAAACATAATTAAAAACAAAACAATAAATAACCCTTTGACTGCTAGAGGGGTATGCAACACATGTTAATGCGTGGCATACTCCTCTGGCACTCAAAGAATAAATCCCTCCTAAATCCTAAGACTATCCTATGGCTCTTTCCCACTCCCCACAACTGTAACAATAACACATTTACCTTGAAATCAGAGTTCCAGCTGTTTCTTCTTCATTCTGGTCCTCCTGAGTCTTAATTAAAAATCTCCCTATCATCGCCACCTCCACCTCTGCTTATGTCGCCACACTGAAACCTATAATACACTTACAAAAAGTTAGAACCCCTGTTGCATTTCCTGCTCAGGCTGTTGCCCTTGCTAGTGTGAGGGGAAATATGAACAGAGATTGGCTTTTATAGTCCAATGTCTGTTCATATTGGTTCCCTTGTTCACAATAGATGGGATGTGGAGTTCCACAGGACATGGAAGGGGTTACACAGCTGCACCATAGGTAATACAGAGAAATTTCCATTGGTTCGAATGGGGCTTTTGAAGGGGGCTTCAAATGGAGCTTTTGAAATGGTTAAAGGCCAATTTGAATAATTGAACATTTGAGAATGTTTATTTGTCCCATAAGGCACAGTTAGCTTGTTCAAGAATTGCTCCATTTTTTGTTATCTTTGGTTCTGTGTCTACCATTGGACATGTGGAAGATGATGGTAATGATTACTTATAGCTTTATCCTTTAAAGGGATAGTAATACTTAAAATGCAAAAAAAAAAAAATATGTTGTAGGGTTTATCCCCTGAGTAAAACAAGAGTACTCCTACTGCTGAAAGGTGATTTAATCAAAAGTTATTACAGCTCAAAGCTGAATTTTTTAGGTGCAATATCACAGTGGCCTGAAATTGTACAGTGATGCTGTTGCTACACCATCCTATGGAGATTTATGGTCTATGGACCAGTGCTGTCCATAGGATGGTGTAACAACAGCACCACTGTACAATTTCAGGCCACTGTGATATTGCACCTAAAAAAATGCAACTCTGAGCTGTAATAGCTTAATAATAAAACACCTTTCAGAAGTGAGAGTACCCTTTTTTTACTCATATGAATAAACACTACAATATATATTTTTTACATATTAAGTATATCTATACCTTTAAGTCTTATTGATAGTTTTAGTACAAATTAGCATTCTATTGCATTTGGCAATGATACTATGATAGCTACTTATATGTAAAAGGCACAAAGCATTGCCTTAAAGGGACAGTAATGTCCCATAAAAATTCTTCTTGTTTTGTAGATGAAAAATAAATAAATTATTTGCAGCAAATCCCATCTCTCAAACCTCTATGGTTTGAGAGATATTCACATTGAAACTTCCCCCTCCCTCCCCTTCTCCTGATGTCAGCTGTAAAGCTGACAGCAGGAGATTTGAGATGGCCGACTAGAGGAGGCTCTTCAGCAGAGCCGAAATCGCGTTATTCAAAATAATTACTTCATTGGAATGGTCTATGAAGTGTGCTTGCAAACCAGGGACACTTTGTAGACCTTTCAAAAGACGTAATTCTTTTTAAATAATGTGATTTCGGCTCTGCTGCAGAGTCGCCTGCTGGTCCCCAGACCAGAATCTCCTGCTGTCAGCACAGTGCTGACGTCAGGAGAAGGGGAGGGAGGGGGGAACTTTCAATGCGAATATTTCTCAAACCAGAGCAGTTTTAGAGATGGGATTTGATGCAAATCATTTATTTATTTTTCATCTATAAAACAAGAAGGATTTTTTATGAGACATTAGTGTCCCTTTAACCTGTTAAGAACCTATGACATGCCAGGATCATCATGGGTAAACTTCACTTAAGGACCAGTGACGGTCCTGGCATGTCAAGGATTAAATGGTAGCAGAGCGCCTCAGATATATAATTATCTTCTGCCACTGGTGATCCACTGCAGGATGAAGGCCTTCTTAGCAAGCCTCCAACATCTTCCGACCTGTGCCTTTTGTTGACACTGTGAACCAACAAATTTGGTAATTTCATCTACCCATCATGTCTTTGGTCTTCTTCTTGGGCATCTAGTATTGAGTGGAATCCATACTCCATACTTCCCTTAAGTTTTTGGTATTTAGTGTCTATGTTTCACAGCCAAACCTAAGGAGTGGGAGGACACATAGGTCAAAAACCTTTCACTTGAGGCAGAGTGGTAAATTTGTCTTGAAGACTGTACTACTAAGTCTTCCAAATGCTTGCCATGGCAATTTTATTTGTTGCTCAATTTCCATTATGGTGTTTCCATCTTTTGACATTTCCTGCCCAGGGTAAACATATTTGTCAACTTCTTCTAGTTCTTGTCCATCTCATGTGAATTTTCATGGTATGGTAAATTTATTAAACATGACTTGCATTTTGCTGATATTCATCTTCAGACCCACATTTTTGCTTTCCTGTTGTAGCTATTCAATTTGTTCTTGCCGTTCTTCAGGACTACTGGAAAAGATTATGATATCATCTGCAAAACATAAGTGATCTTAAGTCCTTTTGTCCCAGTTTAGCTTGTGGAAAATTTCTTATAAACAAGCAGAAAATAGTTTGAGGGAGATTGTGTCTCCTTGTCAGATGCCTTTTTTGTATGTTGACCAGGACTTTATCATTGTTGACCTGTATCAATGCAATAGCATTTTCATATATTGATATATTGATTGTTTTAAGCTCTATCTATTCCTTGGTTGATCAGGGCATCGGTTTTTGCTTACTTTTTCATTGAATGATAGTGGAAGAATCCTATCCAATCAGCTTCTTCCACTGTAGGGTGAAAGTTGTTCCATAACAATGCAAACCATCACAGTGACACAGTGGCAACTCCATGGAGTTCACTGTCAGTATTGACAGTGCAATCCCAAGTATATGTGCACTCTGAGGAAGCTATGCCTCTTTTTTTTCTTATTGCTAGGTCCTAGCAGCAAGTAACCAAATGTGAACAAAAACAAGGTTAACTTTTAAGAGCGACAGAGGCAAGCTGAGATACTTGTTCCAGACTGAGGAGACTCTTCATAACGTTTTTAAAATAGTTAATAAAATAAATAAATATACACATGTATTTTTTAGGTTTATTAAATGTAATGCTCACCTTGTATTTTAACCCCATAACTGGCAAATTACATTAAAAACGTCTCATAAAAGTGTGTATTTTAAATGGAAGATCTAGTAGAATTAATTTTTGTATATTCTATGACAACTACACTAATTTCAAGCAAACATTTCTTTTACTTATCCTATATAATAATTCGCTAGGATGTTTGTTAGAAGCCGTAATGCGCAGTAGAGACATCGCACATTCGGGCAGTCTCTACTGCACACGATTGCATCACATGAGTGAGGCGACACAAGACTGCATCTCGTGGAGTAGTGAGGTAGCAGCCTCTTAACCCTTTGAGTGCCAGAGGGGTATGCAACGCATTGTAAAGCAATGCATTGCGTACCCCTCTGGCACTCAAAGAGTTAACATTACCTGGACCTTGGCCCATGTACACAGGCTTTTACACTTGTTTAAATATATTATCCCTGTGAAATAGTTAATATATATCTACATATTTACCTCTTGTAACAAAAAAGTTTAGTCAATTAAAAAAAATAAATATATATATATATATATATATATATATATATATATATACATTTCATGGACACACAACCTTTAAAGTGGTGTAAGGATCTCACTCTTGAAACTCATGGCAGATAGTAAATAAAACTAAGTTTATTGGAATAAATGTAGCAGACAGATACACTGAGCACTCACATCTTACGCGTTTCACACAATACTGTACTTACTCATAGACTACCAGTAAGCACAGTATTGTGAGAAACTCTACCATGAGTCTCAGGAGTGGGATCCTTCATTTTGCTACTTGCTATATTGAAGACGCCTTGGAAGTCTGTCAAGAATCTGTACTTAACAGGACATTTGAAGAGACTGTCGAGTCATGAATTATGACATTTACACTTCATGTTGTGTATTGGTGCCGCTTTGCTTTTCTCTTCACAACCTTTTTAAATAAACACATACGAAGAAACTTTATTTGAAACTTAAGTTGTAAGATCGCCCTTGTCCTTAAAGGGTTGTAGAGACCCCTGCCCCTACCAAACACTAGTTAGTGAATCATACTGATTGTGCTTCTAATTAATTAATTTTTAATCATTCAGGGACATATTGATCCCTGTAGCCTGTAAGTGATACTTGAAGATACCTGAGGGGATATTCACTAAGTGGTGATAAAGAGGTGATAAAGTAGAGATGACTTTTCCAGTTTATCACTTCTCCAGTTCCTATGCTATTCTATACAGCCTATACAGTAAGATCTCCAAAGTTGAAGAATAACATAGGCATTGGAGATGTGATAAACTGGAGTCATCTCCATTTTTTCACCTCTTTATCATCTCTTAGTGAATCTCCCCCCTGAAATTTGAGAATCAATGCTGCACTGCACTAACTTGTCTTAGAAACCATTTCTGATGACAAAAGAAGAACATTAATGTTAATCTTAACACTAGGGATGTGCAAAAAGTCGCATTTTCCTTTTGTGGGAACTTTAGCGGAAATTCCTATTGATAGAACACCCATTAAAAGTTCTGCCTTTTAGCTACCAGTTGTAAAATTGGTGCAAGACCTTAGTAATTTCCCTTCTATGCTTTCTATGGTTATGAGAGTTCCCTCTGCAACACTGTAAAAACCCAGAGCTTCCAGACATGTTACAAAGACTGGTACTCTGTATTCTCTCTGTTTACATACTGCTTGTATATATCTTTACTGTGGTGATTTGTCAACACACCAGTTGTCAAGTGAACTTTCTGTCCATATGATGTTTCTAGACACTACACTAATCACTTACTTGTACAACTCTGACACAGAAACAACAGATAGCAAAATGTTTATATTGATGCTCATGAGTAAAATATCTCCATAATATATATTTCATAAACTGAGGTGTTCCTGAAAGACTACTATATTATACAGCATCAACTACAGGAGCTAGATGTTGCAAAAAACTAGTAGCAGTAGGTAGCATTGGTGCTACACCTCGAACAGCAGCAAAAGAACTCATAGCTAGGGTTGTTGATGTTGGCCTATTTTGCTGCTTAGTCAACAATGGTGAATTTGACTGTTACAAACTGATACAGCAGTTGAGCTAACTACTTCCAAATTCTCCTCTGCTATAGCAACAGCACTCGATTGCAACAGCTCATCTTCTTTAGTGACAAAAAGTCTTAGTACTACTTCTGGTGAAACTTTTCATATTACTGTTACAAACAGCCTTCTAATGAGTGCATTTACTGCACAAGCTGAAGCAATCATGGCATCAATCAGTTTTTTTTAGTATGACTTCATTACCACCAACATGTCAATACACTCATCCCCTTAGACCTTTCCTCTTAGCCTACCAACTTTGATGGACATAATGACAGTAGTATTGATTTTTACTGTAAATACACAACAGAGCTATTAGGTTCAATAAATGTAGTATGCAATTAGTTGCACGGGTTAAGACAGCACAGCAGGAGCACCAATATATGCTTTTGTTTTTTCTTATCTGAATGTGGAGTGATGTTTTGTCTGTTTATGTCTGTCTGAAAATAATGTATCATGTATATCTCTTTGTCACGGTTCGTACAAATGGACAGGTACTGTTAGGAAACACAATTTTAATGAAACAAACAATGAAATAGTAATACAAAATATATATAGTATGAACACACACAACAAAGCAAGCGACACTGTGAGAATAGGAGACTGCTTCAGTGTGGTACTGTACTTAGACCCCTTTATGAGAAAATAGGGAATGGTAGGCAAACGCAGGTCCGCACCTGCACTTAGACCAAGGAAACACAGACCAAAGATACCTGAGCCTCAGGTCTGCATCTGAGGGAACACCAGACATTTGGAAGGCAACCAGGAATGAGTCTGCCAGAGCCACAGTTCCGCACCAGAATGGATATCAGACTAACAGGACGCCACACAGAGGATAGTCAGATAGAGCCTCAGGTCAGCACCAGAATGGATAGACAGACATGCCAAGGGTCAATATGCAATGGGTAGTCAGCCAGAGATGTAGGTCAGCACCAGAATGGTTATCAGACTAAGCCGGGGTCATACACGGAGTGGATAGTCAGACAGAGCCACAGGTCAGCACCAGAACGGGTAGTCAGACAAACCAGGTAATACACATGATACAACACAAAGAACTCCAATGGACACCAACAAAAGGGTGACTGCGCCCTATTGTCCAGGCAGTATTTAAATGTCTGCCCCAGGAAGAGGAGGAGCATGAAATAGGTGACTGCCCCTTTAAACATTCATGTTCCTGGACGTGCGTCTGTATGTGACGTTACCCGGCATCGGCTGGGCCATCTACAAAGAAGCGGCTAGAGCCATGAAGAGGATGGATGTGGCCTGCCTGCTGCCGAAGAATGCGGCCGACATGAATGAGGTATGTACTGTGGTGCTTGAGCGATCCGCCGCCAACTATAACACTCTTTCAATAGTATCTGTCACTATAACACTGTCAACCATTAGTCAAAAGTATTTGTTTTAAAATATACATGTTATTTTCTATACATCCCAAACGTATTCCTTGCACCCCAGTTGTCCAGTTGCTATCTGGCTACCACCAATGCACCTTCAAATAAGCAACTTCATCCTCCATTCTTAGTCTGTCTGCCTCTAAAATATCTAGCTTCAAAATTTCAACAGATTTTTCTGTCTCTCACAAGCACAGCACTGACAACATATGGTAAACTGGAACCTTTTAAACAGGCAAGTTTGCACAGTAAGAAAACTTGGGGAAAATACTATAAATGATTTCAAATTTTTCATAAGAAACCAAATATCAATGGAATGTCTTTGTGTATGGCTTTGTGAATGATTTCATTGTATCATATCTGGACTTTGAAGTTACCTTGGTTCCTAATTAAGAAATTATTTGCTCTAGTAACTGCATTTCACTGATCAGGAAATTACACATAGGTTTTCCATATGTACAGACTAAAACAGACAATCCAGAAGTGGCAAAACAAAAAAAAAAATCCATGGAATCGACCAATCTTGTGGGAAAAAGAGATAGAAGAGCCTAAGAAATCTGAGTATAACCCCTGTCATGAAAATATAGTCTACTGTTGCTATATTGTACTTACAGGAACAATTCTTATAAAAAGGCCCCAAAAGTATGTGAGCATAAATCTGGATATTGATAAGCAGCCCCCTCCCAAACATCTGGACCTATCAGTCTTATTCAACCTCTCTCAGGGATCTCCCACTACAATCGTCTCACTGGTGACCCTTAAACGTAGGAGCATGACAAGAGGAAATGAGCCCTCTACAGGTAAAACTTTAAGGCAATGTATCCCAAAGTATCCTCAAATATATTTTTCTCACCGGATGGTAGAGAAAGAAAAATTTTTCTATAATATGAAATCTAATAAGGAGAAATGGGATAAAGGCAAGTTAACTTTTATTTCCCAATGCATTTCTTTAGAACTTCATCACTTCATCAGGATTTTAATATACATTGTTAAAATACAAACTTAAATACTTAAAGAACCTACCATTCATGAAGAAAGGCAACAAACATTTCAGCGTTTCCTCAGATAGATGCTGCCGCAATGAGGCTAAAACAGGAGATTAGGATTACCTCCTTCAAGCCTCACTCCAGCATTGTCAACCCTAAAAGGGATGCCAAATGAAGTTGCTCAATGATAATTTTAACAAATAACAACTAGCTACCTCTATTTGAAAGTCGGCTATTACAATATATAATCAATATAAAAAATGCAAGAAAAGTAAACATTGCACTGTTCCTCAGATGTTCACAGAATTCCCTATATAAAACATTTAGGTTTAACATAAAAGACATTATTAGACCAAAACTATGTCTACACAACCTATTATTAAAGTGTATCAAAAGTTTTACATATAGTCAAAATACATATTGAAAATGTAATCTAAAAAGATAAAGGGGGAGATGCACTAAATTGTGATAAAGAGAGGATTAAACAGAAATAATTTCTCCAGTGATATCACTTCTCCAAGTCCTATGTTATTCTATGAAGCCAATGCACTAAGATTTCTTCACCTTTGGAGATCTTCGTGAATAGGCTCTATAAAATAACATAGGAAATGGAGAAATTATATCACTGGACAAGTCATCTCCACTTTATAACCACTTTATCATACCTTAGTGCGTAACCTCCATAGTGTAAAAAGAAAAAATAATGTGTCAGGACACTTGATATCAATTACATTCAAAAATAAATATGTATCTATACTATATCTATATAAAGGAGAATGTGGTCACATGACCACAGATTCTCCGGACGTACCACACACACCCCTTGGCAGCTGCAAGGAGGACACATGTATATCTCCTCCATTCACCCTCAGCAGGACATACAACGGGCGTGATTTTGACAAAATCTCTGCAAGGACTTTGTCCCTCCTTAGTATCTTGTAAAAAAAACATGTCTGACATACCACGTTACACCAGATGCACTTTCACCCACAGTAGCATGCTCTTCATTTGTTTACTCTTTCAGTGCCACAGACCCACCTCTGCTCCAGTATGACAGTTCCTGCATTGAGATAAATCAATTATTTGGTGTCAAAATATGTAAATAGTTCAGCAAGTTTTAAATGACTGAACAATAGCAAAGAAGAGGGTCAGCTTCTCCAAGTGGTCCCCTGTCTTATAGACTGACCATTTGAGTGCTGTAAAAAGACCAGTTCTGCACTAGAAGCCCTTACAAGTATAGAGTCAGTAATAAAATATAACTTTTATTAGTGCTTATTCTAAAATGGTAACTAACCAGGTAAGTATCCTACTATTGGAAAACTTACTAGTCAAATTTAAAAGGTGGATCACAGTCCACAAAATGGGTATTAGGGGGTGAAAAGGTGAGCAACGATGAGAAATAAGAGGTACTTATAAATGTCTGAATTTCCATATCATACCATAGAACACTTATCTAGATCCTAATATTTTCTAAGTTCATAGATAAGATCTCAAAAAGGAGTGTAACAAAAGTGCGTTCTTGTGGTCTCTTATTCACAAGAGATACTTCACAAGACTCGTGTATGATATTAAGGACATTTTCTTATGTATACTATTATGTAAAGACACCGTTTGTTTGGTGGGATTCTGTGAATCAGAATGATTAGTTCATTTTTCATCCTACTCAGCACACTGTCCACAGACAATTTTAATTGTACCTTTATAAAGTAGAAACCTTCATTTGGGAGTGCAATGCATTAAAGTGTTTAAAGGAACAGTAGATAATTTTATTTCTCTGAAATTAATCTCATCAGGAACCGGATTGTATTGTATATTTTCAATTGACAAGGAGCTCATCACTGTTTACTTTCTTACATCCTGGTTTCGTGTTAGTATTCATGAACTATTCCCAGAATGAATCCTTTGTGTACTGGGGTCTTTAGTTCCCTATGTCTTAAGGAACAATAAATACCATGAACACTTATTTCACTTTATTGCTGTAGCTGCAACATCACCATCACTAGTCTACTCACTGTTTTTAAGCTTCCTTGGCTAGAGTCCAGGTGACTTTTTTAATGCCAGTTAGTTTTCAGCAACTGTAGCAGTCTTCGACTTCATGTGGAAATTTATAGTTACATGTTGCTCTATATAAGGAGAGACGTCAGTAGTATGCACGGTTAAATAGCTATGTCCAAGTCAAATCTCCGGTACAGACTTGAAGACTAGCAGCATTCACAGCACAGCAGTGGTTACTAAGTGCTGGTGGTATTAATCAATTGTAATCAGAGTCTGGGATCGATTGTGACCAGTGATGGCTTTGAATACAGGATAAATAGTCTGTCTTGTAATAAAGTGGACATGGTGGAGATATTTAGATTCTAGCACCGTTTAGTAATGGCAGATTTCTAGTCTAATGTTTCAGAGATGCAAACTTTGATTCTACTAGTTAATTTCACTTTATATATTTTCAGTCATTCTCATTGGAGTGTTTCAAGAGTCTATGAGTTGGATATTTTCCTCCCTAAAGCTCCCATTTAACCCTACGCATTTCGCTGTGCTAACCCATGGCTTCCTCAGGGGTAGTATTACCGACTGACTCAGAATGTCAGTGTTTTATACCCTCGACATCCAGGGCATTTGTACAACCCAAATCCTTCAAGAGCAATCAGACTAATAAAGAATTTGAAATCAGACATTTTATCAATTGCAAATCTACAGGAATAATATATCACATCTCATGTAATTGCGGTAAGCAATACGTGGGAAAAACAAAAAAACAATTAAGAAGGAGAATCCTAGAGCACATATGAGATATCAGAAATAAGAGGGATAAACCAGTGGCGAGAGATATCAATAACTACCATGAAGTAGATATGACCAAACTGAAATTCATGGGAATTGATAAATTATACCAGAGTCCACGTAAGGGTATAGAAAACCGACATTCTGAGTCAGTCTGTAACACTAATACCCCTGAGGAAGCCATGGGTTAGCATGGTGAAATGCGCAGGGTTAAATGGGAGCTTTAGAGGGAAAATACCTAACTCATAGAATCTTGAAACACTCCGATGAGAATGATTGATTGAAAATATATAAAGTGAAATTAACTAGTAGAATCAAAGTATGCATCTCTGAAACATTAGACTAGAAATCTACCATTACTAAACGGTGCTAGAATCTGACTATCTCTAGCATGTCCACGCTATTACAAGACAGACTATTTAGCCTATATTCAAAGCCATCACTGGTCACAATCGATCCCAGGCTCTGATTACCATTGATTAATACCACCCGCCAGTGGCGACTCCAGCATTCATATTTAGGGGGGGCACATAGGGGACCAGAGACAAACGTAGGGGGGCAATTATAAAAAAAACAAAAAAAAAATTTTTAGTTGAACAACCCGTTACATGGGCCATAGTGTCACAGCCACCCAGTCGCGGGGCAGTCACGCGCAGTAGAGACTGCCCGCGCCGCGGCTGATACAGAGCTGGACGCTCCTTCGGAGCGCCCAGTTCTGTATCAGCCACGCCGCGGGCAGTCTGTACTGCGCATGACTGCAGCATGTGCAGCAGTGTCTACTGCGCATGTTGCGGCATTACACACGATTTAGTGAATTATTATATAGGATACACACACATACTTTTTTGATGCTGAAATGATTACAAGACTATAGTTTGTTTTTTTAAAAAACATGTTCATTTTCAAAATAATTTATAACGTGTAATTTGAATGAAGTTTAAATTAACATTTGTAAATAAATATTTGACAAATATAGAAAATGGGCATTTAACAGTGTATTCTCTACCATCACAGTTTAAGCGTTTTTTAAGTGACAATCTCTAACATGTACTACAGATAGAAATTTGCATTTTGAAGGGATAACTCAAATGAACTTATCCTGTAAGAAGAAGAGTTAGCTCACTTCCATGAAAAACTACCAAGGTTTGGCCCTTTATAATGCAAATTTAAGTCTACAGATTACGTGATTTTAAGTTACTATGTATATTTAATGATAAACATTGCAAATTGAAGTGCAACAACTAAAATATTATATACTAGTTGAACAGCCCGTTACACGGGCCACAGTGGCTCTGGCAGCCGGTCGCGGGGCAGTCAAGCGCAGTAGAGACTGCCCGCGCCACTGCTGATACAGAGCTGGACGCTCCTTCTGAGCGCCCAGCTCTGTATCAGCCGCGGCGCGGGCAGTCTGTACTGCGCATGACTGCCGCACGCACAGCAGTGTCTACTGCGCACGTCGGGCGTTACACACAACTTAGCGAATTATTATATAGGATATATTATATATATATATATATCTATCTATATATATATATATATATATATATATATATATATATATATATATATATATAAATATCCAGCTATTAAGGTGCCTCAACAAAAAAAATACAATATAAAAAGTATTTTTTCGGACCCCTGTAGCATGTTTACAAGTGTGCAAAAGAGACAGTAGCAACCTACTAATGCACTGTAAAAAGGGGGGGGGGGAGTATGTCTGAACTTTGGTCTTTTACTGCTACTTGTAGAAAAATGAAGTGCAACAGTTGTTTTAAAGGGCAAGTGGTGGAAAAAAATAAGTACTGTTTAACTGAAAGATTGCATTAAGTGTAGATTTTTTTTACGTTTTTAAAAGCTGTATTGAAATTTTGCAAGTGTACATAACAAGTAATAACTGTACCGAGAAGCACAAATGAAATTGTATACAGAAGTATGTATCAGTGAGCAATGGCAGAAGTTCTCAACATAGGATAAACTAGAGTATCAAATAGAGATATGACTGACACTGATAAGTAGAGAACATTGAAAATGTTATGAGAGAAAATCTGCTCTATCACACCCTAAAATTAGCTTAATAATAAGATTTAAAAGAAGAAGAAACACTGAATAGCCATGAATGACGAATACATATTTGAAGAAGACACACAAGCTGCTCAAGAAAGAGTCAGACAATCTAGTATCCCTGATTTAAGCCCGTAAAGTTATAGGTACTATAAGGTGATCAGATTTTTAAAATTAAATCCGGGGACATTTTTTTCCTCCATACCCTGTCCACACCATATTCACCTCCACACACTGACCACACAGTGTCCATTTTCACACCCTGTCCACACACTGCTCAAACTCTGTCCACCCTCACAACCTGTCCACCATCACCACACACTGCCCACACTGTGCCCACCCTCACACCTTGTCCACCCCTCACACCTTGTCTATCCTGCCCAGAAACCAGAAAATAAAAGTAAAGAAAATACTGCACAATTATTGCAATCCTCTGGCACTTTAAAGTCATTTTCTGTAGTGAGTGGATAACCCAGAGCCGGATTAACACTCCATGGGGCCCTAGGCAAGGTATCAATTTGTGCCCCCCCCTCCCCACATATAATAACCCCCCCATACCTCTCTAACTTTGGCTATCTACACATTGTTTAGTTTACACTACGATTTTGTGGGCACAGGCACTAAAAGGGTTATACTACAGTTTTGTGGGCACTATTACTCAAAGGATTATCCAGTGACTGGATAACGCTTTGAGTGCCTGTGCCCACAAACTGTAGTGTAAACTAAATACTGTGTAGGTAGTCAGGGTTAGGGAGGAAACCCTGGATAAATTACTTAATTTTTCTCCTCTCTCTGCCCCCTGGGCCAGTCTGCCACTGGTCTGGAGATGCCTGTAAGAGATGCCCCCCACCAGCTCCACTTTGCTCCCACCACCTCCACCTTGCCTCCGTCAGCTCCACCTTGCCTCCGTCAGCTCCAACTTGCCCCCACGGCGGGGGCAAGTTGGAGATGGCGGGGGCAAGTTGGAGCTGACGGGGGCAAAGTGGAGCTGGTGGGGGAAAGTTGGAGCTGACGGAGGCAAGGTTGACATTGACAATGTCATGTCGGCTGTCTGTTGCCATTTTAAACCAGGCAACCAATGAAGAGAAATACTTTCAAAAAGATACCACTTTCTTGCAGGGTTAAAAAAAAATAAGATACCACGTTTGTCATTTTAAACTAGGCAGCCAAGGAAGAGAAATACTTTAAAAAAGATACCACTTTCTTGCAGGGTTAAAAAAAATACCACTTTTGCCATTTTAAACCAGGCAACCAATGAAGAAACATACTTTCAAATAGATACCACTTTCTTGCAGGGTTAACCCTTTGAGTGCCAGAGGGGTACGCAACACATTGCAAAGCAATACTTTGCATATACCTCTGGCACTCAAAGGGTTAAATGGGATGTTCCCATTTGAGTGCCAGAGAGCTATCCAACAAATTCCAGAGCCCTCTCTAGAACTGAATGGGTTACAAGCTCCACTAAAAACAAAAAGATTATTTACTCCTTGCAGCTGAGTTGATTTCCACAGAATCGCTCCACATTTGTCTGTATAAATATGCCCCACTGAGAATAAGGATCAGTGGACATTTAAAGTATTTTTCAGCTTTTGCCTGGATAATTATGATGTAATTATAGTACTATAGCTGGCATTGAGATATTTTGTAATAACAGATGCCTAAGACTAGTTAGGGAAAGCCAACAACCAATAGAGGCTAATGTACTAGAAAGAAGTAGGGATTATGCACTAAGTCGACATTATCATTTTCCAGCGTGGTGTGTTTCTTTGGGTTAAAAAAGCATAAGATACCACTTTAGCAGCTAAAGTGGTATCTTATTTTTTTTTAACCCTGCAAGAAAGTGGTATCTTGTTGAATGTATTTCTCCTCATTGGTTGCCTGGTTTAAAATGGTTACAGCCGACAAGACATTATCAATGTCATGTTGGCTGTCGCCATTTTAAACCAGGCAACCAATGTAGAGAAATACTTTCAACAAGATACCACTTTCTTGCAGGGTTAAAAAAAAATAAGATGCCACTTTTGCTGCTAAAGTGGTATCTTCTGTTTTTTTAACCCAAAGAAACACACCACGCTGGAAAATGATAATGTCAACTCAACAGACAACAGTAAGCAATCATGATTACTCAAGTTAGTCACTGTCAAAGAACGTAGAAGAGGCTCAGTGGTCTCACTAACCAGTGATGGACTGCACAATGGTCACTACTGTCTCTGGCTGCTTGCTGCTTGCTGAGAGTGAGTGAGGCTGCTTCTAGTGCCCACTGCCAGTGCCCCTCTGTTGGCCTTGCGCTGCCCGCTCCTTCCCGTGCACGTCCTCCTCTTCTGGCGGCTAGTGGTGCACAGACTCAGTGTTTTTAAGTCTGATGTCACCAGAAGACCGCCCCAAAGTAGGCAGGACTAGCACTTTCAACAAGGGGGAACTGGACGTGACTCGTCACGCGAACGCGAAGTTAAGAAAATTGGGGGGGCACAGTGGAATGTTGGGGGGGCACTGCCCCCCCCCGGAGATGCCACTGCCCGGTACACTGTGTGCGCTCCAAGTTGGAGGGAATAGAGTAAACCCTACTCATATCGTGGATTCTTAGTTCCACTTCATCAGGGGAAAGAGAGTTAATGGGACAAAGAGCCCTATATATAGTATTATCTGCGGCTGCTAAATGGGCCGATATACAGATCCAATAAGAACGAGTGGTATCTACCTAAAATATGATATTTAAGTATAATATGTGTATGCAAATATCCCATCTCTGTGAAACTCCTTTGTTCTAAAACTCTGAAGACAAGTAAAAATGTCAAGTCTGTGATAACAAGCTGTTTCTGCTATACTAAAGGTACTATTGTTAAGCATTTTTGCTAGCTAGGGAGTAGTGGGTGAAAGGACAGTACAATAATTGGCTGAAGGGTGAATAAACGTGATTGGGTGGATATATAATCATGTGGGATAGATGTTAAGGGGTGGGGATGTAATAATGTTGTTTTGTTATCTGGAATACAAATGTACAAGGCTTGTAGTTTTGTTTTAGACCATAATGCTTCATGTTATTGCCCAAAATGCTTTATATTTCAGGGTGTGGTACTAGTATATTAGGTACAACCTCTGGCTTTATTATGGCAGAACATTATTTTCTAATGTGTCACTCTGTTTTCCTTTATTCAAATAAAGAGAATTCCTGTTTGTCACTTCTCCAGTCTTGTCTCTTCATTGAACCAGATGACAAGAGGTTAAAATTATTTTGTTAACAGGGAAAACGGAAAGCGAGCATAGTTGGGGAGGGATGTGGGAGGTGCTTATACTGGAAGACAGTAGTAAGTATGGAGCGGAGGAAATGGCCTGTGGAAATGGCATGAGCTGAAGGAAGCATACAGAAAATAACTTGGGAATGGACAAGGGAGACAGGTAAATGCTGGCAGTGGAGAAATGTGCTCATATGGTTATTCCATTCGCATTTCTTAACCAAGTACATATCATCCTGTTAAACCTTACAAGGCCCCAGGGTTAGCGACACCGTTTTCTGCACAGCCAAGTATTGGGGGTTGGAAAAAAGAAGAACAAAAGTGCAAATAATCTGAGAGCAGCAATATATGAAGATGAAATTCACGCAATATAGTTCCACTTACTGGATACTTTCTTTTCAAAATGTCCCAATGATGTAACTTTATAAGAAGCCACAAAGCAATACAAGTATTAGATATCGCCTTAGTGTTGGATCTCAGCCAGTCACTGGAATCCTGTCACTGTTTTTCATTTGGTAGCATGCACTGCGTATCCACATTCAAAAACGGGGCAGCAAACATAACGGACCTTGATGGAGGCAGAAAGAGACACACTTCTTCTAAGTGTATACTGTTTTCAAAGAACTCCCCACCTTGGCCTCTACTAAAGTGCACTCACCGAAAAACAGCGATTGAGTCTCTTTGGTACATTCTGCAGCCTTCCTCAGTCTCAGACACCTTGCCAAGATCCAAAACTGTGAAACTAAAACCTCTCAGTGGCTGCAATGATGTCCTGGTTTCCTGTAGATATATACAGTCCCTGCCAGATGAGCCCCAGCCTTAATCTGGCTGTTTCTTTTGTCTTGACTTCATGTTTTTCCCTGTTTCACCTCTTAATTTAGTCCAAACCCTTAAGGGTTAAAAGTGTATACATTGATGGAGGTATATATTTCTCTAACAGGAAGGGAACTACATCTACATTTATCTAGGCCATAGATCCACTCAGGGGAGGGCTGTCAACTTATGGCCCAGGAGGCAAATACATTCAAGTGGCCCATTTCTATATCGTTCAAGCCCACTACTATAGAGCTTACAAGAGAAATGGTTTATGCTACTAGTTTAGCTCCATTTGGATTGTTCCTCTGTGGTGTGATTTGTGTAGCTCCATTTCAATTGTAAGCTCTCTGGTATCACTAGTGTAGCTCCATTTCAATTGTAAGCTCTCTGGTATCACTAGTGTAGCTCCATTTACAGCAGCAATTGGGAGATTCAGTGAGGAGCAGTGGCCCAGCAGCCCAGACATATGACCGGCCCAGGGGGCAACTGCCCCCTGCCCCCCAGGCCAGCCCTCCCCTGGATCCACTACTCCCACTACTAATACCCATGGGCACAGTGTACAGTGATACAGTACCATGATGATCATCATCCTCGCAGGAAACCTAGCAGCAGAAAGTAAACTGGTGGCAAACACCATACTTTCACTGGTAGTAGTGAAGCCCATTCCCAAACCTCTCATTTATATTCTTCATTGCTTTGAGCCAAGATGGCTCTCATGCTATCTTTTGCACCAGCACCCACTGAGTCATCATCACCACCACCACCAGTCTCTTGCTAGTGAAAAATGTAACCTAGGAGCCCATGGTGTAACACTTTCATAACAGTAACAGCAGCAGGCACAGGCAGCTAAATTGTGCTGCTACTGCACACAGCGATAGTATCTAGCATTACCCATCTTAAAGTATTACTTCAGATTCCTGAAGTAATACTGTGGGGCGGGAAGCAATATCTGCTGTGTTGTGGACTCCTGCCATCACTGGTTCTGATGCTATCTCTGCTGGATTTCTCCACATCAGAACCCCTCCAACTCTTCTTACTTATTCTTCAACAATTAACACATCTCAGTTTTATTTTTGTAGCTCTCTGTCTCTCTTTCTCTCTCACTGCCTTCCAGATTCATCTCTACCTAACCTACAACCACGGAGCACAGTGGGTAGGTCTATATTTTTATATTATGGCAGTGGGAATTCTCACTGAAAATCCATATTGTTTGTGAAAAAGTGCAAACTCTACAGGTTTGTCTAGGGTGGGAAGTCCTGCAGAATATATGTTAAATTGTGAATTTTCTGAGGAAATTCCTGCAAGAAAAAAATGGACTATTAACCCATCCCTATTTGTGAGTAGCCAGATTATTAATTTTATGTTACTAAACGATAAAGCACTATTATGTTTTTTCATCCTATTTCTCTTCTTTTATCGTTGGGTTCAGAATAATCATGCTCAACTTCATCCAAATGCTGATTTGATGGATTACTACTACTACTTATGACACTAATAATACTGACACTACTAGAAAACAAGCAACACTAAGATGTGTTCTGCCCCTAAGATTTTTTTCTAATTCTTTTGCATTTGATATACCAGGGCTGAAATAACAATTGCATTGCCATCCAGAAAGATTACAATAATTCTTCTGCTTAATGGAGTGAATAATTATCACTATTCGCTTGCAGGATTCACAGTCCTTTTATTTTGTTTTTTTGCAACTTTTTAGAGTGGACCATATAATGGCTGATTGACTTTACAATTAGGAAATTAGTTACAACTGCCAAATGTAGGCTAAAAAAAGTCTGTGAAAATTAACTACACTGTTATACTAATGGATCATGCATTACCTGTAATTATAATTACATTGTTAACACAAAAGATAGCAATAATTCATCTGTTTGACAATGAATAACCATAGATATTCAGTTACTGGAACACAACTTTTGATTTATGTGGCTTTCTAGTGTGGACTAGCTAATGGATGTGTCTTTACAATTAGGAAATAACACACAGGGTAGAAATGTTAAAATTAACAAAGAAAACCATTGGTAAATTACTGGTTCATAAAAAAGCTGAAAAAATGACAACTATACATTTAACCCAAAAGTCTATAATTATTTTGTGTTTTTTTTTTAAATAAATAATAAAGATTACTATGTAAAAATATGTACATTGTAGGTTATATCCTCCTGGGAAAAACACTCAATGATGATGTTGCTACACCATCTTGGACAGCGCTGGTCAGTTGACCATAAATCTCCATAGGACGTTGTAACAGCAGAACTACTGTAAAATGACAGGCCACAGAGATATTTCCATACCTGGGAACTTTCAGTTGTTGAATCCCTGGAGGGGACTCCACTGATGCTGCTAGGGAGTATAATTGCCGCAAATTATTATTATTATTTCCAGGGCATCGCAAAAGTAGGCAGGAAACGGGAGGAACTTGGAGGGAAGGAGGAGAATTGGGCAGAGTTTTAAAGAAAACACCCCACATCCGCAGAACCAGCCTCTGCCCCGAAGAACCGGTAATGTACTCTCAAAACTGGTAATGTACTCTTTTGAGCTGCTTGAGCTGCAATAATACTTAAATAAATCCACTCTCAGCAGTGGGAGTGCAATTGTTTTGCTCAAGAGGACAAACCTAGCATTATATATTTTTACATGTCAAGGCCCGGATTCATCAAACTGTGGTAAGAGCAGCATATCAAATATGCTGTTCTTTGCCATGATCATTGATGGATACCTTTGGGTATTCATCATTGATTTTGTGTGTTTCCCTGTTTTGTGTATGTGAAGCAGGGAAACTTGCATAAATTGGTTAGTCATGTAAAAACACACGTATACGCATAAGCAAAAATGTGTATGCATGTGTTCGCTCCATGCATTCAAATGATATACGCCAGACTGAAGCTAGCGGATCACATTTGCAGATCTATCTGGCCATCGCTTATTGAAGAATAAGCAATGGCCAGATACAATCTGAAAGTTGCTGAATGGGCGAATGGTTAATATGCAGAGAAATCCTCTGATTTTCCTGCATATCAATCTATTAACACCTTGATGAATCCAGGCCCAAGTGTTACTATCCCTATAATTGAATGAATAATATGCAATTCCAATGCTAGAACAATATTTTTTATTTCAGATATAGTGACCACCTAACCCTATAATTAGGAAAATAGCTACTGTGGTCAAAGAAATAAAAATAATGTCTGTGAATATAACAGGTAACCACAGTATATAAAAATAAAATTATAACTGCAGACAATTAAAAAAGTGTTGTCTTTCAACAAGCGTCAGCACTCATCTAGCAAAAATAAAGAAAAATGATACATTGCCACATCACGCACATGTTTATGTTTATACACACTGTAGACAGGCAACTGGTTGGCCTTGAACTGGCACCCTCCTGTCTTTTGTCCCTGCACTATTTCTGAGTAATCACCAGTGAGACTTGTTGAAGGCTTTAAACAGAAGACTTGTCAATGATGCTGCTATTGTTTACCTGAATCTCCCTCTGATTGTATATTTGACAACATCTGCACCTTGTTCAAGGGTTATTTAATATTTCCTTGCAGAGCTCTCCATGTTGATGTTTTGTGATCTAGTCCTCAGTCTTGCTACAGATCTCCTGTGTGAATTTCTGGTACCAAACCCTGGCTTTTCTTGACCATGTTTATGAAGCTTTGCTGCTTGCTTATTGACAATTTTCTTGGACTCCTGTTGATGATCCTTTGCTGACGTTTGGCTTGTTTCACCATTTGTGAACATGTGCTGCTTTCCCTAATTCAGATCTGTTTTACTATTCTGTTGCCAGATCCCTTGGTGCCTCCCCTCCACATGCAAACTCCTTTTGCACGTGGAGCATACTGTATTTACTCTCAAGTCTACTTGTTAGTTGTCTTTGCAAGGGAGTGCTCCTCAGTGCTACTGAGCTTCAGCCTCTGGTACGTGACAAAAAGTTGGTTTGATCTAGCTCAATTTGATAAGGGAAGCAAAGCTGGATTAATTAAAAAATCATTTTACAACTGCAGAGCTGCAGTGTACCCATAACAACAAGAAGATTGCTGGTGCTGTATATTCATCTAAAATTTTCATTCCCCATTCCAACACCTCGGCTGAGATGCACTAACAGTCGATGCTGTCGTGATATTTCAATGTGTTCAAATCACTTAGACTTTTCGATGTAGTCACACATTGCCATATGCACAAAAATGTAGGGATGCAAGGGGAAGGGAGGAGAATATTCTCATTAGTATACAGGGTTGTCAAAATGCTGTTGATGTGGAAGAGATGCCCTCCATTGCACATCACCAGCAGTATGACAATCCTGAAGCATTCTCTCTGTTTCCCCACTTGGTCAGTAGGGGAGTGGAGAGGATCATTTCAGTATCACAAATAACACCACTTCCTTCACCCTTTCAGTGCCATAGGGATGTGCATTGCACACCCCTGTGGCAGTCAAAGGGTTAAAAAAGTACACCAAGCAGTACATAATTATTCTCTCAGCTCTGTATCATATTTCATACATGTTGTGCACTCCCAAGGGGGAAGGCTGCGGGTCAGGCAATGTCCATGGGGATTTGTGGCTACCACCTGCCACCCAGCCTTGTTCCCTTGCCAACTGGTAGCCATAGAACCCAATGCACACTGCCTGGGCCCCAGACTTGTTCCTTTGCCCACTGGTAGCCAAAGAACCCCATTTACACTATCTGACTCCCTCCCCAGCCTTTTTCCCTTGATTACTGGTAGCTACAAATACTCATGGGTATTGCCTGGGCAAGGGAACAAGGCTGGGGGTGTCAGTCAATGTATTTTGGGGATAACACATAATGGTGATATTCCCCATATCGGCCCACAATACTTATGTTTGACATGCTGCCCCACGGTTCATATTTGACATATGTTGCGCCCCCCCAGTTACAATTCCACATATGCTACCCCCACAGTTCATGTTCAGACACAAAGAAAATCTTCCTCATAGACTAGAGAAGAAAGTTAACCACATATGCACTCCAATAATATACCAAATATGGATATTCATGAAAGGAAAAATGATAATGACACTTGGAGATAAACAAGGGACATTGTTATCTCAATAGTTTGGCTTTCCTCTACTTGCAGCCAGTGCCTGTTCCCTCTCATTTCTAAGCTGACCTTCCAGGGTGTTTTCTTATCACTACATTGTGTAACACCAGAGATGCATTTAGGGTTCCTGCTGCTCCAGGCCCAACTAAGTGCATACACCCACCACCACCAAATGTCAACACCTCCACTTTAGGCAGCCCATTCCACAGGCTTCCCTTAGAGATACAGAACCATGAATGTCAAATATGAAAAAATATTTTTATGAGGCTATATATAGGTTACCAATATATACGTGTGTGTGTGTGTGTGTTGGCAGGAAGCTGCAAGGCTGTCCTATCTGCTGCCCCTGCCAAGCAACCGTCCTATAACACCAGATTATCCATGAGGAGATTCAGATAGTCTTCACTAAGCCTTAGAAACAAAAGAAAAAAGTATTAAATCTGGACCAAGTCAACTGCATCATAAGGATTGCCTGCATTGTGTGTGTGGGGACCTCACATACTGAGATGTAGCCACAGTCCACTTTTACACAGCTTTCTTTTTTGCTTGGTATTCTTATTCTTTGTTTTCAGTGGCTAAGCTGTGTGCATGCTTAGGTAGGTACTAGTCACAGTTGTGGCGTGTGTGTGTTAGGGTAGTTCTCTGAGTTATTGATATTAATGCTGCTTTGAAAGCTCAAATCAGCTTAAAGTGAAAGTTATTTAGTCTTCCATTGCTGCATGGTCATTGCATGCTTGGAAACTGTGCTGTAATGTGAGCATGATGTTGAAAAATTTGGATTAATTTAGCATGGGATGCAATTTGGCAGTTTTGTGAATTAATGTTAAGACTAGACTCTCCTTTAGTTTGGGTGTTAGAATTTTATGTTACTATTTTACACCTGAATTATGTATTCCTTGATTTGTTCTGATATTATTAAATGGCTATGGCACTGTCAAGTCTAACTGCTGGTTTGTATGTGTTATTTATTGTATAATGATTCAGCAGTGCCAGGGTCATGATTCCATGTAATATTGAAAGCTGTCCCGGAGCTCACAAACAGTACAGTGTTGTGCAGCTCCAACTCTGTGTATCCTGCACCTATACATACTACTTTACGGCAGCAGGATACACATAAAGTTGGAACTGTGCACCGCCACAACACCACTGTTTATGAGCTCCAGCACAGCTTCCAACACTACACGGAATGGAAATGAAGTTACAGTTTGCTCCTATTGTACTTCCTCAATGGGTTAACCTTTTAATTTCCGGAGGGGTATTGGTTAACTATGTGTTACTCTTCACCCTCCGGCTCCTCCTTTGCATTGCCACTGAGGTACTAAAGTCGATTTCTGTTGTTCACCACTGTAGCCAGAGATCTATCCAACGAGGTTCCTCTCTGGCACTCATGAGTCAAGCTCAGCAATGGTGTCCAAAACCTCTGCTCACTGCTGGAGGAGGATGCCGTACTTAGAGGCAGGCAAGGAGTGTTACTGCGCACGCTGCGTACTTGTGTGCGCATGCACAGACCAATTTTCGGACGGGTAGAGGCAGCACAAAAAGCTGTAAAGTGCCGCCCTGGGCCTAGGCCAAGATACAGCACTGTGTAACACTCATACTGCATGGGGATTTGATTGTCTCTAGGTTGGATACATTGTACTATACATACTAGAAGGTATTCTTTTAGTCTTAACTAACAGTATGGGACGATGTTGCCCATATTTTTTTTTTGTACAACTGTGTTGTGAAAGGCGTTACTTGTACTACAGAGTTAACACAAAGATACATACATAGACAATCACAGATACAGACATTCATACATACACAGAGACAGACACACATACGTACATACATACAAATACAGCACATACACAAACCCTCATACGGACATTCATACATATAAATATTATACATAGACACACACACACATACAGACAAACACACATAGCTAACTACCTCTATAGTTGGAGGGCTGTTATGAAGGGGAAGGTGGGAGGAAACAAACGGAATGGAAGCATAATGGCTTTAACCAACTGAGTGCCAGAGGGGTAGGTAAGAAATAAGTAGCATTACACATTTGAGTGTTTGATACATGGCATATAAATGCCGTGGACATGTGCATACCTGGGAGCTTTTTCTTCTGGCCTCCCCAGAGAGGGAGGGCTGTGGTACTATTGAGGTAGGGTTGCCACCCAGCCGGTATTTTACCGGCAGGTCGGTAAAAAATTGGCTTCTGTCCAATGTTAAGTCTATGGAGGGAATGCCATGGCTGGTATTTTTTTGAGGAAAAGGTGGCAACCCTACATTGAGGGAGACAAATGATGCAATTTGTGTCAAAAAAGGGGTGTGGCTTAATCACATCTGGGGGCTTCAGCAACTTGTAGAAATATAGGCAAATAGACTGGGGAAGGAGGAGAAGTGGGCAGGGAGTGGGTGGAACAGATAGGGAAGGCACCCACACCCCAGAGAATCAGACTCTGCCCCAGAGATCCGGTAATGCAGAATCAAAACCGGAGTCTCTGGGGCATAACCGGAGAGCTCCCAGCTATGGACATGTGTGTGGCACTTAAGGGGTTAACACACTGATTCCCTAACTGAGATGGACAGAGGGAGGGCTGAACAGACCAGAAGGAAGGAAGGGTTCACAGAGCTAATGGAGGGAGGGATAACCTATATATAGCCTCATAAAAATATTCTTTCATATTTGACATTCATGGTAGAGAGAGGCAGGGATTAAGTAAGCTGCTTTGGAGACATCTATGGCACTCAAGGTGTTACCATGCTGATTCCCTAAGTGAGATGACCAGAGTGAGGGCAAAAAAGACCAGAGGGAAGGAAGGATGACAGAGCAGAGGGAGGGATAAACATAGTAGAGGGAGGCAGGGATTACCTGAGCTGCTTTGCACACATCTATGGCAATCAAGGGGTTAACATGCTGATTCTGTACCTGAGATGGGAGAGCCAGGCCAGTGTATTCCCCCTGGACTATTGTGTGAAAAAAAGTGCAATATCGCTTAACCCTTTGAGTGACTGAGACTTAACCAACGCATTGGAGACTTCTACTCACCCTGGCTAGCAGACAGCCAGGATATAGTGTATCAGGCTGCATCTATTGACAATTAGCAAGATAGGATAGAGGAGGGCGCATTTTAACCCTCTGAGTGCCAGAGGGATATGCAATGCTTTGTAATGCATTGCATAAGCCTCTGCCACTGGGTTAAAATTCAGACCATTTCCTGTGCTTTCTGCTGGATGCATTTATGTTTATGTAGATGTATGAAACAACGGTAGCGCTAAAGTAATACCAGTGTTTTAGGGCCATTGTAAAGAAGGACACAATAACGGCCTTGTAGGTAGCAGCTCTTGTACTTTTTCATTTGTATGCAACTTTTTACTATTTGAATAATCATAATATATAATGGTCAAAGAGTTCTTAAACACATAGTTAGTGTTAGTTAGGCAACACTTAGTGTTATGTACGGGAGTGCTGTGTACCCTTACCTTTGGATATACAATAATATTTAAATTTCTGTAATTTACCTAGTATCTCATAAATTTGTATTAAAGGGATAGTAATACTTGCAAATTACTAATCCCCATATTGTAGCTTTGTTAAAAAGAAAGTTATTGCCCCCAGTGTCATCTCTCAAACCCTTATGGTTTGAGAGATGATAGTGCTCAAAGTTCCCCCCTCCCTCCCCCTTCCCTGACTGACTGCTGACTGCAGGGATATTTGGTATTACTTGCATCAGGAGGCTCTGCAGCTGAGCCGAGATCGTGTTTATAAAAAATAATTCTTTCACTGAAACGGTCTTCTACGTGTGCTTGGTTTGCAAGCAAACGTAGAAGACCGTTTTAGTGAAAGATTTCTTTTTTATAAACGCGTTCTCGTCAATGCTGCAGAGCCGCCTGATGCAAGTAATACCGGATATCCCTACAGTCAGTCTTCAGTCAGAGAAGGGTGGACTTTGAGCGCTATCATCTCTCAAACCATAAGGGTTTGAGAAATGACACTGGGGGCAATACGTTTCTTTTTAACAAAGCTGCAATATGGGGATTAGAAATTTGCAAGTATTACTATCCCTTTAAACCAAAAAAGAAAAAGTTGCATGCCTCCACCGGAGAAGGATCATAGTCCGGCAGTGAGTGACAGTTTGGCAGGCTTTCAGTGTAGCAGCAAAGGAAAAGGACATGTACAGACTGCAGGAGGGGAGCACATCACCACACTTCCACAGGAGTCACAGCACTTATTATAAGTCCAAATAAAAGTATTTATTATACCAGAGGGACACAGAATATAAGTCCCATTTTAACTTTGCCTACAAAGAAGAGCCTTGTGGAAACTAGCCTTCTGCTGTTCTAGCAATAAACATTTCTATTATTTATTTCTGACATCATGTGATCACTTTTCCTGCAATCTGATTGGTCAAACTGGCAAATACTTATGTAAAACAGATTTTTTTTAATTGATCTTTTGAAACAGCTGGTTTCATACAAATACTGAACTTACAGAACCAATAAATCCATAAAAGATTTCATGTAAAATTCTAAATTAACAATATTGAAAAGATTACTCATTTACAATGAAAACAAAATTCCAAATTTAACTTCAGTGCATTTGCTTAGATAACAGGTTATATGATGTGATGATGACACAGACACAGAATACTAATAATAAAAAGAAAAAGCATTTTGTGCACCCACATTTCTTAAACTAAGCGATTTTTTTCCTAGTTTTAAATCCATTATGCTGTCAAATTATATGTCATCGAGTAAGCAGAGAAAACTTAAAAGGGCCCTTCAAACTTTCTTTAAAATTGCACATTTTAATGTATTTATTTGCATATTTATTTATATATCTAGATATATATATGCAGTTGAATCCAAAACTTTTACTGAATTCTAAACTTGCATTGAAGTTATTGGAAGTAAAGTACACTCTATAACTTTATAATGTTATACTATTCTCTCCTTCTATTTCTCTCAGTGCAAATGATCTATTATTATCCATCCATTTGAACTATTTTTCAGCCTGTTTTTCCATCTATTTCAGTGATTCTCAACCAGGGTGCTGTGGCATTTTGGTGTGCAGCGGACATCATCTTGGGGTGCCCCACATTTTCTATGAAGGCTAACAAAAATGGACTTTTAAATAAAGATTAATAGAAATTGTTCTGCACAATATGTTTGGTTATGTTATTATGATTGTAAGACCTAATAATAACTGTGTATTTATGTATTGTGCCCTTCATTGTGCCCTTGACAGAGTACATTAAATATGTTAGGGGTGCCCCGAATGTTCTAGATTATGTGTTAGGGGTGCCCCAAACAAAAAAAGATTGAGAACCACTGGTCTATTTAGTTATCTGTGACTACATACATGTCATGTCTATCTCTCCTGGAGAACAAAAAAAAGGGGGATGCTGTACATGCCCAAATAATCTAATCCAATATGCATAATCGAAATATAAATGGCGCACTCATAAGCAAATAATAAAATGGAAAAGAGAAGGAAAGTCTACAGGGTAAAGGGTACCAAAAAGACTGACCAAAAAAAGAAAGCTGATTGGGAAGAGGCACTCAATTGGTAATATTAAGTATACAAGCTTTATTAAATGATAAAAAAACAGACAGGGTAAAGACAATTAAAATCGAAACAGTATAGGCAGGTAAATGATATAATATATAATCCCAGAATAATGAACAAATAATAAATAAGATATACCTGAAAATATTGTAGTGACAAACACAAGAAGGCTCAGAAAATATAAACCCAAGAGTCTAATAAAGTGCAGACTAGTAAAGTGACAGTGCTATACTAATAATAAAGTGCCAGTTAGGGTATACTTATCTGTAACACAAAATCAAGAAGTAAACACACTGGGAATAAAGAGTAAAGACCCACCTAAGTACTGAACACCCAACGCGTATCGCCACCTTAGTGGCTTCGTCAGGGGTAATGAGAACACTGAAAAACCTGAAGCATAAGAAGTAAAGACTGACCAATCGCATAGAAATAAGGTTATCATATATGATACCAAGACAGAGAATGCAATCCAATCAAAAAATCCCCTCCCTCCCCATCGGTCATTGGAAGGACTACCTATAAGTATCTAAAGTAGGCGCAGTTACTACTGATGTAAAATATAAGCAAATTTCGGTACATAGTATAAATGAATACAAAAAAGTATAGAAGAGGAGATATGTTACAAATGAAAAGGGATGATATTAAGCCCTAAATAAGCAAAGTAGTAATCGGGCGATATAACAAATGATGTCCCTACCTAAATGTAAAGCTAATATTAACAACTAAAGATTCCATGATCCTCCTCATTCTATAAAAAATATAGATGAACACTATGATCCTGTAAGAATATAACATCCAAAAATATAGAAGGATGAATAGTCTAGTAAAGATATCACATGCTGAAAGCCCAAATACAAAGATACATATCAATTAAATGAATGAACTGAATCGTGAGGCATCCGCACTAACTGATAGTCAGATGGTAACAATGGTGGGTGAGAAACAGGGAAAGCAATTGATCACATCTGTATAAGTAAGAAAGAGCTACAGAGGAAGTGTAATCTGGTCAGTAGTAATACTTAAAATATGCTGTCCATTTATGAATAAACCCCATGGCAAATGTAACATTAAGGTCAGAACATACAATAATATAGAGTCCCATACATAAAGGCAATGATAAACAAAATATTACAACCAATTACATAATGAGAGAGTTAGAACATTATATACAAAAATGTAATTTTCTGCAAGGATGTGAATACCAACAGATATGATAAAGCAATCCAATTCTCTACAATAATACATAAAATGGATAAAAAAAAAAACGCCCATAGAATAGAATTGGAATACTGAGTCCAGTTGAAGTAAAAAGTCCAAATGCAAATTGAGGATCCGCACAAGTCAATATAAGGTGCCATGTGTCCGTTGTCAGCAATAAATAAGCAAGTAAGGACTCCCATGATGCCATCCAATGGAATTAAGTAATGAGATAATAAGGCAATCTGTATACATCGACACCCTATTCCACATGCCAGTTATCCTCAACAAGTGAACAGGTAAGGTCACCTGTCATGTCATCCTAAAGAGTTACTAGTCTGGCAAAAATATGAAAAATGGGAAGAGGCATATAGGCAATCCACTTGATGTCGTAGGATTCAAAGGAAAAATAAGGGAATGCATATGAGCTATTATTATCTATCCATTTGAATTATTTTTCAGCCTGTTTTTCCATCTATTTAGTTATCTGTGACTACATATATCTATCATCACATACTATATTCCTATACTTATTTAATATATTTATTTTTCAAAGTTTTTTATTAAATAGGTAAAAAAAAATTTCAAATAGGATAATTGCAATTTTGTATATCGATTAAGTATAGGAAAGTAATAAATGGCAGGTATATAAATTGCTACACAGTATTTTTTCTTATTTGTAACCCCAGGAGAGACAGATCTAGCTTGGAAATAAAAATGCTTTCATTCCATTGCTTATTATGGATCCTTGAAGTGGAGTACTTGGAGAATAGGGTGAGCCAATACTGATATCCAGATTGGAGGCTCGATTCAATTGCCTCTGGTCAAAAAAAAAGTTGGTGACAATAGTTTTGCAGGCACGGTTTGGTATTCTATTATCCGTGTTGTGAACAGCCAAAGTGGGGTAAATAATTGACAACAGCCGGTAAGATTTTGCCCATGAAGATCAATGGAATAGCTCAAGCCATTCGCTATTCAATTGTGTGCGAATACCAGTGATGCACGGTAAAGGGATATATTTTCTGTAGGTATTACTGCTCCTACAAACCCTAGGTGTAGAACACATAATTCATGTAAAAAAACAGTCAAATACCAGAAAACAGGGAAGAAACATCTCACACATGTGTTATGACGGGAAGCACAAGATGGTATACCACTGTGAACAATCACTGCAGCACCCAGAAAGGACCCAGAAAACAGGGAATGAGTTTGGAGTAGTATTATTATAAGCATGCATTCTTGACAGAGAGCCAGACCTTATCACCAGCTGAGAATTGTGGTGCTAGGGAGAGATGCCGATCCGCCTGGACCTTATGGCAGATTTGAGATGCCAGTAAAGAGGAGCGGATATGAATTCCAGTGGTCGGCTAAGGATTGAACTTGAGTCTCGGCAGAGGAAACCAGTGCAGACCTTGGGCGAAGTAGCCGCACCCTAGGATTATAATCTAGGGCAGCAAAAAAAAGGTGAACAGCCCAGGGAGGAATGCAGAAGCAAGCTGTAGGAAAATTCAGAGAGTGGCAATAAGTGAGTACAATTCTGCTGCTGATTGCAGTAGCTGTGGAGGAACTGGTCCAATGACTGATTAGTCCTCTCAGTCTGATCATTCGTCTGGGCATGATAGCCAGAATAAAACTGCAAAGCAATGCCAAGACAAGGACAGAAAGCTTGCCAAACCTTTAAGACAAATTGTGGTCCACGATCCAATGTGATATGCAGAGGTATTCTGTGTTTACATATGTATATGTATGATCTCAGAGATAAAGATATCGACCAGAGCAGTTGAGGTGGGTATCTTGGGTAGGGGGAAAAAATTACTCTGCTTGGAAAAATGATCTACAATCACCCAAATAGTGGACATACCTGATGATTCGGGCAGGTCAACAATGAAGTCCATAGCAATCTAAGTCCAAGGCAACGCTGGTTTGGGTAGAGGCTGAAGAAGAACCAGGGACTTAGTATGGGAACTCTACATGCTAGCACATGTATATCAAGCTGAAACAAAGGAGATGACATCAGTCCTAGTACCAGGCCTCCAAAAGTGATAAGATAACAACTCAATGGTATGAGCAGACCCAAGATGAACTCCTATATTAGACTGGAGAGCCCAACAAATGATCTCTGGGTGTAACAAAATAGGAATAAACAGTGCATGTCTAGAAAACAGACCACCAGGAGACACCAAAGACAGGGCATCCTGGATATGATGCAAAGTTTTGTGGTCAGGAAGGCCAAAAGACATGAAGCAGGTAGGATGGTTTCAGGAACAGTAGCAGGACCTTTAGAAGATTCAAAAAGATGAGATAATGCATCAGCCTTTACGTTCTTGGGGCCGGGAACATACATGATAAGGAAATGAAAATGAGAGAAAAATAAAGACCATTGTGCCTAGCAGGCATTCAGACATTTGGCCAAACCAAGTATGACATGTTCTGTCAAGCTTGATTGCCAAAACCTCACTATTGCATGTGTTGTAGTTCCTTTTCTGGATCGTAAAAATAGCGAGAAAAGAACGAGCTAGGATGCAATTTGCCAGTAGCCAGGGATCGCTGGGAGAGTACGTCGCCAGCTGCCATCTCGGAGGCATCAACTTCAGTAATGAAAGGCTGTAAGGGATAAGGATACATAAGTACAGGGGCAGAAGTGAAAGTAGCCTTCAACATAGAGAATACTGTTATGGCTTCGTGGGATCAATGGAAATGATTGGCTCCTTTTCGTGTGATGGCTACTATGGGCTGTATAACCCTAGAAAAATAGTTAATGAATCAGTGAGAGTAGTTTGTGAAACCAACACATTGCTGTACTGCCTTGATTGTGATAGACTGTGGCCAGTCTCACACAGCCGTGACTTTAGCTGGGTTCATAATTAGACCATCAGGAGTCATGATGTAGCTCAAAAAGGAGAGGCTGTTCTGATCAAACAGAGACTTCTCCAATTTGACGTAAACATGGTTAGCCCATAGATGGCCAAGCACAAGCCGCACATGTTGATGATGCTTAGAATGGGTTTTGGAAAAGGCAAGTATATCACCCAGATATACTACTACAAGAGTAAACAGCAAATCATGAAACAACTTATTGATGAGGGCTTGGAAGAATGTGGGATATTACGTAGTCCAAAAGGCATGACAAGGTACTTGTAATGCCCATACCTGGTGTTAAACACAGTCTTCCACTCATTGCCTTCCTTCATATGAACCAGGTTGTATGCTCCCCAAAGATCCAATTTGGTGAAAACAGTGGTACCACGAAAACAGTCAAGCAATTTGGAGATTGAAGGAAGATGTGAGCAGTTACAATGTGTAATGTTGTTGAGTACCCGATAGTCGAAACAGGGACGTCGAGTTTTGTTCTTTTTAGCCACGATAAAGAAACAGGCACCGGCAGGAGGAGAGGAAGTACGGATAAAACATTGTGCCAGGCTAGCCTTGATATATGACTCCAAAGCTGCTGTTTCCAGGATAGACAGTGGGTATGTCTTCCCCCTAGGAGGGATAGTACCAGGAAACAGATCAATGGAGCAATCATAGGGATGGTATGGCGGGAACGTTTCAGTCTATTGTTTGCTGAAGATTTTGGCAAGGACATGTTAGTGTTCTGGAATGTCAAGCGGAGGACCAGTACATAAGCTAGACATATCTAGGACTGAGTTCATGGTTTTCTGCATGGAGACATCTGGAAACAATAGAATACTGCTAAGGTCTGTGTGACTATTGTAAGTCTCATCGAAGACAAGGAATTAGGAACAGAGCAACTGAACAGGAAGAACAAGGATGGCTGCTTGACTTAGGAAAGATCCCCCACTTCCTAAGTCCTGGAGTTTCCCAATTTGTTCTGGCAAACCCGAGCCAGGTGTCCCGAAGTACTACAGTAGAGACATAGATCGGATAACTGGTATATACTAACAATTTCCATAGGTTTCAGACCTGCCACGATAGACAAAGTGGTATTATGGATTTGAGGGGCTAAAAGCATAGGCAGCCAAGTTAGAGGTCATTGACCTCCATCATGGTCTTTCTCCAAGCATCTCTTGACCTTGGACTGGTGCTCAGGGGAGTTGAATACAGACTGAAAAGCTGCAAGAAACACGTCAAAATTATCCTATAAAGGAGATGATGGTTAAGCAAGAGGGAGACCCAGACCAAAGCGAAACTAGACACGTGATCTTGGCCTTTGTGGACTGGAATGCATCTGGGTGACAGCAAAAATGTAGCAGATATTGATCTAAAAACCCATGTAAATCAGAAGACATGCCATCATGCCATCAGGAAGAGGAAGACAGGGAGGAATCATCAACATACGACACCCAGAGCAACAGGAGGGGAAGTGAGGCCACCAAAGCAGTAGGCCTAGGTATCTTGAGGTGTTGTTGCATGTATTGCAACAAACATTTTGTTCTAGCCATACAATTTGTGCAGTATGTTGTTCTAACACAGCACGTTGCTGTAGTACAGCTTTGAACAACTCCGTAGGGTTGGTGGTAATGATTAGAGTGAATCTGTGGTGCAATTATAATGTCGGACACCACTAGTGTGGACAACACTAGCCCATGAATGAGCCCCCCTTAGGTAAGTGGATAGGATAGTATGGTCTGGAGAAGATGAGGCTTCACCAACAAGTACTGGTAGAGCTGGTTTACTTTGGAAATATCGCTATATAGTTAATGAAGATGAAAGCGGTGAGATCAGAATGTCACATGCACCATGCGGGCGAGATCAGAATATCATCACGTAAAAAAGGGCAATATTCACATGTCTCCATTTTCATTGTCGCACCCTTCTGACTACTACTTCCCCTCATCTGCTTGAACAAGGACTGCGAGGAGAGATTTGAACTCTGCACCACATATGGCAAGCTGTGAAAATCTATTTTGCTGACTGAGGAAGCAGCATCATACCCTGTGATCCCACCTTTCTGTTAATAACATAACTAGGAACAACCGGGTAGTTACAGACCCTGGCAGATACAGAGGCTTGCAGATAGGCGGGCCGGCAGGTGTGATGCTGCTTCTTCAGTCAGTAAAATAGGTTTGTACATGGCTTATTTAACCGTTTATTTATACCTGTGTGGGAATACTAACACACATGCCATCTGTGGGGCTGCAGTCACATCTCTCTTCACAGTCTTTGTTCAAGGAAATGAGGGGAAGTAGAAGTCAGAAGGGTGCGACCATGAAAACAGTGACATCAGAATGTTGCCCTTTTCATGAGGGTGATATTCTGATCTTGCTGTTGTCAGTGGAGCTGAAGAGCGTGCAGGATAATACACTGCAGAAGGAACTAAGTACCAGCCCCAGGGAGAATAGTTTCAATAAAACAATACTAATGAAAGGGAACTCACCTAAAAGTAGGTGCTCAGAAGAATACGTACAGTACTGAATGCACAGATACACAAACAAGTAATAGTACAAGTGTTAACTGCAGCAAAGGACTGTAGGTCTGGAAACACAGAAGGTGCAAAAGCAGGAGAACGCTCAGGACACTGCACAAAAAGGTCAGCAACAAAGTCCAGCAAAAATATAAAATCAGCAAGCAGAACATTGGGTCAAGGACAGGCAGGGACAGCAAAAATATATACAGCAAAGCACAACATGACAGGCAGAAATCAGGGTCTAGGAGTAGTCAATGTCAAGGCACAAGGAACAGAGCAGACTGCAATACACTACAGAAAGAATGATATAATCACGCTCATTCTTATTGTCCGAAACCGGAAGTGTGAGATCGGAAATTAGTTAACAAGTCACATAAGCAGCGAAGAGAGAAGAGAATTTCATCCCACCAAATATGCTACAGTGGTAGAAGGGAGGATTCATTATTTTTGTTAAGTCTATTCCGATCATCTTGTCACGGTTTATTATGACTCTCAGACACAAGTTTTAGGTAAAAATCAATTTTATTGAAATAATAAATTGATAATGTAGGATGGCAATCACATACATACAGATATATACAGAATATAACAAGACAGAAGACAGACTCTACCGGTCCTGTCAATATACCGGACAGGACAGTCTGAAGTAATAGAATGTTAGGCTCTACCGGCCTTGCCAATACCGGGTAAGGCAACCTGCAGATGGAATCGCATAACGGTTCTACCGGCCTTACCAATTTACCGGGCAAGGCAGCCTCAATAGATTCATAATGTAGGCTCTACCGGCTCTGCCAATACCGGGTAAGGCAACCTCAGATGGAATGTGGCAAAAGGTTCTACCGGCCTTACCAGTACCGGGCAGGGCAGCCCTGAGATAGTAGCAGCAGTCAGATGGTAATGGCAAATTGACAGGATCGTAAGCAACCCAGTGTACACACACTGAGACTAACAGGGGAATCGTAAAGCCGCAAGGCTTTGGAGCAAACCAGCGTCCGCACGCTGGGACCAACACTGAATTGTATAGCCGATAGGCTTAGGAGCAAACCAGTGACCGCACACTGGTGTAACAAGCGAGTTAGTATAGCCGTAAGGCTTAGGAGCAAACCAGCATCCGCATACTGGTGTAACAAGTGAGTTTGTATAGCCGCAAGGCTTTGGAGCTAACCAGCGTCCGCACGCAGGGACTAACACAGAATTGTATAGCTGATAGGCTTAGGAGCAAACCAGTGACCGCACACTGGTGTAACAAGCGAGTTTGTATAGCCGCAAGGCTTTGGAGCAAACCAGCGTCCACACGCTGGGACCAACACAGGATAGTACAGCCGATAGGCTTTGGAGCAAACCAGTGACCGCACACTGGTGTAACAAGCGAGTTTGTATAGCCGCAAGGCTTTGGAGCAAACCAGCGTCTGCACGCTGGGACCAACACAGGATAGTACAGCCGATGGGCTGTGGAGCAAACCAGTGACCGCACACTGGTGTAACAAGAGAGTTTGTATAGCCGCAAGGCTTTGGAGCTAACCAGCGTCCGCACGCAGGGACTAACACAGAATTGTATAGCTGATAGGCTTAGGAGCAAACCAGTGACCGCACACTGGTGTAACAAGCGAGTTTGTATAGCCGCAAGGCTTTGGAGCAAACCAGCGTCCTCACGCTGGGACCAACACAGGATAGTACAGCCGATAGGCTTTGGAGCAAACCAGTGACCGCACACTGGTGTAACAAGCGAGTTTGTATAGCCGCAAGGCTTTGGAGCAAACCAGCGTCTGCACGCTGGGACCAACACAGGATAGTACAGCCGATGGGCTGTGGAGCAAACCAGTGACCGCACACTGGTGTAACAAGAGAGTTTGTATAGCCGCAAGGCTTTGGAGCAAACCAGCGTCCGCACGCTGGGACTAACACAGAATTGTATAGCTGATAGGCTTTGGAGCAAACCAGTGACCGCACACTGGTGTAACAAGCGAGTTTGTATAGCCGCAAGGCTTTGGAGCAAACCAGCGTCCGCACGCTGGGACTAACACAGAATTGTATAGCTGATAGGCTTTGGAGCAAACCAGTGACCGCACACTGGTGTAACAAGCGAGTTTGTATAGCCGCAAGGCTTAGGAGCAAACCAGCGTCCGCATACTGGTGTAACAAGCGAGTCGCCGACGCGACCAGGCAGGAGGTCGCCAGGATACAGGAGACAGGCGATGCGATGACAGGAACCAGCAACGATCAGTCAGGTCAGGAAACAGCAGAGAAGAAGTTCATCAGGAACTGCAACACCAGAGACTAGGCTGGAACCAGGACTGGAAGTACTTCAGCATGCAGGAAACACTGGAACAGTAGAGATCAGGAACTCAGGAACGCATGAGATCAGGAACTCAGGAACACTGGAACAGAGGCCCAGCTATCACTAGCATAGTGATAGCAAGAAGGTCAGAAACAACACGAAAGGGCACTCAAAGGGTGCCCAATCCAGGTTTAAATAGGCAATAAGAGGCAGGCTATCTGCAGACAGCCAATAGAAGCCCCCTACTGGTGACAGACAAGGAACTGCAGCAATCACGGGCACCGTGATACATCTTGACACCAAGTGTTCTTAGCGGAGTAGACAGAGGCCATAGTGACAGAAGTTGGTTTATTGGGGGACAGTTTTATATTGCTGATCTAAACATCAAGGTGTTTGGTTTCAGTTGTGCCTACTGCTAAATATGAATGTAGATGTGTTAATTTGTGTGATACTTGTCAGTTCTTATCCTATTTCACAATGTTTCCTTGTGCACACTTTGCACATTGCTGATGAAAGGCACAGTTCCTTCCAGGCTGCTCTCAAGGGAAAAAATAGTATTCCACTGAAACCAATGATTTTAGAGTAGGTGCAGGGTAAGAAGCATAACTGGCCAACTTCTTCTCTCTAGATGCACCTGATGTGGGGGCTTGTTGTGGTGTTTCTGCTACCTCAGCAACACTATGGCTAGTGACAGGTAGAAACATCATAGTACCAATACCTGTCTAATATCAGTGATGATTATGATGCAAGTCCCATGCAGCAGCCTAATCCTCCTGCTTATTTAATAACTCAGTAGTAGGGATGGGTGAAAATTCTTGCCTCAAACTAAAATCTGCGAATAATGTCACTTCCCGCTTGGAGACAAATTTTTCAACTCTTTTCACCTAGCTCATTCCATTGAAATCAATGGGAATACTGAATCTACACACAACACAAAGAAAATGATATTTTATTTTCCAAAAGTATAGTATAAAAGGAGCATGAGGGTTTCTGTGTTAGTGGAGTGTGGGGATACAATCAGTCGAACAAGGAATGTTTTTTGGGTGGGGGTTATTTACTGGGATTGGGGGAACAGTTAATAAAAAATAAATACAATTAAAAAAACACCATAAGACATGGTATAAAAGGAGTCTGAGGAGGGTGCCTTTGTTGGTGGTGGAGTCTGGGGGAAAAAAAAAATAAATAAATTAAAAAAAGAAATGTAACGTACTAGAGACAGGGACACCCTGACGTAAGCTGCTGCTGGGGTAGGCTAATATTTAACACAACAGAGTATTTTGTAGAGGATGATTTGCAAGATTTGTTGTTAGAGGAACAAGCCCTAAGGAAATATTAAATTGTAGGAATTAGACTTCTCTAGCACAAGCCCTAAGGAAACATAGGTTTGTAGGACTCAGATTTGTTTGGCATAAGCCCTAAGGAAACTGATTTGTAGGACTAGGCTTTTTAGAAGCAAGCTCCCAAAAGTTAAATTTTTTGGTGGGTCTAGGTTTTTTTGTTTATGTTTTAAAGCACAAGCCCTGAGAAAAATGCCCTACTGGCCTAGTGCCAGAAGGTCATTTTGTGTTGACCAGTGACCACTGTCAAATGCCCTGATGTAAATGCAGAATTTGCAGCTGCTGTTCTTGCTGCTGTGTTGTTTAAGCAGCAGGATTATTACGCAGCTCAAAGGGAATGAGATCAACAACAGCGGTAATATGGGTGATAGATGATGAAGGTTCCACTTGCCACTACTAGCTCCAGTGATGCACCTGAGGCAGTAGCAGTACCATAACTAGTCCCCACCACTTCAGGCATTTGTGTAGAAAAGAAGAAGTTGGCCAATAATTCTTATCCACCTGCCCCTCCTCCAAAATCATAGTGGTGTTGTTACTAGAATATACATTTTTCCCTTGAGAGCAGGAACTGTGTCTCTCATCAGCAACTGCAATGTTCACAGTGTGTGTGGTAAATAATACCTGGCACAACTGTATCCAAATACCATGACACCAGAAACCAAGTACTGCTGCTTTCACTATGCCCCTTGTCCACACCACGCTAAGGGCACATGACAACTTGCTGCAAGTTTAATAGTAATGATGAACCCTCCTTGCCACCAGCTTAGAAGATTCTGCCGAATGGAATCCCCTCAGATGCCGCTTGATGCCCTGCTTTTGATTCTCCTCCACCATAGTGCCATGTGTAGTCAGTGTACCAAACAGTGTGCAATGGGTGGATGTGCAATGGGTGGACATGAATTGTCACATCCTAACATATACAGAGTGGCTATCATTTGACGGGGGAAGTAACAGTGATTGCATTGGATTGGAAGAATATGTAGTTACAAAAGAGCAAGAAGGTGATGGCTAGCTAGGTGTTTTGCTCATCATCAAACTTCCAGCCTCTGCCTGGGTTTCTGTATTCTTCCTCCTCTTTGATCTCCACCTCGCCTCTTGTTGCTTTTCTGGAGAGTCAGGGGGTACAGCAACAGCGGTGCTTGATTTCTGTGTTGGGTGTTTGGCTTTAACATGTTTAACATAAATTTCATGGTGTCTGTGTTTCATGTGTGTTATCAGGGTGGTTGTGCCAAGGCACTTTCCCCTTCTCACTGACATGTCACAAATTGTTCACAGTTCCAAATTATGACTCTAGCTCATAGCTATAGGCATTCCTGTCCTTGACATTTAAAGCTAATATTGCAAAAAATGCCTTAAAAAGATACGGGGTAAATTACCTAGCACGACCCAACTGAAAATCAGCCCTGATCGTATGTTTCTGTTAACTCACCTCATTCAAGGTCTATCGCTTTAAATTAGGCCTAGAAAACCCTGGTTCTTGTGATCTACCAACTGGGGTGACCACATATCCCTTTTAATCAGGGACACATAAAATACACACATTGCAGGACAGCACAGGAATCAAAGCAACCCTGCAATGTGTGTATTTTATAAGTGTCCCTGATTTAAAGGGATATGTGGTCACCTTACTACCAACAGTATATGATTTCAGAATGTTGGCTACCCTTGCTCTAGATTATTTCTTTATTATAAGTAAGTCATATTATGCATTTATGTATTACTATTTCGCTGCTCTTGAAGATAATGTCACCATTGCTGAACTGTACAACAGGATCACTTCTGGTTTATATATGATCAATTGAAGTAGTTGTTTAGAATTGCTTATCAGTGACATTACACAGGTTAATATGTGAGCTGCAGCATTTAGTTGATAGAGGGTGAATGATAATATCAGTACAGGGTCTATACTACATAAAATGACTGTCACAAAATAGAAGTAGAATATTTCTGAAGGCAAGATCAGTGCTAATTTGAAGAAAAAACATCCAAATCATTATGTTTCATTAGATTTTATTAAAAATGATTAAAATTGTTGCTATATAGATTTTCAATAAGTACTGTCAAATCACCTTATAATAAAAACAAACAAAGGAAATTGCCATCTGGATTGAAATCATGCACTTTAAGTAATTAATTGAGATGTGTTTCATAGAATATTACTTATTTACCCTTGTGTATTGGGAATTGAGGTTTCTCATGGAAAAGTCATTACTTGGTATTTCCCACATAACAACTTTATTTATAGCTCAAATAACACTTCAAACTGATCAAACCGCAGTAACCAGCACACAAACACAATTAATAAGTGCTGCAGATGACTGTAATGGGAGAAATCTGCTTCTGAATACTTATAGAATCTAGCAATTAGATTCAATTCGGGATAGATTTATTGTATACCTTTTATGTTATTATTAGAGCCATTGACATTCACTTTAATCATTATATACTAGTTAGTGAATATTTAGTACTCCATAATTAAGTCCTTCTCTTTGTATTTTTTTTGTTTATCCCTTAAAGGGATAGTAATACTTCGTTTTAACTTTATTTTATTTTGTAGGCATTAAAAAAACATGAAGAACGATATAATTCTTATCTCTCAAACCTTTATGGTTTAAGAGATATTCACAAGCAAAGTTTCCCCTCCCGCCCCTTTTACCTAGTGTAAGCCAGCTCTTCTCAGATGTGAATCTGGTTGTAAGACCAGACAGATAACAGCAGGGGACAATCTTCTTTATATGAAAACAATGAAAGCCCTGCCCCCCTTGACAAGCTTTTCAGGTTTTTCCCTGATCTTAATTGAAGATTGTCCCTCTGTGCAATCTACCTGGGCACCTCCCTTCTGCTTTGGCTGAACAGTGTGACATCAGTAAAAGGGGCGGGAGGAGGACACTTTGTCATTGAATTACTCCTGAACTACAACTCTGACAGAACTGAAATCACACTCTCCAAAGTCCAAATACTATGATGATTAATTAGAGCTGTTTTTATTATGAAACATTACTATCCCTTTAAGAGGCAATATAAAATGTTCACTTATGTAGGAAATATAATTACGATTTGGTTAGGTTTTAGATTACCTAACAAGATGAGTTTTCTCAGCTTTTCACTCACATCATGGTTAGTTATATAAACCCTTCATAAATATTGGGTAGAAGACTGTAAGCAGACTGGGACAAATGGAGGCAGTATACACAAACATATGTTATCATACAGTATGTTTCCCAAGCTTTCCAAATCTTTCATTGTCTCTTTTTGCCAATTCATTGGTGCTTTATATTCATTTGAGTTAATGAGAAAACTCTGAGTGATTCACAGCTCCTGTCCTCTGTGCAGTTCAAGTTTTCAGGATATCTGTAACTAAGCACATCTTGAAACATGTACAAGTAATGCTGCCCTTATGTAGACAAATTGTATCATCTGTACAAGTGCAGGATCCTTTTTTTCATATCACTGTATGCTTATGTGTTGGATTAAAAGGATAGTAATGTTTCACAAAAAGCAGCTCTGATTAATCTTCATAGTATTTGGTCTATGGAGAGTATTATTTCAAAACTGACAGAGTTATAGTTAAAGAGTAATTGCATGATTCCCCTGCTGACTTTTTTACCAAATGTAAACCATCTCCCCTCAGATGTGAAATCTGGTCCCTTGACAAGACAGATCACAGGGACAATCTTCTTACTGTGAGCATAAGGAAAACCCTGCCACCCTTGACAGGTTTTTACTTATGCTCACTGAAGATTGTCCCTCTCTGGATCCATCTGGACAGTCTTGCTGCTCTGAGGTGAGTAGTCTTACATCAGTAAAAGGGGCCGGGAGGAGGATACTTTATCATTCAATTACTCTTGAACTACAAATCTGACATTATTGAAATAACACTCTCTATGGCCCAAATACTATGAAGATTAATTGGATCTGCTTTTATTGTGAAATATTACTATCACGTTAAGCCTCCAGGCATCTATTTCTTTTTCCCTACTTGTAGGCATCACTTGGAGGCTGCAAATGTGTCAGTCTGATCTCCTGACCATTGCAAAGCAGCTGCCAGCAACTGTGAACATATTTACTGTTGGTGACTCTTGTTCATCACTTGATACCTGGTACTCATCCAGGATGTCTTATCTCCATCAATATTTCATTCCTTTCATTAGACTACCTGACTTATACTTGTCTTTTTTCCCTCATATATTTCATGACTTGGTTGCTGCTCTGCAATATGCTGATCTCATGCAAATTGCAAAGCATGTACTGTCAATTACACTTGTATGTCCTGTCCAGTGTCACACCTTACAGTTCCATATCCTGGCCAAACAACACAGTGCAGCAACGGGGGGGACAGTCCTACGAGAGGTGACATCATAGCCTTGCATATCGTGTGTCCTGTGCACGATATGCAAGGCTATGGTGTGAGTGCTTTTAGGACTGTCCCATAGGTGCTGCACTGTGTTGTATGGGCAGGATGTGGAAGTGTACGGTATGACACTAGGCAGGATATGCAAGTGTACAGTTTCACTATTTGGAGGACGCTTACTTTGATTCTGGTGCTCTGTGTTGCGGTGGAAATGTTTAAATACATTACCAAAACCCTTTCAATGCCACGATTGTCGCAGCAGGCATGTAGCGGAGAGAATGATTCAGGAATTTAGTGGAGGCCATTAGTAGTCCATGAGGCATGTATTTGGGTATGAGGCATGTAATGGAGAAGTGAAGTTTGGGTAATATGTGTTGTTAGATGTAGAGTGTTTAGTAGGCCTTTTTCTTGTTAAGATGGAACTTGAGGATGGGCTGACTCCTTGCAGAGATATTCACAGGAGTGGCCTTCCCACTACTGTGAAAATCACACACCCCTGTATGTCCAGGACAGCCAGTATAGAGGAGATTTTAATATCTCCTCTTTACTGCAACCCATGGGTGTGTGAAGCAGAGACATATATTTTTTTATTTTATAAATATATATATATATATAGACTGCTGGTAAAAAAAGGCTATCTGTAGGCGAGGACCACTTATTAAGTGGATTTATGTGTAGTGAATAATTCAGTCATATTTCTTTCATTTGATCCCATTTGATTGTATCCATCATGTGGACAATCCATAAATCATATGGATAATGTCTGAATCCAAGATGCATTGCGGGTGCCTGGACTCTCTCTACAGATTCTACATCATTTTTCTTTATTTTTTTATGTTACATTTTCAAGTTTAACATACTAAAATGTAGAGCTGCGATGGTGTAGTCAGCCGGTCCGGCTGTATCTCAACATCTTTGTTTTGGACACCAGTTGCTTAGCAACCCATTTTGTAAATGCAGAGGCATCATCTTGGCAAGTCCACCACGAGGATACTCACTTTGGCACTAGCTAGCATTGGTGTCATTGCTGTCCATGAGTGCTGTTCCTGCTCTATCCTTGGTTCACCCCAGTATACTTTTGTATACATATATATATATATATATATATATATATAGTATATATATATATATATATATATATATATATATATATATATATATATACAAAAGTACACATGACTGCTATGTGTGTAAGGATCTAACCGAAGCACCCAATGTAAGCGGTCTAAAACCCCTATGGAAAAGGAGTTCCACAAAGATATGGAAGGCCGCTGAGTTAATATGGATAATGAAGACCTGACAACAGTACGCAAGTACAAGATACTTACAAGATAGGCCCCAGTGAGCCAGATGATAGGGATCGAGGTTTTTGTGAGCATTGCTAGCAGTTGGAGGCTGTTCGTAGGAGACCTTTCTGCAGCCAAAGCCGGGAACCGGTGCAGGCCGCGAAGCTTGATAGCTGGATGACCCCCTAGGACACAGACAACTACTCACTGGGTTTGGAATCAGCTTAGTTAACCTACCCGAAGTATATCTGCTTATGTCGAACATTGAGTCAGTAGAGCTGGGATTCGTAGATTTACCGTACTACAAGGACTCGAGCAAATGGTAGTCAACTACGCTGGTTCTCAACGACACCAGAGTCGGAGAATTACCGAGTGGCAAGGAGTCAGAACTAGGATAGTCAACGACGTCGAGCTCAGTACACTGGGGCTGGAGATCTTGCTAGGTCAGAAGGAGAATAGTCGACAGGCCGGGTCAGCAACAGGCGGGCATACACGATACCTAGGATAAGACAGAAGAAGATTCGAACAAGCCAGGGTCATAACCAGTTGGACAATATGGTACCAAATCAGCAGGCAAGAGAAGAGTTGTAAAACAGGCTGGGGTCAGATCAATACAGGAGTCGAAGCCAAATCAGGGGACAGAAACAAAGTTGAGGAAAGCCGGGTCGATAACAGGAAACACTGGAAACTCTATCACAAAGACTCAAATCTCAGAATGCTTTGATCTCGCACTGACACAAGGGCTTCAGTGCTTGATATAGGCCTAAAACAAGGGTGTGAACAAGGCAGGGTGGAGATACCAAGAAAAGACAAGAGAGACATAAAACCTGGTATGAAAAAGCAGAAAAACCCAGAAAATCATGACAGTACCCCCCCCCCCACACACACACAGGAACTACCTCCGGAAGGACCTAGAAGGCCTGGATGGAGAGGAAAGATGGAACCGGTGAACTAAAGCTGGATCATGGACATCCGTGGCAACCACCCAAGAGCGATCCTCCAGTCCAGAACCCTTCCATTTGACTGGAAGGTACTGAAGGGCATCACAAGAGAAACACGAGTTAAGAACCGCATCAATAACAAACTCAGCATCATCCACAGACACTGGAGATGGAGGAGCAGAAGGGTAGAATCCTTGATGTATGGTTTCAAAAGGGACACGTGAAAGACTGGATGGGACCTCAAAGATTCTGGAAGGGCTAGACAATAAGAGACAGGAGAGAGACGAGAAACAACCATGAACGGGCCCAAATATCGGGGTCCCAGTCTGACAAGCAATTGCCGGAGTTTGAGATTTTTGGCTGACAGCCAAACCAGAGGAAAGAAGGGTGGGACATATAGCTTGCCAATGAGTCATTATGTCCCTAGTAAAGGAGTCCACAGAGGGAACTTTCGACAAGAGAGGGCAGAGAGTAAGAGCCAGAGGATTATAACCCAGTGAGCATTTCAGAGAGGACTGAAGGAGAGAGTTATACGAAAACTCAACTCTCCATCTGGCCATTAGTCTGGGCATGATATGCAGAGGAATACTGCAAACGGATACCCACCCTGGAACAGAATGCTCACCAAAAATGAGACACGAACTGCATGCCACGGTCCAGTGTAATGTGTTGGGGTATACCGTGGTAACAGTAGGTCTTCTGGATGAACAGTTCAGCCAATTCGCTGGAAGTGAGGAGTTTGGGAAGTGGGATGATGTGTCCCTGCTTAGAGAAGCAATCCACCACCACCAATATGGTAGTATTGCCGGAAGAAAGAAGCAGGTCCACAACAAAATCCATTGAGATTTGTCTCCACGGAACAGCTGGCACGGGAAGAGGCTGTAGGAGACCTACAGGGTGGTGCCTAGGCACCTTCATTCGGGCGCAGGTAGGACAAGAAAGAACAAAGGATGAAACATAATTTTTCAATTCAGGCCACCAAAAGTACCTGGTAATGAGGTCCTGAGTACGGAGGACACCGGGGTGAAAATCTCAGAAAAAAATAGGAGCATGGGTGCAGAATGCCTGTCTTCGATGATCGCTGGGAGAGAACTGCCCCAGTTGCCACCTCAGAGGCATCCAGTTCAAGGATAAAAGGCACCAGAGGATCAGGATACTTCAGAATAGGATCCAAGGTAAAAGTGTTCTTTAACGTGTTAAACGTCTGCATCACCTCTGGAGTCCACTGGTGTGGATCAGTTCCTTTCCGAGTCATCTCCATTATAGGGGAAATGATGGCTGAGAAACCTTTGATTAATCACCGATAGTAATTACCAAAGCCTATGAAGCTTTGAATGGCTTTGATTCCGTGGGGTACAGACCAATCAGTAACAGTGACCAGTTTCTCAGGTTCCATGATAAGACCCTTGGATGAAATGACATACCCCAAGAAGGGTAGAGACGTTGTCTCAAATTCGCACTCTGAGATTTTACAGAACAGGTGATTGTCACGAAGGCGAGACAACACATGATGGATATGTCCATGGTGTTTCTCCAAGGTGGGCGAAAATATCAATATGTTGTCTAAATAAACAATGACGTATGATAACAAAAGGTCCCAAAAAATGTCAATAATGAAATTCTGGAAGATGGCTCAGGCGTTGCGAAGGCCAAAGGGCATCACACGGTATTCATAGTGCCCAAATCTTCAGTTAAAAGCTGTCTTCCATTCATCTCCTTTCTTAATGCGTACAAGATTATAAGCTCCCCTAAGGTTGAGCTTGGTGAAGACCCGTGATCCCCTAAGACAGTCCAGTAGATCTGGAATAAGGGGCAAAGGGTAACTATTCTTTTTTATGATTTTATTTATTCCCCTGTAGTCAACGCAATGGCTTAGGCCACAGTCCTTTTTCTTAACAAAGAATATGCCAGCCCTGGCAAGGGATGTAGAGCGACATATGAACCCCCTTTTTAAACTGTCCTGAATATACTCCTCGATTACCTTGGTTTCAGGAACGGAGACGGGGGAACACTCTACTACGAGGTGGGACAGTTCCTGCCACTAGGTCAATGGGGCAGTCATAGGACCGGCATGGTAGCAACGACTCGGCTCTGGACTTACAGAAGACATCTGCAAAGTCATGCTAGACTGCTGACATAGAGGGGAGAATGGGTTCCCAGATGTCCAGGGCAGACAAGGAGGGATGTAACGAGATTGGGGTACCTGTCTGGAATACCAATGTGCCGAAAACCCAGTCTATAGCGGGATTGTTCCTCCAGAGCCAGAGGTATCCAAAGATCATTGGGTTGGCAGGACAGGAAATGATGTCAAAAGAGATGACCTCACTATGGAAAGAACCAATCTGTATAGTGATAGGAACAGTGGAAAGGGTAATCAGAATGGACCCAAGGGGAGACCCGTCGATAGTAACAATACAGCTATGAAAGTCTTTGGTTATAGTGGGAATGCCATGAGGGATGGCAAAAGCGACATCCATAAAAAGCCCAGCAGCTCCAGAGTCCACAAAGGCAGACACCCGATAAGACTTATGGGCCTGTCAGATAGATATAGGGACGAGCAATTTGTTATCCTCTTTTGAGGGAGTGGGGAAATGACTTAGGGCAGGTCCCTCACCAGACCCTAAGCCCGGGCATTTCACGGTTTATTCGGGCATGAATAGACTAGGTGCCCCAGCTGCAAGCAATAGAGACAGTCCTATTGTTCATCTTCTAGTTTTTTTCTCGTCTGAAAGATGGAAAACTTGATCCAACTCCATAGGTTCCCAGAGGCCACGACAGGGAATACCGGGTTCTGGAATTTCAGTGCCAAACGGACAAGAGGATTAACCACAGGTCGTTTCTGTGGTCTCTATCTCGCTCAGAGAGGCATTCAACTATACGGTGCTCTAAGGTAGAGCACAATGAGATTAGACCCTCAAGGGTGCCTGGTATGGGATGGGTAGTAAGTTCATCTTTAAGACGATCCAATAGTCCCTTCTGGAAAACCCCCTTTAAAGGCTCGATCGATCCATTCAGAGTCATAGGCCCAAGTGCGGAACTCAACCGCAAATTGCAAGAGGGTACGGGAACCCTGCTGGATGTCCAGGATTGCTGCTTCTACTCTTGCTTGTCGCCCAGGGGTATCAAAAACTGCACGAAAAGCAGTAATGAAAGAGTCGAAGTTGGCTAACACCGGTGACTGAAGATCCAACAAGGGAGAGACCCAAGCCAACGCAGTACCCCGAAGGAGAGAAACAATAAAGGTTATACGGGCTTCATCTGACGCAAACATCTCAGGTTGATTTTGGAAATGTAAGTAGCACTGATTCAAAAAGCCTCTTAAATCAGTGGAGGTGCCATCAAAACTGCCAGTGGCATCCTACATGGCAGGGACCCAGCAGTTGGAGGGGCAGGAGGGATTTCGTCAGGAGGACTGGCTGGAGGTGCGGTTGCATCAAAACGTAGCTGCATTTGTTGAAGCATGGACACAATGGAATCCATCTTAGAGTCCATTTGGTTGATCTGCGCAGTATGTTGGTCAAACTGGGCACCCTGTTGGGCCACAAGCCGGGACATACCTGCAGAATCAGTCATTGGCTCGATCAAAATGTAAGGATCTTACCGAAGTGCCCAATGTAAGCGGTCTAAAACCCCTGTGACTATGGAGTTCCACAACATTATAGAAGACGGCTGAGTTAATATGGATAATGAAGACCTGACAACAGTTGGCAAGTACAGGATACCTACAGGATAGGCCCCAGTGAGCCAGGTGCCAGGGTTCGAGGTTTTGTGAGCATTGCTAGCAGTAGGAGGTTGTTCGCAGGAGACCTTGCTGCAACCAAAGCTGGGAACCGGTGCAGGCCATGAAGCCTGATAGCTGGTTGAGCCCCTAGGACATAGGCAACCACTCACTGGGTTTGGAATCAGCTTAGTTAACCTACCTGAAGTATAACTGCCTATGTCGAACACTGAGTCAGCAGTGGTGGGATTCGTAGATTTACCGTACGACAAGGAGTTGAGCAAACGGTAGTCAACAATGCCAGTTCCTGACGACATCTTAGTCGGAGAATTACCGAGTGGCAAGGAGTCGGAACTAGGATAATCAACGATGTCGAGCTCAGTACACTGGGCACCAGAGATCTTGCTAGGGCAGAAGGAGAATAGTCGACAGGCTGGGTCATAACCAGTCGGACAATACGGTACCAAATCAACAGGCAAGAGAAGAGTCGTAAAACAGGCCGGGGTCAGATCAATACAGGAGTCAAAGCCAAATCAGGAGACAGAAACAAAGTTGAGGAGAGTCGGGTCGATAACAGGAAACAGTGGACACTCTATCAGAACTCAGAACGCTGTGATCGTGCACTTACAAGGGCATCAGTGCTTGATATAGGTCTAAAACAACGGCGTGAACAAGGCAGGGCGGATATACCAAGAAAAGACAAGAGAGACATAAAACCTGGTAAGAAAAAGCAGAAAAACCCAGAAATTCATGATACTATTACCACTGGTAAAAACAAACCTGGCATTGTTGTTTTTTTAGGTAGATTTCAGTATTCTATCACCCATATTGCTAAAACAAGGCTTGCAGTATTTCTACACACCGACACTAAAAGGCCATAAGAATCAACTGAAAACAGTATTCTATTAGCTACAGTCAGTCAGTGGATACATTTTCTGTCAGTACTCCTGCACCTCAAAGTTGAGGTGTAGAAGCCCAACGACGGTTTCAAAACCATCGTTGTTTCAATGACAGAAACAAATGGAGAATTGTCAAGTCAACCCCTGAAAGCATGCAAACAAATGGAGAAGTTTCACGTTAACTTCTGAAAGCACAAATAAAGGACCTGAAAAAGTAAATCAAGTGTCCCTAAACCTGCACAGCTACCAGCAACACAGGAACCTCTTGAATATCAAAGGGGTGTGCAAAACAGCACCTCCAGATCAACAAGGGTTAAAGCACAGGCACAAAAACACATATATATCTAATCAAGGTATGCACACCTGTCTATTGCAGTGGAAGTGGGATGCAACAACCTCATGGTCTGCATCTGCTCAAACAAGACAGGATTCTAGCTGACATCCACCTTTATCTCCTTGATCCAGGGTGCCACAGCCATTGGAGGTTGCTACACTCAGAGGTGGGGAGACACGGGACAGGGTCATCAGGGAATACTTTGCCCATGAGTATCATGCATACATCCACCTCAAGCCAACAACATCAGATTACAAACATTTTCCAAACTTCCAACATGTTTTGTCTCCATTCCCAGGATGATGATTTCTTGCTGGACACCTGCCACTGCACATGAGTGTTGCCGAAGCGACTGTTCCTCCTGGACTTCCTCTTCAGAGCTGATACCAACTCCAACAACGCCCTGGAACATGCAGCCTGTTACATTCCCAGGACATAGCCTTCAGTGGTTTGAAAAGATCCAGATGCCTTGCAGTGGATGGCAACAGGTGAGTCTCTACTGACACCTAACATGTGTGATATCCCTCAGTGTCAGTTGTCTCCAATGTGACACACCTCACATAGCCACCTGTGATTTGTTCACTGTCTCACATCTGTTTTCTTCTCTTTCTCTACAGAGTTGCACATGTAAGCAATCTGCAGAGGACCCTGAGGCTCATAGATGCAGAAGAGATGTGTGTGTGTGATTCACTTCCCCTTCTTCATGTTATTATATGTTTTTCTCGCCAAGTACACTGTGTTCATGAACATTTCATGTTGTGTCATACTTAACAGGTCTTTGCCTTGTGCTTAACCCTTTGAATGCCAGGGGGGAACACTACTCATTGCTCTGCAACACATGGCTTCCCCTCTGGCATTCAGAGGGTTAATGAAACATCAACATATGTAAGAACTTATACATATCCACCATACCACATTTCTCTGAACTCTGCTCCCAACCTTTTGAATGACATATATGTCTGAAACACAAAGGTACAGTGTTACAGATCAATCCACCACTAAGGTGTGATAAAGAGATGATAACATCTCCAGTGATATCACTTTTCCAGTTCCTATGTTATTCCATGGAGCCTATGCACTAACAAACATCGCCAAAGTTGAATAAATCTCAGTGCTTGGGCTCCATAGCACATCATAGGAACTGGAAATGTGATGAACTGGAGAAGTCATCTTCACCTCATAACCTCTTCATCACAGCTTAGTGAACCCCCCCAAAGTGTTGGACCATCAGTTCACATGAAATGTGATATACACAAATCCCATGTTGTATACCCCCATAAATCTGAAGCACAGTATGTGTTAGTGTGTTTTTCCCCCAACCACACATCAATACACCCCAGGAAGGCATGTAAACTGATTTCAACCCAGGCTCTAGAAGCAAATCATTGTCCCATGGCCATTGATCACAACACCACATGTGACACACTGAGGGGATCAAGAACACAAGCAGTGTTGGGATGTTTGACATGTAGTCTAGGGAATACAGACTCAGAGATTGTTACCTGTTTGACTTGAGGTAGTGTGTCTGCATGTGTCCCAGATGTCAGCTGGCATGCATATTGAAATGCTGTAATCTGTGAACATGTTTTGTTGTCCGTACAGTATCCCAATGTAAGAAATCTGAACCTGCCTGAACCCATATGTAGGTAACAATGTGTGGGTGCATCAGTTGTTGTTGACCCACAGCTTACATGAGACCCATCTGTGTCCCCCATGTTGATGAGTCCCAGGTAATATGAAGATTAGCAAAATCTGAGGATTGCTTGTTGCACTGATGCAAAACACATGAACCCCAGTGGACTGTGGAGTGCCAAAGTGGTGTCCATTGTATTACTTTGCAGTGCATTAGATACCCCTCTGACAATGACCACAGTGAAAAACACAGACACCATTTTACCAAGGAAGGCATGTTTGTTTTTATGCACATCACTTCCTTTCCTTTTCGCTGGGGGGCATAAGGGGCTGAGGGGTCAGACGGTCCACACCTTCCAGACCACCTTGTGCTCATACCATGGGTTGAGGTTTTGGCTGGTGTCATGGTGGAAGATGAGAGGGTGGAGGATGACTGCTGGAGTGTTAGATGTGTCTAGTTCCGGTTGTGATCTCTGAGTTCTGTAACCACCTGGTGAGTTAATCAGTGACTCATTTATTTTGATTGACCAACCTGTGCTTAAACAGTGAAATCCTTACATTCTCTTAAGGACTCCCTTCTCTAAACGTGCATACACCGTGCCTGGAGAGTCCTGTGATTAGAACAGAGACTATTAATCAGCAAAAAAGTGGAATAAAGAGAAATCACAGGAGAAAAGAAAAAAGCAGAGATTGAGGAAGTGAGACAACTGACGGGTGAAACCAGAGACCGAGACTGGAGGTCTGATCCAGCACAGGCAAATTTCCTAGAGGTGGTAGTAGCCTCTCTGTTTGTGAGCATTCATTAATAAGAATTATGTCTATATCTGATTGCTTGTAAGTCAGATAACACTTAGAGGAGCCGTGCACTGTCCTGTTTCTTCTTCTCTTTTCTATACCACCTGGAACAAGAAATCAGCCATCACACCCCTGAACTGCTTTTACTCCTGTGTCAATGTTGACAGTTGGCCTTCTATGTGTCACTGATGTCTTCTGCCCTCCCTCATCCTCTTCCTCTGCAGCCTCAAATATTCCCTATCCTGGGAAAGTGCACCCTCAGCTGGTGAAGATGTTGAGGGTGCAGCTGATGATTTATCACCAGAAGAATGTCTAGCCTCCACAGCAGGCTCCATTGGTGGCTCTGTGTGTACAGGTGGGGAGGATTCTCCACCCACCACATTGACCACCTCTCCTGAAAATGATCCAGCATGGGCCTATGGACTGTATTGGGCTTGTGGCAGCTGTGGCTCACCAACAAGCCCAACGTGGGTGTAGTCAAGTGGCCAGGGCTCGCTCCCCAGCCACTGACTACTATGTGTCCGACTTCATGCTGGTTGACCACGATATGTCCCATAAGGTGATGGTGGTGCTCTGAAAAACTGTATGTGGAGTACATGTGTGGTGGTGGGAGCCAGGGGTGGGTTGGAGCATCAACCACCTTCCGGGTGTTTTTGGTGGTGGAAGCCACTGTGTCATCCCCGTAGGCTGTGTGTCATTTGGGACTTGTGGCTGGTCCTGTGGCTGAGGCTAGACCTGTGGCTAGTCCTGTTGTACAGCAGTGGGACCCTCTTCAGTGTCTTGGCTCGTGAACCCTGTTTCCTGCTCCTCTGCAGGTCGATGGCTCTCTGACTCAGACACTGCAACTGGAGGATGTAAAGGGAGCTAAGTACACCAGGTTGCCCTTAGCCATCGTTCCAGGGTCCTCTGTCCTTGAAGCAGCTACAAATGGGTAGCTGATCCGGTGAAGGGTCAAAGGGGACCCTTTAAACCACTCAGGAATGAAGACAACAGGGCGCTTCTTAGGTCAAAATGACTAACTCAGTTTATTGGGAAATACAGAACAGTACAGTACAATACAGTACTGCTCAAAACATATAGAACACACAATAGTTCAATTACAATACACAATGGGACTGTACACAACCAATACAATGGGGCAGTGGTGGAGGGGCACTTAAAACAAGGGGCACAGTGTTTGGGTGCAAACAGAGGGACAAAGGAAACAGTGTAAACTGAGGGAACTTTACATAATTCAGTCTTGCACTCCAGTTCATAGCCAAAAGGGATCAGATCGAAAGAAGACAAGCAACCAATCAGGACCCAGGTTACTGTCCTCCATAGAAGCTCAAATCACCTGGGTCTGATGTATAACTCAATTATGTCACTCCAGCTCCCCAACCAATGGGAACCGGAGAGACAACTAGAGAGAATGTCGGCGACCAATAGGAAGAGTGCCTATCTGCCCAGTAACATAATGCACTCAAACCTTCAACACTATGTTCTAGGCAGGAAGGCATCTACTGGTTGAATATGGTACTGCTCATCAACATGCCCTTGAACCTAATGAAACTGATTTCCCTCATAGAGGGTAGGCGACAAATCAGGGAAGCGCCTACCTGTCCCATATAATTGTACCTAGTTCAACATACAGGCACACGTCACGAGGGGCCAGCAGCCAATCTGCTGTGCGCCTATGTTTGAGAAGAGAGGTGCCAGTCCTGTTATATTTTGGGCTCAATATGCCGGCCAAGTCCCTGAATTCCCGTCTTTTGGGGGATTTTCCGTGGCTCTTAAGAGAGACCATTAGTAACGGCCTATGGTCCATTACATTACTCCCCCTTCTGAGTACCAAGCCAGCGGCAAACCTGGTGAATGATGGCTTGGTAGACAAAGGAGTCTTTCATCCTTGGGGACCAGAGTCTGTGGGGGGTTCAGATAATTCAGTACAGAGTGGGTAAGGCAGGGGTCCACGGCCCGGTGCAAACTGAAGGATTGTTCCCACATTCTCGTCCCAGCCATGTAAGAGTTGGTGTGGGCTCAGGGGTCCAGCTGTCCAGGCATAGCCTGTATCAGTCCCCACTGGATCTGGGGCCAGGGGATCTGGATCCAGGGCACATCTGTGGGGGCTCCAGAATTAACAGGAGAGCTGAGGGGATGCTGGTTCCGGTGGCCCCTCTCCCTACAACAAGTATTCAGGTGCCAGACCTCCCACTAGTTGGTGGCCCCACTTGCCGGTTTGGGGCCAAAAAGCAGGCTGGCGTTAACATCCATCCCACTCCGTAGGGCAGGGACAACAGCCAGTGGAGAGGATGTTGGTCCCACTCTCCAGGAAAGGGACAAAAGAGCCGCTCGAGAGGACTTTAGTCCCTCTCCCCAGACCAGAGACAACAGAGCTGCTGAAGAGGACATTGGTCCCTCTCTCCATGGTAGGGGCAACAGAGCCGCTGGGAAGTACACTGGTCCCAGTCCCCAGGGAAGGGGCAACACAGGGACTGGTGAGGACCTTGGTCTCGCTCACCAGACCAGGGATATCAGAGCCACTGGGGGTATCTCGGTCACACTCCACAGGGCAGGATCAACAGAGCGACTGGTGAAGAGCTTGGTCCAACTCACCACAGGAGAGGCAACAGAGGGGCTGGTGAGGACCTTGGTCCCACTCACCATGGCAGGATCAACAGAGGGGCTGATAAGAACCTTGGTCCCACTCATCAGGGAAGGGGCAACAGAGCTGCTGGTGAGGTCCTTGGTCCCACTCACCATGGCAGGGCAACAGAGCCTCCGGTGATGATGTTGGTCCCACTCTCCATGGCAGGGGCAACAGAGTCACTGGAGAGGCCCTGCCCCAGGGCAGGGGCAATGGAGCCACAGACCAGGGTTATTAGAGTCGCTGGGGAGGATCTTGATCTCACTCCCCAGGGAAGGGACAACATAGCCACTGTGGGAGGCCTCAATCCCAATCCCCAGGTCAGGGGCAACAGAGTAAATGGGGAGGACGATGGTCCCAATCCCCAGGATGGGGGCGACAGAGCAACTGGAGAGAACATCGGTCCCACTCTCCATGGCAGGAGCAACAGAGCCACTGGGGAGGACGTTGGTCCCACTCCCCAGGGCAGGGGCAACAGAACTGCTGGAGAGGATGTTGGTTCCACTCTCCAGGGTAGGGGGCAACAGAGCCGCTGGAGAGGATCTCAATCCCATTCCCCAGGGCAGAGGCAATAGAGCCGCTGATGAAGACCTTGGTCCCACTCACCACGGCAGAGGCAACAGAACCACTGATGAGGACCTTGGTCCCACTCACCAGGGCAGGGGCAACAGAGCTGCTGGTGAGGATCTCTGTTCCACTCACCACAGCAGAGGCAACAGAGGAGCTGGTGAGGATCTTGGTGCCACTCACCACTGCAGGGGCAACAGAGTCACTGGTGAAGACCTTGGTCCTACTCACCATTGCAGGGGCAACAGAGGGGCTGGTGAAGACCTTGGTCCAACTCACCAGGGAGGGGCAACAGTACGGGATTCCTTAAGTTCGCGAAGGTAATGCTGCTCCATCTTAAACTGGTCCACTGTTTCTTCCGACGGATTGGGTCCCCACGAGGGCAGTTGTTTCTGCACTCTTCTTGCCACCGGTTCATATGACTCCTCGAAGGGGGCCTTGACTTTGTCAGGTCACCCAGCTCCCCTCCCAGCCCGGGGATGTCCTGGGGGCCCAGCATCACCTCTCATGCGTCCCAGATCTCCCAAAAATAACTCTCCTCCTTACTTCCAAAGTTGGGGTTGTAGTAGAAGACATCCCACCCTAATTCTGGGCTGTAGTATCCATAGCCCTCAGAGGAACAACCATGGTGGGTCTAACTGTAGTATCTCCTCTCTGCTTTCAGGTGAAGGGCGGTATATCGATCCTGTAAGTTACTCTCCACCTCCACAAAGTGGGACATACTCTCTGTTCCTACGTTGGTAGAAGGTCATTTCCCAGGAGCTGTCGCTGCAGTTCCAACAAGTCCCCTATGTGTCTCCAGTTGGGGCCAACAGAGCCCATGGATTCTAGCCCTGCCATGTTTCACCGGTTGGATCCCAGGTGGTGGTTTGGATCCCTTAAAAGGAGAGAGAACCCCACAGCTGCCACCAGTGTAATGGGAGCTAAGGACGCCGGATTGTCCTTAGCCGTCGTTCCAGGGTCCTCTGTCCTTGAAGCGGATACAAATGGGTAGCTGGTCTGGTGAATCTGGATAGCTGACTGGGACACTGGAACATAGCTCTTCTGAATGGGGCTCAGAGGGGACCCTTTAAACCACTCAGGAATGAAGACAACAGGACGCTTCTTAGTTCAAAACGACTGACTCAATTTATTGGGAAACACGGGGACCATTTATATAGAAAACATATAGTTCAAATATAATGCACAATGAGAGTGTACACAACCTCTACAATGGGGCTGGTGGTGGAGGGGCACATAAAAAGGTATAGTGTTTGGGTGTAAACAGAGGGAAAAAGGGAACAGTGTACACTGAGGGAACTTTACATAATTCAATGTTGCCGCTCCAATTCCTACCCAATAGGTATCGGAGTGACAAGCAACCAATCAAGAGCCGGGTCATTGTCCTCCATAGAAGGTTGAATCACCCAGATCTGATGTATAACTTAATTATGTCACTCCAGCTCTCCAAAAAATGGGAACTGGAGCCACAACTAGAGGGAACGGCGACGACAAATAGGAAGAGTGCCTACCTGCCCAGTAACATAATGCACTGAAACCTTCAACACTATGTTCTAGGCAGGGAGACACCTACTGGTCAAATACGGTACTGCTCATCGACATGCCCTCGAACCTAATGAAACTGGTCACCTAATCTCTATGAGGGAAATCAATCAGGGAAGCACCTACCTGTCCCATACAATTGTACCTAGCTCAACACACAGGCATACGTCACGAGGGGCCTGCAGCCAATCCACTGTGCACCTATATTTGAGAAGAGAGGCACCAGTTACCTTGTTTTCTGGCCAAAATATGACAGCCAAGTCCCTGAATTCCCGTCTTTTAGGGGATTTTCCATTGCTTTTAAGAGAGCCCCCTAGTCACTGTCTATGGTCCGTTACAGAGAATGAAGAATGGGAATTAGTTGCAGGTACAGTTACAACTCTGTCTACTGTGAAATACATCATATACAATTGGACCCTAGCCTAGACATATGGAAAGACTGATTTAGCCTATAACAGGCTTAACCCTTTGAGTGCCAAAGGGACACGCAAATCATTGCGTACCCCTCTGGCACTCAAACAGTTATGATCCTTTCAAATCTCTCTACTCATTTGAAGGTATCATCATGCCGAGTGAAAGGTGTACTCCCTCTGCTGCTTATGTGGTTTGACACTGACAGATTCTCCAGGAGGTGCATTTTATGGGTGTATCACTATCTTCACTCAGCATTGTGATATTTATCTCCATTTGCTATATAGTTGGGTGCTGTTTTTACTTTTGCACAGCTGTCTGTGGCACTAGTTTAGTCAATGGAACCTGTTACACATTGTACATGTGTCAGTCACTACAAGATGGGTCTGACTGCCATAACTGTGAATAGCATGTATGAGCAATGCAGAAAAGAAGGGGATCATCCAGAGGGGAAGCCAATGCATGGCAGGGTATGCATTGAATACCTCTCTGGCAATAAGAAGGATGAGCTGAGCAGGAAAATGTGGTCTGTTACTGTTAGGGGCTTATGTCAAGATCTAAATAACTATTACTAAGAGCCCTGTTTTCACAACACTGAATCAGAGAACAATACAACAGATATGTGGAACAAATTATATGACACCATTTATAACAGGGTGTTGGTTGAGAGACAGGGGGAAGAGAGATTGTTGTTTACCAGGATCCAGAAAAGTACTGTCATCTCCTGTGTCACAGCCACCAGTGATGCCCAGTACTGCTGTGCTGGGCAGGCTGCCATGGAGCAGCTGCTCCCAGTTATTGAAGGTGATGGATGATGGAGGGCTACCACCTGTTCCTCTGGCATAGGCTGCCAGCTCATCCAGCTTGTGCTTGACCCACCTCTGTCCACCTTTTTTTGAGGCCGTCCACCGCTCACCTGCATATTCCAACTGCACTGACCAAGTCGGTCACCTCTTGCCATGCCTTCCTCTTATGGAACGCAATGCCCCAGGCCTTGTCTGTGATGTACAGTATCTTCTCCTTGGCCAGGATACTCTGGACCAGGGCCATGTTCTCCTCCTATGTATACTTGTCCTCCTTGACCCTGTCACCTTCCACTGCAGGCTCAACTTGATGTGATGTGGAAGACAACACCTGCACTGGCCCTGGCTGTGTGTGTCCCTCTCCGACACCCACACCCTATCCCACTGCCACCTCTCTCCCTGCCTGGCATGTGCCTGTCTCTTGGTGGTTCCTCCTCCTCCCACCTGCTCTCCCTGTCCTTCTGTGCCCAGGGATGCCCTGTACACTTTCCTCCTCTTCATCTCCTCTCCCCTCTCTTCAACCTCCACTCCTCTCCCTGCCATCTCTCCTCCCTACCTATCTCACACCCTCTCACACACAGTCACTCACACAGGCACTCACTCAAGCACTCAATAACAATCACCCTCTAGCACTCTCTTGCACTCACTCAGTCACACTGTAGAAAAAAAGGTAAATGTGTGAAGTGTTAATAAAAAAAATGTGTGTTGGTGATTGTGTGTGTGGACGTAATGTGTGCAATGTGTTCAAAAGTGTGATATGTGTAACTTTATTGTAACTCCTGACTCCTCTGACTCTACCTCTCTTCAATGTCTGCACCTCTCTCACTAATACTATCCTTCTCTACTGTGCTCTAGCTCAAAGAACTGCAAAGCACAGGCAGTGCTTGGCATTTTTCTGGGGCTTTTTATACATTTTGGGACTAATATTGTTACTTTTCTGGCTTTGGATTGGCTGGGGCTTGGATTTGGCCTTTCTAACACTTAACTTAAAGCGGAACTTTCACCTTGTTATGATTGAGTCTTAATCCCTTCCTCTATGTCCCCTGTATGTATTAGTTTGTTTCCTTTCGCTTAAAAAAGAGTCTACATTCAGCAATAGATAAATGATTTTGCTACCTGAGGACGCAACGTGTGGCTCAAGCTGTACCGCAGTGCACCATATGGTACACAAGACACTCCCACAGGGCTTGTCTCTAACTCCTCCGGCCAGCCCCCGTCAAACCCATCTGAACTATGTCACCTGGCGCGCTCCTTGAATCATGTCTGTGAGGTGCAAGTGCAGCCAGTGTTAATCCTATGTAGTTTGAGCCAAGCGATGCTGTCATTCTCCCGTTTCGTCTGAAGTCTTCACTCGCCAAAAAATATGGGCAGTCTCTTCCCCTATGTGTGACATGACACAGGGATAGCTGACGCATGCGCATTATTACTTTTTCAGCAAGATGGCGCCGCTCTCCCTGGTCTTGAAGCGAACATATAAGGTATATTTTAATAACTTACAACGATAGCACAGCGTTTATATATACAGGCAAAGCATCCTATTAGGCATTTCTTTTAGACAAGTTAACATTGTTTGCAGGTGAAAGTACCACTTTAACCTTACTGTCAAGTTAGGAAGTTTAGCGTGTGGTCTGTAAAAGCAGACAGCGCCATTTTTGTTAGTACAGCAACCTGTGCATTTCTGATATTTTGTGGTTCTGCAACAGAAAACTGGTAAAACATGTCTGCATTTCACACGCTGCTTGTTTTTCTGTCACTCCTGTTTTGACACTGCTAATAGAATCGAGCCCCTTTGTGAGTTAATATGGCAAACAATGTAAGATCCACTGATTTCTAGGGTAAAATTACACTTCAATTTCTAAATGATCTAGAGTGACTAATTCTGCAAATGACAGATACTTTTAGCAAAGTGTTACATCTTACTCTGTGTGCGACTTGGTTATATAAGGCAATAGTTATGTGTGATTTAGCTATATGTATTTATAGATAATCCGGTTCAGGTTTTGGTAAGTACACTATAAGAATTTAAAAAACCTGAATATTGCTGGAGTGCAACCGATTTTAATCAAAATAGCTAAAAGTAAAGACCCAAATGACTTGTGCACATCCATATTTATTGATCAGCATTATTCTTTACTCTGCAGCCTTTTGCCTACTCATAACCACTGTATTATGTATAAGATGAGGTTTTAGTCACATAGTTTTTGCAACGCTATATAAATCTAGGCCAATCACTGCAGATCATATGTTATTAAATTATTTTAATTTAACAATTATAGACAGAGTTTGATTGATGTAACAGAGGATATGGATCAAAGACATGCACACCTAACTAATTTAGTCCTTTAATGCAGCGCTATTATTAGAAAAAGACATGCCTTGATGTATAAAGTTGAAAGACATTAGTAATACATCTAAGAGTGAACATCTGCTTGTTCTTTTCATGTAAATCAAACCTAATCTTTCTTCTATAATAATAATTCATGTGTTGTATTTAACTAAAGGGTAATGTTTTGTGTTTAACCCAGTAAACACCAGGACAGTGCACAATACATTGCAAAGGCAGTTTATAATTGCAAAATCTGTTAGAATTAATAATACCATTCTTCAGAGAAGTAGTTATAATTTATTTATAAAATCTGTAACTCTGTCATTACTTTTTCTCTTTTACTAAAATGATTAAATAAAATAACAAATGAAGTGTATTTTTTCTAGTTAAAATGTAGTACTGCTTAAAGTAGGGTGACCAGACCTCACCTTTAACCGGGGATACATATGAAAAATGCATACTGCAGGGCTGCTTTGACTTTGGTGCACTCCTGAAATATATATTTCCTATGTGTCCCTGGTTAAAGGTGAGGTCTGGTCAGCCTAGCTTAAAGAGATAGTAATACTTCATTTTATCTTTATTTTATTTTGTAGGCATTAAAAAACATGAAGAACGATATAAGTCTTATCTCTCAAACCTTTATGGTTTAAGAGATATTCACAAGCAAAGTTTCCCCCTCCCACCCCTTTTTCCTAGTGTAAGCCATCTCTTCTCAGATGTGAATCTGGTTGTAAGACCAGACAGATAACAGCAGGGGACAATCTTCTTTGTATGAAAACAATGAAAGCCCTTCCCCTCTTGACAAGTTTTTCAGGTTTTTCCCTTATCTTAATTGAAGATTGTCCCTCTCTGAAGCCTACCTGGGCACCTCCCTTCTAATCTGGCTGAACAGGTGGGGGATACTTTGCTTGTGAATATCTCTTAAACCATAAAGGTTTAATATATAAGACTTATATCGTTCTTCATGTTTTTTTAATGCCTACAAAATAAAATAAAGATAAAATGAAGTATTACTATCCCTTTAAAGACAGGCTTACTATGTTTGAAAAAAAAGTAATGTAAAGCAGGAGTAAACTTTTCTAATCAAAAATGATATGTAGATTTTGCTGAATAAAATAAGGGGTCTTTTATTCAAACATTATTACAGAACAAACTTATTTTTGGTCAAATTGTTAGCAACAGCATAAGGAAAATGAACCCCTTAGCAGCCGTGCAGGGACCCAGAAATGGAGGACGTACACTTATGTCCTCTGTACGTAAGGGACATCCGCCTGAGGACGTATATGTAAGTCCTCAGGTGTTAAGGGGTTAATGCACTCTAAGGGATTGATTCAGCTACAGCCATTAAAAATAAAATATTTGTGACTGTAGTTCTGCGAGAGCAGTTTGCTATTCTATTAGCTGTGTTGTAAACTGCTAATGTGCGGAATAAATGTCAATGGCCAGAAATATTTCGCCCATTCATATCAGTGGGACAGCTCTACCCATTTGCCATTCAATTGTGTGAGGTGAGTGCTAACGCACTATAAACAGATACATTAACTCACGGTAATTCTGCAGCTACTTATCATGGTGTATAATACACAATGAAGGTTAAAATCTCCTTCCAAAAACACAAAGAAGGGATCAAACAGCTTACACAACATTAGGACATAGCACAATAAGTGCCAAGGAAGCACCCTTCAAATGTGCATGCCACCCACACAAGTCCTAGACAACCAACATTAACCCATCAATCCCCTGAGGAACAAGGGGTTTACAAATAAACATCAAGCAATTCATGGTGTCCTCCTCTAGAACAACAGGGGTTAACACATACCAAGATGTATGTCCACACAGCAAAATATGAACACCTCTCAATCGCTAAGCAACTAAAGCCTGGCTGTGCAAGATCTCTAGCCAATGGAGAACCAAGGTACACCAGACAACATCACACACGCAGGTAAACAGCAATTACACCAAACACACTGAAACAACAATAGCCACACCGACATACACTCACTTGGACAACACCTTCCTTCCCTTTGGTCCCTTCGTACCTGATGACAGCACCTGGCCAACACTTCACCACTGTCTTAAAGGGACATCCCACCATCCTGGAATGTGTACAGTGAGTACACTCAGATAGCGATTATGAGCATTATGTTTCCATTCAAATACCTGCAAAGACATCAGAGAAGGGGGCATATGAGGGCTAGGAAGCCCCATGATCCCCCAATTATACCTGCACATCTAACAGCTGTTACAACTTTAGATTCTCTGCCCAGGGAAGCACCCAGAAGGCCATCTCCAGATGGAGAAGCAGGGCAGGCAGCATCACCTCATGTGCCTCAACGTGATCTCACCCAGACACAGCTGTCTCATGGACCTGTGGAGCAGCATAGGGAGGACAAACGACAGCTTGTCTCCTAATTCCACACGAACTCTGCATGCCCTGACCTCAGCCTGTCTTCTGATTCTGTTCACTTATCCTGCCATTGGGATCCAACTACTCTGGGTTCCTTCCTTGTTCTCCCACTGCAGTTGTGTCAGTGCTACCACTTTGTGGTTCACTGGTGTTTCCATCCTGCTATCTGGCTTTGTGTCCAGCACCTATAACCTCAGCTTAGGCTGCAGCAAGGCTACACCAGTGGCTGCCACCCTAGCCATGCTCTCTAAACATAGGTTATATGCTCTTTAATTAATAAAGGGGGCAATTGTCACCCCCATGCTAAGGGGGTGTCATGAGGGGTCATGATACCCCTCTTGAATTCTGAAGAACTTTTTTAATACAAATTACATATATAATTAAAAAAAAAATCATTGTTACACATAAATTAAATATTTAATTACATTTTCACACAAATAACATATATAATAAAAACAAACACCTTTTTTTATACATATACAGGTTGCCTATTAACCCTATGAGTACCGGAGGGGTAGCAAACACATTACAATACCTCTCTGGTACTCACAGGGTTAATCTTGCATGTCGAGTATAATAGGAGAAGAAAAATGTCAGATAAAAATGGTGAAAGAAAGTCATGGGAGCACTGTAGTTGACTTTTCGAGGGGGGGTTAAAATGTCGGATGTACAATATTCGTCAAATTAATATGGTGAAAGAAAGCAAGGTATGTCGGATTTGGAAGGGGAAGGGTTAATTGTCGACTATGAACAATATTTGTTGGATTAATGTGGTGGAAGAAAGCACTGCAAGTCGACTTTTAAAAGGGGGTGTTAATATGTGGAGAACACATCTAACACTGAACTTGAACTTTCTGCCATCAGATGTACGCCTATTTCCTTGGACTTTGACATTTTGCGCGTTTTTGTAGGCGGTAGTCGGAAAAAAGCAGACGGCACCAGTTGTGTTACTACTCTGAAAAGTGCTGTCTACGCCAGTTTTGTTTTACTGTGGTTCTGCAACTTGTGTAACATTGTTCAAGAACATAACAGATGTTTGTATTACAACATTATGGCAGTCATTGTTTGTGTGAGGTGAACATGTCTGAGAAATGCAGCACTGAGGGGGTTAAACTTCTACTTGGAAATAATTTGGCCTGCTTACTGCATCACATTTCAGTTTGGATATACACCATTATCTCCTTGTTTGAACCCAATCAGCACTGTGTTGGTCAGCTTGGAGAGCTCACAGATTGACATGTATTCAGCTGGCACTGTGTTGTGCGAAACTAGCTGAGAGGGTTTGTGTAGCAGACAGTTATGCATGATTTGACTTACCGGGAGGGTGGAGAGTGCTGTCATCTCCTGTCTCTCAGCCACCTTGGATCTCCTCAACAACAGTTGTGGAAATGTTTTGTCGCAGCATCTCCTCCCAGGAATTGAATATGGTGTTTGCTGGTGGACCATCTCTGGTGCCTCTCTCATGCAGGGCCAGTTCTCCCATCTTGTTCTTTACTTCTCCCTGGTTCTCCTTGTGGGAGTACATGGCGTCCTGCAGTCTGTCCTCCTCTATTGCAGTCTGGGATGTATCTGAACACTGTGTGGCAGTTTGGTGGCCAGGCTATGCCTGTGCTGTCCCTAGATGTGTATGTTCCTGTACCAAATCCTCTCTACTTCCCAGTGCCATGTCAGCCCCTGGCTGCTCTGTACCTGCCTGTTTTTGGGTATACCTCCGCCCACCTGGTCTTCCTCCCTCACACCTTCTATGACCGGGGATCCTCCTCTCCTACACCCCTCCCATCCCTCCAGCCCCCAATCTTCTCCCTGCCATCTGACTATCACTCTCCTAGCTCACTCACACAGTCACTCATACCCAGTCACTTACTCTCTAGCACTCCCACTCACTAAATCACACTGTATGAAATAAAAATAAAAATATGTTGTGTGTCCAAAAAGATATGTGTGTTTGTGTGTGTATGTGGTGTGTGCAGTATGTGCCAAAGTGTATTATGTACATTTTTTAAATTCAATTCTCTCCACCCCATCTACAAGTCTACCTGTCTCCTATGTATTCTCCTGTCTCTGTCTGTCTTTTTGTTTACCTTTGCTCCTGGGCACTGTGCTTGATACTTTGCTGTGTGGTGATTGGTTGTGATTTTTAACTTATTTTGACAACATTTATTGTTACCAGATAGCGTAGAACGTTAGCTTATTTTCTTTGAAGATGACATATCTGGTGTTGTTTAGCTACTGAAATGAAGGTACCGTGAGGTAAAAAAGGTGCCTGCACATTATGAGGCTATGTGTGTTTGTACTGTCTACATGGTGGCTTATAGAATAGGGGCCAGATTTAAAGGCAGCCAATGGTAAAAAAAAAAAAATACGACAGGTGTTTTGTAAGTACAGTAAGCCATTTCAAGGTACGTCTTAAAATCATTACAGAAGATAATCTTATGTCCATTGAGACCTATGGAACAAGGCTCTCCAAAGCCAATTAAAGGGATAGTAATACTTAAAATATAAAAAAAAATGTTGTAGGGGTTATCCCCCTGAGTAAAACAAGAGTACTCCCACTGCTGAAAGGTGTTTCATTCAAAAGTTATTAATTTTCAAAGTTGAATTTTTTAGGTGCAATATCACAGTGGCCTGAAATTGTACAGTGGTGCTGTTGCTACACCATCCTATGGAGATTTATGGTCCCAAGACCAGAGTGGTCCATAGGATCATGTAGCAAAAGCGCCTCTGTACAATTTCAGGCCACTGTGATATTGCACCTTTTGAATGAAACACCTTTCAGCAGTGGGAGTACTCTTGTTTTACTCAGGGGGATAAACCCTACAACATATTTTTTTTTACATTTTAAGTATTACTATCCCTTTAAAGGAGTGCGGTACTGCTAGCGAACGATAAACTGATACATTTAATGGGCAAAAGTTAAGGCCCATGCCCCACATATAACTGTCGGGCACACAAGAACCTAGCAACACCACTGGTACAAGGCCTTTAAAAAGCAGACCAACACAACACATTATAATATAGCACATAACAATGGGGGTTAACACACAACGCGTACACCTGTCAATACAAACCAAGCTCACCTGTGCAACGTCACCAGCCAATGGAGACACAATCTGCACCCCTCCAATGTCACACTTGCACCTGACAGTGACACAGCAATCAGAACAAGCAGATTTTAAACCACAAACACAGTGGAAAACACTTACCTGGACAACAAACATCTTCCCATTGGTCATCACTCACCTCATGACCATGCCTGGACAATGCACCAAAACTGTCTTAAAGGAACAGCTCACCATACTCACATGTGGCGTGTTTACACTGAGACCACACAGGGAGAGAGAACAAAGAGAGAGCCAGAGGATGAGACAGAGAGAGAGACATAGAGAACAACAAGTATGTTAGCATACTTATTGATGCAAAGACTGCGGAGAAGGCGTGCAAGGGCTAGGGAACAGCTCCCAAGCATATGTGTTCAACAGCCTTCACCTGTTGCAAGTGAGGAGGCTCTGGCTGAAGAGCCACACAGGAGCCCAGCTCCATCTGCCACAACAGGATGCTCCCCAGCTGCTGCAACAGGATACTCCTCAACTGCCGCAACAGGATGCTCCTCAGCTGCAACAGGGACCCCTGGTGCAGCACAGGGTTCACAGATGACCACCAAAGCCCAGAGTATACCGCACAAGGGTCACACTATTGGGAATGACCAATGTTGAGGTGATAGAATGCTACAGGTTGATGCCGCATAGCATTATTGCCCTATATGAGGTAATCAAAGATGAGGTCGATCCTATATACATTCATAACCATGCCCTATCTGGCTTGCAGAAACTAATGTGTGCAATACATTTTATGGCAAGGGGAGCCTTCCAGTCAACAGAAGGATATGCATCAGGCATGTCACAGGCCACATTTTCAAAGATACTGGCTTAGGTGTTGCCAGCCCTCAAAAGCAAGGCCAGCAGGTACATCCACTTCTCCACCACCGACACGGAGTGCACACATGTAAAAAAGGACTTTTACACAAGGGGAGGCATGGCCAGGGTCATGGGTGCTATAGATTGCACACATGTACGTATCAAAGTTCCAACACATGAGGGGAATCTCTTTATCAACACATGAACATGAAGATGCTGTGTGACTATAACAGGAGGATCACCAATGTCTGTGCAAAATATCCCGGAAGCTGTCATCCTCCAACACTCATCTGTAGACAGAGACTTTGAGAATGGGACGTATACAGGGAGATGGCTTGTGGGTGAGTTCACAATACTAAATCACACCACATCCACAGGTGTACACACAACACTGCTCAACATGCTCATGACTCACAACATGCACAACATGCTGATGACTCACAGGTAGTGCTTCCACCTCTTACAACATCATCCATACAACATGTGTTCCCATGTCTCACCATGTTACTCACTTTCCAAAGGCGATTCAGGCTTTGGGTGTAAATCTTGGCTTTTCACAGCAGTTGAAAATCCATGATGCCCAGGAGCGCTACAGTGTGGCTCATGCGAGAATGAGGAATGCCATCGAGCGCACTTTCAGCCTCATAAAATCCATATTCAGATGTCTGGATCACTCAGGGAGAGCACTACAATATGCCCCAAGCAAGGCTTGCAACATCATCCTGGCATGTGCAATACTACATAACATTGCTGCAGTCACATGACTATTGGATGATATAGAGCCCCCACCAATGGTTGAGGTATCTGTGGACAGAGTCTGGGATGAGGAGATGCTAAGAGGGGCATAGATATGAGACAAGCTGATCAAGGACCACTTCAGCTGTGAGTATAATACCGGCATTATCACAATCCATGTATGTCCATAATCTGCCCTGGGAATTTGTGCAAACACACTAACCACACCAAACATGATCTGTTTCACCCCACAGGATCAATGACACTCACTGCCCTGATACCCTGACACTGGCAGCAGTATGGAACCCATGCATCATCCATTCAATGGACATGTCATATTGTGGCTGGGGATTCTAATAACTTTTGCCAATCTTTTGTCCATGTTAACACTGATACTTCAAGTTTATCATGCATCCCCTTGCAAACCTAGGTATAACACATTATCTGTGTTCATCATATTCCAAGGTTCAATTGACAGCATCTGACCTGAATTGTCATAATCATAGCCATAGCAACCATGGAATCCTTGTAGCGAAAGAGCGTTATCCAGAGCAATGCATCGGATAACACTCTGTCACATCAGGGGTTGAAGGGTTATTTGGAGTGAACATAGAAGCTGTAGTTTGGTATAGCTGAAAGGAGCAGCAGAATGGTGGATCTACAGTGGTAGTGTGTTACACATCATAGAGGTCAAGAAATGTGGATCAGGTCTCAAGGCCCACCATGCTGACCTCTGTGTGCTTGTGAGTGTGCAGCACTCTGATATTGGCAGCTATCACAGTGCCCGTGCTATTCGGCAACATTCTGTCAGTCTACACTCCTGCTTAACACCTATTGGCTGTACTGTGATTGTCCCGCCCAGTATTGCTCTCAGTGTATTGACCCAGACTGCCTGACTATTCTGCTTCTCATCTCCTGTGTACCGAACCGGCTTGGCTGACGTTCCTGCTCCATGTACCAACTTGGATTGGCTGACGTTCCTGCTCCGTGTGATCCCGCCCGGTTGGGCTGCTGCCTCCTTTGCACACCCTGACAGGTCTCCGGTTTAGGGTGGTGCTTCTCTCTCACTATCTGTGAACAGCTGTGCAGGGTGGTCTCGGTTGCCTCTGTGTCGCCCCAGCGACATTCCTATTGGCCTGCCTTACTATCCGTTCAAGGTTGGGTGCCTCCCAGGGCGAGTTGCTCAGTTTGTATTACCATTACAGCAGTGCTTAGTTGCTCAGTCTCCAATACTGCCATGGCAGTGTCCAGTCGCCTAGTCTCCGTTACTGCTACGGCAGAGCTCAAGTGGCTTAGTCTCCGTTACTGCTACGGCAGTGCCCCTGTGGCTCAGATTCTGTTATTGCCACGACAGATCCTCAGTTGCTCAGTCTCCGTTTATGCCACAGCAGTATCCAAGTGCATAGTCTCCGTTAATGCCACAGCAGTATCCAATTGCCTAGTCTGAGTTTATGCTACGGCAGTCTCCAGTTGCCTAGTATCCACTACTGCTACGGCAGTGCTCTCGTGGCTTGGTCTCCATTACTGCTACGGAAGTGCTCTAGTTGCCTGGTCTCCGTTACTTCTACGGCAGTGTCAATGTCACTCAGTCTCCGTTACTGCTATGGCAGTGTCCAGTTGCCTAGTCTCAGTTACTTCTACGGCAGTGCTCACGTGGCTCAGTCTCCGTTACTGTTATGGCAGTGTTTAAGTTGCTCAGTCTCCGTTACTGCTAGGGCAGTGTTCAAGTTGCGTAGTCTCCGTTACTGCTACGGCAGTGCTCAAGTTGCTCAGCTTCCGTTACTGCTAAGGCAGTTCACCATTGCCTGGTATACTTATTCTTGGGCGTTACTCATACTTAAGCTCTCAACCCTATGTGAGCTCCTTAAAAGGCCTTACCACACATGGGACTGTTTACACTCACTGTCTGCTATTAACCCATGCAGTACCGATACACTGGGACTCAGACAAGTTCTGCCTGACCTGTGTCAGTATAATGTGCTATGGACTCTTTATTTATACTGGACCTGTGTGGGCTTACCTATATATAGAATTTGTTGAAAGAAAAAGCGGCTCCAAATGTATAGTGGGTAACAATATTTTCCACTGTTGCCTTTATGTCGAGAGAACTCCTCTCGCTATCAGAGCGTAAGTATAGTCTTTGCAATGTAATAAAAAATGTGCTGGTTGTTAAGGGTTCTCCAGCCCTTCACATGTTACTGGGAAAAAACAAGTTAACCGCACAATCTTCAATTCACATGCTCCAGACTTCATTAAAATCACAAAGTACCTTTATTTCTTCTTTAAAACTCCATTAGACTTGGAAACAGGCTGAGTTGGATAGGCAGCAATAGGTTACATATAGGTGACAAACAGCATCGACATGTTTCGCGTACTAACGCTTAATCATGACACAATTTGTTACTTCTCACTTCCGTTTATTTAAACAAATTGAACTACCAATCAGGTATCATTTAAACCAATTGAGAATCTCTCAATACTACTGGTTAGTATTAGAACCAGTGAAAATAGATTATTAGTATCAGTCTGTCTTCGGCGGTTTCCAACAACATATATATACCTTTTAACAGAGCACAAATAAGAGTACTAAATAACGATACAGGTCCTCTACAACTTTCACTACTAACAAACGCCCAGCAACAATGTTGCAAGATAGCAATCTCACATTATAGGACGTGAGCTGGTTACCTCTGTATCTAGTACCTCATAGACCCGCAATATTCTCACTGAATGTGTTGTTCTTTATTTGACTTCAAACGTTATTAAAGGCAAAGTGGTTCAAGCAGAGCTAATTACTCCTAAGCATACCGACCAAAATAAATATATATTCATCGCCCCGAATAACTTTACAATATTGTTAGGAAATATTTCCTAACAATATTGTAAAGTTATTCGGGGCGATGAATATATATTTATTTTGGTCGGTATGCTTAGGAGTAATTAGCTCTGCTTGAACCACTTTGCCTTTAATAACGTTTGAAGTCAAATAAAGAACAACACATTCAGTGAGAATATTGCGGGTCTATGAGGTACTAGATACAGAGGTAACCAGCTCACGTCCTATAATGTGAGATTGCTATCTTGCAACATTGTTGCTGGGCGTTTGTTAGTAGTGAAAGTTGTAGAGGACCTGTATCGTTATTTAGTACTCTTATTTGTGCTCTGTTAAAAGGTATATATATGTTGTTGGAAACCGCCGAAGACAGACTGATACTAATAATCTATTTTCACTGGTTCTAATACTAACCAGTAGTATTGAGAGATTCTCAATTGGTTTAAATGATACCTGATTGGTAGTTCAATTTGTTTAAATAAACGGAAGTGAGAAGTAACAAATTGTGTCATGATTAAGCGTTAGTACGCGAAACATGTCGATGCTGTTTGTCACCTATATGTAACCTATTGCTGCCTATCCAACTCAGCCTGTTTCCAAGTCTAATGGAGTTTTAAAGAAGAAATAAAGGTACTTTGTGATTTTAATGAAGTCTGGAGCATGTGAATTGAAGATTGTGCGGTTAACTTGTTTTTTCCCACTTACCTATATATAACCTGTCTTGTGGCTGTACTATATTAAGTGTATATTACAGGACCTGTGAGGGTTATTGTGATCTTAATTGTTTAATAAAACTGTGTTTTATCCAAACCTACTGTGTCTGTGTGTCAAACAAACCGTTACAGCAGCCCAAAATCCTTTGTTTCATGGATCTCTAATGACATACTTGGTGATGTGTTGATTTATGTTTCGGGAACATATCAATATGGCTGGTTGACATCCCCTTGTTTCCCTCATAATGGGTTACAGACGAGTAGACAACATATTACAAAGCAATGGTTTGTGTAATCCCCTGTAACGGCAATGGGATAATGATGGTGTAGCTGTTGCATGGCAATCAATTAGAGGGTGCAGATACAAATCCTGTCATCCTGTCCCACAGGCATCCATAGTATGACCCATCCTTACTGTACTGTACTGTAGCCTTATCACAAAGGAGAAAAAGAAAACACATGGAGATTAAAATATAGCTGCTGATATCTTAATTATTGATGTACATTTTAGTCTTTTCTCAGTTAGACCAGTTTAGTGTGAAGTTGGTTTAAAGATTTAATTTTCTTATATGAAGAAATATACAACATTTATATGATTGATTTTAATTTTCAGGTCATGAAACTCTTTGTTCATGTGTTATTGACGTATGTATTAATCCTCATAACTGTTAAAAATAATAAACTTTATTACTGTCACAAAATTAAAACATCCAGATCCACCAAAATCCTTGGATGAATCCGATTAAAACCAACTTCTCAACGTGTTTCAGATTAATTATTATTCAACATCTAGTTGGTTGCATTATATTGTTTTGCACACCTGATTTTTTGGTCCACGTTTTGTATTATCAATAAATAATAAGACCCTTGTTGTAGTTGTAATGTATCTGAGAGAGTTATGGATATCTATACTCAAGTTACTTGACTGGGAAATATAGAGGTAGTATGTTTACAACACAGCTTACATAGTTCTTAAATGTGTGAACTTTTAGGATCATTTCCTTTTTTTGAGTCATATATTATAATTTTATTTAGTAGCTCTACCTTTTAAAATTCCAATTTGTATTGTTTGACCAATCAGTTCATGTCAGGTTATTTTAGGGGTCAGTATGTAACCGAACATATATTGTGTATTTAGTGACCCTTATTTCTCCGGGTCTCAAAGGAGTTAGTGTAAGCTAACAAATTAATTACGGCGCTCTCTTTAATATATGGATATTATTTGTAGAAAGTTACCACTGGAACTGAATGACTTTTCATTTTCTACATCATCTTTGCTTCTCAGTATCTTTCTTTTTAATAACGGATCTGTCTGTTGCCAATATTATTAAAATACTTTTCTTAGTTTGTTTGGCTATTGTTTGTTATACTGCCACATACAACTCCAGGTTATAGTCAACAGGTCGGCTATTTACAGTTACATTAGTTTGCAGTAACTCCTTTAAACCTTGCATTGCCACACATATGAGGAGTCAATATTAGCTAAAAAATTATGTTTGTACCTATGCCGTATGCAGCTTCGATTACTCAGTGGGTCCTCTGTTTATGGGTTATATTGTTTCTTAGACTTCACTTTAACCCTTGTATTGCTGAACCACAAGGAGTCAATATTGGCTGTTAATTAGTTATCTATTGCGGTTTGTGTCAAGATCCTTTCACAAGAAGGTTGCTACTGGAGCTGAGTGCTCTTGCTTTAATATATTAATCATTTCCTCACAGTGTCCTTTCTTTTAATTTGGATCTTTATTATAGTCAGCTCGTTATCTAGCTGTATGTTATTACTGCTTCTTAGATTTTCATCAGAGTTCTTTACTCACTATACTTTCTTATTATTCTCAGTCATAATACTTTAGTAACTAACAGGTACATTTTCTCTCTCCCATATCTAAACAAACAGGTCTTATATCAGTTATTAGAACATAAATACTAAAAGAGATGATAAGACTGTGGTGGCTTCCTGCTTCTAATAGGATGCCCTTATGGCATCCTCAATCATAAGGCTGTTATGATTTTCCACCAGCTTCTCAAAATCCTTATCTAGATGTTTAAGTATTGAATATTGAACTAGGGGTAGGGGATGAGGACAATGGCTCATCACGTTTTGCCACAAGATGTGGCTTCTTCATGGGATATAGACAAAATGACTCCGATATCGTCTGTTTATATAGTCTATTTCTAAATGGACAAGATGACATTATTGCTAATGTTTTTTTCCAAGAGTATGGCCATCGATTACATTGGTTTGACACTTGGTGCAGGCTTAATTGATAGAGCACACTAATTTAACCCATTCTTCATCCATTTCATCCATGAGTATATTTAGATGAACCAAGTTTAATTTCGTAACAGTATATAAGACTAACTATTATATAATTTGAATATTTTTGTTCATAGAATATTCTTAAATATTTTATACTGATATAAATTTTTATACTAACACAATTTTTAGTTAGTTCTAATCTTATCAAAAAGCTTTTAATAAATTATTTAACATTTTTCAGTTTAGTTCTTATTCATTATTTATTTTTATTGTATATAGTTCTAATTTGTTTTTACTGTATAATTTAAATTAGTCCACATCTCACTTTAGTCCAAGTTTATTTAACTCTTTATCATCAAAGGATGTTAAATGACTAGGTTTTGCTAAATTAAACACATTTAGATAAATTCATGTCAACTAATAAATTATATAATTGTTTAACTTTATCAGATCATTTATATGAATATGTATATGAATATTCTTTAACCCCTTCAGTGCCAAAGGCTTGGGTCATGTCCTGTACCCTGTAGGCCAGACACTTTTTCAGCATTTTTGCTATCCTTTTGTTAAGGCTTGATTTCCTCTGGAAATTTTTAGTTACATATGAAAAACTGTATATTGTTTTTCTCATAACGAATTGAGCTTTTTCATGGTACCTCACATGAAGATAATTTTGCATTGTGCAAAAAGCTATGATGTCATAATTATAAAAAAGTGAAAATTTACTTATTTTGCTAAAATCACATACTATGTATCAAAAACATTTACCTTGTTTGTGAAAGTTTCAAATTATTTGAAAAAGCCCTGAGTCCTCAGAGTAAAAAAATACCAAATTTGTATAGTTTAACCTATGTCCATGGCTAGAGCAGAGTCCTAATCACCAGGAGCGCAAAATGACATTTTCAATTTTATGAACTAATATGCTCGTTCTGGGGTTTTTGTGGTAAAGCTACCCTAAAACAGAGGAATAACTATATAAAACTATATATTTCTGGAAAGTAGACTGCCGCATCTAATGAGGGGTAAATTGCCTTTTTACCCCAAGCCTGGTGTGCCCAAATGTTTCCAGAAAATGGTAGTATAGGAAAAAATGGCATTTTCTTACATTTCTGCCCTTTCAAATGTACTGAAATCTGTGAAAACCATGGAATTTCCAACTGTATTCATTAGCTAGTGCTCTTAGGAGAAAAATTACACCTCACTGGTATGAGTTCACCTACCTTAGGGGGTGCTACAAGTGCAAAACGACACCTACCACAACCTCTGATTTTTCTAACATTTTCTCATTACTTGACTGTAGAAAAATTGTTGTAACAACTGCAGAAGTGAAGAAAGGGTACACAAACCATTCCATTTTGAAAAGAAGATAATCTGCTGCATCTAATGAGGGGTCACTTGCCTTTCTACCCCTAAGCTAGTCTTCACAACTATTTCCAGAATCTGATACTACAGAAATAAAATGTTTTGTTTTTTTTTACAAATCAGTCACTTCAAAGATACGAAAATGGTTCAACACCATGGGATTTCCTTGGAGGACCTCCTCCCAGCCTACAAAAAATGGTACCCCATTGTTGTGGGTTGACATACCATATTGGGTGCCAGGAGCATGGCTACCAGTGGAACAAGGATGGGGAAGCAAACAGTGTATGTGTGATTCTATTGCTAAGAGTGGTCAGTCAGTGTATGTGAGGACTTGTGACTGCCAGTGAAACCAGGTGGGGACGAGGGGTCAGGCTATAAATGTGGGTATATCTACCAGTGGGCAGTGAGCAAGTATGGCAGTGGTGGTGGGGGAGGTAAGTGCATATTGGGGATCTGTGATTACCAGTGTGCACTGTAAGTCCCCCACATACACTGTTTGATTCCCAGCCTGAATCCAGTGCGTAGTGGCACTTGGGTCTACCAGTAGGCAGTGGAACTAGGCTGAGGGGTCAGACTGGGTGGAATGGGACTGCCAGTGGGCTGTGGAAGTAGGCTGGTGGGTAGGGTACATGGTGGGTGGATTGGAGGCATTTTGTGTGCATGCTGCAGGGGTGTCCAATGCATTGCAATGCACTGGACATCCTGTTGCACACAAAGAGTAATTTTTTTTTAGCTATTATTTTTTATTCATACCTCATGGGGGGGAGGCATCAGTACCACTACCCATTTCCCCAACGATGTCTGAAAAAAAATAATGGGAAAAAAATGTGTGTGTGCCACAGGGGGTCCAGCGCATTGCAAAGCACGTGTGTTGGACCCATCTGTGACACATGCAGGTTTTTTGGTGTTTTTTTTCCCAAAATATTTTTGTGTAGACCTCATTGAGGGACATCAGAACTGATACACCACAATGAGATCTGAATAAAAAATAATGGGGGAAAAAAAAGAAAAATCCTTTGTCTGCCACAGGGGGTGTACAATGTATTGCAAGTCAATGCATTGGACCCCCTGTGGCACACAGAGGGTTAATTTTTTTATTTTATTATTTTTTATTCCTAGGTTGTTGAGGAGCATCAGGACCACTCCTGATAACCCACTAACAAGGGCATAATACAAAATAAATAAATGTGTGTGCCACAGAGAGCTCCAATGCATTGCAAAGCACTGTATTATACAGCCCCCCCTGTGGTGCACGCATAGTTTTCCTTTTTTTTTAAATACTCCTTTTGGGGAGCATCAGGACCCCTGATGTCCCCCAATGAGGTCTTAGTAAAGAAAAAATATGGGCCAAAAGAACTGACTCTGTGAGTGCTGGAGGAGTCCCCTGAGCTGGGGACCCCTGCTGGACTCACAGAGTTAATGTTTCTTTAGACCTTCTGAGGGGACATCAGGAACCCTCTTGACATCTCCCCAACAAACTCTAATTATAAAATAATGAAAACATTCCTGTCCATGCTACAGGAGGGGGGTCTGCAATGAACCCCCTCCCCTGTGGCAGACAAAGGGTTAATTTTTTTCCATTCATTTTTTTATAGACCTCATTGAGGGGCTTCAGGACCCTTCCTGATGTCCCCCAATGAGGTCTTAGTAAAAATAAAAAATATGGGCTAAGAGAACTGACCCTTCCTACCCAGAAGTTCTGGTAGGAGAGTGGAGGAAGAAGCTCTGCTTCTCCATTGTAGATATTGATCTCCCAGAGCAATCGGCTGGGAGATCAATAACTCGGGGGGGGGGGGGGGGGCAAGAGAAGTGATCGTCATGCCCCCTCCCATGACTGCTAGGCTACTTTACATTTAAAATGTGACCACTACAAGCCGGTTACACTGGCTTATGCAGTGACCACATTTTAGATGTACAATGTACGAGCTTGGCACAGCAGGTACAGCTGTCCAAACTTGTACATTATAAGTGTTTGGCACCCTAGGGGTTAATCCTTTATAAGGGGATTGAAACTAAAACCCTCATTTAATCCTGAGGGACTCAAAGTACCCAAGCTGTAAATCCACCTTGCTTCCTGATGCAACAGTTTACAGTCCAAATCACATTTTCTAAATGTAGGTTTTATATGCTGAATCCTCTTGAATTTAATACATCTGATATCTCCATCATGTTGTTCTATTACATGTTTGGACACTGGCTTCTCTCGTTTGTCTCTAATGTCTCTTATGTGTTCCAATATACATGATTTAAAGGGATAGTAATACTTTGCTTTATCTTTATTTTATTTTGTAGGCATGAAAGAAACATGAAGAACGATATAAGTCTTATCTCTCAAACCTTTATGGTTTAAGAGATATTCACAAGCAAAGTTTCACCCTCCCGCCCCTTTTACCTAGTGTAAGCCATCTCTTCTCAGATGTGAATCTGGTTGTAAGACCAGACAGATAACAGCAGGGGACAATCTTCTTTGTATGAAAACAATGAAATCCCTGCCCCCCTTGACAAGTTTTTCAGCTTTTTCCCTTATCTTAATTGAATATTGTCTCTCTCTGCAGTCTACCTGGGCACCTCCCTTCTGATCTGGCTGAACGGGGGGGGATACTTTGTTTGTGAATATCTCTTAAATCATAAAGGTTTGAGAGATAAGACGTTTTTTATGTTTTTTTCATGCCTACAAAATAAAATAAAGATAAAACAAAGTATTACTATCCCTTTAAATTTACATTTAGTTTTTCCAATGTATTTCTTCCCACAAACACATTCTATAAGTAGATGACTCCTATTGTTTCACCATTAATAAATTGCAAGATATCATATCTTCTACTGTCTGTCTGATTTTAAAATAATTTTTATTTATTTATTGACGGACAGGATTGAGAAGTGTGGAGCCAAGTTGGTTTATCGTGGCTATGTACCCATGCCGTGTATCATTTAGGGATTTTGCATGTTTGTACGTAATACTTGGTTGCGCAGATAATACTGCTTTTTAGATCTTCATCAGCTGTTAAGATGGGCCAATGTCTCCTTAGGTGATTTTTAATCTGGACATGTTCAGCATCATACTTTCCAACTAGTCTTATTTGTTTGGTTGCTTGTTCTTTTTTTGTGGATTCAATAAGTCCTCTCTTCTTGAAAATAGAGCAATTTTGTATGCTCTCTTGAGGAATCTGTTACTATAGCCTCTCGACTTGAATCTGACTTTTTTGGCTTCAGACTTAAATTCCTCATCTGTAGTGCAGAGTTTCCTGATTCTCAAATATTGACTTATTGGTATACCATTAAAGGTTGTGGATCATGACTTGTTGCTTCTAGCAAAGTATTTATAGCTGTTGTTTTTCTAAATACTTATGTTTCTGTTTGGCCTGTGTTGCTTTTTACAATAGAGATGTCTAGAAATGAGATGCTGTCTTTACTTTTTTCACTTGTTATTTCAAGATTGAAAGTATTGGTGTTGATGACTGATATAATTTCACTCAACAGATCTTCTGAGCCAGTCCAAATCAATAGGATATATTCAATAAATCTCAGCCATACACTTATATGTCTCGTATATTTTTTCATCTCTTCAGTAAATATGGAGTTAGCCTCCCACCAGCCTAGATATAAAGTGGTGTAGGTGGGGGCAAATGTACCCCCCCCTGCAGTATTGAGTACTTGTTGGTAATATTTATTTTTAACCCCTTAACATCCAGTGACGTGCCAGAACTGTCACTGTTATTTTGACGTTAAGGACCAGTGACGGTCCTGGCATGTCACTTACTTTTTACCCACAACGCTCCTGCAGGAGCACTGTGAGTAATAGCTGGGACTGAAATTGATTGCTCCAAGACTGGAGCGATCTCTTTCAGTCTCCCATTCGGCGTACCGGCACATATGATCAGTCACGTGGTCCAGCACGTCAAACTTTTCTATCTGGTCCTTAAAGGACCCCACACCCCAGGACCGCTGGTCCTTAAGGGGTTAAAGACAAAATAGTTATGTTTTAACACATATTCTAATAGCTTTAATACCAAGTCATTATGTGAATCAAATTGTACACCTCTAGTTGTAGATAGTATTCAACAGCTTTTATTCCTATTTCATGCAGAATGCTAGTATACAATGACTCCATATCAAAAGATTTATTGCATCAAGTGAATCTTTTAAGGCATATACAAATGGACATAGTATTTTATCTACATATATGCTGCAGTGTTCTGATAAACGTCCTATACCTGAGACAATAGGTCTTCCAGGAGGTTTTTTCTTATTTTTAGGAACTTTTGGTATAGTATAGAAGGAAGGAATGATCGGATTTCTTAACAGTAGAAAGTCAAACTCTTCTTTGCTTACTAGATGTTTTATGAAAGCTTCATTAACAGTTTGTTGTAATTCCATTGTGAATTGTTCAATAGGTTCTTTCTGTAGTTGTTTATAACATGTAATATCTTGAAGTTGCCTAAGACACTCTTTTTCATAATCTTCTGCATCCATCAGGGATACATTTCCCCCTTTATCTGAGAGTTTGATGATTAATTCTGTATTATCTGCAAGATATTGTATTGCTTTTTCTTCTCTTATATTAATATTTGTGTAGCCTGTGGAACTTTTTATTTGCGCAGATAAGTTTTCAAGATCTTTTATGACCAATACATGAATAGAAGTACTATATGGAGTAAATGTTGTATTCCTTTTAAGATCAGTGAAAGGTCCTGTGACTGTTGTTCTCAGAGTTTCATTGTCTTCCAGAAGGGAGACTAATGTTGTTATATTATCTCTATCCATTTTACTGGCCTTCCCTAATTTTTCTTGTAGCACAAAGTGTTTATGCAAGTGAAGTTTTCTGGCCAATAGATTTATGACCTACTGAAAAGTATCCATATGCTGTGTAGAAATACGTTTTTTCAAAATAGAGAGATGTTCTGGTTCTAAATCTATTTTTTTTTTGACAAATATATTATTTGCAGGTCACCTGACCCTGACTGTTGATACCATTGCAGGCCCATTTCACCTGTCCCTTAAATGTGGGGGTATCAGTTCTACTTCCTGTTGGGTCTGACTTGGATCTCAAAAATCCTCTTTCTCACTTTGATTTTTGTTTGTCTGATTTTGTCTATTTTGTTGTTTTCGTTTGTTCTTTCTTAATACATTGGAGGTTTGTATACCTACTATGTCTAAAGTATCTGTTTCTGATTCAGTCCAATTATTTATGCTGTTTTTATTCACTTTTGGGATACAATATATTTTCCTTCATAAAAATCTCTTTTGTATTTCTTAAATTTTTGATTTTTTAAAATCATTTGCTAGTTTCTTTATATTTTGTTTAAGAACATCTTCTAATTTGTCAAAGCTTGGATCAGATTTTTCCTCCAAAATTTTCTTAAGCTGGGAATTCACCTCTGTATTAGTCTGTTCTAATAAAAAGTTTTTCTTTTTTGATTATTAAATTTACCAAATCTGATGAACACTTGGAAATAATTTGGTTCCAGTCTGAGACAAATGCCTCATCTGTCAAATGAGAAGCTCAAATCAAATTTACCCTCAATCCTCTTGGTATTATTTTATTCTTGTTGTAACTTTCCAATGTTGTTATATCCCACCAGAGTCTTGTTTACTTTCGCATTTGAAAAGCTCTATAAAGTCTCTGGATTGATTAGCGTTGGTATCTATGTTCTATGCTTCTTTGGAAGTTTCAGATAAGTTGTCTGATTCTGTAGCCCACTTTGAAAAACTTAAGGGCCCTGATAAAAAACACCTGCCGTATCTCTCTATTATTATTATTATTATTATTAGTTTTTATTATATTTTACTTGGTGTTTCCAACTAAGAACGAGAATTGAACCTGTGAAGGTATTAAAGATTAGAAACATAGAAACATAGAATTTGACGGCAGATAAGAACCATTCGGCCCATGTAGTCTGCCCAATTTCCTACTGTGTAAAAAAAAAAAAAAAAAAAACCTCAAACCTTTTTTGGTCCTTGGTCTTTTCTTATGTTAAGGACCGCCTTATGCCTATCCCATGCATGCTTAAATTCTGTCACTGTATTGACATCTACCACTTCTGCTGGTAGGCTATTCCACTTGTCTACTACCCTCTCAGTGAAGTAAAACTTTCTTACATTACATCTAAACCTGTGTCCCTCTAGTTTTAGACTATGGCCTTTTGTCCTAATGTTTTTACTCTTTTGAAATATACTTCCATCCTGTACTTTGTTGAATCCCTTCATGTATTTGAATGTTTCTATCATATCCCCTCTCTCTCAGGATCTCAGGATCGTGTCGGACCTATTATCTTATATCACACTGCAAGTCTGTACTATATTATACATATCACAAAGGAGAAAAAGAAAATATACTGAGATTAAAATATCACTGCTGATGTACGTTTTAGTATTTTCTCATTTAGACCAGTTCAGTGTGAAATTGGTTTATAGATTTAATTTTCTTATATGAAGAATATGCTACATCTATATAATTGATTTTAATTTTCGGGTCATGTAAATCTATTTGCATGTGTTATTGACGTATGTATTAACCCTCAAAACTGTTAAAAATAATAAACTTTATTAGTGTCACAAAATTAAAACATCCATATCCACCAAAAATCTTGATTAATCCGATTAAAACCAACTTCTCCACGTGTCAGATTATTTATTATTCAGCATCTAGTTGGTCCCGTTATATTATGCACACCTGATTTTTAGGTCCAAGTTTTGTATTATCAATAAATAATAAGACCCTTGTTGTAGTTGTAATGCATCTGAGAGAGTTATGGATATCTATACTCAAGTTACTTGACTGGGAAATATAGAGATAGCAAGTTTACAACACAGCGTATAGTATCTTTTGATATTATATAGTTCTTAAATATGTGAACTCTTAGGATCGTTTCCTTTTTTTGAGCCATATATTATAATTTTATTTAGTAGCTCTACCTTTTAAAACTCCAGTTATCATTGTTTGACCAATCAATTCATGAGGTTACTTTAGGGGTCGGTACGTAACCAAACATATTATTATTTAGTATTTAGTGACCCTTATATCACTGGGTCTCAAAGGAGATAGTGTAAGCTAAATAAGTAATTATGTCACTCTCTTTAATATATGGATCCTATCTGTAGAAAGTTACCACTGGAACTGAATGACTTTTTGTTTTCTACATCATCATTGCTTCTCAGTCTTTCTTTTTAATAACGGATCTGTCTGTTGCCAATATTATTAAGATACTTTTCTTAGTTTGTTTGGCTATTGTTTGCTATAATGGCACATACAACTCCAGTTTAAAGTCAACAGGTCGGCTATTTACAGTTACATTAGTTTGCAGTAACTTCTTTAACCCTTGTATTGCCAGACATATGAGGAGTCAATATTAGCTATGCCGTATGCACCTCCGATTACTCAGTGGGTCCGCTGTTAAAGGTTATATTGTTTCTTAGTTTTCACTTTAACCTTTGTATTGCTGAACCACAAGGAGTCAATATTTTCTGCTAATTAGAGTTATCTATTGCAGTTTTTGTCAAGATCCTTTCACAAGAAGGTTGCTACTATACTGAGTGATCTTGCTTTGATATATTAATCATTTCCTCACAGTGTCCTTTCTTTTAATTTGGATATTTATTATAGTCAGCTAGCTGGTTATCTAGCTGTATGTTATTACCGCTTCTTAGACTTGATAAAGTTCTTTACTCACTATACTTTCTTATTATTCTCAGTCTTAATACTTTAGTAACTAACAGGTATGTTTTCTCTCTCCCATATCTAAACAGGTCTTATATCAGATATTAGAACACTGTAAATATTAAAAGAGATAATAAGACTGTGGTGGCTCCCTGCTTCTAATAGGATGCCCTTATGGCATCCTCAGTCCTAAGGCTGTTACTACTTTCCACCAGCTTCTCAAAATTATTATCTAGATGTTTAAGTATTGAATAAGGCACTAGGGGGCATGAGGACAATGGCCCAACACATTTCGCCACGCGATGTGGACTCCTCTGGGGCTATAGACAAAGTGATCCCGATATCGCCCGTTTATATAGCCTATTTCTAAACGGACAAGATGACGTTATTGCTGATGTTTTTTCCAAGAGAATGGCCATCGATTACATTGGTTTGACACTTGGTGCAGGCTTAATTGATTCAGCATACTAATTTAACCCATTCTTCATCCATGAGTATATTTAGATGAACCAAGTTTAATTTTATAACAAGATATAAGACTATTATATTATTTGAATATTTCGTCTGAGTTTATACAATAAAATATTTTTGTTCATAGAATATTCTTAAATATTTTATACTGATGTAAATTTTTATACTAATATAAATTTTAGTTAGTTTTAATCTTATCAAAAAGCTTTAATAACATATTTAAAATATTTCAGTTTAGTCCTAATTATTTATTTTTATTGTTTACTAGCATTTTGGGATGGCGTTGCCCGTCATGTTATGCAGGGAATTTTTTTTTAATAAATGTTATGATAGTGAAATATAGCGTAGGGTGTACGTGTCAGAAAGGTACACACAGTGATACACAGACATATACAGGGGGACACACAGTGATAGAGAAGCGTGCAACATACATACACACATACATACACATACACACATGCAGTGACATACACAAACAGTGACACACAGATGCAAATCAGAATATACATACATACATACAGTGTGAGCAGTGTAAGTAACATACCTCCCAACATTTCATATGGCCAAAGAGGGACACTTGCGTTTTCGGTGGTGTTACTGGGGGTGTGGCTGGTGGTGTATTTTAGAGAATTTTTAACCCTTTGAGTGCCAGGGGGTAAGCAATGCATTGTATACCCCTCTGGCATTGAAATGGTTAAGTTACTCTTTCTGTAAGTGAATGATTTAGAAGTAGATGAAAGTATTTTTTACACAGACTAATTTAACAGATATATACAGAAGTTTATACCCACATTACTGTGGGTTTTATTGACGTGAAGCAATCTGATACACTGGTATATACACCACACAGTGTGATCTCCTAAATTAGGGTTCCCAGACCTCACCTTTAACCGGGGACAGATATGAAAAATGCATACTGCAGTGCTGCTTTGATTTCAGTGCAGTCTGAAATATGCCTATTTTCTATGTGTCACCGGTCAAAGATGAGGTCTGGTCAGCTTATGCTAAATAGAGGAGCAGAGGGATTTGGGTGTCAAACAGGGACTGTCCCTCCTATACTTATAGTGCAAGTCCTTATACACAGACACATACAGACTGTATACTATACAGCAGAGGTTCTCAACCCATGCCCTCAGTGGCCACTAACAGGCCAGGACTTAGCAACTGCCCTGCTAGAACACAAGTGTGTTGATCAGAGGCTCAGTCGTATTGATTAACTCACCTGTGCTCTTAAAAGGAAATTCTAAAATCCTGAGAGCACAGGTTGAGAACCACTGCTATACAGTGCCATACCATTGTAGAGAATTTTTAACCCTTTGAGTGCCAGGGGTAAGCAATGCATTGCATCCCCTCTGGTATTGAAATGGTTAAGTTACTCTTTCTGTAAGTGAATGATTTAGAAGATGATGAAAGTATTTTTTACAAAGACTAATTTAACAGATATATACAGAAGTTTATACCCACATTACTGTGGGTTTTATTGACGTGAAGCAATCTGATACACTGGTATATACACCACACAGTGTGATGTCCTAAATAGAGGAGCAGAGGGATTTGGGTCTCAGACAGGGACTGTCCCTCCTATACTGTATAGTGCCAGTCCTTATACACAGACTGTATACTATACAATGCCAGACCATATATAAATAGTTTGTCATACATGCTATACAGTGAGCTATGTACAACATTGAGATAATTGCAGGAACTGGCACCTCTACTTACTGAGACTGACAAACAATCTGCTCTCTTTCTCTATCTTTGTGCAATATTTAAATACAGTCACAACCATGTTTCTGCCACTTACCAGCTCAGCTGCAGCCCTGCTCTGCTCTGCCTGATCATGTCTCTGCCATTGTTCCACTTTCCCAGCTTCTCTGTAGCAAGTCAGCTCCCCAGATCCTGCCTGCTGATTGTTTAGAAATCAGCTCATTTGTAGTAATTGGCAGGGCTGTGCAGGCTCACAGACAGGGAATGAACAAGCTGCATAATACAGATTGGACCATGGCCTTCCAGCTGTAGCTTGAACATAGTTCCCATCATGCTTAGCGTGCATGTGTGTGTGTGTGTGTGTGTCTACCAGTGTGGGGGGCATGTGTGGGTGTCTGTGGTGTAGGAGTGAGTGGCAGCCATTTTTTTTTAGCCTTAGATAGTGGTGGGCAGGCTGGATAGTGGGGGCGGGCCAAAAATCACACCCCCATTGAATCACCCAATGGGAGCACAAAGTCTTATTTTATATATATATATATATATATATATATATATATATATATATAGTTCTTATTTGTTTTTATTCTATAATTTAAATTAGTCCAAATCTTATTTTAGTTTAACCCTTTGAGTGCCAGAGGGGTACGCAACACATTGCAAAGCTATGCGCTGTGTACCCCTCTGGCACTCAATGGGTTAAGTTTATTTAACTCTATATCATCCACATATGTTAAATGACTAAGCTTTGCTAAATTAAACACATTTATTAGTCTGTTAGTGCCAACTAATAAACTATATCAATTTTTAGCTTTATCAGATCAATTATATGAATACTTATATGAAAGATATTCTTTAATCCTTTATTGAAAGTAAAACCCTGATAGACTGTCTGGTCACCCTTGTAACTTTTGCTGTTGGTGCAGCGGTCACACTAGAGGGGGAGGTGGTTGCAATGGACCTCTCTGTAGACTGCTGCTCCCTCTCCATTCACAAGTTTCCCTGCAGTTCAGTTCCCTGAGTTCCACCAGCAGCTGCCCCCATCATATCCATCATGCCAGTTCTGTACTGGCGCAGCTCAGCAGTCAGCACTGTGTGTTGTGTCTCCAGGGCATGAAGGGTACCTGTGTTCATCAAGGAGTTCCACTGCAACCTCCTGAGGTATCTGTTTGTCCTCTGGGATTCCCTGAGCTGCCTCCTCTGGATTACCAGGCGCTCTCTCTCTATCCCATGCCGAGTACACTGGTGGAGGAGGGTGTGCTTGATGATGCTGGCTCACCTACATCCTCTTCCTGTTGTTCTGGTAAGGCTGCTGCTGGGGAGGCTGCTGCTGGTAGGGAGGCTGCTGTTGATGGTGGCTGCTCCTGTATCCCAGCAGATGATGATGATGGCTGTGTCTCCACCACATCCAGGGATTCTGAGCTAGCCACAGATGTTTGGGCCTCCTATTGTGGATGTGTTGGGGGTGTGAAGTCCTCCTGTTGTTGGGGACACAGGGGCTACCCAATCAGACCCGAATGTTCATAATCCAGTGGCCATGGGTCATACTTTGGCCACTGGTAGTTGAGACCCTCCCATCTTGGGTCATACCTGGGGCCATGCTGGGGAGCCATCCAGGATGGCAGCTGTTGTCTGGTGGCAGTACCATTTGTCCCATATTGAGGTGTGGGCACTGTTCCATGCCTCCAGTGCCTTCCTGGTGGTGGTGGTGGTGTTGTGTAATAATGTCCAGAGGTGGACAGCTACATCCACCTCTCCTGATGCATCCATTCACTACAGAGGGTGGGTGGATGCCTGTATTTGGGTGGAGGCGGTAGAGCTGGGGAAGCTGGTGCAACTGGTGGTGCCAGTGCAACTGGTGAATCTGGTGGGGATAGTGGAGCTGGTGGGGATGGTAAACACCTGCTGGTCCCCTCATCTTGCTCCATAAGTGGGAACTTACTGGATGATGAGTCTGCCATCTCCTCCTCCATGCCCTCCTGCTTTGCTGCAGGCCTGTATGCTGTGTGGTAAAATGACATGGTGTGATTAGTAATGTAAGTGATGACAGAATGAATGCAAGATGATGTCACTGACATGTGAATCTCTGAGTGTCATGATGGTATCCAATGCATTGCATTGTGATGCATGGGGTACCTGTCACGGTATGTAAGTACGTAAAATAATCTTCGGCAACGTCAGGAAGTTCAGAGCTACTTCCTTGTGGTATAGTGCAGGAACCCCATAGGCAATAGGGAGGAAATAGACAGCCACAGGTCCACACCTAAACAGTCAACGACAGGTCCGCACCTGCACAGTCAACGCTCCCGGAATAAGAACTAACTGTGCCACAGGTCTGCACCTGAAGGCACCAGTTATAGGACGGTAGCAAAGGAGAAGTCTGCCAGAGCCACTGATCAGCACTAGAAACAATATCCACTGAAGCGATAGTATGCTGGGTATGCAGTGGACAGAGCCCCAGGTAACACCAAAGTGTGTAGTCAGACAAGCTGGGTCATACACAGAACAGATAGTCAGCCAGAGCCACAGGTCTGCACCAGATTGGTTATCGGACTAGCCAGGGTCATACACAGAGCGGGTAGTCAGACAGAGCCACCGGTCAGCACCAGAACGGATAGTCAGCCAGGCCAGATGTCATACACAGAGGAGGTAGTCTACCAGAGCCGAGGGTCCACACCAGAAGGGATATAAGACTAAGCCGTGGTCATACACAAAGTGAATAGTCAGACAGAGCCAGAGGTCAGCACCAGAACGGGTAGTCAGACAAACCAGGTAATACACGACGCTAAAGCCAAATTACACAGGAAACCATGAAAGGGCGACTGAGCATTGTGTCCAGACAGTATAAGAACCTTTGACCCAGGAAGAGGAGGAGCCATCTACTGCACAGCTGCCCCTTTCAATGGAGCGCACATCCATGCTCTTTGACGTGCACCCATTATGACGTCATTCAGCCGCCGCGGCAGAGGGGGAAGGCACAGGGGGCCAGAACAGGAAGCGGCTGAGCCTCTACAAACAAAATGCGGCTGGAGCCTTCAGACCAAAGATGCGGCCGGAGCTGCCGGATGAAAGCTGCTGTCAGCTCAAGCAGCCGCCGCAGAGGTACTGTGACTGTACCACCCTGGCAATCACAGATTGATGAACTTGACAGGATCCTGTACATGAGGTCTGTCCAAGCTCAGTCCTCAAGGTCACCAAACAGGTCAGTAGTGAAGGAAAGGATTTCTCTTATTAAGGTCTGTTGTTGTGTTGATTGGTAGCTCCATCTTTTTGAGTGACCCAGCCGTGCTTAACCAGAGATTTCCCCTCAATCATGGCCTGTCGGTAAGCAAACTACAGTAGTTAATATTTGGTTCCCATATGTGTCCTGACAATAGTGGATGGTCTAACATCCACCCTTACCGTCGCCAATTCTGAGGATCCATGTGACAACTAAATGTGAGAGCAAATAATTACATACACAACACAAAGGCCTGGGGAACAACACTGTGATGTGTGACCTGATACATCTTTATTGAGATTCACTGAGTGGAGATGAATAGTGATGAGCGAGCATGCTCGGCCGAAGCTCGGTTCGGCTCGAGCATCGCTCTGCTCGGCACATGGCGGTACTCGTACGACTACCGCATGTGCTCGCCCGCCATGTTCGGGTCTCCTCCCCGCACGTTTCGCGGCTGCTGCGCAGCCAATAAATGTGCGGGGAGGCTCTGACATCAGTGTAATGCCAGCAGCCATGTTGGCTGCTGGCATTACACTGATTGGCTGGCCAGAACCCGTGATCGGATGCTGTATAGCACCCAACCAGCGAGTTCGGCTCAGTCTTAGCTAGGGAGAGATGAGGATAGGAAGGGAAAGTCAGTGTAGGCAGAAAAAAAGTTTTGGAACACTATATCAAGACCCAAAAGTCCTTTTTAGGACTGTTGTGTGTGGGGGCAGCATTTATATTTTGTTTGGGGGGGGCACAATTTCATTTTTTTTGTGGGGGGGGGATATTTAGGTGACATTGTACTAGGTGCACAGGGACAAATATTGTACAACGCAGCGACAAAAAGGGCCATTTTAAACGTGTGCCTAGCCATAGATTATTGTCACATTCTGTTTAGTGTGCAAATTGACAAATTAACGTCACATATTCCGTTCACTGTGCCAAGCCGCAGATTAGCGTCACATTCTGTTTAGTGTGCCTAGCCGCAGATTATTTTCACATTCTGTTTAGTGTGCAGATTTCAAAAATAAACGTCACATATTCCGTTCACTGTGCCTAGCCGCAGATTAGCGTCACATTCTGTTTAGTGTGCCTAGCCGCAGATTAGCGTCACATTCTGTGTAGTGTGCAAATTTTCAAATTAACGTCACATATTCTGTTCACTGAAAATAGCCGCAGATTAGCGTCACATTTTGTTTAGTGTGCCTAGCCGCAGATTATTTTCACATTCTGTTTAGTGTGCAAATTTCAAAAATAAACGTCACATATTCCGTTCACTGTGCCTAGCCGCAGATTAGCGTCACATTCTGTTTAGTGTGCAAATTTCATAAATAAACGTCAGTTATTCCGTTCACTGTGCCTAGCCGCAGATTAGCATCACATTCTGTTTAGTGTGCCTAGCCGCAGATTAGCGTCACATTCTGTTTAGTGTGCAAATTTCATAAATAAATGTCACATATTCCGTTCACTGTGTCTAGCCGCAGATTAGCGTCACATTCTGTTTAGTGTGCCTAGCCGCAGATTATTTTCACATTCTGTTTAGTGTGCAAATTTCAAAAATAAACTTCACATATTCCGTTCACTGTGCCTAGCCGCAGATTAGCGTCACATTCTGTTTAGTGTGCAAATTTCATAAATAAACGTCACATATTCCGTTCACTGTGCCTAGCCGCAGATTAGCGTCACATTCTGTTTAGTGTGCCTAGCCGCAGATTAGCGTCACATTCTGTGTAGTGTGCAAATTTTCAAATTAACGTCACATATTCTGTTCACTGAAAATAGCCGCAGATTAGAGTCACATTTTGTTTAGTGTGCCTAGCCGCAGATTATTTTCACATTCTGTTTAGTGTGCAAATTTCAAAAATAAACGTCACATATTCCGTTCACTGTGCCTAGCCACAGATTAGCGTCACATTCTGTTTAGTGTGCCTAGCCGCAGATTAGCGTCACATTCTGTGTAGTGTGCAAATTTTCAAATTAACGTCACATATTCTGTTCACTGAAAATAGCCGCAGATTAGCGTCACATTTTGTTTAGTGTGCCTAGCCGCAGATTATTTTCACATTCTGTTTAGTGTGCAAATTTCAAAAATAAACGTCACATATTCTGTTCACTGTGCCTAGCCGCAGATTAGCGTCACATTCTGTTTAGTGTGCCTAGCCGCAGATTAGCGTCACATTCTGTGTAGTGTGCAAATTTTCAAATTAACGTCACATATTCTGTTCACTGAAAATAGCCGCAGATTAGCGTCACATTTTGTTTAGTGTGCCTAGCCGCAGATTATTTTCACATTCTGTTTAGTGTGCAAATTTCAAAAATAAACGTCACATATTCCGTTCACTGTGCCTAGCCGCAGATTAGCGTCACAATCTGTTTAGTGTGCCTAGCCGCAGATTAGCGTCACATTCTGTGTAGTGTGCAAATTTTCAAATTAACGTCACATATTCTGTTCACTGAAAATAGCCGCAGATTAGCGTCACATTTTGTTTAGTGTGCCTAGCCGCAGATTATTTTCACATTCTGTTTAGTGTGCAAATTTCAAAAATAAACGTCACATATTCCGTTCACTGTGCCTAGCCGCAGATTAGCGTCACATTCTGTTTAGTGTGCCTAGCCGCAGATTAGCGTCACATTCTGTGTAGTGTGCAAATTTTCAAATTAACGTCAAATATTCTGTTCACTGAAAATAGCCGCAGATTAGCGTCACATTTTGTTTAGTGTGCCTAGCCGCAGATTATTTTCACATTCTGTTTAGTGTGCAAATTTCAAAAATAAACGTCACATATTCCGTTCACTGTGCCTAGCCGCAGATTAGCGTCACATTCTGTTTAGTGTGCCTAGCCGCAGATTATTTTCACATTCTGTTTAGTGTGCAAATTTCAAAAATAAACGTCACATATTCCGTTCACTGTGCCTAGCCGCAGATTAGCGTCACATTCTGTTTAGTGTGCCTAGCCGCAGATTAGCGTCACATTCTGTTTAGTGTGCCTAGCCGCAGATTAGCGGCACATATTCCGTTTAATATGAAGAAGGCGGGTAAAAAGGGACGGGGAAGTGGACGTGATCCTGATAGTTCAGGGCGCGGGTCAGGACGCGTAGAAACTGTGCCTGGTGCCAGAGCACAAGACAGAAAGACATCCACCATACCTAGCTTCATGTCTCAGTTTACAGGGCGTCGCAGGACATCACTCTCGAGGTCAGACCACTGTGAACAGGTGGTCGGTTGGATTTCAGCTGATACTGCTTCCAGTCGGTTAAGCACCACCCTGTCTTCCACCAAGTCCACTCTCAGTAGCCAAGAGTCTGGTCAACATAATCCTCACCCTGATCATCCTTCCTCCCATCATAGAGGGTCTGGCCAAAGAAGTGATCCCACACTGGGATATAGTGAGGAGCTCGTCTCATCACCAATCCTTCATTTGAACCTCTCTCCAAGCACGCTTGCAGAGGAACATGAGATCTTGTGCCCTGATTCACAACCTCTAGAGGGTACCCAATCACAAGAAGATGACAGAGGGGAACGGCATTTAAGGTCAAAGGAAGTGGATGATGATGATGATGAGACACAGTTGCCATCAAATCAACCACTATTACTGTCTCAAGACCTTGATGAGGAGGATGATACACAGTTGTCAATGGCTGAGTATGTGGTGGGATCAAGAAATGAGGAGGATGATCAGAGTGAGGAAGTGGAGGAGGACTTGGTGGACGATGAGGTCACTGACCCCACCTGGGAAGGTGGAGAGCCGAGCAATGACAGCAGTCCTGAGGGTGAGCCATCTGCAGCACCGCAACAGGCTGGAAGAGGCAGTGGTGTGGCTAAAGAAAGAAGGCGGACCGCACCAAACCGGCCCGCAAATGTTCCACGGAGCACCCCCTTGCGTAAATCTCCCTTGCCAAGGGCTAGGTGTTCCGCGGTATCGCGTTTTTTTAAGGAGAGTGCGGACGACAAAAAAATTGTAGTTTGCAACCTGTGCCACACCAGAATGAGCCGAGGCATGAACACTAGAAACCTCACCACCACCAGCATGATCCGACACATGGTATCCAAGCACCGTAATAAGTGGGAGGAACGCCAGGATCGCCAATCTGTGTCTGCAGGCCACACCACTGCCTCCTCTTCCCCTGTTTTCTGTGCCGGCCAATCGCCTGTCGAAGGCGCAGGCCCGCATACCTCCCGCCCTGCACCTGTACCATCTGAAGCACCATCAGCGACCACATCCACTTCCCTGTCCCAGCGCAGCGTCCAAATGTCGTTAACCCAGGCATTTGAGCGCAAGCGAAAATAACCAGCCACCCACCCACAGGCCATAGCACTAACCTCACACCTTTCCAAATTACTGGCCATCGAAATGCTGCCATTTAGGCTTGTGGAGACTGAGTCCTTCCGCAGCCTGATGGCAGCAGCTGTCCCTCGGTACGCAGTCCCCAGCCGCCACTACTTTTCCCGGTGTGCCGTCCCCGCCTTACACCACCATGTGTCCCGTAACATCACCCGTGCCCTGACCAACGCAGTTACTGGGAAGGTCCACTTAACGACTGACACATGGACAAGTGCTTGTGGCCAGGGACGCTACATTTCCCTGACGGCACACTGGGTGAATGTCGTGGAGGCTGGGAGCGACTCGGACCCTGGGATGGCACAGGTGCTACCCACGCCGAGGATTGCGGGCCCTACCTCCATCAGGGTTTCCGCCAGCACCTACGTTATTGGCTCCTCCTCCTCCGTTTCCACCTCCAAATTCTCTGCGCGCAGCGCCACTCACCCATCAGCCGGTAGCTGGAAGCAGTGTAGCACTGCAGTGGGGAAGCGTCAACAGGCCGTGCTGAAGCTGATCTGCCTTGGGGACAAACAGCACACGGCCTCAGAGCTGTTGCAGGGGATTAGTCACCAGACCGAGCAGTGGTTCTCGCCACTCAACCTGCAACCAGGCATGGTTGTGTGTGATAATGGGCGTAACTTGGTGGCGGCTTTGGAGCTCGGCAAGCTCACACACGTACTATGCCTAGCGCATGTATTTAATTTAGTGGTTCAGCGATTTCTAAAAACCTACCCCAATTTGCATGATCTCTTGACCAAGGTGCGCCGCGTGTGTGCACATTTCCGTAAGTCATCTACAGCTTCAGCCGGCCTGTTGAAGCTGCAGCAGCGCTTACAATTGCCAGCTCACCGGCTGCTGTGTGACGTGAGCACGCGCTGGAACTCCACCTTCCACATGTTGGCCCGGCTTTGTGAGCAGCAGAGGGCAGTAGTGGAGTACCAGCTGTTACACGGTCGTCGCCTCTCCGTTCAACTTCCTCTAATCAGAAGTGAGGAGTGGGAATGGATGTCAGACCTCTGTGAGGTTTTACGCAATTTTAAGGAATCGACACAGATGGTGAGCGGCGATAACGCTATTATCAGTGTAACCATCCCACTTCTGTGTCTACTGAAACGCTCGCTGCTCACAATTAAAACCGACGCTTTGCATGTGGAAGAGGTGGAAATGGGGGAGGAAGAGCTTACACAAGGTGATAGCCAGAGCACCCTCACTTCGTCTTCTCAGCGACAATTGGAGGAGGCGGAGGAGGAGGAGGAGGAGGAGGAAGACACGGTTGCCTCCGCTACAGAGGGTAGCCATGGAACTTTAGTTCCATCTCTTCAGCATGGGTGGGCAGAAGAGGAGGAAGAGGATGAGGAGATTGAGAGTCATCCTCCTGGTGAGGACAGCGAAATCTTGCCTGTTGGTACTCTGGCACACATGGCTGACTTTATGTTAGGCTGCCTTTCCCGTGACCCACGCGTTATACGCATTTTAGACAACACGGATTACTGGGTGTTCACCCTTCTGGACCCCCGCTACAAAGAGAATTTCTCATCTCTCATTCCTCCGGTGGAGAGGACAAGCAAAATGGTGCAATACCAGAAGGTTCTTGTCGAAAAATTGCTCCAAAATTTTCCATCTGACAACGCTGGCGGCAGAGTACGTGCTACCTTGGCCAACCGAGAAGGGGAGAAAAGGGGAGCACACAGCAGTTCCGACAAAGTCAGGGCAACACTCTCCAAGGCGTGGGACACCTTCATGACACCCCGCCAGCACCCTCACCCTGATGCGCAGCCTAGTGTCACAAGGAGGGAAAAGTTTTGGAAGATGGTGAAGGAGTACGTAGCAGACCGTGTCAGCGTCCTCAATGATCCCTCTGTGCCTTACAACTACTGGGTGTCCAAGCTGGACACGTGGTATGAACTGGCACTCTACGCCTTGGAGGTGCTGGCCTGCCCTGCCGCCAGCGTTCTGTCTGAGCGGGTATTTAGTGCTGCTGGTGGCATCATAACAGATAAGCGTATCCGCCTTTCCACCGAAAATGCTGATAGGTTGACACTTATAAAAATGAACAAGGCCTGGATTTCCCCTGACTTCTCCACTCCACTGGAGGAAAGCCCCGGGTGAACATAAAGTCACTTTAGATATGTTATTTACAATGATGGGAATACTCTGTATTCCCATTCACCCCTTCCACCCAAAAAACGGGTATATGGTTGACTCTTAATCTTCTCATCCTCCTCCTCCTCTTCCATATACCCGGTGATATAATTTTTATATAGGGCCAGCTCACCAGCGGGCCCTGTGATATAATTTTTATATAGGGCAGCACACCAGCGGGCCCTGTTTGACAATTTTTGTATAGGTCAGCTCACCAGCGGGCCTTCTCATATAATGTTTTATTGGGTCAGCTCTCTAGCGGGCCCTCTCATATAATGTTTTATAGCTTCAGCTCACTATCGGGCCTTCGCATATAATGTTTAGGATGGTCAGCTCCGCAGCAGACCCTCACCCATAATGTTTTAGATGGTCGGCTCAGCAGCAGACCCTCATTCCTAATGTTTTAGATGGTCAGCTTAGCGGCATGCCCTCGCCCCTAATGTTTTAGAGGATCACCAGCAGGCCATTAATCCTAATTTTTCAAGGGTGTGTATGATGCCCTCCTTTATGTGTAATAAAGGGTGTATTGGAGTGACATTTCAGTCTAATTTTTGGCAGCCCTTTCACTTAGTGCATAGGCTTTATGAGTGTTGGACCACTACCTGAACTATTGTACCACAAAGTGAATGAGGCCCTCCATTTTGTGATATACAGGTTGTATCGGAGTGCCTCAGGTCCTCCCATTGAATTAAATAGGGCTGGGGTGTTCAACAGAGCAGAAGGTAGTTCTTGGCTTCATCCACTAAGTCACTTCGTCACTTTTACTGAATGGATCAGACCCCACTGTTACGACTATAAATTTTGGACTTAACAAGGGCAAACGGACATGTTGTAAAACCTGTGGTAGCTGCGGCCTCCGTTCCTGAATGCTGTACCTTACCCGGGCCATAACCACGTTGAACACCTGCTTTACACTGCGCACGTTTCCCTCTTAATCATGGCCCAAGTTCCGAAAAATCGATGAAATTTTTTGCAGAATTTGCAGATGATATACAAGTAAATATGCAGCAAATACTGTTTGGTAACAATTTTTCGCCTAAAATCGTTTTTATCTTCCTTTTTGTGTGTTTTACGGTCAGTCTGTAAAAATGGCGTACTACGGGCGAAACATCGTTCCCAGCAGCGACGTTGGAGTCCAAGATGCATCCAGACATCCTCCCTATGCTGTCCCTGAACCATTTCTGTGGTGTTTCCATCATTTTCTGACCTTTTCCTATGGACCAGGCACCCTCCCCTCATCAGAGCAGGGGGTGCCTGGTGTAATGCTCGAGTCCTCCCATTGACTTCAATGGGGCTCGGGTGCTCGGCCGAGCACTCGAGCCTCCGGGGGCGCTCGGTCAGAGCACCCGAACACCCGAGCATTGGGGTGCTCGATCATCACTAGAGATGAAGGCTTCTCCAGTGATATAATTTCTCCATTTCCTATGTTTTTCTAGGGAGTCTATGCACTTAATGCATATTATTTAATTTTTTCCATAGACTAACATGGGAATTGGTGAAGTGATTATATAGAAGGGTTACCTTCACTTCATCATTTCTTTATCACCTCTTAGTTAATTTCACCTGTGGAGCATTTAATTGTAACCCTGTTGACTTGCCTTTGTTGTTGGTTAACCCTTTGAGTGCCGGAGGGGTTGCCAATGCATTGTGGAGCAATGCGTTGAGGATCCCTCTAGCACTCAAGGGGTTATGTGCTGTCTCCTGTGGGGGAACATTAATGATCTTTAAAAGACAACGTTTTGGGAAGCATGGTTTTATGAGGATTGTGTCTTATCAGCACAGAAATTAGAGGGTTGAACTGGGACTTGGACAGGATTGGGCCCTGTTGAACCTTCCCATTTGTGCTTGTATTGTATCCTTTTTGAACCCTCAGGGTGTTGTGTTGTGTTGGTGCAGTTGTGTGGATGATTGATGAGGTATGACTGTGTTTGTGCGTGATGGTTCGTTTGGTTGATGCAGTTGTGTGGTTATGTGATGATGCACCGTGTGGAGGTTGCTTTCGTCCCCAGTGCCCGATCCTCCAGGGACCCCCTCAACAGCTGTGGGTGACAGATTCTGCCTCACCATCTTCTCCCAGCTGTTGAAGGTGATGTGGGCAGGAGACCACCTCATGTACCTTGGGTGTGCAGGATAACCTCCCCCATCTTTTTCTTGACCACTTTCTTGAAGTCTCCCCATCATTTTATTATAGAGTCCATGGTCCATCTGCAGAGGAACACTGCAGATGAACACAGGCGGCTTTCATCCAGAATGCTCTGCTTGGGCTGCCCTTGATTTTTGTGGGGTGCTCCCCAACTGGTATCCCTCGTCCCACTGACAGTTCTGTCCCTGTCCTCTGTGTGCCTCTTCTAGGCCAGATCCCTCATCACCCAACAACACCTGACCTCCCTCTCCCACTCCTATGCTGACCGGGGATGCCCTGCTGTCCTTCATCCTCTTCTGCTACTCTCCCCATTACTCTCTCCTGCCCACAGGCCCTCACAGACACATTCGATCCCACAAGCCCTCACAGACACACTCGATCCAAGTCACTCTCTGTCAATCTCTGTCACGCATTGATTCACACTGTCAAAATAAAGGGTATAAAATGTGTAATGTGTTATAAACAAAAAGGCTATGTGCATGTGTGTGTTTGTATGCGTGTATGGAATATGTGCTACGGTGTATTATGTGTCGCTATGGTGTGCCAACTTTCTCCAACTGTCTCCCCTCAAAATTCCTTCTACCTCAAGTGTAGGCGCCGCTCTCTCTCTCTCGCGCTATCACTAACCTCTGCTCCTGGGTCCTGTGCTCTAGCTTGCCAAAACTCAAAACACAGACAAGGTGTGTCTGTTATTTTTGGGTATATAGAGGTGTATTTAAAATTATTTGATACTTTGGGGTCTTGTGATTGGCTGTGGGTTTGAATTTGTTTGGCCAACAATCAGGGTTGCTAGTCAATGTCAGCTGTTCTATTTTAATTTGACTTTAGACGTGTTTTATCGGCTGATTGGGACCCACGGTTATGCACAAAAAAGGTGTTTGTGTTACGTATATTTGTTGGGCCTATGCTCATTAGCTATTCTTGTAGACTACCTCTCGAATACAACATACATCTTTAATTATTAGCGGCTGTTGGGCCTTTTTACATTAACAGCTGTTTTAGCTCAACCCTTTAAATCTGGTCCTAGCTACGCTATAATGTTCAGTAATGCTTTTCCTCTTACTGACTGTTTTACCATGCCTTATCGAATTGAGCCCTAAGAGAGAAAGTGTATTATTGACTACAGTTCTTCAAAGTAAGTTAGAGGGACAGCGCTACCTGGCTCCTACTGTATAATATTTGCATGTTTTATAATACATAAAAAAATCTCCTTGCAGTGCCAGTACCTTTGGTTCAGTCAGCAAGAAAAAATGGACCTTTAACTACACAGCTTTTAGTCTCATTAACCGTATCTATGTAAACTGCCTTTTTTTATGCACAATAGTTTTAGAGTTATTTGATTTAGTAGTTGTGGAATCTGATCTCAGCAGAACTTTGTTATCTGACTTGGTCAGATAAAACCCGCATAATAAATTACTCAAATGTCCATAAAATCACCTCTCACCTTCTCAGACTGCTAGAATCAGATTCCACCAGAGGGCTGGAATAAATTAGTAAGGAAGAATAACCATGCAAATCCTTTTAAGATTGAAGCTCCCATTGAGGGGAGAATTTGGAAATGTGGTAGGCCCTCTTTAAGCAATTGTAGACTTCAGTTCCATTTGGATATGTTTGTTTTTAAAGTGATGCTACAAAAACAAAATTATGGACTATGAACCTACAGAACATTTCCCTACCCATCGTATAGAGAGATTAAAATATTACTGTGCAATATATAAATATATTGTATGGTTTTTACTTGTGATGAAAACTAAAGGTAGCTCCACTGCTATGAGATGCTTCAAAAGTTAATGCTGCAAAATTAGCATTTTTTTCTACGCATTAGATGCATTTGTATGTCCATATGAGTATATGCTTTCCAAAACACACAAAATTAGTTATAGTAATACATATTTTTATATTAAACATAATTATATTTTGTGTGAGGGAGAAAAGTGAGAGCTAGGAATGTATGTCTGGGGAGCATGGAGTAAAGGAAGAGGAGTTAGATGTAAGGAAGAGAATGGGTCATCTGGAGATCTGGAACCTGTTGGCAGCTGCAGGACCCCAGATACAGAAGACTGACGAGCTGAGCGATGAAGAGAAATCTCTGATACTAGATGGTTAGAGAGCAGTGCTTCAGAATGATGTTAACTATAAAAGTATCCCTGCTATGGTTGGAGGCCAGATTAAAGGTGCTGAATAAGAAGTTGAATATCTGACCCCAGCTGAGCCAGAGCCAAATCAGGATGGATATACTACCGAGATGAGAGGTAGCAAGTTAGCCTGATGTTCTATGGAACAGAATTTAAGCTTAAAGTCAGAGCAGGTGGCATTTAGGTGGATTTGGTGAATAAACAGATGTCAGTATACAGATGATCAATCAAAACAATCCAGAGCCAAATCTTCATCTCACGTGCTTAACAGCTATGCTTTCAGATAATGGCAGAGGGTGTTTAAATACATGCAAAACAGAACAACCTAAAACAAATAAACATGCTCATTATCACAACCTACCATGTGGAATCTGATTTCACATAACAGCATCAGCATGCACAAATCTAATCAAACCTTCATGTATGTCATGTAATAAAAGTGAAGAACTACTCTCACCATACACAGAAGGGAAGGCCAGACTATGACCACACAAGCCCAGGCACAAAAGGATAATTGAATCCCACATATGCCATGACAACATAAGAACCTCAGAAGCAAAATCCTAGGAGACGTGTGTATGCATGTGTGTGTATATATATATACACCTGTGTGTATGTGCATGTGTGTGTATGTTAGTGTATACGAAGTGATGAATATTGCAGTATGTAATAATACCTTTTTTATTGGACCAACATTCAATTTTCAGGCCAAACTTTCAAGAGAAAGAATCTTCCTTTGTAATACAGGCAACCCACAATAAAAGAAATACATAACATCATCAAAGGTCATCAAACAGCTATAGTCTCTGCTAACAGACATATTCCCCAACATTCCGTTCTTGCATTTGGGCAACAACCAAATGTGAATCAACAACTGATTAATGGAAAACCGATCAATGAATGAAAAACAACTGATAATGGGACCAAACCGTGCAGTAAATCTCTCCACAAATCATGTCAACACATCTGTGAACAAAATACTGCACAACACAACAAAGAGATATACATCATTGATACATTATATTCATGTATATCAAAAAATGTATATATGATAGAGTGCAATAAATTTGAAACTGCATGTTTCAATTGTGTAACCAGCCTACAACTTAATATAAGAATTAGTGATGAGCGAGCGTGCTCGGCCGATGCTCGGATCGGCTCGAGCATCGCTCTGCTCGGCACATGGCGGTACTCGTCGAGTACCGCCATGTGCTCTCCCGCCATGTTCGGGTGGCGGGGATCTGTGCCGGAAGAGGCACAGATCCGAAGACGCTCCGCTGGACCACCAGGGACTGGAGGTACGGGGGCATTGCGGAGATGAAGAGGGCATTGCGGAGATGAAGGGGGACATTGTGGAAGAGGGGCATAGACTCTATGCCCCTCTTCCACAATGTCCCCCTTCATCTCCGCTATGCCCGTCTTCCACAATGTCCCCCTTCATCTCCGCTATGCCCCTCTTCCACAATGTGCCCCTTCATCTCCGCTATGCCCCTCTTCCACAATGTCCCCCTTCATCTCCTCTATGGCATAGAGGAGATGAAGGGGGACATTGTGGAAGAGGGGCATAGCGGAGATGAAGGGGCACATTGTGGAAGAGGGGCATAGCGGAGATGAAGGGGCACATTGTGGAAGAGGGGCATAGCGGAGATGAAGGGGCACATTGTGGAAGAGGGGCATAGCGGAGATGAAGGGGGACATTGCGGAGCTGAAGGGGGCCTTCGGAGATGAAGGGGGCATAGCGGAGATGAAGGGGGCATTGACCAGGCACCCTCCCCTCATCAGAGCAGGGGGTGCCTGGTGTCGCCCCATTGACTTGAATGGGGCTCGGGTGCTCGGCCGAGCACTCGAGCCTCAGGGGGTGCTCGGTCAGAGCACCCGAGCACCCGAGCATCGGGGTGCTCGCTCAACACTAATAAGAATTAATAAAAATAGGCAATTTCTTGAGAGATTAAAAAAAAATGTAACCATGCCCCTTGGTCAGAGTTTCACCCAAAGAAAGACATTTGAAATAAAGATAAGCAGTTTTTTCATCACACTGTACTTGGGCTTCATCTCTTGGGGCTTGGGATCCCTCTCACATCATCAGCATTTTATATGGCTAAAGCATGGTACTGTGTTAGTCATAGAAAATGTAGGAGATCAGTAGATTAATACTGGTTAACTTAGTTGCTCTAGGATGCAAGCTTTAAAGACAACTTAGGTCTCTTCTACAGGCATAATAAAAATGAAGGCTGAATACACAATACATGACAGGTTAAAAATGAATGTGAATTAAAGTGTGGAAAAGGATTAATTTTCCAGCACACATCGAAGTTGTGCCATGCATATCTGAATCCCAAGGAAGAGCAACGAGTGCTAATTTGCATGGCTTTCCCGCCACAATCACCGGACTTCAACCCTAATGAACATCTTTGGGAGCATTTAAAGAGGGGGAAAGGCAAAACACACTGTGACATCTCTAAACACTCTCTGGGATGCTGGAATAATGTGGATTGTAAAATTTTGAACAAACTTGTAGAATCAATGCCAGCAGAGTTAAAGCATATTTTTACTTTTATTAGCTATGTATTTTTGTTTGAGAAATACTGTATAATTTGTCAAACATAAGATGAAATAAAAGCAGATTGTGGTAGTGGAATCAGACTTTTGGACTCATTATAGATAGATAGATAGATAGATAGATAGATAGATAGATAGATAGATAGATAAACACTGGGGACACACACTGGTTAAAAACTTTTCTCTTGAGCTACAGTGGTAAGTTAGTCTTAAAGACAATACTAAGTTTTCCAAATTCTTGCCATCTTAATTTTATTTGTCGCACAATTCTCATCATGATGTTGCCATCTGTTGACATTTCCTGTCCACTGAAAACATACTGATCCACTTTTCTAATTCTTGTACATCTGCTGTAATTTTGCTTGGTATGGTCAATTTGTTAAACATGACTTGTGTTTTGTTGATATTCATCTTCAGACCAAGATTTTGGATATTGTCTGCAAAACGTAAGTGATATAGCTAGTCTCCACTGATAGTAAGTCCTTTTTGTCCCAGTTTTGTTTGCAGGAAATTTTTCTAAGCAAACATAAAATAGTTTGGGGGAGATTGTGTCTCCTTGTTGGACGCCTTTTGCTATTTTGATCTGGATGTTATAATTGTTGCATTTTCAGATATTGATTGGAGGATATTTATGTATCTATTCCTTGGTTAATTATGGCATTGATTACTGCTTGATTTTTCAGAGTAAAATGCCTTTTCATAGTCAATAAAGGCTATGCATAATGGAAGGGTGCATTCATTATGTTGTTCTATAACGTGTTACACTGTCTGGATATGTTCCATTGTACTGAAACTGCTTCTGAAGCCTGCTTGTCCTGAAGCCTGCTTTTACATATATGCCGCCTTTTTCCCATGCAGAATTCATAACAGAAGGGAGAAGTGTGTGTGTCAGACATTAGTGTAGGGAATAGAAAAAAAAAAAAGAAAAAAAAAAAAGGTGAGCATTGAGAGGATCAACTCTGAAAAATCTGATTTGGTTTAAGAACTACCACCCCACAAAATCTTTAGCTTAACTAAGTCCCCATCTGGCGACTAGTTACTTAGTAGCGCTAGTCGCCAGAATTATTACCTTATTTAATAGATTTATTCTCTCTTCTATGGCTGACAGTAGCACGGAGCGAGGACATCTTGCCATTGTGATGTCCGCACACCTGCACTGTCAGTCCCAGCCAGAGCCGACTGGCTCCTAGCAACGCCTCCTAGACCTGGCTGGGACTGACAGCACAGGGGCGCACGGACATCACAATGTCAAGATGTCTGCACTCAGTGCTACTGTCAGCCATAGAAGAGAGCATAAATCTATTAAATAAGGTAATAATTCTGACGACTAGCGCTACTAAGCAGCTAGTCGCCAGATGGGGACTTAGTTAAGCTAAAGATTTTGTGGGGTGGTAGTTCCGATTTAAGGGGTGATCTGAGGAAGAGAGAAGTGGTGTATGTCGGGTAGTGTTGTGGGTGTAGTATTACAACGAGAAAACATTTCCCCCTTTTCCCTACATTCCATTTCCTTAAGCTGCCATACCACAAGAAATAATGTTTTTTATTTGTAAAAGGGTAAAGTAGCCTACATTTCTGTTTTTAATACTACTGGATATGTCCAGGTGTGTGGGAGGGGGGCAACAGAATGTGGAATCCAAAAAAATCATTATACTGTCACATCCCACTTTCCCCTATCTTCTTATATGTTTGTACCCCCTTCCTTCTAACTCTACTATTTATGCCTTAAATTAACCTTTTGAGTGACACAGGAATAAGCAAGGCTTTGCTCTGCAATGCGTTGTCACACCTCTGGTACTGAGTGTATGTAAATGTTGTCCAATTACATCTATTACTTTGCTGGGCTTTGGTCATGGATCAGCCTCCCCCTTCTGATGCCTACACTCCTCTGGAGCCTCTCAGTCTATGTCTAACCAATAGGAGCTCGGTGACAAACATGTTCAGTACAGGGTGCAGCAGGGAGAGAGCAAAGAGGACATCAGGATGATGAATTACTACGGTCCACCTATATAATGTAATGAATTTATTGAAAAAACATTTCCACACTTAATGCTTTCAGTGCTACAGGGGTGGCGATGCATATTGCTCACTCCTCAGCAACAAAATGCCCCTGTGTATTTGTGTGTGTCTATTTGAGTTTGAATTTATGTGTAGCTGTGTATATTTTGCTTTAGCTCTAAATAGTGTGTGTAGGTGTGTGTATATACATTTCTGTCTGTATATATTTATGTGTGTATTTGTATACCGATGGACACCTCCTTGGCACTCTTTTGTGTGTCACAGGGCTACCTAACACATTGATCCCCCCCCCTCATTTTTAACCCTTTGAGTGACAAAGGAGTGCCACATTGTAATGCACTGTATACCTCTTTTCAAAACACTGAAGCTTTTCAGTGCAAGAGAACTACTTAATGCAATGTTAATGAATGTGTTACATAGACCTGTGCCGCTAAAAGGATTCAAATGCACAGGTAACGTCATGTCACTATTGTTAAGATATATATATATATATATATATATATATATATATATATATAAATGTAACAAAATATATGACTGTGGCACACACATCTGCAAAACCAAATGATAATAATCAATTATAATGGTGCATGTCCCATATGAATGAATATATGTCTTATGTCTAATGTAGTGAGATTTTATGTATTTTATGTGTTAAGATACGTTGTTCATGGATCACTCGAGTTCTGTAATGCGCAGTGCGAGCCTGCAGCCGGCAGCACTGCTAATCTTCTTTTAGTTATGATCAGGTGCCCGTTGCTTAGCAACGGACCCGTTTGATGTTACCTCACCGTGGAGCACACCGTGGAGCACTAGCTAACGCCGACTTTTTGGCGCTTTGAGGGCGTTGGGACTCCACGCTGCGGTGAACAGGTGTTTATAGAATAGTTGAATTGTGTGTGCTCATTTGCCCTGATGAAGGTCAACTTGATGGACCGAAAACGTTTGGCTAGACAGATCTAGCATACATGTTGCTTGCTACAATGATTCTTCAATAAAACGACTGAGGATATTGGATGAGTGCTGTCTCTATCTACAACCCAGGTTATCCCAGGCTGAGTATATTTATATATATATATATATATATATATATATATATATATATATATATATATATTGTTTGGTTTTTTTTTTTTAATGAATGCTTCCACATTCATGACCAGTAGAGCTTGCAATCATACAACCAACAGGGAAACTCTCAGAGCATGAAATCACTGAAAAAACCAACCCATGGAGTATAAAATAAAAAATATTGAATTAGAGATTACATTCAAAAGGGAAGCTGAATCATCAGAGAATGCAATGTGAAGAACTAACCAACATAATTTATAGTTCAGATGCAGAGTCAATCAAAGAGCTTGCACTCAATACTAAACCATCACAGCTTGCAATCTATTTAACCTATATATGCAGATTGAATGACAACTCTCATCTTACAGAACTGAGGTATATAGTTTACATTATACATAGACTGAGTCAAAGGGCTTGCAATCAATAGGGAAACTGAACTTTTAGCTTTTATTCAACAAATCTGACACTTATAGCTTACAGCACATATACAGGCAGGATCACAGAGCTAACATGGAAACTGAATCATTCAAGCTTACATTTGATAGAACTGACCTAATGTTTCAGTAAATGAATTAATGAATATGTATATTTATATAGTGACACAAGTGTACTCAGCGCTTCATTCAGTATAGATACAAACTAAATAAATGAGTTTATAATCAGTATGATAACTGAACTCTCATTCTACTGAACTGACAGAAACACACAGTTTACAGTGTAGATACAGACTAAAAGTATTCATTTTTAATTCCAAAATTACCATTCATATTGTAAATCTGTACAGTTACAAAGTAATTGTGGCTCCTCAGGGGCAAGTTTCCCTTGAATAATACAAAAATGTAGGCTGTGGGGTAGGCGCAACCACGATCCAAGATGGCCACATGAGATAAGAGAGCTCTACAATACAGACAAATAAGGATATCCCTGAAACTGCTCACAGACCACCAGTAGAATCTCAACATCAGATCTCAATGGGCCTTCCCCTTCGGTCCAACAAGAAGGCGTATCTGTGTTCCTGAAGTCACGACCAATATACAGGCTATTTGTAAAACACTTATCATAAGTATCTTATATATGGATTTAATGGGGTTCAATTTGGAACATTGGGTGGAGACTGTCATCTAGACTGGGTCATGGAAGGATAAGGTACTGAGGGGAGTACCTTCCCTGTGTTTGCATATGTACTGTTGTGATTCCTATAGGTCCTCTTTGTTCTTGTACTGGGACATCCTCAACACCTTTATAACCTGCAGATTTTTCTTATGTGGATGTTCTGGTTGTGTTCCATGGGTGGCAATGCATTAGAGGGAATGCTCTGATAAATCAAGTTCTATATGTGGATGCAGAGAAGAGGGGCTTAAGGAGGTGGGAACATATAAGTGGTAAGGAGGGGATTTAGATTGGGTTAAGGGATGCTGGAGTGATGGGTGATTATATAAACCATCACCTTGGCGCAAGTCCCTCTGGTGCCTGTTATACCTGCTATAATGTGCTCTTCCTATATGGGTGATAATTTGACCAAGAATTGATACTGATATTGTTATGCAGATAACATTGTTTGCAATGCCCATGGATATATGGGCTTCCTTTCCTTTTTCAGTGGTGTCTTATACTCCCAAAGCCTTCTAAGAATGTTTCTGCTGAATTGTTTGTGCCAACAAGTACAGACCTTTCAGCATACAAAAATTGTGTTTGCAGTTACAATCTGGTCTACAGTTTTCCTTTTTCTTCCTAGTTTCTTTTTTACTTTTCTCTACTACCGCTAAAAGATTTCGGCCTGTGTACTGGATATAACATGTGGATTGTATTGTGGACTCACATGTGGGCCTGGGAAAGACATGTAACTTTATTAAACGTCTTTCATATGATTCTCAGTACTCGTAAGTTGTGTGTGCTTACAATTAACGGTAAGAAATTCCGCCGATTAATGGTGGACATAGCTCTGATTCAAGAGATATATTTCCAGTTTTACACTTCGGTATGTATTCCACATTTTCAGAAAAATAGAAATGTGTGTTGGGGGTGATCGTAGTTCATAAGGATTTCCTTTGTAGCACCAAGATGCATTGGAATACCCAGAGAGGAGATTTTTGTTTTATATCGCGTTAGCTATACATTAGCATCTATTTAAATTCCAAACTCCCTCCAGGACCAATTTTTAACTAAACTCACAGAGCTTAGGACAGGCCACCTCATCCTAGAGGGGTGGGATTTTAGCACAACTTCAACCAACCATAGACTGCTCTACTGGTAAATCTTACATTAAATATTTGACTATTAAGAAAATAGCTTCACTATTCAGAGACCTGTCTTTGATAGATGCCTGGTGCTTTTGGAGCCTAGATCCAAAAATTACACTTATTTTTCCTTTATACATAAATGTTATACCCGTATTGATTTCATTTTTATGGACCTGGACAAACAGGTCTAAAAATTAGGTAAATACAACGTCAGATGGACAACAACACATGGCATATTACACTGTGTCATGATTTATTTAACACAAACAAAGCCAAAATGGAGAAGCCATGTATGAAAAATTAAGTACACCTTATGATTCAATAGCTTGTAGAACCACCTTTAGCGGCAATACTTGAAGTAATCGTTATCTGTATGACTTTATAAGTCTCTCATATTGTTGTGAAGGAATTTTGGTCCACTCTTCTTTACAACGTTACTTCAGTTCATTGACGTTTGCGGGTATTTGTTCATGCACAGCTCTCTTAAGGTCCCACCACAGCATTTCAATCAGGTTAAGGTCTGGACTTTGACTGGGCCTTTGCAACACCTTCATTCTTTTCTTTTTCAGACATTCTGTTGTAGATTTGCTGGTGCGCATGGGATCATTGTCCTGTTGCATGACCCAATTTCAGCCAAGCTTTAGCTGTCAGACAAATGGCCTCAAATTTGAGACTAAAATTCAATGACTCAATGACTGCAAGGTTCCCAGGTCCTATGGCTGCAAAACAAGCCCAAATCATCACCCCTCCATCACCGTGCTTGACAGTTGGTATGAGGTGTTTGTGCTGATATGCTGTGTTTGGTTTTCGCTAAATGTGGCTCTGTGCATTATGTCCAAACATTTCCACTTTGGTTTCGTCTGTCCAAAGGACTTTGTTCCAGAAGTCTTGTGGTTTGTTCAGATGAAACTTTGCAAACCTAAGCCATGCTGCCATGCTCTTTTTAAAGACAAGAGGCTTTCTCTTGGCAACCCTTCCAAACAAACCATACTTATTCATTCTTTTTCTAATTGTACTGTCATGGATTTTAACATTTAACATGCTAACTGAGGCCTGTAGAGTCTGAGATGTAAGTCTTGGGTTTTTTTGCAATTTCTTTAAGCATTGCACACTCAAACCTTGGGGTGAATTAGCTGGGACATCCACTCCTGGGAAGATTGGCAAATGTCTTGAATGTTTTCCACTTTTGAATATTCTTCAAACTGTAGAATGATGGACTGTAAATTGTTTGGAAATGTCCTTATAACCCTTTCCAGATTGATGGGCAGCAACAATTGCTTCCCTAAGATCATTGCTGATGTATTTCCTCCTTTGCATTGTGTTAACACACACCTGTATGCTCCAGACCAGCACACTGCTAAAACTTCCGATTTTATAGAGGTGGTCACACTTGCTGATGATCAGTTAATTAAGGGCATTTGATTAGCAGCAACTGTCTGCTACTTAACATGTTAATTCCTATGGAAGCAGTAAGGGAATACTTAGTTTTTCACACATGGCTCCTCTATTTTGGCTTTATTTTTGTTAAATAAATCATCAAACAGTGTAATATGTCATGTGTTTTTGTTCATCTGAGGTTGTATTTACCTAATTTTTATCTCCTGATATGTAAAACCGTAGAATTCAACGAGGGTGTACTTTCTTTTTCACACGACTGTACATGGAGACAGAATGATCTTCTTCTCAAAGTCAAAGCCATTTTAGGAGAAATAGCTAATCATCTAGAGAACTATTTTGAAACTAATATCTCCCCTGACATCCCCATTATTTGGGAGTCTCATAAATGTGTGATAAGAGGGGAATATATTAAACTTGGAGCCAAGAGGAAAAAACAACAGATGCAAGCTGTTAAATCACTTATGTCCAAAATTAAAAGTCTGGAGACAAAATATTAAAGTTCAATGTTTGACAAGACTGTCTGACCCCTACTAGGTGCACCGGTACACGTAACAGGTCATGTGTGCTGCCACATCGATCAAAGCAGCCCTTAAAGGGATAGTAATACTTAAAATGTAAAAAAATCTATGTTGTAGGTTTTATGTCCCCAAATAAAACAAGGGCACTCTCACTGCTGAGAGATATTTTATTAAAAAATTATAACAGCTCAAACTTGAATTTTTTAGGTGCAATATCACAGTGGTCTGAAAATTTACAGTGGCGCTGTTGCTACACCATCCCATGGAAATTTATGGTCTACAGACCAGATCAGTCCATAGGATGGTGTAGCAAAAGTGACACTGTGAATTTTCAGGCCACTGTGATATTGCACCTAAAAATTTCAAGTTTGAGCTGTTATAATTTTTTAATAAAATATCTCTCAGCAGCGGGAGTACCCTTGTTTTACTCAGGGGGATAAACCCTACAACATATATTTTTTTTACATTTTAAGTATTACTATCCCTTTAAGGGAGTGTAACTTCCCTGGACCTCTGGTCAATAAGGGGTTAAGCACTCACCAGATTCAGATATTACAGCTGCATATAGAAGTGTATTGATAATCTGATGGGATCTCCTCCAATATCGCTCAATGTGCCACTTCAACATAAACCGGATCGTGATAATTTAAGCATACTTTTATACTGGAATATTTATTTGGAGGTGCAAGTTTAATTAATAAACATCTATTATCCACCACTGGACCCTATTTATGTTGAAGTGGCATATTGGGCAGATTTTGGTGGAGATCCCATCAGATGATCATTTGACTAATGCAGTTGTAACATCTATGTCTGGTGAGAGCTTAATAACTGGGCGGCATAATGCTTGTATTTTGTAACAAGTGGAAGGCTTGGTCTGAATTTGTGGGTCTTCAGGTCATCATAAGAGGAGCAGCAGCCCCTCCCACTGGGCACATATTGAGTGTTGCCCTTCGTTAATCCCATGACATAATTCACACGCACCTGTTTTTCTTTTCATATAGCACTCAGCGTGCTTAGACGCGCTGCTCGATCCTGCTTCTCTAACTCACCTTTATCCAGCGTCAGCCAGAGTAGCCAGCTGGCAGCTTGCCTCTCAACCAGCTCAACCATTACTCAATCAATAGCATCAATACTATGCAAGTAAATTAAAACTTTTACAATTACAGCAAAAGTGATCCAATACGTTATTTGAGTTTGTTTGGTGCTTACATATGATAATAAACACTTTCACGCAATTAAAAGCATGACATGCATACTATTCAGATCACAATTTACAAATGAAGCACTTTCTAATTTACCGGGGGCACTGTTGTGGGTCATTTGTCAAGAAGTTGAAACTAACCAGACCATAATCATCCAATCAACCAGAGCCTCTACGGTGCGTTTTGTTTTCTCACTTTCATCCATTATTGTCAGTATTACTACCCAGTGCTTGTTATTACGCAATTTCTAGTTTTATTACCTCTCTCACTCCTCATCACCAGTTATTCCAGCTAGATTTAGGTTTAGCGGAAGCAGGTCCGGACTAGGACAAAAAAATAGGCCCGGGCATTTAAGACTGAGCAGCCCATTTTAATTTTTTTAGCAGCCCATGGGGTGGGCGGCGGGCGTTCATTATTTTTTTTTTAATTGCCCTGACCGGCCCCTGATCCAGGGCCGGTGCAAGGATTTTTGTATATACAGGTGAAGGTGCATTTTGATGCCCCCACCCCCCTCTGACCCGGACACAATCCTGTGCTCCCCCCAACCTTGCCACAATCCCCTGCCCCGCCCACATAATCACCTCCACACTCTGCCCACCTCCACACTGCCCACCCCATCCTCCTCCTCACCTCCACATTGCCTACACTGTCCACCTCCACAATGCCCCTTCCACAATGCTCCCTTCATCTCCACAATGCCCCCTTCATCTCCACATTGCCCCTTCCACAATGCCCCCTCATCTCTACAATGCCCCTTCCACAATGCCCCCTTCATCTCCACATTGCCCCTTCCACAATGCCCCCTTCATCTCCACATTGCCCCTTCCACAATGCCCCCTTCATTTCCACAATGTCTCTTCCACAATGCCCCCTTCATCTCCACATTGCTCCTTCATCAATGCCCCATTAAACCCCTTCATCTCCACATTGCCCCTTCCACAATTCCCTTTCATCTCCCCATTGCCCCTTCCACAATTCCCCCTTCATCTCCACAATGCCTCTTCCACAATGCCCATACCTGGGAACTTCTGAAACAGGGCTACCCGGAGGGTAACCCTGTCAGTGCCCAGGGGGAGGAAAATGACGCGATTTGCGTCATAAAAGGGGCGGAGTTTAGTCCCGGGGGGGCGGGACAAAAAAAAAATGTACAAAATGTATCTAAGTATGCGGGGAGTGGGAGGAACCAGGCGGGACAGAGCGCAAGTGGGCAGAGTTTTTATTTAAACTCTGCCCACCCGGTGATCCAAACATTGCCCCGGAGACCCGGTAATTCAGTCTGAAATCCGGAGTCTCTGGGGCAAAACCGGAGAGTTCCCAGGTATGACAATGCCCCCTTCATCTCCACAATGCCCCCTTCATCTCCACATTGCCCCTTCCATCTCCACATTGCCCCTTCCACAATGCACCCTTCATCTCCACAATGCCCCCTTCATCTCCACATTGCCCCTTACACAATGCCCCCTTCATCTCCACATTGCCCCTTAAACAATTCCCCTTCATCTCCACATTGCCCCTTCATCAATGCCCCATAAACCCCCTTCATCTCTACATTGCCCCTTCCACAATTCCCCTTCATATCCACATTGCCCCTTCATCAATGCCCCATAAAGCCGCATCATCTCCACATTGCCCCTTGATCCCCTACCTTGAGTCCCTGGTGGTCTAGCGGTGTGCCATAAGAGAGTTCTGTGCCTCCTTCGGCACAGAGCTGAAGCTCCCGCACGTGGTTCTCAGTAATACAGAGCACTGGGAGATGATGTCATCTCCCAGCGCTCTGTATTACTACAGATCCTGGGTCGCCGGACCGGCCCACCGGGCAAATGCCCGGTATGCCCGATGGCCAGTCCAGGCCTGAGCGGAAGTGAAGTCATTGCAAAGCAACTAGCTTTCTGCACTGCTGCACATCAGGCAGGACGGTCGGCAGTACCTCTTCCCACTCTGTTTATTTCTGTAATCAATTGCACCCAGTGTTTTGTAAATTACAATTACCAGGCTATATATATGATTCGGCAATCAAGTCTTACTCCCACTCAGAAGATCTAGGGCTTACTTATTTAGGTACGCTTGCGTTACTAAGGTCCCCACTTTTGAAGCAAACTCACTATGATAAACATCTACCACACATATAAACGCTTCATTCACACAGATCATTATTGCTACTCAGTATGCACGTTATTCACTTGCTTTATGCATCAATACTTCATTCTGTAAGCAATAGGTGAGGTACCTCCCCAGGTATACTTTAGTATAACTCCTGTGGCTACACTAGCTGCAGAAGCATTCCCCATTACCAACAGTATAGATATGTCAAATTACTCCCTCCTTTACATTAAGCAGCTTTAGCCTGCTCTTACCAACAGTATAGGTAGTTAAAACTACTCCCTCCTTCACATTAAGCAGCATACATTTTACTCCTGTCTCATCTTGACGACTTCCTAATTAAATGTTATGCTAGCTGCTATTTAGCAGCCTTTTCATCTCTCCTTTTAGCTCGCCTCACCTAATATTTACTTGCATTAATTTCAAGAAATGGCGTTCTAGCTACCCCTTCTACCCATTTCAATCAACAAGCGCTATTGATACCATGTCATATTGTGTTTTCTTTCAGCTTTTTCCTAGTCTCAGGCTTCCAACAGCTTGTTAATTTCAGCATATATCACTATTCAGCGGGTAAAGTCACCTTTTCACCCTGCTGCCCTCGAAGAGCAGCTTCACAGGCGTAATGACATTCCCCCTTTTTTCCTCTGCATGTCACCCATGATTACCGAGCATCACTTACCTTTTAGGACCTCCTTTCTGCATTTTAAAAGGTCTCGTACCATCACTAGACTCCCCCCCAGTCATTTTAGCCTCATATACATTCACCTCTCCCTTCAACTTTACCTCTTTGCAGAGATCGAAGGTCCTCTCTTATTCTCACTCTTTAATCAGGTTGTAGACCCCTCTGTTTACCTCTTTGCATATTCATAGGACACTTAGCTTCCTTACCTCTTTACAGAGGCTTAAGGATACTAGTTTTTAACTTCGCCATCTCTTTGGTGGCCATAAGGTCCCTCCACCCCCACCCCCCCCGTTAGGGCCTTCCTTACTGCCCTGATGCGGTAAAGGATTCCCCATTCCTTACCATGACCCCTCATTTCCTTACCTCTTTGCAGAGGCCGAAGGACCACTCATTTCCTTACCTCTTTGCAGAGGCCGAAGGACCACTCATTTCCTTACCTCTTTGTAGAGGGTGAAAGACCCCTTATTTCCTTTCCTGTTTGTGGAGGTCAAAGGACCCCTCATTTCCTTACCGATTTGAAGAGGCCAACAGACACCTCATTTCCTTACCTCTTCGTAGAGGCCAATGGACCCCTTGTTTCCTTACCTCTTCACAGAGGCCAACAGACCCCTTGTTTCTTTACCTCTTCACAGAGGCTGAAGGACCCCTCGTTTCTTTATTTCTTTGCAGAGGCCAAAGGACCCCTCATTTTCTTTACTTCTTCACAGAGGCCAACGGATCCCTCATTTTCCTTTCCACTTCACAGAGTCCAACAGACCCCTCATTTTCTTATCATTTTGCAGAGGCCGAAGGGCCCCTCATTCCTTATCTCCTTGCAGAGGCCATAAGATCCCTATTTTCCTTACCTCTTTGTAGAAAACAAAGAATTCTTCATCCCATTTTTCTTTTCACAGCAGCAGGACTTTCTATACCTCTTCTCTTCAAGAAAGTCGAAGGGCCCCCCCAACACTTCAACAGCCTTTAGAGCATCACCTCCCAGTGAAGCCAGCATCCCTTTCCTCACGTAGTCTCTTTTCCATAGTATGAGTATAAACCCCGTTATAGTTTTACATCTACAATGAGGTAGGTAGATTCCTCTTATTCGTTCCCTGCCCAAGCACCCCTCTTTACCAGTTCTCTCATACCACATGAACTAGCACTCCTTTCCACACATTACATGATGTGGGGCCCTGAACTATCAGTCATGGCAAAGAATGCAACGGCTCTATTCTCCATAGCACTAGGTCCCTCCATCTACTTCACAGTTCGTCACCATTAAGTAAACGAAGCTCACCGCTAGTCGCCTCACCAGCACCAGTGCCAATATTCACTTAAGTATTTAATCATACAACTAATTTCCCTATTCATCACTCCACATCCCCCTCACATCCTCTTTTACTGAAGCTAACCCCCACTTATTCCTTTCAATAAGATTCTGCCATGGAAGCAGTGGTGTAACAATAGGGGTCGCAGGGGTCGCACCTGCAACCGGGCCCGTCACTCTCAGGGGCCCGGCTGCCCCCTGCAACCCCCTCGCCACGAGTCCGCAGCACAGTTGATCTTCCGGCGGCTGGCGCTGTAGTAATTACATCATCTCCCAGAGCTCTGCATTACTAAGAATAGCACTCAGCTTGAGTTGCAGTCTGAGGTCTGATCTGTTATGTTACACACTGCTAAACCACCATGGACTTGAGGTAGGAGGATGAGGGGGGGGGTCAGTAGGGGCATTGTGGAAGGGGCAATGTGGAGATGGGGGCATTGTGGAGAATGAGGGGCATTGTGATGGGGCATTGTTGAATGGGCAATGTGGAAAGAGCAATGTGGAGAATGAGGGGCATTGTGGAAGGAGCAATGTGAAGAAAGAGGGGCATTGTGGAAGGGGCATTGTGGAGATTCAGTGGCATTGTGGAAGGGGCATTGTGAAGGGGGGCATTATTGAAAGGGCAATGTGGAGGGGAATTGTGGAGATGGGGGCAATGTGGAAGGGGCATTGTGGAGAATGAGGGGCATTGTGATGGGGGCATTGTGGAGAATGAAGGGCATTGTGATGAGGGCATTGTGGAGAATGAGGGGCATTGTGGCGAAAGAGGGGCATTGTGATGAGGGCATTGTGGAAGGGGCATTGCGATGGGGGCATTGTTGAAGGGGCAATGTGGAGAATGAGGGGCATTGTGGAAGGGGCAATGTGGAGATGGGGGCATTGTTGAAGGGGCATTGTGAAAGGGGCAATGTGGAGGGGGCCAATGTGGTCAGGGGGGGCCCATGGCAATTCTTGCACCAGGGCCCCGTGGCTTCTAGTTACGCCTCTGCATGGAAGTTAGCTTTCGCACTTTTGTTTTATTCTGACTCCTTGATCATCATTAGTTTAGGAATGTTTCTTAGCATTAAGCATGTGTATATTGTCACACACCACAATTGTAATTGAAGGTTCACACTGGTCCACAGCCACCTATTGCTTCTTTCACATTCCATCACTATATATAAGAATGTTTTTAAGAGGCTGAAGGTTCCCACTGTACCTTACCTCTTCATACAGGCCAAAGGTTATGCACTTGGGTTATGTTTAATTTACATGTCCTTACCTTTCTCTCAAAGGCTGAAGGATTAGTTCACTGCCAAATTATTTCTTCTAGAGGTTGAAGGTTTCCACAACATATTTTCTCTTTGTAAAGTGGTAAAGTACCATACCTTACCTCTTCTTAAGAGGTTGAAGGCACTCACACCTTACCTCTTTATGGAGGTTAAAGTATCACGGGGACCCAAGAATAAATCAGGAGTCAGTACGGTATAGTAAAATCACCTTTATTAATGGTAGAACAACATAAATAAAAGGAAAGGCATGAGCAGAAGGTAATTAGAGAGGCTAGCAGATCTATCAGCAATAGGAGGCTGCCCAAAGTAGACCACAATGCAAGAGACTAGGCCTAGGCCAAATGTAGTCTCAATAGAGTGAGTAAGCCACTGGATACAGAACACACACAAGATCTCCCAACTGAAAACAACTAGGGAGGTACTACTGACTCACGCCTGCAGTCAGTATCAGTGGTTAGTCAGCCAGAGACACAGGTCTGCACCAGATTGGATGTCTACTAGCCAGGGGGCAACACAGAGAGGATAGTCAGACAGAGCCACAGGTCAGTACCAGATTGGATGGTCAGACAAGCCAGGGTCATACACAGAGCGGGCAGTCAGCCAAAGCCACAGGTCTGCACCAGATTGGATGTCCACTAGTCAAGAGGAAAGAAGGATAGGATAGTCAGACAGAGACACAGGTCAGCACCAGATTGGATGGTCAGACAAGCCAGGGTCATACACGGAGTGGTTAGTCATCTAGAGAGAGCCACTGGTCTGCACCAGACTGGATATCCACTATTCAGGAGGCAAGATGGATTGGATAGTCAGACAGAGCCACAGGTCAGCACCAGATTGGATGGTCAGACAAGCCGGGGTCATACACTAGAAATCAGGAGAATAATAACTGAGAACTGCACTGGACACCAACATAAGGGTAACTGAGTTGGTGCCCAGCTCCCTTTTAAAACCAGCCAGGAAGTAGGTGGGTGAAGACTAAAGCATCCCTCTGCATAAAACGGAGGCCTCCATCAATGCATAGCCTCATGCCCGAAAAGTGACGAAGCAAACCACAGATGCGTCACACCTCTCCTCCAGCCCTGCACCCAACGGAGCAGACGCACTGCTCAGGACGAGGACACGGCTGGCCGCTAGGGGCACCAGAAGCAAACAAACCACATGCCCGGCGAGACAGGAGCAATGTCGCCGAAGCGTCCTTCCTGGCTCCAGGTTCCCAGCATCGCCCAGTCCGGCGGCGCTGGAACTAAGGTAAACACTGTGGCAGAAAGGCTCTCACACCTTATCTCTTCATGGAGGTTGAAGGCTCTCATATCTTACCGCTTCATGGAGGTCAAAGGCTCTCACAACTTACCTCTTCATGGAGGTCGAATGCTCTTACACCTTACCTCTTTGTGGAGGTCAAGAGCTCTCACAGCTTACCTTTTCTTGTGTCTCCTTTTTGTTCAATTTGTGTTTACAGTTCATTTATTCCATGGTCTCAATATTGCTACTGATGCTCTTTCCTGTTTTAAAACCTTTACCATCCCATCCTGTCGCTCTCGCATCCAATAGTCTCCTTGCATATGCTAAAGCATGGTCTACTTTTCAGATTTTCCTCCAACACTCGTCCCATGCTCCCTTTCTCCTCCTCATCAAATTTTAGCCTTCACAACTTACTGCTGTTCCACTCTTAACCATCACCCAGCATCATATAACAATAACCATCTGGTATCTAGCACCACCTAGCCCTATGCTCACCGCACCATACATCAGTTCTCTCAGGCTACCTAATTACATTGTTTCTCAAGGACTAAACTTCCCCACTACATTCCTCATCCCCAACTTCCCATCTCCGTCTACCTCGTTTCTTGATGTGCTCAGTACGCTCACTTTTGTTTTATATTTCAGTATTGTCCTTTCCGCCACTGTCATCATAGCTTTTTTGGCTTTCCCTGGCCAGGTGAATCTGATGCACACTCACATGCATCACCTTATCTCACAATCGCACTTTTATTTCCATATAGATTACTGCTCATTAACCCTTCCACTCTTCAAAAGAACCAACTCGGCAAAGGATGTACTATTCCCTTCTGACCTATGAATGACAGGTGGTTCCCAGTCATGGCTCTGCGTAATCTCTTTTCCCTTATTTCTACAGAGCCAGCTTCTGGTCCTCCTATAATACATCAAACAGCCCTCTCATGATAGCCAATTTCACCACATACATCAGATATCTTCTTTTCCGTCTAGTACCGCTTCACATTGTACAGTGGCTGGAGAGATGGCATTTCTCATGCTTTGCCACATATATCCACAACCCTGTTCACGAAGTCAGACTCGCTCTTTCATCCATTACTTACTGATCAAGCGTAAGTGTTTAAAGTGTCATTTTGTTCAAGTATTAATATTGACCATATTATCGACTCTTGGTTCGTTTTGGCCTCTAATATTGAGTGTTGGCCCCCCCTTGGCATCCTAGCCCTCTTTTTTAAATATTGTTATTAGGTCAGCGCTTTAATCAGGCTGTCCTCCTCAAACCTTCCCCTGGGTCAAGCATTCGCCTGGGGGGCGCCACAATGTTTCCATTCATACCCATCCTACAAGTCTTAGAGGGATCTGTACCCTTTTTATCTTTTCTCTTTTTTAGTTAATATTTACACCATCTACCAGTGTTTCAAAGGGCTGCAACCTCTATAAGTACTTGAAGGAAAATATCTGAAGCTTATTTATTGACTTAGAACCTTGGAGGCTCACAATAGAAATGACTGTCATTATCTTGTGATGTTTGGAAGTTTTTGTGAATTTGTGGACAACTGCAAATCCTGAAAGACTATTTGCTATTATTACTCACCCCAATTCTATAAATATTGTACATTTTAATAATATTGTTGAATCACAGCATGTATTTCCATCATTTTAGCTTCATAAGCCTATTTTGGGTACTGAAGCCTTTGGATGCTCTTCTTAACACAGTTGGGTTCACAACGAACCAAAGTAGAAGCCACATTACCTTTCTGAATCTGGAACTAGCCATTCAAGAATGAGGACTGTCATCCACTTAATACAAGAAAGAGACATGTCATAATACACTGCTATACATGAATACCTTCTATCCCAGCTCTCTAAGGAAAAGTATCAGATTAAACAGGGATGTGGAGCAATTTACCCAGCAACTAGATGAGATGTTTCAGAAATGCATTGCAGGAAAGGCAAAAGCACTATCAACTAACCTCACTCCCCCAATAATAAATCAAGCAAAAAATGATGGTTTTCATTAGAATATTTAACAATTTATGACAACGCTGTCATAAAAAATGAAAAACAATAGAAAAAAATCACAATGGTCAAATAACTTCAAAAAATCACAACATTGCCACCTAAAGGATTGTGTACAGGGAAGACAGACCTAATTGATTAACCATACACATTGCTTTCAGAGATTAACAAAATGGACAAACCAGTTACCACACATTTTCTTTAAAAAAATCACCAGCTTTCAACATACATTCACTGAAATCAGTGAGATGCCACCTCTCAGAAGAGGAGATTGCTCAAAATTCTTGCTTTCAAAGGAAACATTCTGTATCCGAACATTTGACTGCACGCTTGAATTACATTTTTTTCTAAAACTGTTATTAGATTAAGAGATGATTAAAGCTTGAAAGAGTAGCATGGTGAGGTTTACTCTTCTTTTTATGATCTATTTTCTGGTTTTTATAAAGAATTTTCCTTTTTCTGATGTTGGTGGTTATTTTAAAGATTTTTTGTTGAACTTTTTGTATCAACTACATTTTGTCCTTTGTTTCAATGGTATCAACATTATTGGGAATGGTATGTATGAATTCTACAATTTTATTCATTTTGCTGTTTTTCACTGTTTTTCTTCATCATGTGTCACTTTATGAGCATGCTTTTGGTGAATAGACAGATAATCTTTAACTGTATTTTTTCTGTTGAATCTATCAATTAATTATACCTTTGATCACTTTGGGGGAGATGCACTAAGAAGCGATAAAGAGGCAATAAAGCAGAGATGACTTCTCCAGTGTTGTCACTTCTTCAACTCCTATTTTATCCTATGGAGCCAATGCATTAAGATCTCCAAAGTTAGAGAACTCTTAGTGCATTGGCTCTGTAGAATAACATATGAACTGGAGAAGTGATATCACTGGAGAAGTCATCTACTTTATCACTTCTTTATCATGCCTTAGTGCATAACCACCATTGTGTCAATATATAGATATATTTAAAATTTTTGCAGTTTAACAGTAGTAGTATTTTTTGGAACTTTTTTGCCACGTGGGATCGATTATATGGATAAAATGTCTTGTTCACTGGTTTTTCTTGGATGATATTGATAAGCCTGGAACTCAGGTATTACAGTCTGAACATGACAAGTGCACACTGAACATTGTCTTGAGAAAAGCTCTTGTTTTAACTGAAAGGTTGATATTTAAGGATGGGTGAAAGGTCCCGTGGTTGTCCGCTTTTGAACTAGAAAATCTGCCCTCAACAAAAACTTGTCTCCTTTTCACGTATACCAAAAATATTTTGCTATGTTTTTCAATGGCTACAAACTTTCCAACCATTTACTACATGTACGTCACATTTTTTCACCAAAAATGTGACATTGTCAAGAAGTTAAACAGAAAAATAAGCAGCTAGAAAGGTTAAAGGGAGATTTCCTAGCATTTTATTCATAGAAATAAGGCTTTCAGAGGCTCATAGGTTGACTAACACTATGAGCACAAGGATTAAAGCATTCAGTGAGTCAGAGGAGGTAATCATCACCAGCATGATTCCCCAGACCCAACGATGCCCAGTCCCCATACATTGACCCTTGTGATCTGAGGGAATATTACTGTCATCATCATCAAAGGCACTAAAAGAACTGGGTAGCATTGTGAGAGTTCATGATTGATATGTCGCCCTTTATTGGGGACCATCAAAATTGTGAGTTTAAAACATCGCCTGAACGAAAACCGCAACATCAAAATGTAGCTTGAATCAAAAGAGCGACATTCTGATATTGCAGCTGAATGCTTGCCAAATAGAGGAGACAAGGCACCTCTCCAGTATGTGTAAACACAGCATACACAGCATCTTTTGCTGGTTGTCGATGTCATTTTGTTATTCACTACAGATCTCAGTGCTACCCAACTCTTGTTGAATCCCTGAACTCGCTTAAACAGTCTTACAGAGTGGCTCAAGTTGACTCTCTCATTTGGGGAGTCAGTGTGAGTCTGACACCCATGGATCAGTGCAATACTGATGTACAAGCCGGTGCTGCCAGGCTTGGTTTAGCTGTGTGTAAATCCCATTGTCACTTGGAGCAGCACCGGCTTGTTCATTAGTGTTGCTCTGATCCATGGGTGACAGACTATACCCAGGTGACAGACTCACACAGATTTCCCAAGTGAAAAAGTCAACATGAGCTGCTCGTAACAGTGTTTTAGTGAGTCCAGGGATTCAGAAAGAGTCCGGTAGCACTGAGATCTGTAGTGTAACAAAATGACATCGACATCTACAACCAGCAAAATATGCTTTGTGTGCATCACACACGTTTACACACTGTGCATACTGGAGAGATGTCTTGTCACCTCTATTTGGCGACCATTCATCATGCGATATCAGAATTTCACTCTTTTGATTTAAGCTGTATTTTGATGTTGTTGTTTACATTCAGGAAACGTTTTAAACTCACCATTTTGATGGTCGCCCAATAGAGGTTGACATATCAATAGGCTACCCAGTGTGAGCAAGACAGGTCAGCTGTCTGTGCATGCTGCTACTACTGCCAGTGTGCCTTCTGATTTTGAGGAGGAGATGTTGGCAAGTGTGACAGCAGGGGACCCCATGTCACACTTCTCATCCTCAATCAGTCCCACGACTAAAACAGAGCACTAAAGAGTGGTGGGAGTAAGAGTGGGGGTGGTGATTGTGATTGTGAAGCAGCTGCTGGGACTAGCTCAAGCATTGATCCTCCTAATGCTGAGGTAGAAGGGGAAGTGAGCAGCCAGACTAGCAGTCAAGGGAGCCCACAACATACCCCTGACCCTGTAATTCCCATTCCCCAGGTATTTCCCTCTGGGACATGATGATGATGAAGAAGGTAGAATTGGCTAGCAGTATTTGCATCAGCAAACATCAGCTGCCTGTGCCTGCTGCTAATGATGCCAGTGTGTCTGAAGACATGGCAAGTCTGACAGCAGGGGACCCTCTTTCTCAATTGTCTTCATCTCCAAACCGTCTTACTCAAGCAACAGACCGGTGGTGGTGTTGGTGATGAGGTGATGGTGGAGCAGCTGGGGTGGAGGAGATAATGAGGGCCTTTTTAGCTGAAAGTCAAAAGGAATGGGAGACAGATATTCAAATGGGGATAGGCATCACCACCACTACCAGCAATGACATTGGGCATTTGCGGCTGCTGTAATTCCTGCTGATGCTCAGTTGCAAGGGCCAGATGTTGATCTGTCTCAGCAGTAGGCTGATGATGAGCAGGCAATTGTGCTGCAGACCTCCGGGGCCAGAGTGGGACTGGGTTCCAGCAGTAGTGATGCGGGACTAGGGCAGGTTCCACCTGTCAGCAATAATCCTGATCCTAATTCTGGTGCTGAATCTGACAGAGCAACAGCAACAGCATCCTCTGCCTCAGCCAGTGAAGGGGATTGTGCAGAAAGAGGCCATTCTTCTTCACCTTTCCCCTCACCCCTGAGGTCCTGGGTGTGGCACTATTTTTCTCTTGTCGCAGACACAGTTCAGTCATCAGTGATGGCATTGTGCACTATACAGTGCCTTGGAAAAGAATATAACCCCCTTGGCATTTTTCCTATTTTGTTGCATTACAACATGGAATTAAAATGGACCTACACAAAATAGTTCAAATTGGTGAAGTGAAATGAAGAAAATAACTTGTTTTAAAAAATTGTAAAAAAATAAAAAAGAATAAAGTGGTGCGTGCATATGTATTCACCCCCTTTGCTATGAAGCCCCTAAATAAGATCTGGTGCAACCAATCACCTTCAGAAGTCACATAATTAGTTAAATAAAGTCCACCTGTGTGCAATCTAAGTGTCACATGATCTGTCACATCATCTCATTATATATACACCTGTCTTCAACACCACTGAGCAAGGGGTACCACCAAACAAGTGGCACCATGAAGACCAAGGAGATCTCCAAACAGGTCAGGGACAAAGTTGTAGAGAAGTACACATCAGGGTTGGGTTATAAAAAAATATCCAAAACTTTGACCATCCCACGGAGCACCATTAAATCCATTATTAAAAAATGGAAAGAATATGGCACCGCAGCAAACCTGTCAAGAGAAGGCTGCCCACCAAAACTCACGGACCGGGCAAGCAGGGCATTAATCAGAGAGGCAACAAAGAGACTAAAGATAACCCTGAAGGAGCTGCAAAGCTCCACAGCAGAGATTGGAGCATCTGTCCATAGGACCACTTTAAGCCTTACACTCCACAAAGCTAGGCTTCATGTAAGAGTGGCCAGAAAAAAAGCCATTGCTTAAAAAAAGAAATAATCAAACACATTTGCTGTTCGCTAAAAGGCATGTGAGAGACTCCTCAAACATATGGAAGAAGGTACTCTGGTCAGATGAGACTAAAATTGAGCTTTTTGGCCATCAAGATAAATGTTATGTCTGGCGCAAACCCAACACCTCTCATCACCCCAAGAACACCATCCCAAGAGTGGAGCATGGTGGTGGCAGCATCATGCTGTGGGGATGTTTTTCATCGGCAAGGACTGGAAAACTGGTCAGAATTGAAAGAATGATGGATGGCGATAAATACAGTTAAATTTTTGAGGGAAACATGTTTCAGTCTTCCAGAGATTTGAGACTAGGACGGAGGTTCACCTCCCAGCAAGACAATGATCCTAAGCATACTGCTAAAGCAACATTCGAGTGGTTTAACGGGAAACATTTAAATGTCTTGGAATGGCCTAGTCAAAGCACATACCTCAATCCAATTGTGAATCTGTGGTATGACATAAAGATTGCTGTACACCAATGGAACCCATCCAACTTGAAGGAGCTGGAGCAGTTTGCCTTAAAGAATGGGCAAAAATCCCAGTGGCTAGATGTGCCAAGCTTATAGAGACGCACCCCAAGAGACTTGCAGCTGTAATTGCTGCAAAATGTGGTTCTACAAAGTATTGACTTTGGGGAGGTGAATAGTTATGCACTCTCAAGTTTTCTGTTTTTTTTTGTCTTATTTCTTGTTTGTTTCAAAATAAAAAATAGTTTTCATCTTCAAAGTGGTAGGCATGTTGTGTAAATCAAATGATACAAACCCCCCAAAAGTCCATTTTAATTCTAGGTTGTAATGCAACAAAAAAGGAAAAATGCCAACGGGGGTGAATACTTTTGCAAGGCACTGTATGTGATAAGTCAATGAAAAGGGGAAAGTAAGGAACACATCTTGGCACAACTGCCCTCATAACCCACATGAAATACAGACATCATGACATTTATGAGAAGCGTGAACCCCACAAAAGAAACCGGGGGCAGCTGTTGCTGTACCCCCTGTCTCTTCCCAAGGGCACCAAAAATGTAGGAAAAAATAGAAAAGGAAGAAGAATAGAAAAACCCACCCTCAGCCTGAAAGTTTGATGGGGAGTGAACCACCTGCTTCGTCATCAGCTTCTTGTTCTAGGGTCCAGGCACAGAAAAATGTAGCAACGTCTTTTGGTGTACCACCTTGGTCATCGTTACCTCCCCATTAGCTGATAGTGATTCTGTAGATACGAATATGTGGCTGTTTGTGTCCACTCATTGCACATTGTGTGGTGCTCTGTCCAAACATGGCAATGTGGTGGATGATAATTGCAAGCAGGGAATCAAGCAGCATCTGAGGAGATTACATCCCATAGATTCAGTTGTCACTTGTCCTTAGAGGAGCAAACAAGGGGCATAGTGACAGCAGTATTTGGTTTCTGGGGGGGGGGGGGATGATCGATTTGATGTTGTGGACCTAAGCATCAAGGTGTTTGCTTGCAGTTGTGCCAGTTGTTTGATGTGAGTGCAGATGTGTCCGTTGTTCCTAGTCCTTCCCCAGATATACCTGAAGTAGTGGTGGATAGTTTTGGTTCTGCTACTGCCTCAGATGCATCACTGGAGCTAGTGGAAACAAACCATCATCACCTGTCTCACATCACTGCTGTTGATCCAATTCCCACTGTGCTGCCTAATTCTCCTGCTACCTAGACAATTCAGCAGCATCAATAACAGCACAGCAGTTGCAAATGGCACAATGTCACCACAGCATTCACCACTGGCCAGTGGCCAATGGCCACCATGAAATGATATGTTGGCACTAGGCCAGTAAGGCATAATTTTGTTTTTGGTCTTAGGGCTTTTCCTTTGCAAGCCAAGGGCCTATACAAACCATTTTTGGGGGCTTGTTTCTAACATGCATAAGTCCTACAAATCAATGTTTCCTCAGGGCAGGCTTGTGCCTCTAATAAGTCTAAGTCCTACAAATCAATGTTTCATAAAGGACTGTGCCTAACTATCACGGTGCCCGTGATTGCTGCAGTTCCTTGTCTGTCACCAGTAGGGGGCTTCTATTGGCTGTCTGCAGATAGCCCGCCTCTTATTGCCTATTTAAACCTGGATTGGGCACCCTTTGAGTGCCCTTTCGTGTTGTTTCTGACCTTCTTGCTATCACTATGCCAGTGATAGCTGGGCCTCTGTTCCAGTGTTCCTGAGTTCCTGATCTCATGTGTTCCTGAGTTCCTGATCTCTACTGTTCCAGTGTTTCCTGCATGCTGAGTTGTTCCAGTCCTGGTTCCGGCCTAGTCTCTGGTGTTGCAGTTCCTGCTGAACTTCTTCTCTGCTGTTTCCTGACCTGACTGATCGTTGCTGGTTCCTGTCATCTCATCGTCTGTCTCCTGTATCCTGGCGACCTCCTTCCTGGTCGCGTAGGCGACATTGCTTGTTACTCCAGTGTGCGGTCACTGGTTTGCACCACAGCCTATTGGCTATACGGTTCTGTGTTGGTCCCAGCGTGCGGGCGCTGGGTTTGCTCCTAAGCCTCGCGGCTATGCAAACTCGTTTGTTTCTCCAGTGTGCGGTCACTGGTTTGCTCCAAAGCCTATCGGCTATACCATTCCGTGTTGGTCCCAGCGTGCGGACGCTGGTTTGCTCCTAAGCCTTGCGGCTATACAAACTCGCTTGTTTCTCCAGTGTGCGGTCACTGGTTTGCTCCTACGCCTATCGGCTATACAATCCGGTGTTGGTCCCAGCGTGCGGACGCTGGTTTGCTCCTAAGCCTTGCGGCTAGACAAACTCGCTTGTTACACCAGGGTGCGGTCACTGGTTTGCTCCAAAGCCTATCGGCTATACAATCCTGTGTTGGTCCCAGCGTGCGGACGCTGGTTTGCTCCAAAGCCTTGCGGCTACACAAACTCGCTTGTTACACCAGTGTGCGGTCGCTGGTTTGCTCCAAAGCCTATCGGCTATACAATCCTGTGTTGGTCCCAGCGTGCGGACGCTGGTTTGCTCCAAAGCCTTGCAGCTAGACAAACTCGCTTGTTACACCAGTGTGCGGTCGCTGGTTTGCTCCAAAGCCTAACAGCTATACAATTCTGTGTTGGTCCCAGCGTGCGGACGCTGGTTTGCTCCTAAGCCTTGCGGCTATACTATCTCGCTTGTTACACCAGTGTGCGGTCACTGGTTTGCTCCAAAGCCTATCGGCTATACAATTCAGTCTTGGTCCCAGCGTGCGGACGCTGGTTTGCTCCAAAGCCTTGCGGCTTTACGATTCCCCTGTTGGTCTCAGTGTGTGTACACTGGGTTGCTTACGATCCTGTCAATTTGCCATTACCATCTGACTGCTGCTACTATCTCTGGGCTGCCCTGCCCGGTATTGGTAAGGCCGGTAGAACCTTTTGCCACATTCCATCTGAGGTTGCCTTTCCCGGTATTGGCAGGGCCGGTAGAGCCTACATTATGAATCTATTGAGGCTGCCTTGCCCGGTAATTTGGTAAGGCCGGTAGAACCGTTATGCTATTACATCTGCAGGTTGCCTTACCCGGTATTGGCAAGGCCGGTAGAGCCTAATATTCTATTACTTCAGACTGTCCTGTCCGGTATATTGACAGGACCGGTAGAGTCTGCCTTCTGTCTTTGTTATATTCTGATTATATCTGTATGTATGTGATTGCCATCCTACGTTATCAATTTATTATTTCAATAAAATTGATTTTTACCTAAAACTTGTGTCTGAGAGTCATATTAAACCGTGACAGTACGAAAGGGCCATGACCTCAGACAGCAAATGTGAAGGTAACGCACAGAATATCCATTGGAGGATGGATGTGCACGAGCAATGTTTGGATCAGTTGGCAGTTGCAATTCAAACGATCCTTGAACACACGGTACTCGCTGACAAATCGAACTCTAGCCCGGTGGTCTCGCCAAGTCAGACACCGGAAAGTGATACCAGGCCCCTAGGGGGTACTGTTAAAGGGTTAACGGCTTCTGCACCCTTGCCGCTAAGATATGATGGTGACCCTAGTCTCTGCAGAGGGTTCATCAACCAACTTGAAATCTTTATGGAATTGACGTCACACGCATTTCCCAATGATCGTAGTAAAGTGGGGTTCACGATATCACTGCTCACTGGCAGAGCATTGGCCTGGGCTAACCCCTTGTGGGAGAATGCTAAACCTTGTATTAAGAACTTCAGAGAATTTGTGCAATCCTTTCGAAGAGTGTTTGAGCCTCCTGGTAGAACCAACTCTGCTGCCAAACGCCTTATGGAGATACAACAGGGCAGGCGTACAGTGGGCGACTATGCCATCGAATTCCGCACATTGGCAGCAGAGGTAGGTTGGAATAACGAGGCATTATTGGCAGCTTTTTCTCAAGGCCTGAATGACCACATTAAAGACGAAATCGCTGCTAAAGATCTACCTATTGATCTAGATGATTACATTGAGTATGTTATGATAATTGACTCCAGAATACGTGACAGATCAATTGCCAGAGATCGTAAGATACGGTAAAAAAATAATGAGCCTAGTAGCATGTTTTGCCCACCCATCCCTCCCCTGGCATTGAAGTCTAGTGAACCTGTACGGGAGACAAGTGAACCTATGCAAATAGGCTTCACTAGACTAACCAAGGCAGAGAGACTTTATCGCAAGAAGCAAGGGTTGTGTTTATACTGCGGTAAAAAAGGGCACTTGCTAAATTCCTGTCCGGTACGTCCGGGAAACGCACACACCTAGGGTACCTTGGGGGACAGGCCCTAGGTGGTGTACAATCGTCCCCAGTGTCGGGCATAATGAAACCCACCATTCAGGTGGTATTGTCTTGGGCACAACGATTTAACCTCTAAACTTTATCCCAAAATAAGTACACTTTATAGAAACAAATTATGTCTAAGTACCCAGGTGAGAAAACGTATTGTACAACAGATGCTGCTGCCAGTCATAGACTATGGTGACGTAGTATATGCTCCAGCGCCAGAAATCCACCTCAGTAAACTTGACACTCTATATAATTCATTATGCCGCTTTATCCTCCAGTGTGACTACACTACCCATCATTGTGACATGCTAAAAGAACTAAATTGGCTAACACTCAAATCTAGACGTGACCTTCATCTTTCTTGCTTAGTACACAATCACTTCTCTGGAAAACTACCACAATACCTAAGCAGTATGCTCAGCCCAGCTCTCCATACTAACTATAACCTCCGCTCCACTACTAACAACTCACTGCGTATACCACAATACAAGAAAGAAACAGGAAGATCTGCCTTCTCCTTCAGAGCTCCAAAAATCTGGAACAATCTGCCGGAAAAAATCACATCTGCACCCAGTCTAAAATCCTTAAAATCAAATGTTTCTTTATATCTACAAACAGTGTGTAACTGCAAATAATCCCATTATTTAATAAGTATGTATATTTCTGTATGTTTGTATATAATGTCTCACAATTAGTGTAAATATGTAACCTTTTACTGAAAACTATCCAGGACATACTTGAAAACGAGAGAAATCTCAATGTATTCTTCCTGGTAAAACATTTTCTAAATAAATTTTGGCCTTGGTTGACTCTGGTGCAGCAGGGTATTTTATGGATAATACCTTTGCTGAATTGCACGGAGTTCCACGCATTGAAAGAGAAAACCCCTTGACTATTGAAGCGATTGATGGTAGACCTTTAGAACCGCCTCAGGTTATATTTGAAACTATGCCACTGTCTATGACTATTGGGGCACTTCACAGAGAAGAGCAGCAGTTTCAACTGATTAATTCTCCGCACCATGCGGTAATATTGGGATTTCCGTGGTTACAGTTACATAACCCACAATTTGATTGGAAAAAGTGTGAAATTGCTGCTTGGTCCCAGTTTTGTATGGACAAGTGCGTCATCCAGCCTATTAAGGTCCTGTGCACCTCCTCTGCTATACCGGATGTGTACCAACAGTTTGGCGATGTTTTTAGCAAAGGAGAGGCTAGTATGCTACCCCAGCATAGACCTTATGATTGTTGCATTGAATTGCAGCCTGGAGCAGTACCTCCAAAAGGACGCACTTATCCATTATCTTGTGAAGAAAATAAGGCTATGGAGGATTACATTTCTGATGCCCTTGCTAGAGGGATCATACGAAAATCTATCTCTCCAGCTGGGGCTGGGTTCTTTTTCGTAAAAAAGAAAAATGGCGAATTAAGACCATGCATTGACTACCGGGGCTTGAATAAACTAATGGCAAAAAACGCATACCCAATACCACTCATCACCGAGCTTTTTGACAGGCTTAAGGGCGCTTCAATTTTTACCAAATTGGACCTACGGGCCGCTTACAATCTGGTTCGCATTCGAGCAGGTGATGAGTGGAAAACTGCCTTTAATACTCGAGCTGGGCACTACGAGTATCTAGTAATGCCATTTGGGCTGTGTAATGCACCCGCAGTTTTCCAGGAACTGATAAACGATGTTCTGAGAGATATGTTACAGACATGTGTTGTGGTTTTCCTTGACGATATACTGATTTACTCCCAAGACATGGCACAGCACATCAAAGATGTATCCGCAGTATTGCTACGACTCCGTGAGAACAAATTATTTTGTAAATTGGAAAAATGTGAGTTTCATAGAACCAGTGTGCCATTCTTGGGGTTCATAATTGGCAATGATGGCATTGCCATGGACAAAGATAAGTTGTCAGCTGTCCTACAATGGCCAAAACCCAAGGGTCTTAAAGCCATACAGCGTTTCCTGGGTTTCGCTAATTATTATAGGATGTTTATTAAGAACTTTTCTTCCATTGTCAAACCTCTGTCCGATCTTACGCACAAGGGTGCTAATCCTTTTTGTTGGCCGGTATCTGCTGAGAAAGCCTTTGAGAATTTGAAGCTGGCATTTGCTGCGCTTTTCCTGTGTTATCCCACCCCAATCCTCTACTTCCATTTACGTTAGAGGTTGATGCCTCAGATATTGGGGTCGGGGCAGTACTTTCGCAACGACACAATAAAGGTGGAACTCTCAGACCTTGTGGGTTTTTCTCTAAAAAGTTGACTGTCACTCAAAGCCACTATGAGATAGGTGACAGAGAATTATTGGCCATTATCCTCGCTCTTAAGGAATGGCGTCATTTGCTTGAAGGTACTAAGAATTCTGTCTTAATCCTAACAGATCATAAAAATCTGACTTATCTCTCGGAGGCCAAGAGATTGTCCTCCCGTCAGGCCAGGTGGGCACTGTTCCTGTCTCGATTTAATTTCATTGTATCATATTTACCGGGGTCAAAGAATATCAGGGCTGATGTACTGTCAAGACAATTTGAGGCCGACAGTGACAGAGTGGAAGCACCAGCACCCATCATCCAACCTGATAGAATACTGGCTACTATACGCACGAGTATCACTTCTCCTTTAGGGGAGGAGATCCTGGCCTCTCAGGGGTCCACTCCCCATGAAACCCCAGTGGGCAAATGTTTTGTCGCTGAACCATTTCGTACTAGGCTGCTCGAAACCTACCATTCCTCTAAGGCTGCGGGACATATTGGTAGAGACCAATTGTTATGGTCCCTTTCTCATTTATTTTGGTGGCCTTCCATGAGAAACGATTGTGCCGAATTTACGAATGCCTGTGCCACCTGCGCCCACGCTAAGACCCCGAGACATCTCCCAGTGGGCTTGCTTCAACCGGTGCCTAATGGCGAACGCCCCTGGTCTCATGTTTCCATTGATTTTATGGGAGAATTGCCTATGTCTAAGGGGTACTCCTTTATATTCATGGTGGTGGACAGGTTTTCTAAAATGGCTCATTTCGTGCCTCTCCGTGGCCTTCCTTCAGCTAAGGAATTGGCAATGGTGTTCGCCAGAGAAGTATTCCGGTTGCATGGAGTTCCTAGGGTACTGGTGTCTGACAGGGGGAGCCAGTTTGTGTCTAGATTTTGGAGGGCATTTTGCCAACAGATGGGCATACAGCTGTCCTTCTCCTCTGCCTACCATCCCCAGACCAATGGAGCCGCTGAACGAGCTAATCAGGGCTTGGAACAATTTCTCCGTTGTTTCGTTACTGACCATCATGATAATTGGTCCGACTTGTTGCCTTGGGCAGAGTTCGCCAGGAACTGTGCGGTCAATTCTTCATCTGGGAGCTCTCCGTTTCTGATTAATTATGGGTTCCAGCCCTGTTTGCTTCCAGATTCATTTCAGACGCAACAGATTCCAGCTCTGGATGAGCATATCGAGCAACTCCGTTCCACATGGGCACAAGTTCAGAGGGCACTTGGTCAGTCATTTCAGCGTCATCAGCGCCATGCTAATCGCAGGAGGCTTCCAGCGGTTTCCTTTCAGGTTGGGGATAGAGTATGGCTTTCCTCCAGAAGTCTCAAGCTGCAGGTTCCGTCTAATAAGTTGGCTCCCCGGTTTATTGGTCCATACAGAGTTATTCGTAAAATTAACCCTGTCTCCTATGCACTAGACCTATCTGCATCCATGCGTATCCATAATGTGTTCCATGTGTCCCTTCTTAAGCCTCTGGTTTGCAATCGCTATACTACCACACCTGTGGTGCCAGGACCTGTTGAGGTCGAGGGCCAGGAGGAGTACGAGGTTCAGAGCATTATTGATTCCCGTAGGCTTAGAGGAGGGGTACAGTACCTGGTACATTGGAAAGGGTACGGTCCTGAGGATCAATCATGGGTGGATAGTAAGGACCATCATGCACCTAGGCTAACTAGGGTCTTACATGCCAATTACCCACAGAAACCTAAACCCTATTCTAGGAGAGGGGGTCTTTGAAAGGGGGGTACTATCATGGTGCCCGTGATTGCTGCAGTTCCTTGTCTGTCACCAGTAGGGGGCTTCTATTGGCTGTCTGCAGATAGCCCGCCTCTTATTGCCTATTTAAACCTGGATTGGGCACCCTTTGAGTGCCCTTTCGTGTTGTTTCTGACCTTCTTGCTATCACTATGCCAGTGATAGCTGGGCCTCTGTTCCAGTGTTCCTGAATTCCTGATCTCTACTGTTCCAGTGTTTCCTGCATGCTGAGTTGTTCCAGTCCTGGTTCCGGCCTAGTCTCTGGTGTTGCAGTTCCTGCTGAACTTCTTCTCTGCTGTTTCCTGACCTGACTGATCGTTGCTGGTTCATGTCATCTCATCGCCTGTCTCCTGTATCCTGGCGACCTCCTGCTTGGTCGCGTCGGCGACATTGCTTGTTACTCCAGTGTGCGGTCACTGGTTTGCTCCACAGCCTATTGGCTATACGGTTCTGTGTTGGTCCCAGCGTGCGGACGCTGGGTTTGCCCCTAAGCCTCGCGGCTATGCAAACTCGTTTGTTTCTCCAGTGTGCGGTCACTGGTTTGCTCCAAAGCCTATCGGCTATACCATTCCGTGTTGGTCCCAGCGTGCGGACGCTGGTTTGCTCCTAAGCCTTGCGGCTATACAAACTCGCTTGTTTCTCCAGTGTGCGGTCACTGGTTTGCTCCTACGCCTATCGGCTATACAATCCGGTGTTGGTCCCAGCGTGCGGACGCTGGTTTGCTCCTAAGCCTTGCGGCTACACAAACTCGCTTGTTACACCAGTGTGCGGTCACTGGTTTGCTCCAAAGCCTATCGGCTATACAATCCTGTGTTGGTCCCAGCGTGCGGACGCTGGTTTGCTCCAAAGCTTTGCAGCTAGACAAACTCGCTTGTTACACCAGTGTGCGGTCACTGGTTTGCTCCAAAGCCTTGCGGCTAGACAAACTCGCTTGTTACACCAGTGTGCGGTCGCTGGTTTGCTCCAAAGCCTAACAGCTATACAATTCTGTGTTGGTCCCAGCGTGCGGACGCTGGTTTGCTCCTAAGCCTTGCGGCTATACTAACTCGCTTGTTACACCAGTGTGCGGTCACTGGTTTGCTCCAAAGCCTATCGGCTATACAATTCAGTCTTGGTCCCAGCATGCGGACGCTGGTTTGCTCCAAATCCTTGCGGCTTTACGATTCCCCTGTTGGTCTCAGTGTGTGTACACTGGGTTGCTTACGATCCTGTCAATTTGCCATTACCATCTGACTGCTGCTACTATCTCTGGGCTGCCCTGCCCGGTATTGGTAAGGCCGGTAGAACCTTTTGCCACATTCCATCTGAGGTTGCCTTACCCGGTATTGGCAGGGCCGGTAGAGCCTACATTATGAATCTATTGAGGCTGCCTTGCCCGGTAATTTGGTAAGGCCGGTAGAACCGTTATGCTATTCCATCTGCAGGTTGCCTTACCCGGTATTGGCAAGGCAGGTAGAGCCTAACATTCTATTACTTCAGACTGTCCTGTCCGGTATATTGACAGGACCGGTAGAGTCTGCCTTCTGTCTTTGTTATATTCTGATTATATCTGTATGTATGTGATTGCCATCCTACGTTATCAATTTATTATTTCAATAAAATTGATTTTTACCTAAAACTTGTGTCTGAGAGTCATAATAAACCGTGACACTAACATGTCTAAGTGCTACAAATCAGTTTCTTCTTAGGGCTTGTATTTGGCTAACCTGAGTCCTGCCCAGTGCACAGCACAAACACAAATATGTTTCAGCTTTTTTTAAGCCTACTGCTATGCTGCCTAGTCGTTGTTTATGAAGAGAATTAAAGACATAATTAAAAAAAGGATAACTAAAATCCAAATGTATTGCACACTCTGAAGCAACATGGCTGCAGTCAGTTTTGGGGCTATCATGTTACTCATACATCCCTGCACTGCTCCTAATCCCTTCACCCTACCCCTACCCCTTGTGTGTGTTTGATGGGCATTACTCAACTACTTTGTGTGCTTTTACTTTAAAGTACACCATAGAACTGATTGTGTGTTATGTCTTGCCTTGGCCCTCTACAAAATACTCTTTCTCGTCAAGTATCAGTCTGCCCCAGTCACACCTTACGTCAGGGTCCCTGTCTATGTCATGTTATGTACCAATTTTGTATTTTTTTATTTTATTTATTTTTTATTAACTAACTGTCCCCCCCTATCCCAGTCAATAAAAATAAAAAAAACATTCCCTGTTCAGCGGAATCTTTCCCAGGGCTCCGCCAACACAGAGATAACAGCCAGGTCAGGATGAAACTTGGATCAAGGCCTGTGTCTTCGCAGTCAGTCACACAGAATGTTGGGGTAATTCATCTTTCTCCCATCTTTCAGCCCCAAACTTCCCTGTCCCTGACACAGAAATAGCAGCCAGATCAGAAATGAACTTGGATCATGGCTGTCTTTGGCTTCCCAGCCAGTAACACTAGATTTTGCTATATTTGGGGTCAACTTCCTTTCTCCCTTCCTGTCCACCAGAGTGCCTGTTGGAAATAAGGTAAATTTGCTATATGGTGGGTATAAAATCTAGACTTTCTATTTATTTCAATGCAATGAGTTAGGTGAAAAAAGCTGAAAAACGTTTGCGTGAAATTTACTCCTTTTTCTCTTTTGAGGTGAAAACCTTTACTTAATCCTACTCAAAAGCTTACATTCTAAAGTGGTAAATTGAGACATACAGAGAACATAAGTATTAAGTGGGGAATACAGTGTTTGATTTCTGGTCAAGTCAGGTTAGGGGAACTTAAATAAGTAAATGATAAGAGACTTGGATGTATGAAGTCAGAACCCCCCTAGCTTGTTGAAGTCTTGCTGGGGATGTGTAATTTTAAGTGAGACTTGAAGACTGCAAGAAAAATGCAGTGGTGCAGGCTGGGAGTTAGAACATTCCATAGATAAGGAGGAACATGAGAAAAGTGTTTTTATATGACAGAGAGCTGTAGACACAAAAGATGCTGATAGATGAATGTCTTTGGCTGATCATAGGTGTCGGGGATGGGTGAGAGCAGTGAAGTGTCTAGAACTCTGTATGTGCATACTGCCTATGTGTGCTTAACTTTAAACAGCAATAGTTCTTTTAATTTTTTTAAATTAACACACTCTGGAGGTGACCTCTGGAGACAGCATTGGTGTGACTGGAACATTACATGTGCAGACTGCTAATATCCTATGTGCACTTCAGCTTGAACAGTAAATGTACTTTTGATTAATTTATTTACTAGCTAACCTAACTCGATCTGCTGCTAAACTAACATAGTACTTTAAAAAAACGGTTAAAAAATGTAATAGTAGGGTTCATAGAATAAAAGTTCACCCTTCTACTCCATTCCCACTAAGAGGTATAGTGACTGATGTCTTTGCAGCAGCTGCCTAATTGCCTTATGTCATTTTATCTCATTCAATTATTATTATTATTATTATTATTTTATTTATTTATTTATTTATTATTTATTTATTTTCAAAAAAGTAGGGAAATGATAATCACACCGACCATGATGCTTCTTCTCTTCCATCCTCAAAATGAAAAGGAAAACCTGCTGCATCAAGATTATATAAGTTTAAACAGCCAATCAAGATTGGCCAGAGCATAAAGCACAGCACAGATAAAGTAAAGATTCACACAGACTGTTGAAACAATAAATCAGAGTCATAACCAAACAGGTTGTCCCTCCACTTTAGGACAGGTTTTTATTTGCTATTGCAGGGGCATCCAAGTTTTTTCAGTTGTGTTCCACATGAACAGAATTCGATAAGTGTAAGGTCTATATTAATCTGTTTAATAGTAAGCATGGGGATTTATAGTCTGTCAGCTATTCAAAAATATGTATTTTTTAGCAATGATACAAAATCAGTACTAAAAAAGTTTATTCAGCTGTTTTCATATAAGAGTTCAGTTATAGACCTAGTTCTAGTCACTAATTAAGTCAATGAGAATACTGATCTATATAACACAGCTATTTCCAAACTGTTCTGTAGCCTACTGGCCTACTATATCATGTGTGCTAGCTAATTATGTAAAAAATACTTTAGTTACTTTGTGCAATGCTCAATGAACATGTAATTTTTGGTTACATTCAAATTCATTATGAAACAAATGCACATATGTTTCCTTCAGGCCTCCTGGTAGCTCAACCGAGAGAGCCTTTCTTCTTAGGTATGACATAAAATATGATTATCAGATCTGTCACCAAGACATGACTTGCATTTTCTTATCCTGTCCAGTTTAGGATAATGGCTATGTCTGCATCACTATTTTTTTTAATACCTAGGATGGAATTCCATTTAGCTGGCCTTCTGTTTGGCTTGCATGGATCATGGTGTCTGTTTGTAATTAATGCAATACAGAAACCCCATGTGGCCTGTGGGGGTGGGAGGAAAAGGCCTATAAAGAGTATTGGTGGATCCACAGTCTTCTTGGGCTTCCACCCACTCACTACGGGCCAACAAAGCTTAAAAGTTGGTGAGTCTTATCATAAAAATTTAAAAGGGCCCTACTCGTGACAGCTTACTGTCTAGAGGAAGGTTGGTTTGAAAAAGAAGGAGTAAGAGCTATTGGGTGTAAATGCCTCCTGCCACATGAACTGTCAGTTAGTGGGTGGGAGTGAGAAGTGCTGCTGAGTGCAGTGGTCCAGGCAAGGGGTAATTCTTAGTGATAATGTTTATGGAGGCAGTTGATAGGCTTCCCTGAAGAGGTAAGTTTTCAGGGAGAGTCTGAAGATTTGAAGGCTGGGGGAGAGTCTGATTGGGCAGGGGAAGGAGTTCCAGAGTTGAGGTACAGCGCGGGAGAAGTCCTGTAGGCGGGAGTGGGAGGATGTGATAAGAGCTGTGGAGAGCAGAAGGTCGTGTGCAGAGTGAAGATGGAGAGAGGGAGTGTATTTGGAAATGAGAGATGAAATATAGGGTGGTGCGGTGTTAGTGATGGCTCTATAAGTAAGCACCAGAATTTTGAATTTAGTTCTGTATGGTAATGGGAGCCAGTGTACGGATTGACAGAGGGGTCTGGTGCCAGGAAAGTGATGAGTGAGGTAGATTAGTCTTGCAGCACTGTTCATTATGGACTATAGTGGGGTTAGTCGGGTGAGAGGAAGGACAATTAGTAATGAGTTAAAGTAGTCAAGACAGGACATGATGAGTGCTTGGATTAGAATTTTGGTAGTGTCATGGGTGAGAAAGGGTCAGATTCTGGAGATGTTGTGGAGGTAGAGGCACAATGATTTGGAGATTGACTGGATGTGAGGAATGAAGGATAGGGCAAAGTCAAATGTGACCCCCAGGCAGCGAGATGTAGGGGTCGGTGTGATGGTAGCGTTGTTAATGGTGATGGTAATATCTGGGGTAAGGCTGGTTGTAGTGGGAGGGAAGATAATTAGTTCAGTTTTGCCAAGGTTAAGTTTGAGTTGACGGGAGGACATCCAGGAAGACACAGCAGACAGACAGTCAGATACTCGGTACAAGAGGGAAGGGGAGAGGTCAGGGGAGGAAATATATAGTTGAGTGTCATCAGCATAGAGATGATGGTGAAACCCAAGAGAGTTGATTAGTTTTCCGAGGGACGCAATGTAGATTGAGAAGAGCAAGGATCCCAGGATTGATCCTTGAGGCACTCCAACAGGCAGTGGGATGGCTGGAGAAGTGGAGCCAGAGTAGGAAATGATGAAAGAGCGGTTGCAGAGATAAGATGAAAACCAGGAGAGTGCAGTGTCACAGAGACCTAGGGAGTGGAGGGCTTGGAGGAGAAGTGGGTGATCTACTGTGTCAAAGGCGGCTGACAAGACCAAGAGAGTACAGTATGGCGTAGTGGCCTTTTGACTTGGTGGAGAGCAAGTCATTGGCCACTTTAGTGAGGGCAGTCTCAGTGGAGTGATGAGGGTGGAATCCTGCAAGGGATCTATCAGGGAGTGGGAGCAGAGCAATTTAGTGAGCTGATTATATGCAAGACACTCAAGGAGCTTGGAGGTAAATGGGAGCAGAGAAATTGGCCGGTAATTTGACAGTGCTTTTGGGTCCAGGGAGGATTTCATAAGGATGGGTGTGATTTGTGCATGTTTGAAAGAGGATGGAAAGGTGCCGGTTGAGAGAGAGGTTGAATACGTGAGTAAGCATTGGAGTTAGTAGAGGGGAGAGTTCCTGAGTGAGCTGAGATGGGATTGGGTCGAGAGGGCATGTGGTTAGATTTGAGCGAGTGAGGAGAAGGGAAACTTCATCCTCGGTGATGGGTGAGAAGGAGCTTAGTGTGTTTGTGGGAGAGGTGGCAGGGCTGGACTGGCTGGGTGGGGGTGGGAGTGATGAAATGTCATGTCTGATAGATTTGATCTTGTCCTTGAAGTGTGTGGCAAGATCTTTGGCAGAGAAGTTAGTGGACGTTGTTTGTGTTGGTGGGTGTAGAAGAGATTTGAAGGTTGAAAAAAGGCATTTCAGGTTAGAGGAGAGATTAGAAATTAAAGAGGAAAAGTATGACTGTTTGCCAAGGGAGAGGGCAGAGCCATATGAACGGAGAATTAATTTGTAGTGTATGAAGTCAGTTGTGGAGCGCAATTTTCTCCAGTGCCTTTTGCCAGTGCGTGAGCACCTTTGGAGGTATTGCATTTCTCTTGTGTGCCAGGGTGGTAGTGGGGTTGTGCGTGGGTGGTGTGGAGTTGCAGGTGCCGCTGTGTCAAGGGCTGTTGTGAGAGTGCTGTTGTAGAGAGCAGTAGTTTTGTCAGGGCAAGTAAGTGTGAGGATGGGGTTGAGAAGAGGTTGCAGGGATGTGGAAAATTGTTGCGGATCATGAGTATGTAGATTTCTCCGCATGCTCTTGGTCAAGTTGGGGGGGATGGGTTTGCATGGTATGCAGAGGTTAGTGAAGACCAAGTCAAGGGAGTGACCATCACTGTGCGTGGGGGAGCTGGTCCACTGTGATAAGCCAAAGGAGGTTGTTAAGGAAAGGAGTTTGAGGGTGGGGGGTGTTATGATTATCTATAGGGATGTTGAAGTCACCCATGATGAGAGTAGGGACATCAGAGGACATGAAGTGAGGGAGCCAGGAGGTGAAGTGATCAAGGAATTGAGTAGTAGGACCAGGTGACCTGTATATGACCACAACACGCAAGGGGAAGGGAGATAAGAGGCGAAGTGTGTGAACTTCGAATGTAGGGAAGGAGAGAGAGGGAGCAGTGGGGATTACCTGAAATATATGGTTAGGGGACAGCAGGATGTCGACTCCAATCCCTTGCCTGTTGCCAGGCCTGGGTGTATGCGTGAATTGAAGGCCTCCATGTGAGAGTGCAGCAGTGGAGGCAGTGTCTGATGATGTGAGTGAAGTTTCTGTGATGGCCAGGAGGTTTAGGGAGCGAGAAATGAACAGATTGTGAACAGCTGTTAGTTTGTTACACACAGAGAGGGAGTTCCAAAGCAAAAGAGGCTGGGGAGGTCAGGAGACGTGGTACGGCTATTAAATTGTGGATGTTGCGTGTGTAAGTGCAGCAAGCAGGAGGAGAAGGGACAGGGACATAAGGTGGGAGTGAGATTTGAAGCAGTGTGGCTTTTTTGCAGGGGTCGAAGGAGAAGGTAGTGATAGGGAGCGGAGGAATGAGAAAAGTTTGTGGGAGCAGAGAAGTGGTGAGGGAAGAAGTGAGGGTGCAATGAAAATGGAGTGACTCTTAATGTGCATACAGGAGGAGGAGAGTTTTGTGCAGGTGAGAAAGGTGATGAGAAGGGAAGGAGCTAATGTGGCCATAGTGGGGTTAATGCGTGGGGCAGTAGAATTTGTGCAGCAGTCTGTAATCCAGGAGAGTACTGGATGACTTGGCAAACAAGGGTCAGTCCAGGTGCAGCGGGTGTAGGAGCCAGGGAGGGTGAGGAGAGTCTGTTGCAGGACTGTAAAGTATTTGGTGAGGGTAGGAGTCAGTTCAGGGTTAAATTAAGCAATCCGTTGTTGATCAGTAGTGGTAGATGTTGTAATGGTTAATGGTAATGGGAGAAGAAATCAAGATCAGGTTTTTTCCCATTAGCGGTTAATTGGTTAATTGTGAAGTTTGTGAATTCAGTCCTGGTAATCCTGTTTTCTTTGCATCAGATGTTCAGCAGTTTTGATAGAAGATGCAATGTCAGTGCTTGGTGAATATAGATATTTCTTTGGTCTGAATACAGCAAGGGTAGTTCTTTAGTTGATAGTGGTCTGTCCTCAGTCCAGCCTCTGTCCGGCTCAGTCTAACTCACTGTTATGTTGACTTAATGACCTGACTTTAGGACCTGATACACTGCATATTGGGGTACCATGACATGGTGGGCAAGCTTAAACATACTTTGACCAAACTATGGAATGAAAACCTCTTACTTATTAACACATTGGTATAAAAATATGCTTTATACAGGTTGCATATTTGAATAACTTGTATGGAGGAGCAAAGGTTTGTTTTTTTGTTTTTGTCTTCTATTTAGGTCTAAGCCTTATTTGTGGGGGTCTGAAGAACCCCCTCATTCCTTGCTGTTGTCTGTATTTTATTCACTTGGTCTTCCTCATATTTTATATATGTGTAAATGTTATGGTGATTTAGCACTGTGAGCTTTTCTCCTATTCCCTTTAGCAATCAATGTATTACCTTCCTGCTGGAGAGATATCTTTACGGGGTTTCTATGATGACCCTTTTGTCATTAAGTGAAAAATGTACTTATGAAAGTGCATTGTTAATCTAGTGCATTTTGAATCACCTTGTAAAGATAAAACAAATTTGTGGATTATAAATCCAAAGAGAAACCTATCTAAATGGGTGAAATGTGCTTGTAAAGTGTGGTGTTAATCCAATTAAATTTTAAATTGCCTTATAAAAGTAGAGCAGATTTATACATAACTAAATATCCCAAAATAAATTGATAATGCTAAATATGAAAACGTACGTATAATGTGTTTGAAGTGGGAATGAAAAAACATATAGAAAAAAGTAAATACATATATATATATATATATATATATATATATATATACTAGCAGTGTGGGACGGTGTTGCCCGTCAAGGTATTTTTTTTTCTTCTTAAGATTGCTACAATTAAGTTTTACATAACTAAATACAATGTGGTGAGAGCACTGGCTATCTGTATTTTTTGGGGGGTTTGTATTGTTTGTTATTCATTATGTATGAATATGTAGTTATTGCAAGGGCTGTGTTAGTGAACTGCACTAGTACTTCTTAAAAGTGTATGTTAATTGTTAAGTGTGTGCAGTTCACCTACACAGCCCTAGCAATACATACATTCACAATGAATAATAATACAATACTCACAAAAACACAGATGGGCAACGGCATGACTACATTGGTAGTAGATATAATACACATAGGATGATGTACATGACATGGTAAAAAGTGAACTTCCCTTTGATTTACATAGGGCTTTTAAGTCTTTCAGTGCTACATAGATGTTGATGCATTTGTAAGAAATAAAGATCTGTAGCATGAAAGTGGGTAAAAGTCCAGTGTAATCCTTTGAGCACCAGACAGGTATCTAATGCAGTGCAATCTGTTGCATAGGTCTGTGGCAGTGGTAGGGTTAAATGGATGTGAAAGTTGTTTTTGTTTGTGAGGCTAGTTTGCCTTATAAGTGATGTAGTGTTGTGCATAGGTCTTGTGACAGATGGGGGTGAAGACATACAGGGAAGCTAAACATGTTGGAGAGGTACTGAGCGACATGAGGGAGAAAGGAGCAGAAAGTGAGAGAAAATCAGTGGAAAGGGAGATTTGTCTTTATTACTTTCCCTGCATAAAGGCCTGCTGCAGGATGGAATCTGAATAAAGTTATGTTTGATTAGAAGAGGGATGAGCAAGTCACTGCTTCTCAATCTGCTGCTCACCCCATTGTCGCTGAAAAGGTTAAGTGTGTGAGCACCATCGGTGTATGAGGGGGAAGCTGCTGCACATATTTCCCACTGTCTGTGCTGCTCCGGTTATCGATGTTTGTGTGTGTGACAGAGAAGGGGGTTATTTATGGTCTCATACTCTCTGCTACACGGGGCAATGTGTGGGGGGAGACAGAGGTCAGAAAGAACTCTCCCCTGCATAAACAGTGATACACCTCGCACAGTTTAACCCTTTAAATGCCAGAGGGTTAGACAACTTTCTGGAGGAGCTGTGTAATTGCGGCGACATTGCAGAGTAACAGAACACCTCTTGGTATAATGTATGGCTATGCCAAATGAGGGAAAAATTAAAGTAAGGCTTTGAAGAAGTGATCAGTGGGACACAGAAGGGACTTACCCTCCACACAGCCTCCATTCATTCGCAGAGCTACAGGTGACTGAAGAGAGAGCTTGAGCAGCATTGCTGGCCCATGAAGCAAGATTGGTGTGTTGGGCAATAGGCATGTGCTTCACGTATTTGCTACTTCATGGCTCAGCCATGTAAATAGCCACAACAGGAGTATACATCTCCCATAAGCCTCACACATGTTCAGTGCGGGAGATGAAAAGGGCAATTTTAGGACTCTTCAATACTTACTGCAAGTCACGCCATGTGTGGGATGAGACTGTGTTTGTAGTGCAGTGTAATTCCAAAGATGGCATGGCATGCAGTAAGTAATGAAGAGAATGAACTGTTCTAAAATCGCCGTTTTCATTTTGCACACTAAAGATGTGTGAGGCTTATGGGAGATGTTGTGCAATAAAGCATGTGTGCTCTGTTGTTGCTGCTTATGGAGTCCCTGCTCAAATGGAGGCAATATATTGGTGGCGGACCACGGATATAAGGCATTCTGAAGCGCTGACACACACCCCATCAGATGGACTGAAGATAGAGGCGTGCTCCCTCCTCTTGTACCTCACGAGCGCTGTTAAAGTGAAGATCGTAATGTCGAAGGTGAATTTTGGAACCCCGTAGTATCTTTGTGGTGCTATCGGTGTGGGACAGAGCAATAAAGTGGACAGCGCAAGGAGTGTGTATTAAAAAAAAGAAAGAAAGGCATTTAAATTGTGACTGATGGTTGTGGGAACGTGGTAGTTACAGGTCCTTTTCAGACGCACACATTTTCATGTGAGCTGGGGCGCTGTATTGTAAATGCGCAAACAGATAATGTGGATGCAAAGTGTGTTTCTGAGAAGGAGTTGTTAAGGAGGCACAGGAAGGGAGAGAAGGGGAGGTGATTGACAGCGGTGCGATCCTGAGTTGGATGGACGCGAAACAACAGAAGGATGAAATTAAAATTTGTGTTGGTTAGCTTCATGAAGCATACCCTGCTTGTTTGCGGTGTCGCGTTCGCCACACATGCGTGACGGCTCACACCCTCCCGCGACACTGAGTGTGTGTTGTCCTGTGAAGTTGAATTTTGTACCCTGCTCCGTCCGCACGCTAAATATATTAACCTCTTGAGTGCCAGATGCATTGCAAACATCTGTGTCACTCAAGAGGTTAATATATTTAGCGTGTGGACGGAGGACCGTAGAAAAAGGAAGTTGGCTGGAGAAGACACGGTCAGTCTGAAAGTGGCGGTAGATCAGGGCTGTGATGGCATTTGTGGAGGGTGCAAATTATGAAGCCGTAGTCCATCGTGGTGGGGAATGGACATGAAGGGAGGGCAGGAGATTGGGAAAAAAAATGACAGTGTGTGTGTGTGTTGGGCACATGTAATTGTTATTGTTGTAGTGTGTGTGTGGATAGTGTCTGTGGTAGATGAATTGTAAACATCTTTTGCAGTGAAGAGGTTAATATATTTAGCCTGCCGACGGAGCAGGGTAAAAAATGGAACTTGCATGGAGAAGACACGGTCATTCAGAAAGTGGAGGTGGATCAGGGCTGTGATGGCTTTTGTGGAGGGTGTGGATGATGAAGCAGGAGTCCAGAGTAGTGGGGAATCGTCATGAAGGGAGGGCAGGAGATTCAGCTTAAAAAGTGAGAGAGAATGTGTGTGTGTGCTGCACATATAATTGTTTTTATGTGTGTGGCTATTTTGTTGGTGTGTGTGTGTGGTTTCAGAGCAAATGACAGCCATGTTTTTTTTTTTTCTTCATTACTTGGATAGTGGTGGGCAGGCTGGATAGTGGGGGCGGGGCAAGTCCCTGCATGATTTTCATAGGACTAGCAGTGGCCTTCGGCCACTGCAAGGCCTATGAAAATCACGCCCCCATTGAATCACCCAATGGGAACAGTAGCTCCTCCTTGCTACCACCCCTGGGTGTGTTTGCCAGGCACACAGAAGTCTTCTTTTAAATATATATAGATAAGATATATATATATTCACATGTATGTACATACATGTACACACACATGTATATTAACATAGCTAAATAAAAAATTATTTAGCCGTTGGGTGTCTCAATCATTTCATTTAAGCCATCTGGAGAAAGCGTGGATAACTGATAAATCCAATAAGATTCATGGTTATTAAGTTGTTGTATCCTATTGTAACAAATTGAAAAAGGTATATGTTCAATTGGCAAGGCCCTCAAACCACTAGGATCTTTGTTGTGATTAATTTCAAAGTGTCTTGGCACACTGTGTAAAAGAAAACGTTAAAGGTTGTTTCTTTTATGCTGTGTGATCCACATACTACAACCCACATGGGCAAGTTAATAGATAAGCAACAAATGAAGAGTTGCAATTCATTAGACTCCTAATAGTAAATGATTCAGTAGTGATTGTGGAGGAAAAAGAGACAGCTTTGTCAATGATATAGGCACAAGTAAGGCATCTTACAGAAAAGCATCTATACATCCCACAAAGTTGTCTAGCCTCAGATTCCAAACATAAGGAGCCTTTATCGTTCTTTAACAGATTGTTTCAGTGTGCCCTTTCTTATTGATGTACTGACAGATTTAAAGCGACTGAGTGCTAGCATGCTTTTGAGAGACTTAGCTCTCCTATATACCATGTTAGTCTTTGAAATCTAATGAGTCAACTTTAATCAAAGCAGCTGATAAAGGTGGAGCAATAATCCTGCAAGATAAACAGCATTATGTATTGGAGGCTAATCGCATCTTAGATGATCACAATTACTATTCTGTTCTGACTTGTGACTCTACCGTTTGTTATATGTGTGAGATGAGACTGGTAGTTGAACAGGCTTATATGGATGGCATCCTAGAGAAGAGTGAGAGGGACTTTCTTTATGTCCATCAACTTCAGGTGGTCATTTATTATCATCTCCCCAAAGTCCATAAGTCCCTCTCCTCCAGGTAGGCCGATCATATCAGTCATAGATTCCACCACATTTAATATATCTTTGGTCTACCATCTTATCTGAGGAATTCTGCTCATTTATTGTCTCTTTTGAATACATTTGTCTGGAAAGACGATCACAGTTGGCTGACACTAGATGTCTCTTATTTATATTCTAACAGACCACATTCAGGAGGTCTGATGGCAACAAAATTTTTATGAATCAAGATTTACTCATGCCCAAAAATCAAACTTCTTTCATCCTCAGGTCGATTCAGTTCATGCTCACACATAATTTTTTCGAGTTCAACTGTAAATTTTATTTACAGGAGAAAGGGACAGTGATGGATACTAAGTTTGCACTGTGTTATGTGAATCTCTTTAGGGATATTTGGAAGAACTGAATATCTATGGTTCCAATCCATTCAGCATGAACTTGGTACTCTACCGGCGCTACATTGAAGACATTATTATCATTTGGCAAGATGATATCACCTTAATACCCAGATTTGTTGAATTCTTTAATAATAATCACTGAGGTATGACTTTTACATTGACGTGACATAGTTCATGTAACGGAAGGAAGTAAGAGGACCGGATCGCCTTCCGTCTTAGTCCCCGGGTCTCTCCTTCTCGACGCCGGACTGGCGCCGTCGAGTGCACCGGTCGAGCAAACCAGCGTTCCGGAGGTCGACTCAAAGCGGCGTCGAACCTCGGGAAGACCGAATCTGCTCGAAGGATGCGGCTACCGGAGGGACACGGCACTCGAACGCCGTCGAGCAAGCGCCGGACCGAATCAGGGAAAATGTAGCAGGAACCGAAGTGGATATATTCCCAGCCGTTCGAGCACTCCGGTGCTCGACTCGAAGGTTGGAGCTTAGCAGGAAAACCAAGGGGCAGAGTCCACGTCGCCGCCTGACAGGATACAAAGGTCGGTAGCGGGATCCTGGCAGCAGACGGACGAACGTACAGGAACCTAGTTCGAATGGGCGGCAGAGTGGCCACTTTTACCACAGGAACAAACGGACTCCAGGACTCTGGTTCACTCCAACAGTAACACACTTTATTGAACAAGACACTCATCTTTTATACATTTTACAGCATGGTACCACAGTAGGAAGGGGAAGGGCCAAGCATTCTAATGCAGGCTTGGCCCAGGGACCAATACAACACAATGGGCATACACAATAGACCAATGGGGACAGTGAACAATGGACCAATGGCAGGGGAACCAGAGGGACCAATGGTAGCCCAAGGAAACAAGCCAATGGGAGATGGGCTACTAACACAATGTGGACACTGTGAGACTTAACATGGTTAATTAACGTCTGGACAAGACAATAGACTGATCTGAGGGAATACACATCTGAGGACTGGGCCAGGGGTTGAAGCACGTACACACTAGTTTGAATATGCGGCTTCAACCCTGGCCAATCAGTGTGCGCAGTGAGTCGTACGTCGGCCAATCCGGCGTCAACTCACTGCCTCCGGTTTCCCGTGTTCGAGATGGCGTGGATACCTCGAACAAAGGAACCGGGGAATCACCGGCTTCGGTGTTCGTGCATCCCTCAATACATGAACCATACAATACACTAAACGTTCGACATTACACAACATACAAACTTATAATATTCGACATCAATCCTTGTAACATAATGATAGGGAAATCCCTATCAGAGTTCACATGAGGCCACAAGGCCATAGTCTTTAAGGAAATGGTTCGTGGTCCAGACAAGGGCCGAAGTAACGGATAGAATCCGTTACAGTTCAGTTATTCAATTATTGGACTTTGAGTTAGAAGGTCTAAAATATTCTTCCATTCAATCACACATATATTTCAAATCCATAGATAGAAACAGTTATTTTGAATTTTATAGCTGTCACTATACAAAAGGTTGAAAAATATTCCTTACAGCCAGTTTAGTCTCATCACACAAAATTGCTCCAATATAGAAGATTATGATCAGCAGTCTAAAATATTAGCTACAAGGTTTGCACAAAAGTCATATCCACCTGCTCTTATTTCAGATTCATATATATTAGGGCTAGAAATTTTGAATCAAATAATCTGTCAATTTCGGGCACAAAAAAAAAAAAGGAAAATTGGATAAATCACTCAATAGTCATTCGTTTGTGACCAAGTTTAACAGGAGACATTTTTAAAATTTTTACAAAACACTGGCCAATTCTTCTAAATGACCCCCTACTGAAAAATATTCTACCCAAACAACCTAAGGGCTGACATAAGGGCTACCAGGGGACCAGTCTACCAGTCTTGAGGACAAAAATCTCAGGGAAATGGAATCCAGAGGCTCAAATGGAGACGTGAGCAAAGCCTTCAAGACGAGATTCAGGTCCCATGGAGCAACAGAAGGGCAACACCTGGGCCTCAGCAAGGATGTTGACTTGAGGAACCGCCGAACCATAGGATGAGTGGCTAGAGGTTGTCCCAGAAAGCTATCCAATGGTACAATCTGCACTCTAAGGGTAGCTGGGCTTAGACCCTTACAGAAGCCTTCAGCTAAAAAATCCGTTAGAGAAGGATTTGAAGGATAAACATGATCTAACTAATGTTCCTTAGCCCAGAAGGAAAATCTAGCCCATGTACGATTATAGACTGCATTCGTAGAGGATCGTCTGGAATCAAGTAAAATTGAAATTACCCCATCAGAAAGTCCATGGGTAGCTAGTTGCTGGAATTCAGAAATCACACAGCAAGCTTCAGGTTGTTCAGCTGAGGGTGAGGCAATGTATCCTGGAACAACAGTGTCTCCGTGGAGGGAAGCATCAGCGGGTCATCCTTTCACATGGATTTCAGAAGAATGAACTTCTGAATTTTGAGTCTTCCAGGAATGTGAATTGTTATCAGTGCTTGCAGGTTGACTTCTGCCCATTGTAGAATCCTCGATGACAGGAGAAGGAGAGAGGGATTCCATGTACCTCCCTGATGGGCCAGATAACATACCACAATCATGTTGTCTGAGCGGATCTTTAACACTGGCCCTCTGAGAAAAGGAGCGGCTAACTTCAGGGCCCTGCTGACAGCCAGAAGTTCTAGGTGGTTGGAATGGAGTTTCTTTCCGGAGGTTGACCAGAGCCCTTGAAATGAGTGAAGACCAATGACTGCTCACCATCCCATCTTGTTGGCGTCAGTAGTCATGACTGTCCAGTCCTGGATGCACCATGGGAGACCTACAGATAGCCTGTTCCTGGACCACCATCCTAGGGAATGTTTTACCTTAAGTGAAATTGGAACAAGCTGATGGCTAGATTGGTGAACTCTGTTCCAGGATGAGAGAATAAATTGCTGCAGGGATCTCATGTGGAGCCACTTCGATTGATGACAACATCAAACCCAGGATGGACATGAGACTTCTGATGGACAAGTGGCTGGAATGCCTGAGAAGGGTTATCTGGTCCAATCATTTCTAAATCTTCACCTCTGGAAGAAAAGTTCTTCCACTGGATGAATCCAGGATCATGCTCAGGAAGAGTCTTCGTTGGTCTGGAAGAAGGCATGATTTTTTGATGTTCAACCGCCAACCCAGGAAGTTGAGGGTGGAAATGACCAGTGATAGATGTCCTCGACGGAGGAGGAAAAGCGGCCTTCTCAACCAGTCGGCCAGACGTGGAATAATAGCAATGTCCTTCTCCCTTAGGAAGGAAACTATGACTGCCAACAGTTTTGTAAAGACCTGGGGGGCTGAGGTCAATATGAATGGGAGACCAGCAAACTGGTAATGAGATATCAATTCCTTGTCACTGATAGCAATTATGAAATATTTCTGGAAGCTTGGGTGAATTGGAACGTGAAGATAGGCATCTTTTAAATCCACTGTCACCATCCAGTCCCCCTGGTGAAGAATATTGACTGTGGCTGTGATGTTCTCCATCTTGAAATGTTTCTGGACGATGAATTGGTTCAGGAAGTTGAGATTCACCACCAAGCATATACCCCCTGAGGCCTTTGGAACAAGGAAGACTGTAGAATAAGTTCCTTTTCTCCTCCAATGCCGGGATATTGGAAGGAGGACCTTTTCTAGCACCATGTCTTATAGAACATTTTGAAACATGTCTCTTTTTAGAAGAGATCCTGGAATCATAGTGACAAAGAATCTCTTTGGAGGCAGGGTATGGAAACGGATTCTGTAGCCTTCGGTGATGATTCGCAAAACCCAGGAATCTGCAGTAATATTTTTCCATTGATCCTGGAAAAAACAAAGCCTTCCTCCTAGTGGAATACAAGGCCTGGCATCAGAACTGGGATTTAGGGGGAGCATCCTGACTGGGTCTCTGGGCCTTAGGTCCCTTAGGCACATAAGGTCTTGATAGTGGTCTCTTGCCTTTGGATGTTTTTTTCTGGTCCCTGAAGGTTCCAAAAAACGTTTTCTGGGAGGAGAACTGCTGATCTTGATGAAGAAACTTCTTCTCCCCTGAGAGATTCTGAATAAGGGCATCCAGCTCCTTCCCAAAAAGAAAGTCCCCCTCAAAAGGCATGGCACAGAGCTCATGCTTAGAAGCCCTATCCGCAGCCCATTATCTGAGCCAAAGGGCCCTACGACCCACTGAGTACAATGCTGTGGTGCATGCGGCCATCTTCACATTTTCCATAGAGACGCTGCAGAGATAATCTGCTGCTAAACGGAGCATGGATGTGGACTTCAAAAGCTCTTCTCTAGGAACTCCTGTTCCAGAAGCAGAAGCCTCATGTCTCAGAGCCCTAGAAATACAACTGGAAGGAAGTCTGAAGGAACTGAACAATCTTTCTTAAAATACAGGGGGTGGAGCAAAGATTGCAAAAAGGCAATTAGGGTAGCAAAAATAGATAATGAAACTTTAATTGCAAGGGAAAGCAAGACTAATCCAAAAAAGTTTTTCAAATATATAAATAGCAAAAAACTTAAGAGGGAGTGCGTTGGACCATTCAAAAATGAGATGGGTGAGTTGATTAGTAAGGATAAGGAAAAGGCCGATGTTTTAAACACTTTCTTTGCATCAGTATATACAAGGGAGCAAGGAATGGTAGAAGAGCCTCCACAAGTAACAAATAAAACAATACAATTATCAGATATTGGGTTAACTCAAGAAGATGTCATGGAAGACTGAACAAAATTAAGACCGACAAAGCACCGGGTCCTGATGCTATACATCCAAGGGTTCTTCAGGAACTTAGTGCAGTGTTAGCAAAACCTTTATATTTACTCTTTAAAGATTCTATCACCACAGGCTCAGTGCCACAGAATTGGCAAAGAGCTAACATAGTGCCTCTATTTAAGAAGGAAACTAAAACAGAACCTGGGAATTATAGACCAGTGAGTTTGACCTCTGTAGTGGGAAAACTGCTAGAAGGGATAATAAGGGACTATATTCAGGATTACAACACAAAAAATAAAATCATTAGCACGAATCAACATGGTTTTATGAAGAACAGATCATGCCAAACTAATCTTTTCAGCTTCCATGAGGAAGTAAGCAGCAACCTAGACAATGGCATGGCAGTAGATGTAGTATATCTAGACTTTGCAAAGGCATTTGATACAGTGCCACACAGAAGGCACTCTTGTTTTCCCCTAAATCTTGGGTATAATATACACCTGCGTATTATACACAGGTACATATTATCCCTGAGATTTTACGGTATGTGACAATATGTATACTGACTATTCAACTTGGTTATTCTCCAAGCTTTTTTGTGATGCTAAGTGGATATATCAAGGGTTAATCTCCATTTTTTTGCCCATATGATTCACTTTGGCTATATTAATGTAGGATGACCCTTTCTAGTCTATGTGGTTGTTTTTTACATTTGGTTTGACTGGCGGGCCATGCTTGCCTTCCCGGCCAATTGGACTGGGACAGAGGAGTATTTAAATTGTAGTTTTTGTTATGGCTCCTGTTTGTCTATTTAGTCTTTAGAAAAAGAGGTGGTTTACTCTGAGAAATGTGTTAGACTATGTTTTAACTTTTGTCCATATCTATGGTTTTTATATTTTAGTCTCTATATGCAGACTTTATACAAATAAATTACTATTTTTCATTTTTGGAGCCAGTTTTGTGTTCTTTTTCAGTTATTTTTTTATTATTTCTTTTTTATTTATCTATTTATTTATGATTTACCATCAGTCTAATACCGGTGATTATGACCATCTGGATACATCCCCTTCTCATTGACATTCATAGCAGAGTGCATCGTTCAAGTGAACAATATACTGGAGTACCTGAGTGGAGACGAACAAATATCTCCACAAGCTCACTCAGTTGCATTATCTATCTGACAAACACAGATAGTGAGTACCATTTCATCAGCTCTATCGGTTTACTGACTAATTTAATTACACTATTGGGTGCCCTTCTACTCTTTTGTCTTTCATGCTATTCAGCTGACCGTTTTGGAGAGAATGTGTTCCTGAAGGTGCAGTCCTTTAGAAATTGTTTCAAGGATTGTCTTCTGTGGGGTAGTGAGATTCCCAACAAAGCCTGTTACGCTGGGCACTACATAAGTAGCCTCACAGCATATCCCTTTGTGAGTATATTTCTTCTGGGTGTTTGCACTGTTGGTGGTGGTATTTACACGTGGATATACTACACAAGGAGGTGCCTCTCCTTTCTCTCTCTTCTGTTTTGTATTATTAGACTTTAACGGTTAACCCATTTTTTGCAGCAGAATGAGGTAGTTGTATGTGGGAACTTTTCTGGCCCTGGAATAAGTATTGGGAGGAACAAAGTGACACAAGTGTACTGCACCAGCTCCTTCATGTGAGTGTGCAGTATGGGGCTCACATTGCATTTTAACCCTCTGAGTGGAAGAGGGGTATGCAATGTATTGCTTTTCAATGTGTTGCGTACCCCTCTGGCATTCAAAATGTTAAGAGGAAATGCCGCTCACCGGATAAACCCATAATGTTCCAATGTAAACAAGTCTGCATATCTTTAGGTTTCAGAATGTATGGAAAAGTGGTACATACTTGGTAATTAAAAGTGCATGATGCATTCTCTCCTGACTTTCTTTAAGATTTCATTATTCGTCTGTACCCAACAGTTGCAGTCCTGTAAGGGAAGCACATAAGCGGAGGAAGTGGCTGTAGTGTATGATAATAGAGGAGCAGAGATGGGCAGTGGACACAGAGTCAATGGACAAACTGCCACAATCCCGTACTCCGGAGTCGTGCCCCCATTGCTCTGTAGTTGAGTTATGTCTCCTGCTTGGATTGTTTCATCCATTTTATTAGTAGGCAGTAATCCTGCATTACGTTTTAGTAAAAGAAGAGATTATGGGCAAAGTCAGCTGCAGTGAGTTAATGCATGGATAATGCATTAACTCATAGGGCCATCCATCACATTGCTTCTCTGGTTTACCCTTGTGGGTGTTGGTTTCATAGATCTCCTTTTGTGTCTCTGTGTTGATGGTCGGACTGTAACTGCATGCAGGTGCAGAGCAGGGTACACGAAAGCAAGAGGAGGATCCAGCAGTGACAGACAAAAGGAGCAGTTACTCTTTTTTTCTGTCATTGCTGGCATTTCCTCTTGCCTTTATGTACCCTGCTCTGGACCTGAGAGTTGCTTTACTCACAGGGGTAAAGAAGAGAGTTCATGGCCATGTATAGCATAAGAAATGTCAATGCCTGTTGTTGCAATAAGTTGCTCCTGTGAAACACTTTAGTTGTGGAAGGGACAGATGGGTTTCAAGCACCACTGCTGAGAGACAAAATAAAAAATACTGTATATTTAAATATAGCAATCCAATTAGAACGGCACTCTTGGAACTTCACAAAATACAAAACTTTTATTCAGTCAACGTTTTGGCCCTTCCTTAGTCCGGGTGTTGCAGTGAAGATTTAAAGGGAGTGCATTCCAAGAGAAATTGTTGTTTGTATATATATCTATATATATATATATATATATATATATATATATATATCAAAAGACAAAAGAAAACTCACAGCGCCAACTCACCATAACCAATCCATACAATAAATAAATTTTAATTTTTAAATGTGAATATAAAGTGTATACATAGATAGCAGCTAGGAATAAGAGGGCTCTCCAGACCCCCTAACTTCACGCCAAAACCCAAAGTATAAACAAACAAACCAGTGCTTCTCTATGTATAGAATAAATATGTGCCCTGTGTTTAGCATATATAATAATATTTATAAATAAATGAAATAAGTGAGATATTAGTTTTCACAAATTGGCCAAGTTGCGGGTAAGCTTGCCACCTCGCCAAGGTTTCTCACTGTGCGGCAAGTCCTACTCTATACATCTGTAATACCCTATCTAAAAATTAAAATAAAACTTGAAATTCCCTGAAGAGATGTTATTATAAACGTGTTAGAGAGCAAGGCATCCTTTAAATGTGCTCTTTTTATTGCTTCTGGGTTCCAGTGTGGTGCAATTAAAAACAGGAGACCTACATTATAATGAAAAGATGTACATAGTGGACTTACCTAATACAAAAAGACCCCAATGGATCTGCATTGTGAGAATATGAGGGAACTGTGGATCCAACAGCTCACTCTATAATAATGTGACCTTTATATCAGCCACCACAGGTTATGTGAGGAATAGCTGATAACAAACTAGGAGCATTTAAGCTAGAGAAGGCCTAAGGCCTGCTCTTAACCCCTTCAGTGCCAGAGGCTCGGGCCATTTTCTGAACCCTGCAGGCCAGACACTTTTTCAACATTTTTGCTATCCTTCCGTTTAGGCTTGATTTCCTCTGGGGATTTTTAGTTACATATGGAAAACTATATATTGTTTTTTTCAGAACGAATTGAGCTTTCTTGTGATACCTTACATGAAGAGAATTTTACATCGTGCAAAAAGCTATGATGTCATAATGACAAAAAAAAGTGAAAATTTACTCATTTTGCTAAAATCACATACTATGTATCAAAAATATTTACCTTGATTGAAAAAGTTTCAATTATTTGAAAAAGCCTCGAGTCCCCTGAGTAAAAAAATACCAAATTTGTATAGTTTTACCTACGTCCATGGCTAGCGTAGAGCCCTAATCACCAGCAGCGCAAAATGACATTTTCAACTTTATAAACTAATATGCGCATTCTAGGGTTTTTGTGGTAAAACTACCCTAAAACAGTGGAATAACTATATAAAACTATATATTTCGGAAAAGTAGACAACCTGCCGCATCTAATGAGGGGTAACTTGCCTTCTTACCCCAAGCCTGGTGTGCACAAATGCCTCCAGAAGATGGCGCTAATGAAAAAAAAGGCATTTTCTTACATTTCTGCCCCTTCAAATGTACTGAAATTTGTGAAAACCATGGCATTTCCAACTGTATTCATTAGCTAGTGCTCTTAGGAGAAAAATGACACCCCATTGGTATGAGTTTAACTACCTCAGGGGGCATTAGAAGTGCAAAATGACACCTACTACAACCTCAAATTTTTCTAACATTTTCTCAAACATTACTTGTCAGTACACAAATGGTTATAACAACTACAGAAGTGAAGAAAGGGTACACAAACCATACCATTTTGAAAAGAAGACACCCTGCCGCATCTAATGATGGGTGACTTGCCTTGTTACCCCAAGCCTGGAGTGCACAAATGCCTCCAGAAGGTGGCACTAATGAAAAAAAAAGGCATTTTCTTACATTTCTGCCCCTTCAAATGTACTGAAATATGTGCAAACCATGGTATTTCCAACTGTATTCATTAGCTAGTGCTCTTAGGAGAAAAATGACACCCCATTGGTATGAGTTTAACTACCTCAGGGGGCGTTAGAAGTGCAAAATGACACCTACTACAACCTCAAATTTTTCTAACATTTTCTCAAACATTACTTGTCTGTACACAAATGGTTATAACAACTACAGAAGTGAAGAAAGGGTACACAAACCATACCATTTTGAAAAGAAGACACCCTGCCACATCTAATGATGGGTGACTTGCCTTGTTACCCCAAGCCTGGAGTGCACAAATGCCTCCAGAAGGTGGCACTAATGAAAAAAAAAGGTATTTTCTTACATTTCTGCCCCTTCAAATGTACTGAAATATGTGCAAACCATGGTATTTCCAACTGTATTCATTAGCTAGTGCTCTTAGGAGAAAAATGACACCCCATTGGTATGAGTTTAACTACCTCAGGGGGCGTTAGAAGTGCAAAATGACACCTACTACAACCTCAAATTTTTCTAACATTTTCTCAAACATTACTTGTCAGTACACAAATGGTTATAACAACTACAGAAGTGAAGAAAGGGTACACAAACCATACCATTTTGAAAAGAAGACACCCTGCCGCATCTAATGATGGGTGACTTGCCTTGTTACCCCAAGCCTGGAGTGCACAAATGCCTCCAGAAGGTGGCACTAATGAAAAAAAAAGGCATTTTCTTACATTTCTGCCCCTTCAAATGTACTGAAATATGTGCAAACCATGGTATTTCCAACTGTATTCATTAGCTAGTGCTCTTAGGAGAAAAATGACACCCCATTGGTATGAGTTTAACTACCTCAGGGGGCGTTAGAAGTGCAAAATGACACCTACTACAACCTCAAATTTTTCTAACATTTTCTCAAACATTACTTGTCTGTACACAAATGGTTATAACAACTACAGAAGTGAAGAAAGGGTACACAAACCATACCATTTTGAAAAGAAGACACCCTGCCGCATCTAATGATGGGTGACTTGCCTTGTTACCCCAAGCCTGGAGTGCACAAATGCCTCCAGAAGGTGGCACTAATGAAAAAAAAAGGCATTTTCTTACATTTCTGCCCCTTCAAATGTACTGAAATATGTGCAAACCATGGTATTTCCAACTGTATTCATTAGCTAGTGCTCTTAGGAGAAAAATGACACCCCATTGGTATGAGTTTAACTACCTCAGGGGGCGTTAGAAGTGCAAAATGACACCTACTACAACCTCAAATTTTTCTAACATTTTCTCAAACATTACTTGTCTGTACCCAAATGGTTATAACAACTACAGAAGTGAAGAAAGGGTACACAAACCATACCATTTTGAAAAGAAGACACCCTGCCGCATCTATTGATGGGTGACTTGCTTTGTTACCCCAAGCCTGGAGAGCACAAATGCCTCCAGAAGGTGGCGCTAATGAAAAAAAAAGGCATTTTCTTACATTTCTGCCCCTTCAAATGTACTGAAATTTGTGCAAACCATGGCATTTCCAACTGTATTCATTAGCTAGTGCTCTTAGGAGAAAAATGACACCCCACTGGAATGAGTCGACCTACCTTAGGGGTGCCAGAAGCACATCACTACACCTACCTGTTTGCTTCTTCGAAAATGGCGGCTTGTACTAAAATGTCCATAACTGTTAGAGACATGAAGGAAAGGTATAAAAGGTATACCATTTTGGAAAGTAGACATTCTCCCGCATCAAATGAGGGGTCACTTGCCTTTCTACCCCCTGGGCTGAAGTGCACAAATATTTCCAAAAGGTGGCGCTATGGGAATAAATACATGTTTTTTTACATTTCCACCACTTCAAAGATACTAAAATCTTTGAAAACCATAACATTTCCTGCTGTATTCAGTACCTGCTACCAACATGAGAAAAATGGTAGCCTATTTGTGTGGGTTAACATAGAATATGTGGGTGCTAGGAACACGTACGTAAACCTGACACTTTTGTTTTTGAAATTATCTGCTTGCACTAAAATGGTTATAACCATAATAGATATGCAGAAAAGGTAGAGAAACAATGCCATTTTGGAAAGAAAACATCCTTCCGCATCTAATGAGGGGTCACGTGCCTTCTTACCCAAAGGCTGGTATGCACAAATGCTTCCAGGAGGTGGCGCTAGTGAAAAAAAAAGGCATTTTCTTACATTTCTGCCCCTTCAAATGTATGGAACTTTGTAAAAACCATGGAATTTTCAACTGCATTCATTAGCTAGTGCTCTTAGGAGTCAAACGACACCCCATTGATATGAGTTGACCTACCTTAGGGGGTGCTAGAAGTAGAAAACTACACCTACTACAACCTCTGATGTTTCTAACATTTTCTCAAATGTGACTTGCCTGTACAAAAATGGCTATAACACATTCAGAATTGAAGAAAAGGTAGATAAACCATACCATTTTGGAAAGAAAACAACCTGCCGCATCTAATGAGGGGTCACTTGTCTTCTTACCCCAATACTGGTGTGCATAAATGTTTCCAGAAGGAGGCGATATAGGAAAAAAATTGCATTTTTTTACATTTCTGCCCCTTCAAATGTATGGAGCGCTGTGAAAACCATGGAATTTTCAACTGCATTTGTTTGCTAGTGCTCTTAGGAGTCAAATGACACCCCATTGGTATGAGTTGAACTACCTTAGGGGGTGCTAGAAGTAGAAAACTACACCTACTACAACCTCTGATGTTTCTAACATTTTCTCAAACCTGACTTGCCTGTACGAAAATGACTATAACACCTTCAGAATTGAAGAAAAGGTAGATAAACCATACCATTTTGGAAAGAAGACAACCTGCCGCATCTAATGAGGGGTCACTTGCCTTTTTACCCCTAAGTTAGTTGGCACAACTATTTCCAGAATGTGGTGCTACAGGAAAAAATAAAATTTTGTTTTACACATCAGTCACTTCAAAGATACTAAAATGGTTCAATGGCGTGGGATTTCCTAGGAGGACTTCTTGCCAGCCTAAGAAAAATGGTACCCCACTGCTGTGGGTTGACATACCAATTTACGCTACAGGAGCGTAGCTACCAGTGAAACAGAAATGGTAAAGCAAACAGTGTATGTGTGATTTTATGGCTAACAGATGAAAGAAGCTAGGGCGTCAGCCGGTGTACGTGCGGACCTGTGACTACAAGTGTAACAAAGTATGTGGGAGGGTGAGGGATTAGGCAGTGTGTGTGGGTATGAGCAGAGGAGCAAGGATGGTGGGGCAGTGTTTGATAGTGTGTATGGGAGATCTGTGACTACCAGTGTTGATAAAAAGTCCTGTGTGTGCCACAGGAAGGGGGTCGGCATTGAACTCCCCTCCTAGTGGCACACACAGGGTTAATTTGTGTTTTATTTTTTATTTTTTTTATTATATACCTCATTGAGGGGCATAAGGACCCCCTGATCCCTCCCCAATGAGGTCTTAGTAAAAAAATATATATATATGTCCACAAACAGGGGACCCGGAGAGTGCCACAGGGGTCTCCAGCGCATTGCAAAGCAATGCATTGGATCCTTGTGGCACTCAGAGGGTTAATTTTTTTTTAATCATTACTTGGTAATCAGAGCTTGTTGGGGGGCCATCAGGACCAATCATGATGGCCCCCCAACAATCTCTGATAACGAAGTAATGAGAAATGCCCTGTGTGTGCGCCGCAGAAGGGGGGCTGCATTGGCCCCCCTTGAGGCACACACAGGGTTAATTTTTTTTCTTTACTTTTTTTATTATGGACCTCATTGGTGGGTATCAGGACCCCTTTGATTCCCCCCAATGAGGTCTTAAAAAAAAAAAAAAAAAGGAATCAAAATAAATGTCCCTGTGAGTGCCAAAGGGCTCTCCAGCGCATTGCAAAGCAATGCATTGGACCCTTCTGGCACTCAGAGGGTTAATTTTTTTTTTAATCATTACTTGGTAATCAGAGCTTGTTGGGGGGCCATCAGGACCAATCATGAAGGCCCCCCAACAATCTCTGATAACGAAGTAATGATAAATGCCCTGTGTGTGCGCCGCAGAAGGGGGGCTGCATTGGCCCCCCTTGAGGCACACACAGGGTTAATTTTTTTTCTTTACTTTTTTTATTATGGACCTCATTGGTGGGTATCAGGACCCCTCTGATTCCCCCCAACGAGGTCTTAAAAAAAAAAAAAAAAAAAGGAATCAAAATAAATATCCCTGTGAGTGCCAAAGGGGTTTCCAGCGCATTGCAAAGCAATGCATTGGACCCTTCTGGCACTCAGAGGGTTAATTTTTTTTTTTATTAATACTTTGTAATCAGAGCTTGTTGGGGGGCCATCAGGACAAATCCTGATGGCCCCCCAACAATCTCTAGTAACAAAGTAATGATAGAAGCCCTGTGTGTGCCACAGGAGGGGGGGGTGCATTTGACCCCCCCCTGTGGCACACACAGGGTTAAAAAATTGTATTTATTTTTTTTTTAATAATAGACCTCATTGAGGGGCATCAGGATCCCCCCTGATCCCCCCAATGAGGTCTTTAAAAAAATAAAAAAAAAAACCCAAAGAAAAGACCCTGTGAGTGCTACAAGGGTCTCCAGCACATTGCAAAGCAATGTGCTGGGGACCCCTGCGGCACTCACAGGGCTACTTAGCGTTTGTTTTTTTTTTTTTTTTTTTTTTTTAATTTCTCAGACCTCGTGGGGGACATCAGGACCCCTTCTGGTGTCCCCCCAGTTATTGATCTCCCAGCCATCGGCTGGGAGATCAATATGGCGACTTGCAGGAGAGCAAAAGCTCTCCTGCCTTTCACTCCTACCACCGGTAGGAGTGAATGGGACCGGGGAAATTTCCCCAACGTCATCAGTGACATGTCACTGATGACGCTGGGAGGCTTCCCCCGGTCCCGCCCACTCCTACCCGGAAGTTCGGGTAGGAGACAAAGAAGAGGAGAAGCTGCGCCTCAGCTGCGCTTCTCCTCTTCTTTTATTGATCTCCCAGCGCGATCGGCTGGGAGATCAATAACAGGGGGGACATGAGGAGTGATCCTCATGTCCCCCCACGATTGCCCACATTTTTTTTTTTTAAAATGCGGCCACTGCATGCCGGTTATACCGGCTCATGCAGTGACCGCATTTTAGTGGGTACATTGTACGAGCTTGGCACAGCGGGTACAGCTGTCCAAACTCGTACAATGTACCCACTTGGCACTCAAAGGGTTAAAGGCAAAGTGTGACAAACAGAAATAAAGTTACAGTGATACTAATTGTGCAAAGATAATTGTGTTATATATAAATAATTAAGTTGGATAGGTGAGGAGGCTGCTTGAATGAGTAACGGAGACATACAAACCATATATCAATATATGAAATAACCCCAACATTAAGGAGATCGAAAAAAATTATTGTCTAATAATAATCAAATAAATGTATTGAAATGATAAATTATATAAATACACTTATAAACTGCAGTATATAAGAACAATGATAATAAAAATGCTCCGGAGTTAAAAATATCTAGTAATAAACTAAATTTCCCTGTGTCCGTAATATATTGATGTAGGACACAGGGATATTTAATTTATTACTAGATATTTTTAGCTCCGGAGCATTTTTATTATCATTGTTCTTATACAATGATAATGATATGTGTATTTATATAATTTATCATTTCAATACATTTATTTGGTTATTATTAGACAATAATTTTTTTCACTCTCCTTATTGTTGGGATTATTTCATATTTTTTTGTCTCCTACCACTGACGGAGTCAAGATAGTAGCGATATTCATTATCACCAAAAGTTTATTGAACGTCTACCTTGGAGGGTACAGGGCACCGTGATCATACACAATTTTGCTTTTTTGTATATATATATATATATATATATGTGTGTATATATATATATATATATATATATATATATATATATATATATATATATATATACACTAGCAATATGTGACGGCGTTGCCCGTCATTGCAGTGGGGTATGTGTTATGTAGCATTTTTTGTTTGAAATGTTGTAGGTGACATGTTGAAGATATTTTGTAAGAATTTTTTGTGTTTGTTTGTATTGTACATTTCATTTAGCTGTATTGACTGATGATGTTTTCTTGTGTACTGTGTGAAACAGAATCATATTGCACGCATACATAGACACACACAGATACAGTGACTTATACAGACATTGATCATACGTACACACGTACATACATGCGTACACACACACACATACAGATATTATTACGGTCCTGTAAGTGCCAGAGGGGTAGGCAAGGCATTGCTCATTGTGTTGCTTAATTATCTGGCACTGGAAGGGTTAACCAGCTGTCCCAGTATGTAGCGAGAGTCATGGAGTCCACAGTCCCTGAAGTGGACTCTGTACATGCACACTCAGAGGCTGCCAGACAACCGCCGGCCCGGCTCCCTGGCCAGGAAGACACCTCGTGCCCCAAGCCTCGGCCAAGAGCGTTACCAGGGACGCAGCCCGGGCACCGAGAGCGGGAACTGAGGAGGGATGGTGTGTGTGGTTGGAGCAGGGATGGTGTGTGTTGTTGGAGCAGCTATAGTGCGGCATGTATATTTTTTGTGTCAGGGTACTTACACAATGCAGGTGTGTGACCACGGGCAGAGAGCGGCGGTGAAGAAGCTTGTGTGTAAGAGTGTGTACTACAGAGTGGCCCCATCATGGTCTGTCTCCAGACCCTCAGCCACGGGTAATAGCCGCATCCAGCTGCTGCTTGTAGAGAGCTCCTTGAAGGGCCGCATGACCGGGCTGTTGCGGGGTGGAGTGTTGTGCTTCATGAAGGGGGAACATGAAGGATTTGGTACTGGGCCTGCCTGCCTCTAGGGTTGCCACCCAGCCGGTATTTTACCGGCAGGACGGTAAAAAATTGGCTTCTGTCCAATGTTAAGTCTATGGAGGGAATGCCTTGGCCGGTATTTTTTTGAAGAAAAGGTGGCAACCCTACCTGCCTCCGAGCTACATGAAGCAGATGGGCTTCCTGCAGCAGAAGCACATTGTGCACCAGGAGCCGAAAGCGTTGTTGTGTTGCGGATACCAGAAATTAAGGTACACTGGAGCCGATCCTGCCCTCTCTTTGTTGGATCAGCTAATTGTGTGCCTCAGGTTGGTGGAGGGACCCCTGGGGACTCTGTGTGTGTGTGTGTGTGGCTTTTGTGTGTGTGTGGCTTTTGTGTGTGTGTGTGGCTTGTGTGTGAGTCTGCAGTGTAGGAGCGAGTGGCAGACATTTTGTTTTTTCAGTCACTTGGATAGTGCTGGACGGGCTGGATAGTGGGGGCAGGCCAACTCCCTGAATTATTTAAATCACTCCTTCATTGAATCACCCAATGGGAACACTAATTCCTTACTTAAAGGAGCAGTAAACTTTTTTTATAGATCTTTTCATGCTGAATTAAATTAGGTCACTCCCACTGCTGTCAGATGTTTTATTCAAAAATTATAGCAGTTTAAATAATCAGGAAGTAAACTTACTGTGTTTACTTCCTGATAGATCTAACAGACAGGAAGTGACAGGCAGTTTCTATCACATTCTATGGAGAACTGTATGTCTCTGACTTTCCTGACTTTCCTCTCCATTAGAATCTAACAGAAAATTAATTAGAATTTGACCACTAGTGGGCACTGCTAATATAAAAAAACATGGGTTTAAACTGTAATAGCTCTGGAAATATAAATCTCTCGGCAGTGGGAGTACCCTTATTTTACTCAATAGGAAAATCCCTACAAAATATACTTTTTCATAAAAAAAGTTTACTACTCCTTTAAGCTGAGGTAACATAGCAATATAACACACAGTGGCTCTTCAGCTGAGGCAGCGTAGCAATAGGAGTTTAAAAGGATATGTCCTCTAAGATTCAGAAGATTCTAAGTAGAAGCATGAATATACTTGTTTTTCATGGTGATGTAGAGTTTAATTTGTAAATCCAACTCGTCTTTATTTGTTGCAGTTTCTTTATTCTATCACCTCCATGTGGCAAGGTGGGAATATGATGGATCAGCATACAACGTAACATAGATGGACTACGTTTATTATCCAGCCATTGTTTGCCAACTGGCTTATAAGTTGTTCCATCGGCCAAGGCTTTGCAAATAGTTGCCCTGTGGTTGGATATTCTTTCCCTGAATCCACAGGAAGTAAGTCCCACATATAATTTAGGGCATGGACAGATTATAATATAAATGACAAATCTGCTAGTGCACATTAGTCTGTGATTTATTTTGTATCTTCTGCCTATTAGTGGGTGGGTGAATATGGGTCTTGATAGCAAACTCTGACAGGCTGTACATTTCGGACATCTGTAGCAACCTAGTGTCATCTGTGATAAGCAGGTATTGTTTCTTTTATCATAACAATGTATGGGGTTGGTCTTAACGAGTAAGTCCTTAAGGCTGGTACCCTTTTTGTAACTAATCATAGCCTTCTGTCTGAAGCAGTCTGGTAGCAGCTGGTCACTGGCTGAAAATGTCCCAATGTCCATGTACATATTTGCATATATATGGAGTTAGGTTATTTAATTTTTTTGGAAATACTATCCTGCTGTTCTGTTCATTGACTCTCGGTGTGGGTAAAAGCAAATCCTTCTGTGTTAATCCTTTTGCCCACATCTGTTGTAGTTCAAAATCTTTTTTGTATCCTCTTAGCATGAAGTGCTCCTTCAGTTCATCTATTTGCTCAGTTACCATTTCAGGGTTGTTGTTTCTCATAATTTGTAGCATTTTGAATAAGGTAGATCCTTAATTGTGTGATATGGATGGAAACTATATCTATTCAAAAAAGTGTTCCTGTCTGTAGGTTTTCTATAGTTAGTAGTCTGAAGTGTGTTACCATAAACCCATAGTTTAATATCAAGGAATAACATCTCCTGAAAACTGTAGTTAGCTGTAAATCTAATGGAAGATGGGATGGAGTTAATGTGTGTTAGAAACTCTATAAATGTATCTGCCCCTCCTGTCCATATAATAAACATGTCATCTATGAAATGAAAGTAGTATTTTATATATTCCCTGAATTAGCTGAGAATATGCTGTTGTTCATACATATGCATAAATGAGTTAGCATATGCAGGCGCCATTGAGCTGCTCCCGGATACTTGACTATAGAATTGTTTTTCAAATCTAAGGAAGTTGAGCACAATTCAGGTAGTTCAATAATTAATTCGGTTGGAGGTCTTTGTGTATCCGGGCTAGACAAAAGCAGCTCCCTGACTGCCTGAAGGCCAGCTTTAGCGGGTATCATAGTGTACAGACTACTCGCATCAAGAGGAATCAAGAGACAATCAGGTTCCATATTGCCAAAATTCTGTATCTTCAGTAAGAAATCACTGGTATCCCTGATATAAGATGGGGTATTCTGCATAAGAGGCTGTAGATAATAGTCAATCAACTGGGCAATAGGTTGTAATAGGGAATCTCTAGTGAATGGAAATGGTTGTCCTGGTGGAGTGTTGGCATTTTGGTGAATTTTGGGGCGGGTATACAGTATTGGACAAACTGGACAATCAACTATCAGGAACTGGAATAATTTCTGTGTCATCCAACCTTGTTCTTTTGCCCTTTTCTGTATATGATCAATGAGGATCTTATCCCTAAATGTGGGATGTCCTGACAAAGGTTGATAAGTTCCAGGATCCTGAAGTTGTGTCAGGATGTCCTCTCTGTAGTATTCATAATCCATGATGACAATGCCTCCACCTTTATCAGCTGGGTATATGATTATATCTGGGTTATTGTCTAAGTTGGTAATGAGTTATTGTCCTTGTCAAGAAGTCCAGTAACAGTTTTAATAGAAGGGTTGGTATTAATAGGTTCATATGTGCTTCTTGGTCTTAAAGAACTGATCTCAGATGCAGATAATTGATCAACATTTTTAAAATAATTACGTAACTTAAGATTTCATTGGCATTTGTGTAGATCGATCTGAAAGGCAAATGGGCCAAATTTAACTGTGGGGACAAATGGCAATCATTTGGATAGAACACCCATTTGTTTTAGGAGAGAGGGGATGTTTGCTGATATTGAAGACTATTTGGTGTTGTTCTTTTGCAGTTTGTTCTTACTACCTGATTTCATCTGGTAACGAGGATTATCACTGTGGTGCAAGCTAAAGCTGTTGAATCATCACGGTCTGTGGGGCATAACATTGGATCCTGGATACTAAATTCTGGTCAGGTAACCCGGTCCAAGTTGTTAATATCTTATATAGAGGTATGAGACCTGCCAATGTTAAGTTGGAACACTCAACATAAGATAAAGACTTCCTCATTACAGTTAGATTCTTTTTCACTTTTATCCGTGATTGACCAGGACATTAAGAATTGTACTTGTAAGTACATCATTTCCATTATTAAATTACTACAATGTCCATGAAAGTAAGATCCCCTATAAGATAACTTTTTGTGAATTATTTGCTACATGAATGACATATGGATTATTATTTCATCCATCCTGTGGTATGCCAGTACATGAACAAGAAAGATGAGATGGATTATTATAATCAAAACTACAATCTGCCAGTCTGATTTAGGATGTGTATTCATTTCACAACTTTATATCAATGTATTCCGTATAACACTATGTGTGATAATTTTTTACGTATGTTAGATATATTCTATTGTAAGATATGGTTTTTGGTATCCTTATATTTTGACCATTTATGATATTAATTGAGCTTCTCTTTTCGGTATATCTCCTCTCTAATCCACCATTTGGATAAGGAGGAACACGCGAGACATTGATTCATGATGCCCAGTATGTCCCACTATACTCTGGTGAACAGAGTATTCATTGATTCCGCATTCAGTCCATTGATCTGTATCCATCAGTGTTACTAGCCTTGTGTCACAGCTTACCTATATCCAACGCTGGAGTTGTATAGCCCGAAATGACGTCTTGGCGTCATCCCATACGTCATTACGGGGACTAGGGGCTAGATTTAAAGGCAGGCGTTAGCATAGCCGGTAGGGCCAAAGTGAATACCGTCTGACAAAATAAAATGTGTAACGTGGTATTCAAAGGCCCTTCCAACTGTGATCACAAGTGACGTTAAGCCACAAAAACAGTCTTGAGGCTAAACGTCAGTTTTGTGACTTAACGTCCCAAAACGCCACTAAGAGCAGCGATATTGGGAACTGAACATTAAAAAACAATTAGCTATCAGTGCCTGACATATTGCCAAGCACCGATCATTAACTGATCCATGTTACACTTACCTGTCATCCAATGTCTGTCTCCTTCTGTTCTCTACCTTCGCTTCTTTCTTCTATCTTCTCTTCCTTCTTAGTTTCTCTCTTCTTTCTTCTCTCTTGCTGTCCTGTAATAGAAAATAGTGTATAAGTACATCTTTGAAACAAGATATATTTTAACTCCTTGAGTGCCAGAGGGGTATACAACACATTGCAAAGCAATGTGTTGCGGACCTCTCTGGCCTCAACGGGTTAATTAAGTGCCACCGTATAAACATATACAGTGCCATATTAAATCGCCAAATAAAATCTGCCCCCCAGAGAACATGTGCGCATATATGGTCTATATCCCTGAAACAAAGAATGTTGCCTTAGCTTTATTATCATCTGTCTCCGCTGCTGTGCGTGGCCGCAGAGGCGGCGGCAGCGGAGACTGTGCCGTGAGCCACAGGTTCCCTCCTGTTGGGGCGATGTCCATTCCGCAATGAGGGAACCAGAGCAGAGACCGCCTTATATATGGGCAGCCTCTGATCCGATTCCCTCACAGCCATTGTCTGAGATGTGCTGACACACACACATCCCAGCCAATCAGTTTGAAGCACAGTCGCTCGAATCTAATTATATCCCACTGGCACTCATAGGGTTAATTCTACTAAGTTTTAACACAATTCAGGCACTTTGGATGTATTGATGTGGGTCTTGAGGCCCCATATCAATACATCCACTGAGGACTTTGGTTTTTTTTTGCCAGTTAACAGCTGCGTTCGCTGGTAAAAGATCAGATGAGGGACTCTACGGTCAATGAGGTAATGAGTCCCTCATCGGATCTTTTTCAGCTAACGCAGGCTATTGAATGGCAAAGTGGAGCGTTTTTTTTTGTTTCTGTGGGCCAAAACACACGTTAGTGTAGCGGTCGGTACACTAGATGAACTGCCGTTAGCAGTTCATTACATGGCCCTTTGAATGGCCTATTGCATGTTAAGACACCCGTTAGTCTTTTTTTTGGCTAATGGCTGCCTTTAAATATAGCCCTAGGTCTGGGCGCGCTAGGCATCAGTATAGGCCGCCTATGTCCTCCGGATAGGCGGTGCACAGGCTCCAAATGATGCAACGGTGGTTCAGGAGTTTGACGCATCTCAGCGAGATGCGTCAATTACGTGGTCAAGATCTGTATATGATGCAGGCTCCAACTTTATACAGGGTATCCTGTCAGTCTCCTACTATCTACTTCTTGGCTCTGGGTATTTAAAGGGAACTGGATTCTCATCCAGTTACTCTTACGCTTTTGTCCTGTGATGTTGTGCTTTTTGGTTCATGAGTATTGTGTATGTCCTTGGCTTGTCTGACTATCCATCCTGGTGCTGACCGGGTGCTTTGTCCAGCTATGTCCTCCTTGTTGCCTCCTGACAGTGGACATTCTATCTGGTGCAGACCGGTGGCTCTGGCTGACTACCCTCCCCGTGTATGATCCTGGCCTGTCTGACTATCCATCCTGGTGCTGACCTGGGGCTCTGTCCAGCTAAGTCCTCCTTGTAGCCTTTTGACTGGTGGACATCCTATCTGGTGCAGACCTGTGGCTCTGGTGGACTCTGGCCTTACTGACTGCAGGCGTGAGTCAGTAGTCTCCCTGCTGCCATCCATTTCGGGAGACCACCGTTTCTTATCCGAGCCTTTCCCAGGGTGCTGAGACTCCAGTGGGCTCCGGCCTAGTCTCTTGCAGTTGTGGTGGACCTGAGGTGGCACCTATTGCTGATACAATTCTACCTTCTCTATCACCCTCTGCTCACTGTATTTCTCTTTGTTGTGTCATTCTAATAAAGGTGAATTTTACTATACTGTCTGACTCCTGTCTTGCTTGATAATGCTGAAAGTACGTAAGGGTCATGACAACAGATGGTGATAGTGATTCACCTTTCCAGATCATACTGGACAAGATGAAGATCCAGGATCAACGTATTGATCATTTATACTTGGCTTTGAAAACCTTGCTTAAGCGTACTACTCACTTGGAACATGCTAACCCACAACCGGTGGCCACCCCAGCTCCCTCCTTGGCACTGGCAGTTCTACTGTCTCTGAGGCAGGATTGGTCAGAGGGTTGTCAGGATCTGCTCCACTACCTCAACATTATAGTAGAGATCCTGAGTTATGTCGCGGATTCTTGAACCAGTTGGGCATATACCTGGAAATTATTCCGCAAGCCTTCCCTAGCGAGTGTAGTAGGGTTGGTTTTATGATTTTGCTCCTTTCTGGCCACGCATTGGCTTAGGCAAACCCTTTATGGGAGGCGGACAAACCCATAATTTATAACTTTAATGAAGTCAGGACCTCCTTCAAACATGTCTTTGATGTGCCTGGTCGTGAGACCTCGGCTTCCAAAAATCTCATGACCATACACTAGGGCAATCGTACAGTGACGGAGTATGCAATTGAGTTCCATACCCTTGCAGCCGAGGTTGGGTGGAACCATGAGGAACTTGTGGCTGCCTTTTCACAAGGGCTAGGTGACTAAGTGAAGGATGAGATTGCTGCACGTGAATTACCTAGAGATTTGGAGGAACTGATATAATATGTTCGCCTGCGGAGGCATCCGTCTAGAGTGTCTTCCCGCATAACTTACCTACCCAGTCCTCCCTCAGCTCCCTTGCCTCCTGCTTCAGACTCTAAGGGCAACGAACCTATGCAGGTTGGGGCTACCCAACTGTCTATGGAGGAGAGGACCTTTCGGAGGAGGAAGGGACTGTGTTTATATTGTGGCAAACCTGGAAACATATTGGGGTCAAGCCTGGTATTGAGGTCAAGCCTGGAAATGCCCGCACCTAAGATCCTGTCAGAGACAGATCTTAGGTGGTGTCCCCTGAAGCCTCGCAGGTCAAACCTTTGCTTGAGGTGGTGAATACTTGGGCCAATGAGTCTGTCTCTGCATTATTAGACTCAGGAGCATCTGGGTACTTTATGGATGCTGAATTTGCCACTCAGAACCAGCTAACTTTGATATCTTGCGCCTCTCCTTTGGTAGTTGAGGCTATTGATGGCAGACCCCGCATGCCATCACACATTACTCATGAAAAGTCTCCAATTACCCTGAGAGTAGGGACCCTCCACAAATAAAACCTAAGGTTTCAGGTGATTAACTCCACTCACTATGCCATCATCCTAGGGTTTCCGTGGTTGCAGGTGCATAACCCTATCATTGATTGGAAAACTTGCGAACTATTATCTTGGGGTCCACAATGTGACGAGCCTTGCCTTTCACTTCCGGTTAGACTGGCTTGTGCAGAGTCGCCGGGCCTACCTAAGGCCTATTCTGTTTTCACAGATGTTTTTAATAAAGTCCAGGCTGGGGCGTTATCTCCTCATAGGCCGTAGTATTGTACAGTAGCATTACTGCCTGGTACAACCCCTCCTAGGGGCCGTATATACCCACTGTCTATGGAGGAGATCAGAGCCATGGAGGAATACGTCTTGGATGCCCTGGAGAGGAGTATCATTCGCAAATCTACATCCCCTGCTGGTGCTGGATTTTTTTTGGTAGAAAGAAGGACGGAGAGTTACGTCCGTGTATTGACTTTTGTGGGTTGAACAAACTGATGGTTAAGGATGCTTATCTGATACATCTGATTACGGAATTATTTGACCATCTTACAAAACTTGATTTAAGGGTGGCTTACAACTTGGTTAGAATGAAGGAGGGACACGAATGGAAGACAGCATTTAACACCCGGAGCGGGCATTATGAGTACCATGTTATGCCCTTTGGTCTTTCTAATGCTCCTGCTGTCTTTCAAGAATTTATCATTGATGTACTGAGAGACCTCTTACAGAGTTCATTGTGGTCTATTTGGATGACATCCTCATTCATTCGCCTACCTTGAAGGTTCACCATTCTGATATATCCAAAGTACTCTGATTACTGAGAGAGAACAACTTGTATTGCAATTTGGAAAAATGCAAATTCCACAGACCTCAAGTAACCTTTCTGGGGTACATTATTTCCACATCTGGGTTGGCCATGGATCCCCAGAAATTGTCTGCTGTATTGCAATGGCCTCGTTCTGTGGGACTTAAGTCTATCCAAAGATTCTTGGGATCTGCCAATTACTACGTTTATAAAAAATTTCTCTACGATTGTCAAACCTCTCACTAATATTACGATATATATATATATAATTTGCATACATGCAATGTGATGCCAGTGGGACTGAGGTTGGAAAATTATAGTGTGTGTGTGTGTGTGTGTGTGTGTGTATACTTCGAGTCGGCTATGCTTTTGTTTCAGCAGAAGCAAGATGAGGGCGGGCAAACTCCAGGCCACTTCTGTTAAAATCATGCCCCCCCCCCTTTTCTTTTGCACAGACAGAATGGAGAAGATATGAATATATCCTCCTTACTGTCACCTCCACAGAGAATTTGTGGTCACATGATATAAGAATTATACTGATTGGCCATATTAAAAATGTTGGTGATTGTCTAAATCAAAAGTTTTATATACAGGATGTTCCTGTAAATGAAAGAACTAAATAATTATGCTTTGGGGTAAGATACAACAACTACAACAATTTGTAAACAATCCGAGAAGGGATCCAAAAGAAACAGTATGGTATTTTGAAAAGAAGAGAAGATAGAAAACGAAGATTAGAAATAAGAAGGAAGATGGAAGAATACTGACAATGGATGACAGGTAAGTGTAACACAGATGAGCTAACGTTTGGTTTGATGTTCCCATTATTCATGCTATTTAGCATGTGTTTTGGGAACTTATCTCCAAAACGGTCATTTGGCCAAGAGTCCTTTTCTGTGGCCTAACGTCCATTGTGCTTTCAGCTGGTAGGATAATTGAATACCAGCTTAGAGTTTTTTATGTAGGCCGGTAGACAATTTAGCCCTACCGGCTGTTTTAACATTTCCAGCTCTAGCCTGTCCCTAAGAATTGGTGGTCTTCTACACAAGCTCCAAGGAAGGAAAGTGGTAGCAACCAGCAGAATGTTCAACAAGCTCCCACCGTATAGCTGACCATGGTTGTTGACCTCTCTACTTCTTCTGCTTATTCTCTCTAGATCCTCAGCCACTTCTTCCTTTCTTCATTACTCAATCACTCCATCTCTCTGTCCAATCAGTTGTGTAAGAGTGTGGGACTTAAGTGTTGCTTGACTCAAAGAAGTAATTACTAACTCCTGATCAAATTCATCTACGCGTTTTCTTTTATTGTTGTGCTCTGACAGGGGAGATACAATATTTATTATGTTAAATAAAAATAAGATGTATTGACACTGAAAAAAAACTAGTGAAATTATGAGTATGAGGGGCAGAAAGAAGCTTCATTGTTGTTGTTTATCCTCCTCAATCAATTTTGAAAGAGCAAGGATCTGTCAACAGATAAGGCAAACTGGAAATGCAAATTTTCAAAAGAAGTTTATGTGAGAAAAGAATAGCTCATAATGGAATTACAAGTCAAGTTGATTTTCCACGTGTTTAATAATATCCCAAGTTAGAAAACAACTTTTCCACAACCAACGGAATTGCAAAAGCACATTTATTGAACATTTTCAATAACAAATCACAGCTATTCTTTCAGCTGTTGGAATCAAGCCCACAATGTGTAAATAAGCTCAAAATGCTACAGATTACAGATTGTATGGGACTTTCTCAAATATATATAATTTCATATCTAAAAAGCGAAATAAATTATATTTTAAATTTTATTCTCTAGCGTAAATCAACTATTACAGTTCTACTGTAAAATATGCAGTGAGTTGAATGCTTGATGAATGAAATTTCAGCTTATACACATTAACTGTGTGAAATCAAATCAATAGAGAATATGTTTTCAAACTTAAATATATTCAAAGCCAGAAGATGTACATTTACAATCTGCGTCATGTAAAAATCAATTCTCTGTCCTATTTACAAAAGTCTATTTTTCCTTTGATAGTCTCATGATTTCTTTTTAAACACATTTCTTTTTTGAAGTCCCCAGTAAAATTCCGGATTGAAGAAACATTTATATAAATAAACTTTTTGGCTGTGTCAGGGATAGGAAAACTTTTTTTTCAATACATCTTTAATACATGCCTGGATTTCATTTTATTTGGTAACTTTATCAAGGTTTCACAGATCATTTGTAGTGAACTGAAGGCCCATGGGGACATGGTTAAAATGAGGGAAAATATGCAGCTGTAAAAACATATAAAACAATATAAAAAAAATTACAGCATACATACTGGAAGTGGACAATGTGAGGCCCACCTGCTGCCAGACTAGAATACTCATTATTTCCTGTGATCATGTGATGTGATGATGGCATTCATAGCCTGGCAGCATCTGGAAGGTTTCACCTTTGATGTATGTGCACAAAATATAAACAATATCAAATATATTTACGCAAACATTTGGCATAATTTTGCTTAACCCCTTAAAGACTGGCCACGCGCGTACTTTGCAGTCCCTTAAGGACCACGGAGCATTTTTTTTACTTTTTATGCTATCAGATTCGGGACTCCCCGAACGGCGTGCAGCCGCGCAGGGAGCCCGGAATTCCATGACGGTCCAGGACCATCAAGGGTCCTTAAGGGTATAACAACCCTTGACAGTCCAGGACTGTCATGGGTCCTTAAGGTGTTAATGTCCATGCATGTTTATTAAAGAAATAGTAATACTTAAAATGTAAGAATATATATTGTAGGGTTTATCCCCCTGAGTAAAACAAACGTACTCCCACTGCTGAAAGGTGTTTTATTCAAAAGTTATTGCAGCTCAGACTTGTATTTTTTTTAGGTGCAGTATCACAGTTGCCTGAAGTTGTACAGTGGCACTGTTGCTACACCATCCTATGGACAGCTCTGGTTAGTTGGCCATAATCCTCCATAGGATGGTGTAGCAACAGCATCACTGTATAACTTCAAACCACTGTGATACTGCACATAAAAATTACACGTTTGAGCTGCAATAACTTTTTAATAAAACACCTTTCAGCAGTTGGAGTACCTTTTTTTACATATTAAGTGTTACCATCCCTTTAAGTAAAACACAGCAGATTTTTTCCACACCAATATGCATTTTTTCATTTTCCGTTTGTGTAATGACGTTAACTAAAACTAACTCAAGAATTCAGTTTTATTTATTTATCTCTGGTAAACCAGAGTTAATTGTTTTAAAGAAATTACAATATGCAATTATTGTGCATTACATTTCCAGTTTTGAGCCCACAATTAGAATGTTTCTATGTTTTTAATTAGATGTTACTCTCTATGAGTGATAGAGATGTTTCCAACACATATATATGTGTAACTGACTTTTTAGTATTCACATTTACAGTGAAGGCAATTTTTACAATTTAAAGTCAATGGTGACTTTAGTTTGCTCTAGAAATTATACCTGAGCTTCATAAAAAAAGGATTATTTGCAAAAATGGCCTTGCGACTAGGGATGGGCAAGAAGTAAAAAAAAAAATTGCTTGAATTTTCATGGAAAACTGACAATTTTCTGCCTTTCCACTGAAAATTATTGCCCCTAGAAAATACATCAAATTTCCACCTTTCTTCCACTGCCAATAAAGTTGTCATAAAGAACAAACACATTTCACTTATTCTATGGCTGCAAGATTTCCCATCATAATAATATTGCTGCTATTCGCTAAAGTGGAGAAATCAACAGCTAAAAGTAAAAGTTGTAAACAGGCTGAATCCTACAGCAACATATGCCTTGAAACAATTGTTAGCTAACAGACCGCATTCCTTTATACTTTGCCCACAACACTAACTCAACAATAATGTGTGTGACTGGGGGGTGGTTGGACTTGGAAGTTGTGATAATGCTGGTCATAACTAATAGGATCTTTACTTGTCCAGAAACAGACATTCCAATTGATTTATCAAACAGTTTATAAACAGGCATAGTGCTCCTTTTCAGTTTTGGGAAACTGGGCCCTTTTTTTTTAACTAATTTTCTGGCCATGTCATCGTCTGTCTCAGTCTTGACTTCTGTTTCAGAAGAAAAGGAGGATTATGGAGGAGATATGTTCTAGATCAGCATCATCAATAATTAGGTCATCCTCTGCATCACCCACCGCTTCTTCCCCACTACTTTTATATTCCTCTTGGCTTTGTGAAGTCTAAAACAAATTCTTTTTACTTTTCCTCTTAGAGGGATTTTCCGAACATTGGCTTTGTGGACTGATGCTTTTACTCTGTCAGACACAGCATCTGATTTAACTGCTACACCCTCCTATACTATGCCATCACTGTCAGGACTAGATTGCAACTTTTTGTCATTGACAGCGTTTTTAATGGTTTATTAATACTGCTAGTGGTGGAGGAACTTTTTAATGTCACTTTCATAAACAACCTCCTCAGAAGAGGAAAGATCATCATCTTTTATTTCCCATGTTGCAGCGACCATGGCTGTAGTCAGTTTTTGGACTATCACTTTACTAACATGTCCCTGCACTGAACCTACTACTTTTACCCTACCCCTGCACCTTGTACATTTGCTGGATGTTGTCAAAGTAGTGTGGATTTGTTGTATCCAATTGTCACGGTTTATTATGACTCTCAGACACAAGTTTTATGTAAAAAAAATCAATTTTATTGAAATAATAAATGATAACTTAGGATGGCAATAACATACATATATATATATACAGAATATAGCACAGACAGAAGGCAGACTCTACCGGTCCTGTCAATATACCGGACAGGACAGTCTTTAGGCTCTACCGGCCTTGCCAATACCGGGTAAGGCAACCTGCAGATGGTATAGCATAACGGTTTTACCGGCCTTACCAAATTACCGGGCAAGGCAGCCTCAATAGATACACAATGTAGGCTCTACCGGCCCTGCCAATACCGGGTAAGGCAACCTCAGATGGAATGTGGCAAAAGGTTCTACCGGCCTTACCAATACCGGGCAGGGCAGCCCAGAGATAATAGCAGCAGTCAGATGGAACTGGCAAATTAGCAGAATCGTTAAGCAGCAAGGCTTTGGAGCAAACCAGCGTCCGCACGCTGGAAACAACACTGAATAGTATAGCCGTAGGCTTAGCGAGCAAACCAGTGACCGCACACTGGAGTAACAAGCGAGTAGTATAGCCGCGAGGCTTAGGAGCAAACCAGCGTCCGCACGCTGGGACCAACACAGATTTGTATAGCTGATAGGCTTTGGAGCAAACCAGTGACCGCACACTGGTGTAACAAGCGAGTTTGTATAGCCGCAAGGCTTAGGAGCAAACCAGCGTCCGCACGCTGGGACCAACACAGAATGTATAGCTGATAGGCTTTGGAGCAAACCAGTGACCGCACACTGGTGTAACAAGCGAGTTTGTATAGCCGCAAGGCTTAGGAGCAAACCAGCGTCCGCACGCTGGGACCAACACAGAATTGTATAGCTGATAGGCTTTGGAGCAAACCAGTGACCGCACACTGGTGTAACAAGCGAGTTTGTATAGCCGCAAGGCTTAGGAGCAAACCAGCGTCCGCACGCTGGGACCAACACAGATTTGTATAGCTGATAGGCTTTGGAGCAAACCAGTGACCGCACACTGGTGTAACAAGCGAGTTTGTATAGCCGCAAGGCTTAGGAGCAAACCAGCGTCCGCACGCTGGGACCAACACAGATTTGTATAGCTGATAGGCTTTGGAGCAAACCAGTGACCGCACACTGGTGTAACAAGCGAGTTTGTATAGCCACAAGGCTTGGGAGCAAACCAGCGTCCGCACACTGGGACCAACACGGAATTGTAGCAGTGTCACCAACGCGACCAGGCAGAAGGTCGCCAGGATACTGAAGACAGGATATGAGATGACAGGAACCAGCAACGATCAGTCAGGTCAGAAAACAGCAGAGAAGTTCAGCAGGAACTGCAACACCAGAGACTAGGCCGGAACCAGGACTGGAAGTACTTCAGCATGCAGGAAACACTGGAACAGTAGAGATCAGGAACTCAGGAACACATGAGATCAGGAACTCAGGAACACTGGAACAGAGGCCCAGCTATCACTAGCATAGTGATAGCAAGAAGGTCAGAAACAACACGAAAGGGCACTCAAAGGGTGCCCAATCCAGGTTTAAATAGTCAATAAGAGGCGGGCTATCTGCAGACAGCCAATAGAAGCCCCCTACTGGTGACAGACAAGTAACTGCAGCAAATCACGGGCACCGTGATAGTACCCCCCTTTCAAAGACCCCCTCTCCTAGAATAGGGTTTAGGTTTCTGCGGGTAATTGGCATGAAAGGCCCTTTCGTACTGTCACGGTTTATTATGACTCTCAGACACAAGTTTTATGTAAAAAAAATCAATTTTATTGAAATAATAAATGATAACTTAGGATGGCAATAACATACATATATATATATACAGAATATAGCACAGACAGAAGGCAGACTCTACCGGTCCTGTCAATATACCGGACAGGACAGTCTTTAGGCTCTACCGGCCTTGCCAATACCGGGTAAGGCAACCTGCAGATGGTATAGCATAACGGTTTTACCGGCCTTACCAAATTACCGGGCAAGGCAGCCTCAATAGATACACAATGTAGGCTCTACCGGCCCTGCCAATACCGGGTAAGGCAACCTCAGATGGAATGTGGCAAAAGGTTCTACCGGCCTTACCAATACCGGGCAGGGCAGCCCAGAGATAATAGCAGCAGTCAGATGGAACTGGCAAATTAGCAGAATCGTTAAGCAGCAAGGCTTTGGAGCAAACCAGCGTCCGCACGCTGGAAACAACACTGAATAGTATAGCCGTAGGCTTAGCGAGCAAACCAGTGACCGCACACTGGAGTAACAAGCGAGTAGTATAGCCGCGAGGCTTAGGAGCAAACCAGCGTCCGCACGCTGGGACCAACACAGATTTGTATAGCTGATAGGCTTTGGAGCAAACCAGTGACCGCACACTGGTGTAACAAGCGAGTTTGTATAGCCGCAAGGCTTAGGAGCAAACCAGCGTCCGCACGCTGGGACCAACACAGAATGTATAGCTGATAGGCTTTGGAGCAAACCAGTGACCGCACACTGGTGTAACAAGCGAGTTTGTATAGCCGCAAGGCTTAGGAGCAAACCAGCGTCCGCACGCTGGGACCAACACAGATTTGTATAGCTGATAGGCTTTGGAGCAAACCAGTGACCGCACACTGGTGTAACAAGCGAGTTTGTATAGCCGCAAGGCTTAGGAGCAAACCAGCGTCCGCACGCTGGGACCAACACAGATTTGTATAGCTGATAGGCTTTGGAGCAAACCAGTGACCGCACACTGGTGTAACAAGCGAGTTTGTATAGCCACAAGGCTTGGGAGCAAACCAGCGTCCGCACACTGGGACCAACACGGAATTGTAGCAGTGTCACCAACGCGACCAGGCAGAAGGTCGCCAGGATACTGAAGACAGGATATGAGATGACAGGAACCAGCAACGATCAGTCAGGTCAGAAAACAGCAGAGAAGTTCAGCAGGAACTGCAACACCAGAGACTAGGCCGGAACCAGGACTGGAAGTACTTCAGCATGCAGGAAACACTGGAACAGTAGAGATCAGGAACTCAGGAACACATGAGATCAGGAACTCAGGAACACTGGAACAGAGGCCCAGCTATCACTAGCATAGTGATAGCAAGAAGGTCAGAAACAACACGAAAGGGCACTCAAAGGGTGCCCAATCCAGGTTTAAATAGTCAATAAGAGGCGGGCTATCTGCAGACAGCCAATAGAAGCCCCCTACTGGTGACAGACAAGTAACTGCAGCAAATCACGGGCACCGTGATACCAATACAGGATTTTAACAGTAAAGTACACAACAGAACTGTTTGCTTGTGTTGTCTTGCCCTTTACAAAATACTGTATCATAGAGTCTCTCTCTAGTATCTCTTATGCCAACCTCAGTTACAGCTCATGTCAGGGTCCTTGTATCCTATCAGTCAAAATATCTATATTTTTTAATAACTGTCCTTATCTGTCACTGTCTTCATAAAAATAAATAAATAAGTAATATACTCCCTGCAAGTGAAAATGTACTGCTTTGTCTCTGTTTCCCCTGTCAATGTCACTGAAGTCTTATTTTTTTACAGTACATAATGAGATTTGACCTTAGCTAAAATACTGGCCCCTCATCTTCTGGCTGTTGTAGCCAGGTATCAGTTTCAGTGGTACTTGTCTGCCTTTTGGGCATTCGACTGACATGTATACCTTTCAGTCACAGATGCTCAGCCAGCTCAGAAAGAAACTTGGATCACCTGTTTGACTCTTCTCAGTCAAACAATATTTGGGGGTACTTTGGGTAAATTTCCATTATCCTCTCCCACAGAGTTCCCAAACGCCACTAAAACAGATAACAAATTGCCTGCACAAAACACTTTATAAACTAAGATCCATTTCTACTTTCATGCAGCATGGTCTAGTTTAGGAGAGAACGACAATAGAAGCAGGCAGAGAAAGGGGGATAAAATAAAAATAAAGTTATTTGCAGTGATGGCTAGCATTATGACCAGCAGGATGGACCCTGATGCTGTTGATACAGAGATGAAGGAGGAAGACAGCAGCACCAGTGGAAAACTGAGCCCACATACCCCTGACTCAATAATTCACACTCTCCCTCCCCCCCAGCATTGTCCCTCTGGGGAAGTATATAAAAGAAGCCAAAACCAGCTAGCTGTATGAGCGTCAGCACACATCAGCTGCCTGTGTCTGCTGGTACTGCTGTGAGTGTGCCTTCTACAGAGATATGGCACGTGTGACAGCAGGGGACCCTCTGTCACACTTTTCATTCCCAACCAGACCCAAACAGCAGCAATAAACTATTGGTGGTAGTGATGAGACTGAGGGAGATGGTGGGGAAGCTGGTGTAGAGGAGAGTAAAAGAGTGTTTTTGATGGAAAGATGGAAAGGAATGGGAGAAAGAAATGCAAATAGGATGGGCTTAACCACCAGAAGCAGTGGCACTGTGGAGTTTGCTGCTGCAGTAATTCTAACTGCTGAGTTGTCAGTGATATACTTTCATTTGACACAGCAGAAGTATGATGATGAGAGGGCTAGTGTGCCGCAGACCACTGTGACCACAATGAGACTGGGTTCAGAAAAAACAGATATGGGACTAGGACAAGATCTACTTGCCACCAGTACTCCTGGTCCTATCTCTAGTGCTGATGCTGAAGCAGCAACAGTATCATCTCCCCTAGCCAGTGAAGGTGATTCTGGAGAAGAAGAAAAATAACATTCTTCTCACCCACTCCCATCAATGAAATCATGGGCGTGGGAATATTTTACCCTTGGGCCAGGCAAAGTGCAGTCATCAGCATCTGTATTATGCACTACGAACGATAAGGTAGTGCAGAGGGGAAAGAAAGGCACACACCTTGTAACATGTGCCCTCATTAAGCCCATGCAACACAGACAACATAATGTTTATGCTAAGCATGTGAAAGCCAAACCCCCCCAAAAAGAAATTGAGAGTCACTGTATCTGTGCCTCTGCTCCATCCCTAAGAGCACAAAGAATGGGAGAGAAAATCCCAGAGGAAGACAAGAGAGACCAAACCTGGAAGTTCAATGATGAGCATAACATATCAATTGCCATCTTCTTCTTGTGCTAAGATCCAGATGCAGAGTTGGATTAAGACTTCATTGGGCCATAGACAGGATCCCAAATTGGGTCCCCCCCTCCCATCTTGCCCCCCCCTTTGCCATAATGGTTTCTCAATTTGCCCATTGTTCTTGTGGGTAGAACTATTAGTACCAACTTAATAAAAACAAAATTAATGCTTTATATATATTAAAAACATACAACAGAGCTTAGAACTGAAATGGGCCAACACATTATCAGAGTGCTGGGGACAGTGAGGGAGGTGAATGTAGAGGTCTGTGCCGAAGGCAGCACAGACATTAGCTTGTCGGTGGGGAGATATGTCTAATCTTCCCAATGGACAGCTGTTTTGGTGCAGGGTCATTTGGCTGTGTGGCCCCCCAACAGGCCCAAGGCAGGCACCTAGAGTGCCTTACCCACGATCCAGCTCTGTCCGGGTATGGGAAAATGTACCCGATGTCCCTGCCCCAGTACCCTCAATATCCTCTTCCTCCTCTGGCATAACACCTTTGCCTCTGTTACATCCCCCTACCAGCTTATAGCGAGTCTGTAGATCTGAGGATTTAGCATTTTGTGTCCACCCATTGCACACTGTGCGGTACATTGGCCACACATGGCAATGTGGTGGAGAGCAATCAAAATCAGGGTGTCAGGGAGCATCTTCAGACATTCCATCCTATTGAATATGCTAAGCTGGTGGCAGGGAGGATATTATTATAAGTCTTCTATCTTGACATCATGTGTACTTTGTGGAGTGGACAAAGTCCATAGTGACAACAGTACTTGGTTTCTCGAGGCATGGTATAACATTGCTGATGTAAGTGTTAAAGTTTTTTGGTTGCAGTTGTGCCTGTTGTTTAAAATGAGAGCAGATGTGTCAGTTGTTGTCATACCTCACAGTTTTTCCCCTGTTTCATAATGTTTCCTTGCACACACTGTGCACATTGCAGTTACTGATGAAAAGTATAGGTCTTCCTGCTCTTAAAGGGATAGTAATGGTTCATATTACGCCTAGCTCAAAATGTTCATTATATGTAATAGTACTGTAGCATGAAGCCCTTACTACTCAAAACATGCTAGTTACAGTGTAATAATATTTTTAAGTTGATCCCTCTCTCCCCTTTCCCCAACATCAGAATTTTTATCTCAGATCTGACAGTGGATCACAACGATGGACAATCTTCACTCAGTATTAGGAAAAAACTGCCCTCCTTGATAAAGGGAAGATTGTGACACTTTGTGATCTGTCCGGTCCTGGGACCAGTTTCCATATCTATGGGGAGGTGGCCAGGTACTGGGGAAAGGGACAGGAGGGATCAACTTAAAAATATTATTACACTGTACCTAGCACTTTGAACAGACTTCTTCTCTAATGATGCATCTGAAGTGGTGGTGGGGCTTGTTGTAGCATTGCTCAGCCTCAGCAACACTAGAGATAGTGGCAAGTAACAACACCTGTCATATCAGTACTGATAATCCCAGTCCGATGCAGCAACCTAATCCTCCAGCTGCTTAGATGACTCACAGACAGCAATTACAGCAATTGCAAATGGCAGAAGATTGCAAGTGGTATTTGTCACTACACCAGCTACCCCTGCCTGCATCAAGCCAGTAGAGCATACATTTTTTTCTGGTCTTGTTTTTTGGTGAGCCTAAGACCTACAAACTCCTTTTTTCAGGTCTTGTTGTTGGCAGGCCTGTAGCTTGCAAAACACTTTTTTTCAGGACTTGCGTTGGCAAGCATAACAAATTTATCACGGGTCTGGCATTATTTGAATTCAACAATCAATTTTTTTTAAAGTGCAGCCTTGCTGTAATTTTTTGAATGTTTTACAATCTGTGAGCATGCACAAAATTATATTTGTCATGTTTAAAGAGATAATTAAAAACCAAAAAAATAAGGCTACAAGTTACACTAAATGTGTAAATGTGTATGGTGGTGGTGGACTTACATGGTGTGATTGATGTATGCATATCTATCTATCTATCTATCTATCTATCATCAGCATGATTTATTGGAATGAAAGTCAGACCGATTATTTGCATTATCCTCTTTCCAATGAAAGCTGACATTATTCTCAGATTATTGTCAAACGTTAATCCGTAGTCATAGCAGTGGTCCCAACAGTGGTAGATTGTAGCAACCCTTCAAATCACTGCTCCTCATCCTCAGTGCTGTTATTAATAATATGTGCAGTGGGTTTCCCGGTCATGTGTGGATTTTGTTCATTTCTACTACCCGATAGTCAGATGGTATCAGCTATTGTTTCATTTACAGAAATGTAAGTCTACCAACACTGCTGCTTGATAGCTATGTCCTACTGAAATTTGTAATGTAATCAACTGCACTGAAAATATGCTGATAAGGAATCAAAGGTTTCCATTTCAGCACACATCAGTGCAGGCATAATTTGGGGGTCATTGTTTCTGCCAAGAACATAGCTAATGTACAAGTATGCTAAAACCATCTCACATGCAGTGGAACAACTCCTAGGAGCTACATGTGTTCATGTGTATCAGTAACCAACCCACACTCTGAGAGTAAGTCCCATAGAGATGTGTCACCACCACAAATGTTAGATTGCCATGCCTGAGACACATGAATTATTATCCCTTCGGATAATTTTGTGGCTGCAGTATCCAAAACCAGCAGTCACGGACAGTCCATATGACAACAATACCCGACCTCCTCTAGTTCTTCGACATGGTCATCGGGAATGTGAGGTTCAAAAGATCCTGGACTCCCATTTGGTACAACATTCACTGCAATACCTGATTCACTGCAAATGTTATAGTCTGGAGGAAAGATCTTGGATACCAGCTACCAAAGTACATGCTCCTACTCTAGTTAGAGCCTTTCACAGACATCATCCAGAAAAACCTGTCCCTGTGGAGGGCTCCTTTTAAAGGGGTGACAGTGACACAACCCTGAACTGTATTGGTTACCTCCCCTTTTTAAACTTGAAGCCACGTTTGCTCATCTGTTGGTTATTGAGCTCAGTTGTGTAGAGTACTCTCATGTTGTCCTGACCAATGTATGACCATGGATTCTTCGACCTTGCTCCTGTCTTGAGATTTGGCTATTCCGTTTGGCTCCCCTTTCATATCGACTGCCATCCATCGCCGATTTCATCCTAGCTTTACTGACGTGCTTGTTGAATTGGTTGCAGTTTCAGTCCCTGATACTCTGTCTGTCCTGGGGAACTTTGTTACTTACGGACTTCTCCTCTTGTTAATCCTATAGGCCCTGCCAAGGCCATCTTCCCCCTGGAGGGCTTGGGCCCCAGATCCTCAGTCTGGAAAGAGACCTGTCCTGCTACCAAACCAAGCCTCGCTCCCCAGCTTTGATCTCAAGCTCCTGTTTTACAAGGTTGGAGGTACAGGGCGTGACAATCATTTTCTGAAATCCAACCCAAGTCTGATATTCCCAACCCGGAATTTGTACTTTTTTTCTTATTACTATTGAAAACACCTAATTACAATATCTACTGTTATTATTCACCCACCTGATTCAGAACCTATTTCTGATGTGATTAACTGGAATCATAACTTCTACACTGTCCACTCTGTACCCCAACAATCCAAACATCTGTTGGAGATATGGTAAAAGTTTTGAATCTTATATGCAAATTTGGTGGGTTTGTCCTTAACTACTGACATGCAGGGATTGGTGTTTTTCTCTAATACATCAAATTAAGAAACATATCCTTCCTAAATCATAAGCAATAGCCTTGCCTTATTCAGACCTGGAAGATTTTCATTGTAAATATACAGTACTACCAAAGACTATATTAATGCAATCAGTATCAAGTTATGAGCACATGGGATGCATTAAAGCTGGGGTAGGGAGCACAAACATGTATTAGTCTCTTATGGCACAGCTATTTGTCAGATTTAGAACTGTTTGAACGTTTTACTATGCACAGTATATATCCAGTTGTGAAAACAAATGTAACTTTTGGATTAGTCATCCTTTGTTACTGTACTCTTGAAAAACTAATGCAAGCAAATATATAAACATGTAGTAATGTGTGCATAAAGTAGTGTATGTATGTATAATATGTCTGAAATATATGTATGTCTTTGTTTACATGGACACTCATAAACAAAAATATTTTAAAGTAAATGTTTAAAGGGATAGTAATGTTTCCCAAACACAGCAACTCCGATAAATCTTCATAGTATTTGGGCCATTTAGCTCTGTATTTCAATATCATTCATGTAGTAGTTCAAGATTCATTGAATGAGAAATTATCCCCCTCCCGCCCCCTTTTACCTACCCTTAGCCTCCTCCCCCCACTTGTGGAATTGAGTCCTTGTACCGAACAGCACGCAGCGAGAGACACTTCAAACACTGAGTATCAGGAAAATCCTGCATCCCCCTTGATGAAGGAGGGCAGGTTTTTCCTTAGGCTCAATAAAGATTGGCCCTCGCTGAGCTCCATCTGAATCGGTTTGCAGAGAAGAATTATGTCAGCAAAAGGGGCGGGAGGGGAATCCTTTCTTATTCAATTACTCTTGAACTACTACATGGACGGTATTGAAATACAGAAGCTACATAGCCTAAATTCTATGAAGATTAATCAGAGCTGCTGTGTTTGGTAAACATTACTATTGCTCTAAGTTGTTAACAACTGCCCGATGCAGCATGTGGGCAGTCATTAAGGATCACGGTGCTTTGTTTTGTCTTGTTTTTTTCAAATTGAATTCTGGGATTGCAGACCAGAGTACAGCCTTATTGCCATCCCAGAATTCCATGATGTGCCAGGACTGTCATGGCTCCTTAAGGTGATTAAAAATAAAGCTACTTTTTAAATATGAGACATTTGTAACATGTTTTGAGGTGAAAGCAGGGATAAGTTGGGTTTTCAAATAGAAATGCAGTTACCTTAGGGAAATTATGGGGCAGTCTGTGACATCATGGGGCACAGAAATCACTTCAGAAATTTTCAAAATCAAATTGTTACTGAATGACAGAAAACAAAAACACTGTGTATTTCAAATGATGATACTATGTTGCACAAAAGATTGTGAATAATTAAACAGAGACAATTATGTGAATTCTATTTATTAAGCAAAGACGTTTGTCAGCAATTTGGATAGTTAGTCTCCATTTAATGACAAGGAAAATGAAGAGTGTGTTTTATTACTTGAAATCTTGAAAACAGTAGTTCAAATCTTATCAACCAAATTAGCCAGCTTGGAATTAATACAAGCATGCTTCTTTTTTATTATATAGCTTTCAGGTTTCTGGTAATGTTATTTTGTTCCTCATCTATAGTCTTTATAATGGTTTGTTTCCCTTTAGGAGTAGTGGAAAACTTGAACTTTACGTTCTATTTTACAGATCACAGCATTCTGATTGAGCTGAGTTTCTTAATACAAACTTTTAAGTCAAGCAACAGTGCTTTATTCCAAATAGCTACACAATGTTTGTTCTAAACCTTGCTACATAATGCAGTGATGTGCTTAACCCTACTCTGAGCAATCACTAGCTGACTGTTTTGAATTATTTTATATCCTGCAAGCTGTTCCAAACTGTCTTTCCTTTCATCTTCTGCTAGCCTCAGGAAACAAGCATCAGGCACGTCAATTCACAGACGTTTTCCTCATACATAACAATATCAGTCTTTTCGTTTTATTTGAATTATTTATTTTTTAAATCTTGTACAGAGGGTTCCGAAAATAGCACTGGGGCACATAATGTAGTTATGCATTAAAATCAGTGAAATTATCACACTGAGGTAAGTTTGGTATTATAAGGCCTGGGGTTGCTGTAATTGCAATTATATTTGCTGTACTATAATGTTTTCAGTGTAATATGTGCCACATACATCCTATGTTTTTATTATTTAACTGAAGGTAATAACTGCATAATAGATGTGGCTCACTCAGATGCAATGAATGTTACATGTTTGGAACAAGCAAACTAGGCATACATCAATACACTACTAAACTCACAGACCATTAACTTAGGAGTAGATTAATCAAAGGACAGCAGTATGTCTAATAAGCAGCTATTCACCCCACTCTTTCATAAATACCCAGTGGGTGTTTGAAAATCTAGAACAGTGGTTCTCAACCCATGCTCCCATGGCCCAATAGCAGGCCAGAACTTCCCTGCTAGAGCATGGGTTGAGACATGGATTTCAAGCAGAAATTTCAAATATAGTAAAAGGTTACATAGTAAACATTTTCCTGTAAAGATGGCTGCATCAAATATGGTTATAACTATTTAATATTTTCAAATGATAAAATGTAACAAACAAAAAAATATTATGATTTTATTTTTTTGAGCCTTGGTTATATAGATGCCTACAGAAAATTTCACACTGCATTTCTAAGGGGAATGTATGAAAACATCTCTGTGCTAAAATAATCACCGATGACTGCTTTTGTGAGCCTTGCATGGCTAACTCCTATGCACTGCTTTTTACACCTTGTACCAAGAAGTGGTAGTGTGTGTATTTCAGTGTGTGCCATTCTGTGTATCTCGTTCAACACCACTGCGTGCAGATGTATTTGAAAAAAGACTTCCTTTCCTTATACTTCCAATAGGCGTGGCATTAACCCCTTCAGTGCCAGAGGCTCGGGCCATTTTCTGAACCCTGCAGGCCAGACACTTTTTCAACATTTTTGCTATCCTTCCGTTTAGGCTTGATTTCCTCTGGGGATTTTTAGTTACATATGGAAAACTATATATTGTTTTTTTCAGAACGAATTGAGCTTTCTTGTGATACCTTACATGAAGAGAATTTTACATCGTGCAAAAAGCTATGATGTCATAATGACAAAAAAAAGTGAAAATTTACTCATTTTGCTAAAATCACATACTATGTATCAAAAATATTTACCTTGATTGAAAAAGTTTCAATTATTTGAAAAAGCCTCGAGTCCCCTGAGTAAAAAAATACCAAATTTGTATAGTTTTACCTACGTCCATGGCTAGCGTAGAGCCCTAATCACCAGCAGCGCAAAATGACATTTTCAACTTTATAAACTAATATGCGCATTCTAGGGTTTTTGTGGTAAAACTACCCTAAAACAGTGGAATAACTATATAAAACTATATATTTCGGAAAAGTAGACAACCTGCCGCATCTAATGAGGGGTAACTTGCCTTCTTACCCCAAGCCTGGTGTGCACAAATGCCTCCAGAAGATGGCGCTAATGAAAAAAAAGGCATTTTCTTACATTTCTGCCCCTTCAAATGTACTGAAATTTGTGAAAACCATGGCATTTCCAACTGTATTCATTAGCTAGTGCTCTTAGGAGAAAAATGACACCCCATTGGTATGAGTTTAACTACCTCAGGGGGCGTTAGAAGTGCAAAATGACACCTACTACAACCTCAAATTTTTCTAACATTTTCTCAAACATTACTTGTCAGTACACAAATGGTTATAACAACTACAGAAGTGAAGAAAGGGCACACAAACCATACCATTTTGAAAAGAAGACACCCTGCCGCATCTAATGATGGGTGACTTGCCTTGTTACCCCAAGCCTGGAGTGCACAAATGCCTCCAGAAGGTGGCACTAATGAAAAAAAAAGGCATTTTCTTACATTTCTGTCCCTTCAAATGTACTGAAATATGTGCAAACCATGGTATTTCCAACTGTATTCATTAGCTAGTGCTCTTAGGAGAAAAATGACACCCCTTTGGTATGAGTTTAACTACCTCAGGGGGCGTTAGAAGTGCAAAATGACACCTACTACAACCTCAAATTTTTCTAACATTTTCTCAAACATTACTTGTCTGTACACAAATGGTTATAACAACTACAGAAATGAAGAAAGGGTACACAAACCATACCATTTTGAAAAGAAGACACCCTGCCGCATCTAATGATGGGTGACTTGCCTTGTTACCCCAAGCCTGGAGTGCACAAATGCCTCCAGAAGGTGGCACTAATGAAAAAAAAAGGCATTTTCTTACATTTCTGCCCCTTCAAATGTACTGAAATATGTGCAAACCATGGTATTTCCAACTGTATTCATTAGCTAGTGCTCTTAGGAGAAAAATGACACCCCATTGGTATGAGTTTAACTACCTCAGGGGGCGTTAGAAGTGCAAAATGACACCTACTACAACCTCAAATTTTTCTAACATTTTCTCAAACATTACTTGTCAGTACACAAATGGTTATAACAACTACAGAAGTGAAGAAAGGGTACACAAACCATACCATTTTGAAAAGAAGACACCCTGCCGCATCTAATGATGGGTGACTTGCCTTGTTACCCCAAGCCTGGAGTGCACAAATGCCTCCAGAAGGTGGCACTAATGAAAAAAAAAGGCATTTTCTTACATTTCTGCCCCTTCAAATGTACTGAAATATGTGCAAACCATGGTATTTCCAACTGTATTCATTAGCTAGTGCTCTTAGGAGAAAAATGACACCCCATTGGTATGAGTTTAACTACCTCAGGGGGCGTTAGAAGTGCAAAATGACACCTACTACAACCTCAAATTTTTCTAACATTTTCTCAAACATTACTTGTCTGTACACAAATGGTTATAACAACTACAGAAGTGAAGAAAGGGTACACAAACCATACCATTTTGAAAAGAAGACACCCTGCCGCATCTAATGATGGGTGACTTGCCTTGTTACCCCAAGCCTGGAGTGCACAAATGCCTCCAGAAGGTGGCACTAATGAAAAAAAAAGGCATTTTCTTACATTTCTGCCCCTTCAAATGTACTGAAATATGTGCAAACCATGGTATTTCCAACTGTATTCATTAGCTAGTGCTCTTAGGAGAAAAATGACACCCCATTGGTATGAGTTTAACTACCTCAGGGGGCGTTAGAAGTGCAAAATGACACCTACTACAACCTCAAATTTTTCTAACATTTTCTCAAACATTACTTGTCTGTACCCAAATGGTTATAACAACTACAGAAGTGAAGAAAGGGTACACAAACCATACCATTTTGAAAAGAAGACACCCTGCCGCATCTATTGATGGGTGACTTGCTTTGTTACCCCAAGCCTGGAGAGCACAAATGCCTCCAGAAGGTGGCGCTAATGAAAAAAAAAGGCATTTTCTTACATTTCTGCCCCTTCAAATGTACTGAAATTTGTGCAAACCATGGCATTTCCAACTGTATTCATTAGCTAGTGCTCTTAGGAGAAAAATGACACCCCACTGGAATGAGTCGACCTACCTTAGGGGTGCCAGAAGCACATCACTACACCTACCTGTTTGCTTCTTCGAAAATGGCGGCTTGTACTAAAATGTCCATAACTGTTAGAGACATGAAGGAAAGGTATAAAAGGTATACCATTTTGGAAAGTAGACATTCTCCCGCATCAAATGAGGGGTCACTTGCCTTTCTACCCCCTGGGCTGAAGTGCACAAATATTTCCAAAAGGTGGCGCTATGGGAATAAATACATGTTTTTTTACATTTCCACCACTTCAAAGATACTAAAATCTTTGAAAACCATAACATTTCCTGCTGTATTCAGTACCTGCTACCAACATGAGAAAAATGGTAGCCTATTTGTGTGGGTTAACATAGAATATGTGGGTGCTAGGAACACGTACGTAAACCTGACACTTTTGTTTTTGAAATTATCTGCTTGCACTAAAATGGTTATAACCATAATAGATATGCAGAAAAGGTAGAGAAACAATGCCATTTTGGAAAGAAAACATCCTTCCGCATCTAATGAGGGGTCACGTGCCTTCTTACCCAAAGGCTGGTATGCACAAATGCTTCCAGGAGGTGGCGCTAGTGAAAAAAAAAGGCATTTTCTTACATTTCTGCCCCTTCAAATGTATGGAACTTTGTAAAAACCATGGAATTTTCAACTGCATTCATTAGCTAGTGCTCTTAGGAGTCAAACGACACCCCATTGATATGAGTTGACCTACCTTAGGGGGTGCTAGAAGTAGAAAACTACACCTACTACAACCTCTGATGTTTCTAACATTTTCTCAAATGTGACTTGCCTGTACAAAAATGGCTATAACACATTCAGAATTGAAGAAAAGGTAGATAAACCATACCATTTTGGAAAGAAAACAACCTGCCGCATCTAATGAGGGGTCACTTGCCTTCTTACCCCAATACTGGTGTGCATAAATGTTTCCAGAAGGAGGCGATATAGGAAAAAAATTGCATTTTTTTACATTTCTGCCCCTTCAAATGTATGGAGCGCTGTGAAAACCATGGAATTTTCAACTGCATTTGTTTGCTAGTGCTCTTAGGAGTCAAATGACACCCCATTGGTATGAGTTGAACTACCTTAGGGGGTGCTAGAAGTAGAAAACTACACCTACTACAACCTCTGATGTTTCTAACATTTTCTCAAACCTGACTTGCCTGTACGAAAATGACTATAACACCTTCAGAATTGAAGAAAAGGTAGATAAACCATACCATTTTGGAAAGAAGACAACCTGCCGCATCTAATGAGGGGTCACTTGCCTTTTTACCCCTAAGTTAGTTGGCACAACTATTTCCAGAATGTGGTGCTACAGGAAAAAATAAAATTTTGTTTTACACATCAGTCACTTCAAAGATACTAAAATGGTTCAATGGCGTGGGATTTCCTAGGAGGACTTCTTGCCAGCCTAAGAAAAATGGTACCCCACTGCTGTGGGTTGACATACCAATTTACGCTACAGGAGCGTAGCTACCAGTGAAACAGAAATGGTAAAGCAAACAGTGTATGTGTGATTTTATGGCTAACAGATGAAAGAAGCTAGGGCGTCAGCCGGTGTACGTGCGGACCTGTGACTACAAGTGTAACAAAGTATGTGGGAGGGTGAGGGATTAGGCAGTGTGTGTGGGTATGAGCAGAGGAGCAAGGATGGTGGGGCAGTGTTTGATAGTGTGTATGGGAGATCTGTGACTACCAGTGTTGATAAAAAGTCCTGTGTGTGCCACAGGAAGGGGGTCGGCATTGAACTCCCCTCCTAGTGGCACACACAGGGTTAATTTGTGTTTTATTTTTTATTTTTTTTATTATATACCTCATTGAGGGGCATAAGGACCCCCTGATCCCTCCCCAATGAGGTCTTAGTAAAAAAATATATATATATGTCCACAAACAGGGGACCCGGAGAGTGCCACAGGGGTCTCCAGCGCATTGCAAAGCAATGCATTGGATCCTTGTGGCACTCAGAGGGTTAATTTTTTTTTAATCATTACTTGGTAATCAGAGCTTGTTGGGGGGCCATCAGGACCAATCATGATGGCCCCCCAACAATCTCTGATAACGAAGTAATGAGAAATGCCCTGTGTGTGCGCCGCAGAAGGGGGGCTGCATTGGCCCCCCTTGAGGCACACACAGGGTTAATTTTTTTTCTTTACTTTTTTTATTATGGACCTTATTGGTGGGTATCAGGACCCCTTTGATTCCCCCCAATGAGGTCTTAAAAAAAAAAAAAAAAAGGAATCAAAATAAATGTCCCTGTGAGTGCCAAAGGGCTCTCCAGCGCATTGCAAAGCAATGCATTGGACCCTTCTGGCACTCAGAGGGTTAATTTTTTTTTTAATCATTACTTGGTAATCAGAGCTTGTTGGGGGGCCATCAGGACCAATCATGAAGGCCCCCCAACAATCTCTGATAACGAAGTAATGATAAATGCCCTGTGTGTGCGCCGCAGAAGGGGGGCTGCATTGGCCCCCCTTGTGGCACACACAGGGTTAATTTTTTTTTCTTTACTTTTTTTTTTATTATGGACCTCATTGGTGGGTATCAGGACCCCTCTGATTCCCCCCAACGAGGTCTTAAAAAAAAAAAAAAAAAAGGAATCAAAATAAATGTCCCTGTGAGTGCCAAAGGGGTTTCCAGCGCATTGCAAAGCAATGCATTGGACCCTTCTGGCACTCAGAGGGTTAATTTTTTTTTTTATTAATACTTTGTAATCAGAGCTTGTTGGGGGGCCATCAGGACAAATCCTGATGGCCCCCCAACAATCTCTAGTAACAAAGTAATGATAGAAGCCCTGTGTGTGCCACAGGAGGGGGGGGTGCATTTGACCCCCCCCTGTGGCACACACAGGGTTAAAAAAATGTATTTATTTTTTTTTTAATAATAGACCTCATTGAGGGGCATCAGGATCCCCCCTGATCCCCCCAATGAGGTCTTTAAAAAAATAAAAAAAAAAACCCAAAGAAAAGACCCTGTGAGTGCTACAAGGGTCTCCAGCACATTGCAAAGCAATGTGCTGGGGACCACTGCGGCACTCACAGGGTTACTATTGTTTTTTTTTTTTAATTAATTTTTTTTTTTAGCTATTCAGACCTCGTGGGGGACATCAGGACCCCTCCTGGTGTCCCCTAAGTAATTGATCTCCCAGCCGATAGGCTGGGAGACCAATTTGGCGACTGCAGGAGAGCAGAAGCTCTCCTGCCTTTCACTCCTACCACCGGTAGGAGTGAATGGGACCGGGGAAACTTCCCCAACGTCATCAGTGACATGTCACTGATGACGCTGGGAGGCTTCCCCCGGTCCCGCCCACTCCTACCCGGAAGTTCGGGTAGGAGACAAAGAAGAGGAGAAGCTGCGCCTCAGCTGCGCTTCTCCTCTTCTTTTATTGATCTCCCAGCGCGATCGGCTGGGAGATCAATAACAGGGGGGACATGAGGAGTGATCCTCATGTCCCCCCACGATTGCCCACATTTTTTTTTTTTAAAATGCGGCCACTGCATGCCGGTTATACCGGCTCATGCAGTGACCGCATTTTAGTGGGTACATTGTACGAGCTTGGCACAGCGGGTACAGCTGTCCAAACTCGTACAATGTACCCACTTGGCACTCAAAGGGTTAAGGGCTTGTTCACATTGATACTGAATGCTGGTAGAGTTATGTACAGCAGAATGTACTAAGGCATCTATATATAGGCACAGACACACCACTGATTAACCTATATATAAGAAGAGCACATACGATGTATTGATAATTTTGAACATTTACCGTGCTATTAATTGGTTTGTTATACAAAATTCAATATTATTATTGAAATATATATTGTACATGTTGATATTTAGAGAGATGGCATTTGTGGCATTTATATATCAACATGCACATGTCTATACTAACAACTCAGTTCCATTTTTTGATGTTTACAGATGTTATGGGCAACAAGCCCCTTTTTCTTCTTGCAGTAATTACCACTGAAAAAGACATATTTCATTTTTTCATAGAAATTCCTGTGGATAGAAAATTCGTTAAAATTTCAGCTTTTTCTCTACAGACAATGCAATTCCCACCTGGGATTTCTGTGGCTGAAAGAATTCCTCATGCAATACTATAAAAACCCATAACTTCCTATCATGTTGCAAAAGGTTGGTGATCAGAGAACATGGCTGTGGGAAGTGAAACCAGGGAGAGAGTAGAAGTTCTACCAGTGATGCTGCAGTTGCTTGTTGGATTCTGAATAAAATTAGTAAGAGGAATTGGAGGGATGCTGCTAATGGAGAAATCCACGGTTGAAAGTAACAACACATGCACCAGTAGCATTAGAAGTAGTACTAGTAGTCGTGGGAACCCAGCTCCAGTAGATATTTCTGCCACCACATCCAGGTGCTTCGCGTATGGCATGTCTAAGAGAGGAGGAAGATTCTTGTGGTGAGGATAATGAGGAAGAGGCTGGTGGTAGTCATGATGATTAAGTTGAAATCTGGACAGGGAAATTAGATCCTTCCTAGCACAAACAAATGAAGAGAGAGTGAGTCTTAATACTGAAGAAGCAGCAGAACCACCTTCACTTCAGGTGCATCTGGGGAGAATGTTCTAGGTTTTTGCAGGTTCATTGAGGAGAAGTGATTTGGTAAGCAAGACTTGAAGATTGCAAGAGAAGTATATTGGAACAGGCTGGGTAGTAAATCATTTAACAGATGAAGTGCAATGAAACAGTGGGTTTTGAGAAGACATAAAGAGGTAGACACAAAAGTAGCAGAGAGTAGAGTGTCCTTGACTGATTATAAGGGTGAGATTGGGTGTAGAGGAAGATCAGAGTGGACGTATAGGAGGGGATAGATGAGAGGCAGGATTTGGCATGGTATATGGATTTTGATGGACAACCATTTGAGAGCCTGGAGGATGGGAGTAAGGTAAGCCATGTTGCAACGTTCAGTATGGATTGAAGTGTATGTTACAGTAGTCCATGTGGGATAGGATGAGTACTTGTATAAAAGTTTTAGCTGTTGAGGAACAGAAGAACTGATGGATGGATGTTTTGCTATGATATATAAGAAAAGCAGCACCATATCGCACTAGCATTAATATGAGAAGAGAATGAGAGCTAGGCATCCTGATTCAGAGACTGGATTTGTGGTAGTGCCATTTACTGTGACATGTTGCTACAGGGATTATTGTAGGTGGGAGGAGGATTAGCTCATTTGATATGTTAAGTTTGAGGTGCCTATGGGCCATCCAATCTGAAATAGTAAAGGGACAGTCTGTGAATCGAGACTGAACAACTGGGGGAAGATGCATTAAATGGTGATGCTATGATGATGTGTGCCTGGTGATGTGCGGAGATGCACATATCCATATGGACTAAAAATGAGGAATGCAATTGGAGAAGGTGAGAAATAAACTCATTAGCATGCAGGGTTGTTAAAATGTTGGCAATATGTAAGGGATGCCCTCCCTTACACATCTTCAGAAGTTCAACAAATCTGATGTCTTAGCGCTTTCTCCCTGCTCCCCCTCTTGACCACTGATCCACCCAGATTTCGGCAACACGAAGAGCATTACTCCTTTAAATCTTTCCATGCCACAAGGGGGAGGATTGCACATTCCTGTGGCACTGAAAGGGTTCCAAAATGAGAAAATGGCACAGAAGCTATATAACACAGCTTCTCTGCCTTCTGTACTGACTGAACCAGCTGAGCAAGCTGCCCAAAAATCAGCTGATTCAGGTAAATACAGAATTCATTATCATTTATATCAGTGAAATTAAATAAGTAAAATATGATGCAAAAAAAAAGCAGCTAGAATGAGGAAAATATTTACAGTGCAAAGAGAAAAGAAGAAACAGGGCACTAACATACCATAATATGTGCATGTAATATAAATACAATAATAAGAAACCAAATGAATAAAGTATGGAGTGCAGCAAGGAATGAGAGAGATTATCCAAGTCCCCTAAATAGGGTACAAACCTAAAGAAAAAGCAAAAAAACAAAAGAAGACTCTCACCCTGCTCCACACAAATTACCCAGATGTGAACTCTGTGTATATCATAGTAACATAATAACATAGTAAATTAGGTTGAATAAAGACACAAGTCCATCAAGTTCAACCTTCTCCTCATACCCAGTAACTGAGAATTTTATAGCTTTCCTGCTACCAATTAAGTTAGTATTTATTAGACCTTCCTGATCTGCCTACTGATAAACAGTATAACTCTGTATGTTCCCTTTTGAAAGAAATGTATCTAATCTTCTCTTAAATGTATCCATTGTATCTGCCATAACCACCTCCCTGGGCAATGAATTCCACAATTTAACAGACCTTACCATAAAAAAACCCTTCCTCTGCTGAAGTTTAAACCTCCTTTCCTCTAATACCAATGTGTTCATTTATTTATTTAAAAAAAAAATACGTTTTTTTTTTGTGTAGTTTGGTCAATGTATATTTAAGCTCATTTACCTACCAAGGTACCCCATTTCAAGCGAGTCCAATATCTTATTACATACATATTGCCATCTTTATGGCTTACAAAAATACTCCTAAATTAAAAATTGCTCCTGAAGAAATTGTTTCCAAAAAAACACATAGAATTTAAAAATACCTAGTTAAAACACCTAAGCATTACTTCTAAAGTAAAGTTACTTGTAAAAGCATATAATATCTAATATTGAATTTGTAATACTTAGACTGACCTGCTACATCTGCTACAATATGCTACAAAAGAAGCACAGTCTGAATCCTTTGAAAAGGTCATCTCTGCAGTTAGAAGGCAGTAGACTGTATGTATGACATGACTGATCTAGAATACTTATAAGCAGGAAATACTCAAAAAATATCTTTAAAGGAGCAGTAAACTTTTTTTATGGAAAAATATATATTGTAGGGATTTTCCTATTGAATAAAATAAGGATACTCTTACTGCCAATAGATTTATATTTCCAGAGTTATTACAGTTTAACTCTGCAATGCGTTTTGTACCCCTCTGGCACTCAAAGGGTTAAACCCCCACTTTTTTACTTTTTTTTTTTTTTTTTTTTTTTTTCATTAGCAGTGCCCTCTAGTGGTCAAATTCTAATTAGATTTCCTGTTAGATTCTAATGGAGAGGAAAGTCAGAAAAGTCAGAGACATACAGTTCTCCATAGAAAGTGATAGAAACTGCCTGTCACTTCCTGTCAGAACTTCCAGGAAGTAAACAGAGTAAATTCACTTCCTGATTATTTAAACTTCTATAATTTTTGAATAAAACATCTGACAGCGATGGGAGTGACCTTGTTTTATTCAGCAGGAAATGCTCTATAAAATATGTGTTTTCATAAAAAAAGTTTATTGCTCCTTTAAGTAGAAGAATCTGAGTCAAAATGATATGTTTGTATGCACCTACTCATGTGGCTTATCGAAAATGGCAATTTGGCAATTAATTAACTTGAAATCTGCTAGAGTAACACACTCATATCACTACTGGCCATATATCTGTGGTGTGCACACACTAATAGGTGTGATAAATGAACAAATACACACCCACTAAATATGCATATATCAACAATACTAGAGTATTTCCTGTATTGCCCTCTGATACTACTTTGAACTAAATTGACACTCTATATGTTAACTTGTACAGGTATATATATTTAACAGTAAAGCAGATTAATGATTTATAATTCCCATAGAGGAAACAACTGGCAATACCAGCTTAAAAATATATATGTTTGTCAGTTTAAGTTTTGTCAGGGGGATTTATTGGGAAAATGAATGTCAGATACAAAATCTGTAAGTATCAATATTCAAGGAACTTTATAAAGGGGAATGTACCAATTGAGGTAGCAGTACTTTTGCTAAACCTATGCCTATGTTAATGCACATTTGCATTAGTTCACTTTAGCATACATCTCCTTCAGTGCTTAACCCTTTGAGTGCCAAGTGGGTACATTGTACGAGTTTGGACAGCTGTACCCGCTGTGCCAAGCTCGTACGATGTACCCACTAAAATGCGGTCACTGCATGAGCCGGTATAACCGGCATGCAGTGGCCGCATTTTAAAAAAAAAATAGCTGGGCAATCGTGGGGGGACATGAGGATCACTCCTCATGTCCCCCCTGTTATTGATCTCCCAGCCGATCGCGCTGGGAGATCAATAAAAGAAGAGGAGAAGCGCAGCTGAAGCGCAGCTTCTCCTCTTCCTTCTCTCCTACCCGAACTTCCGGGTAGGAGTGGGCGGGACCGGGGGAAGCCTCCCAACGTCATCAGTGACATGTCACTGATGACGTTGGGGAAGTTTCCCTGGTCCCATTCACTCCTACCGGTGGTAGGAGTGAAAGGCAGGAGAGCTTCTGCTCTCCTGCAGTCGCCAAATTGGTCTCCCAGCCTATCGGCTGGGAGATCAATTACTTGGGGGACACCAGGAGGGGTCCTGATGTCCCCCACGAGGTCTGAATATATATAAAAAAAAAAAATAATAATAAAAAAAAAAACTAACCCTGTGATTTTTTTTTTTTTTTTTAAAGACCTCATTGGGGGGATCAGGGGGAATCCTGATGCCCCTCAATGAGGTCTATTATTAAAAAAAAAATAAAATTTTTTTTTAACCCTGTGTGTGCCACAGGGGGGGTCCAATGCACCCCCCCCCTCCTGTGGCACACACAGGGCTTCTATCATTACTTTGTTACTAGAGATTGTTGGGGGGCCATCAGGATTGGTCCTGATGGCCCCCCAACAAGCTCTGATTACAAAGTAATAATAAAAAAAAAAATTAACCCTCTGAGTGCCAGAAGGGTCCAATGCATTGCTTTGCAATGCCCTGGAGACCCATGTGGCACTCACAGGGACATTTATTTTGATTCCTTTTATTTTTTTTTTTTAAGACCTCATTGGGGGAATCAGAGGGGTCCTGATACCCACCAATGAGGTCCATAATAAAAAAAATGTAAAGAAAAAAAAATTAACCCTGTGTGTGCCACAAGGGGGGCCAATGCAGCCCCCCTTCTGCGGCACACACAGGGCATTTATCATTACTTCGTTATCAGAGATTGTTGGGGGGCCATCATGATTGGTCCTGATGGCCCCCCAACAAGCTCTGATTACCAAGTAATGATAAAAAAAAAATTAACCCTCTGAGTGCCACAAGGATCCAGTGCATTGCTTTGCAATGCCCTGGAGACCCATGTGGCACTCACAGGGACATTTATTTTGATTCCTTTTATTTATTTTTTTTTAAGACCTCATTGGGGGGAATCAGAGGGGTCCTGATACCCACCAATGAGGTCCATAATAAAAAAAAATGTAAAGAAAAAAAAATTAACCCTGTGTGTGCCACAAGGGGGGGGCCAATGCAGCCCCCCTTCTGCGGCACACACAGGGCATTTATCATTACTTCGTTATCAGAGATTGTTGGGGGGCCATCATGATTGGTCCTGATGGCCCCCCAACAAGCTCTGATTACCAAGTAATGATAAAAAAAAAAATTAACCCTCTGAGTGCCACAAGGATCCAGTGCATTGCTTTGCAATGCGCTGCAGACCCCTGTGGCACTCACAGGGTCACTCTGTTTGTGGACATATATATTTTTTTTACTAAGACCTCATTGGGGAGGGATCAGGGGGTCCTGATGCCCCTCAATGAGGTATATAATAAAAAAAAAATTAAATAAAAAATTAACCATGTGTGTGCCACTGGGAGGGGGGGTTCAATGCAGACCCCCTTCCTGTGGTACACACAGGACTTTTTATCATTACTTTGTGATCAGAGCTTGTTTGGTGGCCATCTGAATACAAAGTAACGATAAAAAAAAATTAACCCTTTGTGTGCTGGACACCCCTGTGGCACATAAAGGATTTTTTCCCCCTTTATTTTTTATTTAGACCTCATTGTATGGGTTCTGATGCCCCCAACGAGGTCTACACAAAAATATTGGGGGAAAAAGCCCCAAAAAATGCACGTGCAACAGGAAGGGGGTCCAACGCAGTGCTTTGTATGAGGGGACATACAGTGCACAATGGTAGTCAGAGATCTCCCATACACACTATCAGACACTGCCCCACCATCACCACCATCCTTGCTCCTCTGCTCATACCCACACACACTGCCTAATCCCTCACCCTCTCACACATTTTGTTAGACTTGTAGTCACAGGTCCGCACATACACCGGCTGACGTCCTAGCTTCTTTCATCTGTTAGCCATAAAATCACACATACACTGTTTGTTTTCCCATTTCTGTTTCACTGGTAGCTACGCTCTTGTAGCGTAAATTGGTATGTGAACCCAGAGCAGTGGGGTACCATTTTTTTTTGGCTGGCAAGAAGTCCTCCTAGGAAATCCCACGCCATTGAACCATTTTAGTATCTTTGAAGTGACTGATGTGTAAAACAAATGTTTGTTTTTCTTTCCTGTAGCACCACATTCTGGAAATAGTTGTTCCAAATAACTTAGGGGTACAAAGGCAAGTGACCCCTTATTAGATGCGGCAGGTTGTCTTCTTTCCAAAATGGTATGGTTTATCTACCTTTTCTTCAATTCTGAAGGTGTTATAGCCATTTTTATACAGGCAAGTCAGGTTTGAGAAAATGTTAGAAACATCAGAGGTTGTAGTAGGTGTAGTTTTCTACTTCTAGCACCCCCTAAGGTAGTTCAACTCATATCAATGGGGTGTCGTTTGACTCCTAAGAGCACTAGCAAACAAATGCAGTTGAAAATTCCATGGTTTTCACAGAGCTCCATACATTTAAAGGGGCAGAAATGTAAAAAAAAGCATTTTTTTTCATTAGCGCCACCTCCTGGAAGCATTTGTGCATACCAGCCTTTGGGTAAGAAGGCAAGTGACCCCTCATTAGATGCAGCAGGTTGTTTTCTTTTCAAAATGGCATTGTTTCTCTACCTTTCCTGCATATCTATTATGGTTATAACCATTTTAGTGCAAGCAGATAATTTAAAAAACAAAAGTGTCAGGTTTACGTTCGTGTTCCTAGCACCCACATATTGTATGTTAACCCACACAAATGGGCTACCATTTTTCTCATGATGGTAGCAAGTACTGAATACAGCAGGAAATGTTATGGTTTTCAAAGATTTTAGTATCTTTGAAGTGGTGGAAATGTAAAAAAACCTGTATTTATTCCCATAGCGCCACCATTTGGAAATATTTGTGCACTTCAGCCCAGGGGGTAGAAAGGCAAGTGACCCCTCATTTGATGCGGGAGAATGTCTACTTTCCAAAATGGTATACCTTTTATACCTTTCCTTCATGTCTCTAACAGTTATGGACATTTTAGTACAAGCAGCCATTTTCGAAGAAGCAAACAGGTAGGTGTAGTTATGTGCTTCTGGCACCCCTAAGGTAGGTCGACTCATTCCAGTGGGGTGTCATTTTTCTCCTAAGAGCACTAGCTAATGAATACAGTTGGAAATACCATGGTTTGCACACATTTCAGTACATTTGAAGGGGCAGAAATGTAAGAAAATGCCTTTTTTTTTTATTAGCGCCACCTTCTGGAGGCATTTGTGCACTCCAGGCTTGGGGTAACAAGGCAAGTCACCCATCATTAGATGCGGCAGGGTGTCTTCTTTTCAAAATGGTATGGTTTGTGTACCCTTTCTTCACTTCTGTAGTTGTTATAACCATTTGTGTACAGACAAGTAATGTTTGAGAAAATGTTAGAAAAATGTGAAGTTGTAGTGGGTGTCGTTTTGCACTTCTAGCGCCCCCTGAGGTAGTTAAACTCGTACCAATGGGGTGTCATTTTTCTCCTAAGAGCACTAGCTAATGAATACAGTTGGAAATACCATGGTTTGCACATATTTCAGTACATTTGAAGGGGCAGAAATGTAAGAAAATGCCTTTTTTATTCATTAGCGCCACCTTCTGGAGGCATTTGTGCACTCCAGGCTTGGGGTAACAAGGCAAGTCACCCATCATTAGATGCGGCAGGGTGTCTTCTTTTCAAAATGGTATGGTTTGTGTACCCTTTCTTCACTTCTGTAGTTGTTATAACCATTTGTGTACAGACAAGTAATGTTTGAGAAAATGTTAGAAAAATTTGAAGTTGTAGTGGGTGTCGTTTTGCACTTCTAGCACCCCCTGAGGTAGTTAAACTCATACCAATGGGGTGTCATTTTTCTCCTAAGAGCACTAGCTAATGAATACAGTTGGAAATACCATGGTTTGCACACATTTCAGTACATTTGAAGGGGCAGAAATGTAAGAAAATGCCTTTTTTTTCATTAGCGCCACCTTCTGGAGGCATTTGTGCACTCCAGGCTTGGGGTAACAAGGCAAGTCACCCATCATTAGATGCGGCAGGGTGTCTTCTTTTCAAAATGGTATGGTTTGTGTACCCTTTCTTCACTTCTGTAGTTGTTGTAACCATTTGTGTACAGACAAGTAATGTTTGAGAAAATGTTAGAAAAATTTGAAGTTGTAGTGGGTGTCGTTTTGCACTTCTAGCGCCCCCTGAGGTAGTTAAACTCATACCAATGGGGTGTCATTTTTCTCCTAAGAGCACTAGCTAATGAATACAGTTGGAAATACCATGGTTTGCACACATTTCAGTACATTTGAAGGGGCAGAAAAGTAAGAAAATGCCTTTTTTTTTCATTAGCGCCACCTTCTGGAGACATTTGTGCACTCCAGGCTTGGGGTAACAAGGCAAGTCACCCATCATTAGATGCGGCAGGGTGTCTTCTTTTCAAAATGGTATGGTTTGTGTACCCTTTCTTCACTTCTGTATTTGTTATAACCATTTTTGTACAGACAGGTAATGTTTGAGAAAATGTTAGAAAAATTAGAGGTTGCAATAGGTGTAGTTTTGTACTTGTAGCGCCCCCTGAGGTAGGTGAACTCATACCAATGGGGTGTTATTTTTCTCCTAAGAGCACTAGCTAATGAATACAGTTGGAAATGCCATGGTTTTCACACATTTTAGTTCATTTGAAGGGGCAGAAATGTAAGAAAATGCCTTTTTTTTTCATTAGATCCATCTTCTTGAGGCATTTGTGCACACCAGGCTTGGGGTAACAAGGAAAATCACCCCTCATTAGATGCAGCAGGTTGTCTACTTTCCAGAAATATATAGTTTTATATAGTAATTCCACTGTTTTAGGGTAGTTTTACCACAAAAACCCTAGAATGCGCATATTAGTTTATAAAGTTGAAAATGTCATTTTGCGCTGCTGGTGATTAGGGCTCTACGCTAGCCATGGACGTAGGTAAAACTATACAAATTTGGTATTTTTTTACTCGGGGGACTCGAGGCTTTTTCAAATAATTGAAACTTTTTCAATCAAGGTAAATGTTTTTGATACATAGTATGTGATTTTAGCAAAATGAGTAAATTTTCACTTTTTTTTGTCATTATGACATCATAGCTTTTTGCACGATGTAAAATTCTCTTCATGTAAGGTATCACAAGAAAGCTCAATTCGTTCTGAAAAAAACAATATATAGTTTTCCATATGTAACTAAAAATCCCCAGAGGAAATCAAGCCTAAACGGAAGGATAGCAAAAATGTTGAAAAAGTGTCTGGCCTGCTGGGTTCAGAAAATGGCCCGAGCCTCTGGCACTGAAGGGGTTAACAATGCAACTTCTTTTTATCACCTACTATAGCAAGAATAATGCAAAGGAAGAGTTCTTTGCTTATTTCATCTGCACATGTTTTTACAGCCCTTAGTGTGGATGGTGCAGATCTGTTATTTAAATGTTCAAAGAGCTTTGCTAAATGACATTAAAGAGCACATGACCACTCTGCACAAAAACAGTTATTTGTATGTATTTAGGAGTAGAAACTGTTTTGTACACCCTCCTTGTCCTTAATGTGTCCTGTGTTAATGTCTTTAATCAGTGACAAATACACATTTGTTTGATTTTTTTCACTTTTTGGCAGATTTCTTCACCTACAGCATTCAAAAACAAATCTGATGTTCTGGAATTAAGCATCCTATTCATGATCTGAGCCATACATACGGGGATTTTATGGGAGATACTAATTTGCTGCTATCCCTAGATAACATGTATTTAAAAAGCAGTTATCAATTTATTAGAACCCACTCTGTTGATCTCCTTCTCTAAGAGCAGAGCTCCTTAAGAAGCAGGAACCAATTTGTGATGCCTGGCGGATCAGTGGGGGAATCAAAATTGGAGTCTGAAAAGTGACCCTGGTGCTCTCACTGATCCTGAGAAATAGACTGAACTGTAACATTTAAAGTCTCCCTGTCAAACCTTTGGCAATGCATGAGCAGCTTGTCCCATAGTGAAAGGCTTTAAAGCCTGGCACTGGCAATCAACAGTGCTGACCAAACAGGTGGCAAAACCTGTGGCTATAACCACAGACTTCCTGGTTATGTCCAGTTCCTCAGCTCTTCTAATCCCTCAAATCGATGACAGGATAATTTTTTCAAAGTCTGCAAACTTTGGAAATTATGTTAATTGCCCTTTACAAAAAACAAGTCCTGCTTGAATGGATGACTTTTGTTGCTAGATCTCCAGAGATATGAATTTGTAGTTTTATTGCACTCAATAAACATGAAATGAAATGTAATTTAACTTGTAATATAATTTGAACCCCTTGGTCTGCAAAGATATCTCCAAAACAATACATTTGCAAATATCTCTAGCATACAATTTGCGAATGTATTCCATAATCCAGGGTTGTTTAACAACCAGAATTATAATCCTGTATTTTTTTATCAAGCATTACATGAGAACAGCAGAGCAACATACCATTACATGGCAGCAGTTCAGCAATGTGCCATTACAAAATTGGTCTTTACTACAGACCTTGTATCTTTTTTGGAAAGATACCAAGAAGAGATGCACTAAAGGTTTATGCTGTGATTATGTGATTTTGGCGATGTGTTCAAAGCACTTCAACTTTTCGATAGATACACCGACATATCACTAAAATTTAGAGATGTGAGGGGAGAGAGAAGGGGCGGAGAGGGTACAAGGTTATTGAACTGCTCTTGGTGTGGAAGCACAACACACAAATTAGGTTACTCCATTCAGGACTAAACTATCTCCAAAGAGAAAGATCCTGAACTGATAGCCTATATACCAGCGCCTATAATAAACATGTATAGTATATGGAGATAGAGATACACAAGAGACTAAAGTTCAAGATATAAAATTTATGTAGTCAGAAACAGTTCACCACATCTTGGAACATCCACTGAAAGAGGCCCTTTGCAGCTCATTGAACTAAGGGATGGGGACCCTTACGACAATCTACAGCAAAGAAAAGAGAGAAGAAAGTCACGCCAAACATCGTAGATGAATAAACATATCCAAATTTACTTCCAGGTAAATAGAACTACCGGAAGTTTATGCGGTGAGTGTGGCGGGACTTTCTTCCTCCTGTAGGATTTGAACAGTGAGTATAAAAGATGTTTGAAAATATGCTGTACCTTTTGGCTCCTGATGAAGTGAATGTTATTTTCACGAAAAGCATTGGGCGTATTTTAATGTAAATTTTAGTTGTTGGAATAAAAAATAATTTTTATATTCTATATTCCAGAGTAAATCTACTTGTTATTATTAAACATACAGAACATTAGATACTGATTACCACTATAAGTTTCCCGAGTTGTAAGACTATGGAGGTATAAGTAGGTAACTAGTGGAATTATCTACATCCTGGTGAATTACTACTTTGGAAAAAACCTCCAAGGAAGTCTGGAGATGTGATTGCCTGATCCTGAAGGAGAATGGTGAATCGGGGAAGCATATCGGGGGAGTGGCTTCAGTACAACCATCCTGGGGTTTATACCAGGTGAGAGCATAATACTTGAGGCGGTACTGGACATAGCCTCATAAAATTGTGAGTAAGATTTCAATTTGAGCACGCTGCGTGAAGGTGAAGGTCATTGTAGAATTTGAATATACTACACTTAGAGTCCACCTGTGCCTTTGTCTTCTTCTCTTTTCTTTGCTGTTGATGTGAAAGGGATGCCTTCCCTTGTATATCACCAGCAGTACTACAATCCTGACATCTGAGAGCATTCTCTCTGCTGCCCGAGCAGTAGAGAGGATCCTTTTAGCATCATGAACAGCATCACTCCCTTAACCCTTTGAGTGCCAGAGGAGTAGGCATTGCATTGCAAAGCAATGCATTGCGTACCCCTCTGGCACTCAAAGAGGTAACCATTTGAGTGCCATAGGGATGTGCATTGCACACCCCTGTGGCACTCAAAGGGTTTGAAAAGTATGCTAAGCAGTACACAATCATCCCCTCAGCTCTGTATCATATTTCATACTCATACTTGTTGTGCACTCCCAATTTTGGAGAAAACCAAATGTACTATAGTGGACAAATTAAAATTCCTCAAATTCCCATATATTTAAATAGGGATTTTAACCTCTTGAATGCTAGAGATGTCTGAAAAGCAATGGATTGGACACCTCTCTAGAATTCATTGGGTTAAGTTTCCAATTTAAATCAATGGAAATTTGTATCTGTCCCATATGGTGTAGTTCGTTTGCTCTAGATTCCTGCTGATCTTATTATATCATAATTTATGCATCTTTGTGAAACAAATTGTGCTAATAAAGTTTTGGTATACATGTTTTTCGTAGATTGTTTAGAGCAGAGAATAGTGTAAAGCAAAACTGTATCTATTTAATTAAGTCTCTAGAGGTTAATATATCCTTAGTTTGAAAGTGAAACATCATAAAGTATTGCAAAATACAAGACTGAGTGTAAGGCAGCAACCATGGGGATTCTTGGCTACCAGCTGCCCCCCCAGCCTTGTTCCCTTGCCAACTCGTAGCCATAGAACCCCATGTACACTGCCTGGCCCCCAGAGTTATTTCTTTGCCCACTGGTAGCAACGTATCCCCGTGTACATTGTCTGACTTTCTCCAGGGAACAAGGCTGGGGGTGACAGTCAGTGTATGTGGGGCTAACCCACAATATTTAAGTTCCCTATGCTGCATCACAATATACATTTTCGACATGCGGCCCCATTATATTCATATCCAACATGCTGCCATATACATGATTGCTCCCATTAGTATAGGAACAAGCCTGTGTATATATTAAAACATGCACAAAGTGCAGGACCTCTAATCCTGCATTATGCTCTGTTTTGTTTTATAAAGAATATCAGACCTTGCTGGGGGGCATCCGAACCCCTCCTGATGTCCTTCTGGCATTGATCACCTATCCAATAGGATAGATTATCAATGCGGTGACCAGAAAGGCTATTACCGCCTTCCTTTACCCCCTACTCTTCAACCCAACATTCTATAAATTGACCTGGTTGAGTAGGAAGATCCTCAAGACCCATCCTCATGACGTTTTTACAAAACAAAATAAAACAGCGCATAGTGCAGAATTAGAGATCCTGCACAATCTGCATATTTTAATATATGTACAGGATCGCTCCAATGCTAATGGGAGCTATAGAGAATATGGCAGCATGTTGGATATGAATACTATGGGGCAGCATGTCAAATATGGATATTATAGGGCAGAATGTTGAATATCAATAATATGGACCAAATGAAAGAAACTAGAGAGAGCGCACAAATTAGAAAATATAATGACTGACACTATAAAAACAACTTATGTAATGACTTGGGCCATAGAATGAGAGACCCAAAATTGACCTAATCCCTCCCACCAACACCCGTACCATTAAATAGCAAGTACTGGCGTCAGTCTGTACATCAGGTCACTGGCTCCCAATCTAAGCCGAAATCAAACAGTAATGATAAATAAATGATGTATATAGGAAACTGGACAACCCAAGCAAGACGGATATATATGATATGTATATTTAAAAAATGTAATAGTATTAAAACAAACTATTAGTAGCAATGTATACTAAAATATATAAAACCTATCAATTGTAGGCAGACCTAGGAATCATATGTATCTCATACCTATGGTAACACACGATCCCAATATATAACTCCTCCAACAGGTATTTGACACACAATTGTAATATAATAAAACAATGTAAATGTTGAAATTATAGACCAGTCTAATTGACTTCAGGAACGATGTTGCTTTGCTGTCTTAAAGGCCGCTTCGAACCGTGCGAGCTGGTAAAAGACACGTTCTCTGTAGCTGTCAACTATTCCCCTCCATGTTAATGGGTGTGCAGCTCTATGTGGGGAACCTATTGACCTCTTCTTGGGCTTAGTGGTCAGATGGTATGTCCATAAGTTCTTATATAACTTCCTGAACTATTCAGGAGATGTATATGCCCTCAATATATTGGTCCGGTTCTTACCCACTCTTTGGGAAGCTTCCGTGAACTAGCTTGTTCACACTTAACCCTTGGGTATAATTTTGAGTATGTCCTTTATTTAAAAGGATGGTCCATATTTGCAGGGGTACTTTCACCCTGCAGTTTTGAAACAAATAGGAAAAGGGGGGGATATATAGAGAGATACCAATTAACATTTTTTAGGGTTGGTCTATGTAACATTGTAGTGGCTAATAGTCAATTTTTAGTATAAAGGAATGATGCAACTTTGCAGTGTCTTTCTTCTTTTTCTTGGTGAAGTCTCTTCCAATTATAGTTTATATATGGTCTTTTGTATTTCGTGCTTCGATTGCCTTTCCAATAATAATTATTATTTGTAGCTGTAGTGAGGTATGTTACAGTTGACTTTGGTGAGCAAGATGGGGTTAATTATATTGGCCGTATCTGAGCATGAGAGGGGCTGGGACTGCCTCGTATCAGGCTGCTGCTTTGTATGAATTAGCAGCTCATAGGCTGTTAAGAGCCAGTTGAAAGTTTAAATAGATGTTTAAAACTTTAGGCAGATATTAAATGTTATATACTGTTTGAGCTGTTAGCACAAAACGTGTCGGAGTGAGCATTTAGTACTGTGTACCCCAAAGGTGTATTGACCCACCAACAGAGAGGACATTGTCCATACAACTGGAGGAATGATTAAGACTTTGCCTGCTGACCGCAAGTTATAGCCCCAGCAATATCCCCACCACTACGATTTCTGATAAACTGAAAATCAACTTGCAGCTTGACGGGAGTGAAGTGCTTGGACTAACGAAAGCCTCCCAAAGAGTGGGTAAGAACCGGACCAATATATTGAGGGCATATATATCTCCTGAATAGTTCAGGAAGTTATTGTCATGGGGCTGCTGGTCAGGAAGGGGTGCTGACCACAGCCACAAAAGTAAATTAATAAAGTAGAACCCAGTGAGCAAAGAAACTAGCACACACACACAATTAAGGGGGAAGCCAATGTATTTAACATTTGCATACATGGACAATTAAACAGCACTGCAAGACAAAATATACAAAGAAACTGAAAAGGGCAGTGACTCAGGAATACTATGTACAGGACCTATGGGCAAAACTAGGGACAGGACCTATGGGCCCAACTAGGGACAGGGGCTACTGAGAACGGGGAACAAGGTTCCACTAGGAGCAGGGACAAGTTAACTGTGATACTCAAGGAATGCAGCCAGCTCTGGAACTCTGGGGGTGCACAGCCTGCACTGGATCAAGGGGTACAGCTGCTCTGAAACAAGGTAGTGCACGGCCTGCACTGGAACAAGGGGTACAGCTGCTCTGAAACAAGGTGGTGCACGGCCTGCACTGGAACAAGGGGTACAGCTGCTCTGAAACAAGGTGGTGCACGGCCTGCACTGGAACAAGGGGTACAGCTGCTCTGAAACAAGGTGGTGCACGGCCTGCACTGGAACAAGGGGTACAGCTGCTCTAGAACAAGGTGGTGCACGGCCTGCTCTGGAACAAGGGGTACAGCTGCTCTGGAACAAGGTGGTGCACGGCCTGCTCTGGAACAAGGGGTACAGCTGCTCTGGAACAAGGTGGTGCACGGCCTGCACTGGAACATGAAGGGAGCAAGGGGGTCACGGCCTGCACTGGAACACGGACTCAGGAGAGCAACAGTGAATATAAGAACACAGGAGGGCCATAGGCATTTCAGGAACACAGGAGGGCCAATGGCAATTCAGGAACACAGGAGGGAGGTACGTCTAGGCAGCATGAAGACAAGTATAATCTGGCCCAGAACAAGGGGAAAGACACCAATAGGGCAGAGGTGATTGCAGGTGATAGGGGCCAGCTGAGAAGAAAATCAGGCCTCTGTAATTAGATAGCTGCAGCCTGAAACAGCACCAAGGGAAAACAGTGGCACTGAAAGGTACTGCTCCAGACTGAGAAGAGGACAGGGACATGACAGTTATATAAGAATTTATGGACATACCATCTGACCACTAAGCCTGAGAAGAGGTCAATAGGTTCCCCACATAGAGCTGCACACCCATTAACACGGAGGGGAATAGTTGAGAACTACAGAGGACGTGTCTTTTACCAGCTGGCACGGTTTGAAGCGGCCTTTAATCTAGAGCAAACTATCTACACCATGAGAGACAGATAAACATTTCCATTGATTTGAATAGAAGACTTTATCCAGCGGTGTCCGATTCTTTGATGAATTTGAAATTGTCCACTATAGTGCATTTGGTTTTCTCGAAAATTGGGAGTGCATGTATGAATATGAAATATGGTACAGAGCTGAGGGGATGATTGTGTACTGCTTGTGGTACTTTTTAACAATTCACATCCCTATGACACTCAAAGGGTTAAGGGAGTGATGCTGTTCATGGTGCTAAAATGATCCTCTCCACTCCCCTACTGAGCAAGTGGAGAAGCAGAGAGAATGCTCTCAGACTTCAGGGTTGTCTACTGCTGGTGATATGTGAAGGAGAACATCCCTTCAACATTGACAGCAGTTCACAACCCTCCATGCTTATGACTGAGAGCTGTAACTGCATAGGAAACTACAGGGAGATCACAACTTCACCAGCCTCAGGCAGACGAAGTTGAAACTGTGATCTGCAGCAGCAGAGGCTACAATTGGAGTTTAGCGCAGGTGGTGAAGTACCACATTAACATATAAATATAACCCCTTCAATACAATAATGGCTTATTATCCTGCATTTACATATGGAAATTACTCATTATGCTGCATTTCCATGTGGAAATAGGCCATTGTATCACGGTGCCCGTGATTGCTGTTCAGTGTCAGTCACTTGCTGAGTATCATGATTGGCTGTCTGTGATTAGCCCTCCTCACACAGCCTTTTTAAACCCAGGCTGAGCACTTCCAGGTTGCCCTTTCGTGGTGTTTCTGACTTCACTCTGCCTGATCTGCTTGTCAGGCTTCTGGGCCTGTTCCTGCTGTACTTGCTGATCCTGTGTTCCAGTGTTCCAGTGTTCCTGTATGCTAGTGTTCCTGTGTTCCAGAGTTCCAGTGTTCCTGTGTTCCTGCACCTCGCGGGTTAATCTTACTGAGTTCCAGTGTTCCTGTGTTCCAGCACCTCGCGGGTTAATCTTACTGAGTTCCTGAATCTCCTGCTCCAGCCGTCGCTCTGGCGACATTGTTCTTCTCGCTGCTGATCATACTTTGTTGGTTCCAGCGTGCGGACGCTGGTTTACTCCACTAACCTGGTTGCGATATACATTGTTGGTCCCAGCGTGCGGACGCTGGTTTACTCCACTAAACCTGGTTGCGATATATACATTTTTGGTCCCAGCGTGCGGACGCTGGTTTACTCCACTAAACCTGGTTGCGATATACATTGTTGGTCCCAGCGTGCGGACGCTGGTTTACTCCACTAAACCTGGTTGCGATGTACATTGTTGGTCCCAGCGTGCGGACGCTGGTTTACTCCACTAAACCTGGTTGCGACATACATTGTTGGTCCCAGCGTGCGGACGCTGGTTTACTCCACTAAACCTGGTTGCGATATACATTGTTGGTCCCAGCGTGCGGACGCTGGTTTACTCCACTAAACTGGTTGCGAGATACATTATTGGCTCCAGCGTGCGGACGCTGGTTTACTCCACTAAACCTGGTTGCGATATACATTGTTGGTTCCAGCGTGCGGTCGCTGGTTTGCTCCATTAAACCTGGTGGCGCTATTACCATTAGTCCCAACGTGCGGACGTTGGTTTGCTCCTGAACATCTAGTACTGTGGTCAGTCGCTGTCCACTTCCTTGCAGTTGTCTGAGTATCCCTGGCAATAGACTCCTGCTGAGGAAGACCTCTATACTTATGCTCTATGCTGTCTTAGTCACCTGACAGCTGGTCTACTTGCTCAGGCTGCCCTGCCCGGTATTGGTGAGGCCGGTAGAACCTTGATGATACCATCCTGTAGGTTGCCTCACCCGGTATTGGCAGGGCCGGTAGAGCCTACTCCAGTACTCCTTTGGGCTGCCCTGCCCGGTATTGGTAAGGCCGGTAGAACCTTGTAATTCACCATCTTTAAGGTTGCCTTACCCGGTATTGGCAGGGCCGGTAGAGCCTGTCATTAAAACTGTCACTTGGGTTGCCTTGCCCGGTATTTAGGCAAGGCCGGTAGAGCCTATTATATGTTCTATTACTGTTGTATTGTTATGTATGTTTACCCTATGGGGACTGCCTTTAACTTTTAATAAAGTTAAGTTTTTACCAAACCTTAAGTCTGAGAGTCTTCAAATCCGTGACACATTGTCGATGTGATGAGTGAAAATTTGTAAACCTGTCCATGTCAGATGGCAGATTTTTGTCAGACTGATGGGAATATGATGGGCATTCTGTCGATGTGCCTTCAACACTGCTTTGACAGGACATTGACATTATGACGCCTCTTCAACCTTTAGTGACTCTCCCCCCAGTTATGCTTTGGGGGTGTTTTTATGCTAAGGGTACAGGACAACTTCACTGCATCAAAGGGATGATGGACAGGGCCATGTACAGTCAAATCTTGGGTGAGAACCTCCTTAACTCAGCCAGGGCATTGAAAATGGGTCGTGGATGGGTATTTCAGCATGAAAATGACCCAAAACACATGGACAAGGAGACAAAGGAGTGGCTCAAGAAGAAGCACATTAAGGTCCTGGAGTGGCCTAGCCAGTCTCCAGACCTTAATCCCATAGAAAATCTGTGGAGGGAGCTGATGGTTCGAGGTGCCAAATGTCATCCTCGAAACCTTAATGACTTGGAGAGGATCTGCAAAGAGGAGTTGGACAAAATCCCTCCTGAGATGTGTGCAAACCTGGTGGCCAACTACAAGAAACATTTGACCTCTGTGATTGCCAACAAGGGTTTTGCCACCAAGTACTAAGTCATATTTTGTAAAGGAGTCAAATACTTATTTCACTCAGTAAAATGCAAATCAATTTATAACTTTTTTGAAATGCGTTTTTCTGGATTTTTTTGTTGTTATTCTGTCTCTCACTGTTCAAATAAACAGTGAGAGACATTTCTTTGTCAGTGGGCAAACATACAAAATCAGCAGGGGATCAAATAATTTTTTCCTTAACTGTAGATTCATATTGTGTATCTTGAAATGCATGACAAAAATCATATCTTCAGTACATGCCTCAGTTCACTGGAATGACATGAGTATATATTCCCTTCAAGAGTGTAATGTTTATATCTAATATCATGAACAGACATTAACTCTTTGGAGGGTAGAGAGGTCTCCAGCCTATTGCTGTGCAGTCATTTTGAGACTTCTCTAGCATGCAAGAAGTTGAGATATCACATGGAAACATTTTCATTTTATTTAAATTATTAGATAGAACCAGCTCCAAGACAAAGGAAATGTTATCTATACCATAGTCACAGAGATGAAAACATAAAATCCAATTAAACATCCTATATTTATATATGAAAAAGATGAGTGGGACTGAATAAATGCATGAAGGTAACCATGAAGCACTGGATAAAGATGTCATTGTTGAATAAATAAATATTTACTGGATTGTGTATAGTATGCCATAAAGTATGTGAGCATTTTGCATTAGGAGTATTGTATTCCTATTAAACTAATAAGTCAGTGAGGGAAAATGTTCATACACAAATTGCATGTGTAAATGTTTTTTTGTCATTGAATAACATTGTGTTTTTCTGTTCAGAATAGGCAAAAGCTTTTTTTTGTATTTGAGTTCTGTGTCCTTGAACGTGCTTATTGTAAAGGAGTGAGCCCAAGAATTTGCTCTCTGTTTCATAAACATATAGATTTAAAATATGCCAGAAACAAATTTCTGACTTGTCTCCAAATCAACAGTGTCTTTCAAATTTAAATTAAATATCTTTTTTGGAAACATATGATTGATGAGGACTGAATTGTTTTATTTGGAAGTACTGATCCTATTTCAAGTGAGTAGAACAAAATGTGATTATACTGTAATAATGATACTTTGCTAATCTAGGATATTTATACTTAATTTGTCTCTGTCTCTTTATTTTACAGGCATTCTCGTATATACTTTTTTTTTTCAAATTTAAATTGGAAATATATGCTGGTTGACTGACATTAGTTATTTGGAAAAGTACAGATCCAGTCTCAAGTGAGTAGCACAAAATGTGATTATACAGTAAAAAATATACTGTTATTCTGATATGGAACACTAGTATTTACGTTTTCCCTGTCTCTCTATTTTACAAGTATTCACTACATTGTCTTTCAAAATAAAATGTAATTTGCCTTTTTTGAAAATGTATGGTTGTTGACTGACTGAATTGTCAGACTGCCTGACATTGGATTTTTGGCCTATACTGTACTTCAGCGCTATTCTTGTTTGTAAAAGTACCTATCCTGCCTCAATTAATTGTACCATTGTAATGATATTGTGATTATATTGAATCCTAACTTGTATTTAATATATACGTCTCTTTTTTTCTTCAAGCATTCTTTTGAAAATATCAACGTTTTCCCAATCCAAATCTAATGTTTTTTATTTAAAGGGATAGTAATACTTAAAATGTAAAAAAAAATGTTGCAGGGTTTACCCCCCTGAGTACAACAAGAGCACTCCCACTGCTGAAAAGCATTTCATTCAAAAGTTATTAATTTTCAAAGTTGAATTTTTTAGGTGCAATATCACAGTGGCCTGAAAATGTACAGTGGCACTGTTGCTATACGATCCTATGGACAGCTCTGGTCCCGGGACCATAAATCTCCATAGGATCGTGTAGCAACAGCGCCACTGTACAATTTCAGGCCACTGTGATATTGCACCTAAAAAAAATTCAACTTTGAAAATGAATAACTTTTGAATGAAACACCTTTCAGCAATGGGAGTACTCTTGTTTTACTCAGGGGGATAAACCCTACAACATATTTTTTTTTACATTTTAAGTATTACTATCCCTTTAAGTACTAGTTGAAGAGCCTGTTACACGGGCCACAGTGCCACGGCCAGCCGGTCACGGGGCAGTCATGTGCAGTAGAGAATGCCCACGCCGCGGCTGATACAGAGCATCCAGCTCTGTATCAGCCGCTGTGTGGGCAGTCTCTACTGCGCATGACTTCAGCACGCGCAGCAGTCTCTACTGCGCATGACTACATCGTTACACATGTTTTAGCGAATAATTATATAGGATATGTCTCACTGATAGAACTGACTTTATGACAGCCATGATTTAGGTACTAAAGTAAAAAAGTGATTAGCAATCATTGTGATTACACTCTAATAAATGTACTTGCATTGAAGCATAGTACTTAATTACTCTACTTTACTTTAAGAATATTATTTCAAAAGGATCTTTATTGTCATCTTAAACTGTATCTGCGAATCTCTCCTTTGAATAGTCTGAAAGATTATATATAGTGAACCTGATTTTACTGCAATACATGTCTAGAAAAAAAATTAACTCAAAGAATTGAGCATAAGAAAATTCTGGCAGCTTGATCAAAAATTTACTTTACATAAAATTGGAATCAAATGTTCACTGTAAAAATGCACAAGCACAAAAAGCCTTGCTTACTGCTCCTTCATCTAAAAAAGTAGACATTTATTTTAAAGGACATGAGTTTGGGTGAAAGGAAAAAAATGACACTTGCCAAAAGCTAACATTTTATTCATACCATAAGCAAAACTTTCGGTCAATGGACCACATGAGCAACATAATCCAAAGATTAAAAAAAAAAACATGTAGTAGAACAAAAACAGAATCCATAGTTATTTTTTAATTGCTATATTTGTTTGTTTTTTTACCAAAGTATTTGATTGCATATCTATTTTCCTGCAAAGATATAAAACTGTTTCCTGCTATGATTCATTTCTTTCATACAGACACAAGCATAAACATTTGATTTTGCATCTTTGTGCTAGGCGAGTCATGAGGTGTAAGAAAGGAGCTAAGGCGATTTACCCCAGATACCCCCAACAATTTGTGTGACTAACATGGTAGACATAGGCAACCATAATACAAGTTTATTCCTGATATGGCTGTTATCTCTGTGCCAGGGGAGTAGAGGGAAATAAGCAAGGAATGTTTTTTTTTTGGTTGACAGATAGGTATAGGGCATAGGGACAATTACTTAAAAATATGACAGGTGACTGACATGAGCTGTGACTGAGACGGACTGATATTCGAAAAGAGAGAATATTTTGTAAAGGGCAAGACATCACATACAATCAGTTCTATTGTGAACGTCACTGAAACACTACACACAGTAGTTGAATAATACCCAGCAAATGCACTAGTGGCAGGTGGAGGGTGAAAGGAGTAGTAGCAGTGCAGGGACATTTTAGTAAAGTGGTAGTCAAAAAACTGCCTGCAGCCATGGTTCCTGCAACATGTGAAATAAATGATGGTGATCCCTCTCCTACTGAGGAGTTTGTCAAAGTCCCACAAAAAGTTCAACTACCACCAGCACCAGCACTATTAATAAATCATGTAAAAACATTGAAGATGACAAGGAGTCGAATTTCAGTGATGATGACATAGTGGCAGAAGGTGTAAAAGTTCAACCAACTGCTGCTAACGTTTTGAAAATCTTTCTAAGAGGAAAAGTAAAAATATATTGTTTGACAAAGTTATCAACATCCTCAACCCTAGCTATGATGACTGCCTCTGCTGGTCTTGGAAATACAGTACCTTTGATACCTAGTAGTGTTGAGCGAGCACCCCGATGCTCGGGTGCTCTGACCGAGCACCCCCTGAGGCTCGAGTGCTCGGCCGAGCACCCGAGCCCCATTGAAATGAATGGGGCGACACGAGCATTACACCAGGCACCCCCTGCTCTGATGAGGGGAGGGTGCCTGGTCAATGCCCCCCTTCATCTACGCTATGCCCCCTTCATCTCCGAATGCCCCCTTCATCTCCGCAATGTCCCCCTTCATCTCCGCTATGCCCCTCTTCCACAATGTCCCCCTTCATCTCCGCTATGCCCCTCTTCCACAATGTCCCCCTTCATCTCCGCTATGCCCCTCTTCCACAATGTCCCCCTTCATCTCCTCTATGCCATAGAGGAGATGAAGGGGGACATTGTGGAAGAGGGGCATAGCGGAGATGAAGGGGGACATTGTGGAAGAGGGGCATAGAGGAGATGAAGGGGGACATTGTGGAAGAGGGGCATAGCGGAGATGAAGGGGGACATTGTGGAAGAGGGGCATAGAGTCTATGCCCCTCTTCCACAATGTCCCCCTTCATCTCCGCTATGCCCCTCTTCCACAATGTCCCCCTTCATCTCCGCAATGCCCCCTTCATCTCCGCAATGCCCCCGTACCTCCAGTCCCTGGTGGTCCAGCGGAGCGTCTTCAGATCTGTGCCTCTTCCGGCACAGATCCCCGCCACCCGAACATGGCGGGCGAGCACATGGCGGTACTCGACGAGTACCGCCATGTGCCGAGCAGAGCGATGCTCGAGCCGATCCGAGCATCGGCCGAGCACGCTCGCTCAACACTAATACCTAGTAGTAGTATAATTGCAGCAAAATCTAGCCCCATAAATAGTAGTACCCCTCAGGAATGCCTCAGTCTATGCTGACTACAGAATGGAGATAAAATCCAAAAACTAAACCTTGATATCTGTTGTCTGTTTAAAAAAAGCATGTGAGTGGGGGAAAGCAGGCTCATGCCTAGGCATGTACTCACTGAGATCTTACCAGAATCATAACCAGAGGTCTGACTGGGAGGCACACCTTCAACATGTCAGAGGTGCCACAACTAGCCACAGCAGAAGCACTTCTGAAAGTTTCCGAGGTTCTGAGGCATATAAAAGTAATTATGTTGACTGGTCAGAGAGTGTGTCAGAGAGTTCATTCATTTTAAATAACATCCATGGCTTCTTCTACAGAGTACAATTCTGAGTTTTCTGTAGTAGACTGCCCACACATGCTGTCTCCACCTCCACCATCTTCTCTAGGCATGCTGTTAAAGCAATAATGTTTCAGGGTTCTTCTACCATGTACTGTCAACCCACACTTACTAAGTTCTTGGGAAGGAGATAATACTTCACAAAAATAATCCCAAAATGAGTCTGTGGAATGGTGAATTAGCCAAGATGTTGGCAATTGACATGCTGACATATTTGTTTCAAACCAAGGTTTTAGCTCCTGACTGGCATATCCCAAGCTGCCGTTATTATTCAAGGACGACTGTGCAAGAATTGTACAAGTAGGTGGTTAGTGTGGTGAGCAAAGGGCTGGAAACCTCATGCTCCAAGAAAATCCACCTGAGTGGGCAGAATACAGACTATATGACTGCCATTGTTCATCCAGTTTCCCTTCCACCAGGGGTCAGACTCAACACTATCTTGCAGCATCAAGTGGCAGCCCGTAATCTAGCCCCTCATTCCGACAGTATGATTAAAAGACAGCAGCAGGATAGCCCATACCATTGACACACATATTTGTGCATACAGAGTTTTGAGACACTCCCACAAAGACATAGATTAAATAAACTAGAGAAGTTGATAGAGGAATGACTTGTACCCCATTAATTGAAAGCTGGTTTTGTGTCTGCAGATAATGGCTCCAACATAATAGCTGCCTTGAGAATATATAATGTGCTGCCCGTGTCCTAAAATAAATTGTGACCAGATAGATGCTGAATACTGCTTGCAATATCTGTGGCCATTTTAGCTGCTCCTATAGTGCATGCAATACAATATATTCCATGCAAAAGCGTAACAGCTTGCCCTATCACCAGCTGGAAATGGAGGTCCATATCAGATGGCATTATACTTTGTACATAATAGAGCATTTGCACAAGCAAAGTAAGGCCATTAGCAATTATACAAGGCAAAACTGGAATGTTTTGGAGGAAGCATCTTTGTCACTTGGGCAATGGCAACTAATATGTGATGTATGTGAGCTGCTGAAAACTTTTGAAGAGGCAGTTAGTTGTGTGGGGGCAGGAATTAGCTAAATTATTCTACTGATATATTTACTGCAAAAAAAAACAAAAAAAACTGAGGAACATGGTTGAAGAATCTCACCATAATGACAACACCAACATCAGTTGGTGAAGGACATGTTTGAGTACTATGTGCAGGATCTTCTCATAGTGTGCATTAAAAGTAATGAGGAATACATTCTGTACTTTACATACTGCTGTAATTGCTGCCACTGAGTCACCTAAGCAGCAGGAAGGATGAGGCTTCTTCATGGGACTGGAATCATCATCAGCACTGATTTAAAGGGATAGTAATGTCTACATTAAACTTTAACTCCAAGTCTTCAATAAGTTTTTTATAACATATTCTGCTATGTTTAATTACTTACATGTTTGTATTTCATAAGATATTAAAGCTGAAAAGATCCCCCGCCTCTTCTGACTGTGTTACGCTGCCTCTCTGTCTGGTCCGGACAGATGCACTGAGGGACAATCTTAGAAAGCAAAAGGAAAATCCTGCCCTCCTTTGTCAAGAAGGGCAGGGTTTTCCTTATACTTGCTGACAGAAGTTTAGCCCTCTCTGCATCCATCCGGTCTCATGACCAGATTGCAGCCCTAAGGGGAGATGGCCAGAAGGGGCAGGAGGGGGGATCCTTTCAGGCTTAATATCTTATGAAATGCAAACATGTCAGTAAATATGTTATAAAAACCTTATTGAAGACTCAGAGATAAGGTTTAATGTAGAAATTACTATCCCTTTAAGACAGGTGGTGGTATGATGATGCTTCTGCTTGTCCCTAGCCCTAGTGTTGCAGAGGCAGCAGCAACATCACAACAAGCCCCCACAACATTTTAGGTGCATCCAGTGAGAAGAAGTTGGGCAATTATACTTCTCCTCCTGTACCTCTTCTAAAATCAGTGGCTGTGGTGGAATACTCATTTTCCCTTGAGAGCAGATTGGAAGGAACTGTGCCTTTCATCAGCAACTGCAATATGCACAGTGTGCTAAAAGAAACATGGTGAAATAGGGGAAGAACTGGGTGGGAAGTATCACAAGAATTAACACATCTGCACTCATAATAAGCAACATACATAATTGCAACCAAACAGCTTGATGCTTAGGTCAGCAATGTAAAACTATCCCCCAATAATCCAAGTTCTGCTGTCACCTTAGCCTTTATCCATTCCACTAAGGGCACATGATGCTAAGATAAAATACTTAATAAAAATAATGAATCCTTCCTGCCACCAGCTTAGCATATTCAGTGGGATGGAATGTCTGCAGATGTTCCCTGATAACTTGTATTAGATTGTTCTCCACCACACTGCCATGTGTGGTCAGTGCACCACACAATGTTCAAAGTGTGCACACAAACTGTCAGAGCCTCACATCTACAGATTTGCAATCAGCTGGTGTGGGAGGTAACGGAGGCAAAGATGGTACATGACAGGAGTTGGGAGAGGATGCTGAGGGTGCTGGAGCAGCCACAGTGGTTGCATCTTCCTTCATCTGGACCCTAGCACAAGAAGACTATGATGGTGAAGGTGTTATACTCTGGGCTCTTTGCCCCCTTTCTTTGTGCCCTTGGGGAGGGACAAGGGGCAGAGTGATAGCAACTCTTGATTTCTTTTTTGGGGGTTTGACTTTTGCATGCCTAACATAAATGTTGTGGCATCTATACTGCATGTGCTTTATGAAGGCAGATGTGCCAAGGTCTGTCCCCTCCTTTCCCCTCTTCACTGATGACTGCACTGTGCCAGCTCCTATTCCCACATCCATGATTTCAGTGAGGGGACAGGTGGAGAAGAAATGCTTTCTTTTTCTTTTCCAGATTCACCTTCCTTGGCTGGGGCAGGTGCTGCTGCTGCCTCAACATCATCACTGGAGTTGGGGCCAGGTGTATTGGTGGCAAGTGGGAGCAGGTCCTAGTCTCATATTACTGCTTGAAGAAGCCAGATCCACGGTAGCCACAGTGGTCTGTGGCACACTAGCCTCTTATTATCCTGCTGCTGCTATGACAGATGAACCTCTATTTCTGGCAAAGCAACAGCAGGAAATATAGCAGCAGCAAACTTCTGAATGTCTCTCATACTCTTATCTACACCCGCTGCCCCATCATTACCCTCATTCTCATCATCACCACGAGTGTCTTGCTGCTCTTTGGGACTTATTGGCAATGACAAATGTGACAGAGGGTCCCCGGCTGCCCCACTTGCCATCTCCTCAGAAGAAGAAGGTGCACTGGTGGTAGTAGCAGGCACAGGCAGCTGATGTATGCTACAGCTCATACTGCTAACCAGTTCTGCCTTCTCCAGTATACTTCTCCATAGGGGCAATGCCTGATAATGTTTCCAACATAACAGCTGCCTTGAGAATAGTTGTTATGGTGCATGTACCCTGCTTTGTCCATGTCCTAAATTTAGTTGTGACTAGGTTTCTTGCAGAAACCACGCACTGCTCACAATGCACTATATTCCATACAAGAGAGTAACAACCTGCCCCATAATCATGTAAAAATAAAGGTCCTTACCAGGTGTAATTCCACACTGTACATGCTAGAGGGTGTGTATGAGCAGAATAAGGCCATTATCGAGTATACATGGCAAAACTAGAGGGCTTTGGGGGATGCATCTTTGTTACCTGGTTAATAACAAATAATATGAGAGCTGCTGAAACCTTTTGAGGAGGCCATCTTGACGGTTAATTGTTCAGGGGCAGGAATTAGCAAGATACTTCCACTTATTTATTTAGTCAGAAAAAATTGAGGAATTGGGCATGGTGAATGCTTTTGAACAGAATTCTCTCATATTGCTCAGTAAAATCAATGAGGAATATATTCTTGCTACTTTGCTGTATCCCCGCCTTAAACATAAATGTATGAATTTCTGCAAGGCATGATCAGCAGCATCTCACTGAGGAATATTATTCTTTGAAAAAATATAAGGATGTATTGAAAGATGGAGTGGAGGGTTGCATTGTGGAGGAAAAAAGAAAGAAAGTTAGGGGGAAAATCTCAGAAAGCATAACGAAAAAGACATATGCAAAGGGGTTATACCATCAACAGCATCAGCAACAACACCCCAAAGTGTTTCAGAACACTTGTCATCATTGTCATCACAGAAAGTAATTCATGTGTCTCAGGGGTAGCAATCTAACATTTGTGGTGGTGGTGGTTGTAGCGGCACATCTTTATATGGCTTGCTCTCAGTGTATGGGTTGGTAACTGATATACAAACAAACACCATGTAGCACCAAGGACTGGTCCCACTGCATGTGAGATGGTTATAAAATACTTGCAGGATAGCTTAGTTCTAGGCAGAAATGATAACCCAATTAACTATTGGCAAACAAAACAATGTGTGAGCCCAGCACTCCAGCATCCTCCTCTTCTTCGGAAACAGATGAAGCTGAGAGTGAGAACGATAAAGACATGGCCAGAAAACTAACTGAAAGGCACATTCTCAATTTTCCACCACTGAAACTTAGTCTTTTGCCTGTTCATAAACTGTTTGAGGAAAAAATGGAAATATGGACAAGTAAAGATACCAAAAAATACATAATCATCCTGTCAGTCATTATCAGCATTGTCACTTCTTTGAAATCCAATCCCCACCCATCCACACACACACTAGTGTTGAGTAAATGCCAGAAACACAGGTCATCAACATCTGATCCAACCCTAGCTATAATGAGTGCTTCTCCTGCTGATGGAAGTTCAACACCACTGAAGCCTACTGCTAGTACAATTGCAGCAACATTTAGCCACATAAGTAGCAGTAGTAGACCCCCCAGTCTATGAAGTCTAGAGTATGGAGAGACTTCACTCAGGATCCAAAAGCTAAACATGCTGCTATCTGTTGGTTGTGTAAAAATCATGTAAGCAGGGGGAAAAAAGATCCTACCTAGGTACCCCCTCACTAATATCCTACCTGAATCACAACCACAGGTGCTAGAGGTGCCATGACTTGCAGCAGCAGCAGAAGAACTCCTAAAAAGCTTCTGGAGCGCTGAGGCACATAATAGAAATTATGCTGATGCATCAGAGAGTGTGACAAGATTTCTTTACTTTTAAATAAAACCTATAGCTCCTGCTGTAGATGAGTATGGCTAAGAGTTTGTTGTAGTATATAGACTGCCCACACATGCTGCCAGCCTGCTACCACCCCACCACCTCTTTCTTAGGTCATGATGTAAAATCAATATACTTCTACAATTTTTCTGTCATGTACTGCCAACCCACACTTTCTGTTTATTTATGACTCAGCAACAGGAAATAGAGCAGAAGCAAACTCCATAATATCACTGCCATCACAATTTGCATATTTTCTCATTCCCTATCACTTTCCACAAAACATGCTGTCATTATTTCCTCCACACCAGCTGCTCCACGATCAACCTCATTCTCATCTCCACCACAAGCCTCTTGCTGCTCTGTGAGACTGGTTGGGGATGACAAAGTGTCACCTGCTGTCACACTTGACATCTCCACAGAAGAAAACTCACTGGCAGTTTTAGCAGAGGCTAAAGGCAGGTGACATCTGCTGCTCCTACTGCTAGCCAGTTCTGCCTCCTTCTTCAACAAAGTACTACATATCCCAAGGGACAATGTAGGGGGAATAGGGCAGTACAGAGTCAGAGGTATATGGGCTCCCTTTACCATTGATGCTGTTGACTTCCTCCTTCACCACTATATCAGCAACATTAGGGTCCATCCAATTTCTCTTGTTGATGGCACTACTCAACTTTATTTTTTTAATCTTTATTTTACTTTTTCTCTTTCTCCTTCTGTCTCTCTCTTTCCACTCTCTTTCCTGCCTATGCTACATAACCCTGCATGACAAGAAATTCTGGGTTTTATAGTATGTGTTTTGGAAGTTTTGCCAACATTGAAAACATAGGAGGAAAATGGAACTGTTCTCTTGGGACAATCTGAAATATCAGAGAAAAGGCAGAAATTATATGGGTTTGTCTATCCATGGGAATTTCCAATGAAAATATTTACAATTATGCTTTTTACCCTGAAAACTCCCATGGGGAAAACCAGACTTTTCACCCATCCCTAGGACTAAATCCTCCATCTCAATTTACCAAATGCCCAAAGAAGGAGTCTGGGACCTCTTCCTCCATGCACATACACTGTTTGACACCCCAGCCTTGTTCCACTGTCAATCTAGTAGCCAACCCAACCCCATACATTTACATCTCTGCTTTGTTACACTCTTCTGCTTGTAGCCAAAGATCCTTACATACATTGATACTCCCAACTTTTTCCATTGTCCCTCTAGTAGCCAAAGACCCGCACGTATACTGGCACTTTCACCTTGTTCCACTGTCCCACTAGGAACCACAGAACCTCATATGCATTGAAACCTCCAGCCTTTCCCATTAACCATAATACAGCACATACAGTGCACACCTCAATTCCCATACACTGACACTTACACCTTGTTCTACTGTCCCACTAGTAACCAAATACCCTCACATGCATTGAATCCTCCAGCATTGTCCAAGAACCATAATAGACCACATACAGTGCACCCCTCCTCTACCTCTCTAACTTGTCCCATTGATAGCCATAACATTCCCAGGCGAGTGCTCTCTCACCCCTCCCACATTGTTCACTATTACAAATCTGCTTTGAGTGCCCCCTTGCTTACCAATGTAGCCCTACAACCCCCTTCAGTCTTGTCCCCATGTTCACCATTAAAAAATCCCTTTGAGTGATTTCCTCACCTCCCTCCCACCGTGTCCCACTGATAGCAGCAATTCCACTTTGTGTTTGCCATTGACATATACCTTTGAATGAAATCCTCCCAGGTAAGCGTTTTTCAATTTGGAAACCTTAACTGGATGTTGAAGGTACAGCAGTGTGCATAATGCCCTAGTCCTCTGATGCAGTTCCCCAAGCTTAACCATGGAATCCACCTAAGTACTAATTATAGAAAGGAGCATTTAGCACATAAGCACATCAAGAGCATGGCCCATGGAACAGGTAAATTGACTGTTATTAGTACATGTCACTCATTGAGACTGAAAACATTAATAGCATTCTGAGAGGAAGCAGAATCACAGTTTTGGTATATAGTTGGACAGGATGGCTGCATTAATGCAGATTTTTTTTTAATGTAGAAAGCTTTGAATTAATGCTAACATTCATACATAGTCAAGCATGAATATTTCATAACACAGATAAAAATGCTGAAGGAGACAAAAGAAAGCAATAATAGATGTTGCAGTGCTTAAAGCTTTCACCCCCAAAGTGGGAACTCCCATGAAAATTAGTTTTCCCACTCTTTTCCACCATGACCACCAGCCTTGATCTACTGCATGGCAGTCTTATAATCACAATATTGACTCACAGCCTTGACCTATGGAAGCCATAGAACTAAACTTACTGACCACAAAGTCTTGTCCGACTGCACTGTCTGGTAATGGCATGTCTATCGTGATAGGACTTGCAGTCTGCCAGCAGCTGGAAGGCCTCATGTTACCCACTGCTGCTTACTGACCCCTGCCTTTCCCTAAGATAGCCATAGAGCCACACATCCTGACCCCCAGCCTTGTCCCACAGTAACCACAGCACCACTGGAGATGAGAGAAAAATAAGAAAAGTTTCCTGCAGGACTTTTCGCGAAAAAACTATTTCAGGTTTTTTTTGTGAACCTCACACCCATAGACAATACATAAAATGTTCTCCTTTTCCCCACTGCCAATACATCTCCTGAGAACAGTTTGCCATTTTCAATAACTGCAAGATTTCATGCTACAACATTACTTCTTCTGAGGGCTGAAGTGGAGAAATAAATAGATATGGTAGATATGGTACTTTTAACAGGAGTTAGAAATGAAACTGTTAAGTCTGAGACAGAGGAAGTGCAGACAGAGGATGACAGGACAGTAAGTTCAAGTGACGCTAGGATCTCTAGATCAAAATCTCAGATAATTAAGCAAGAAAGAAAGGCAGACAAAGATGACCTGGAAATAGCAATGACATTTATGACTGTGGGAGAACAGGTTGTTAATAAACCCCCACATGTATTAATAATGAACTCATGGGCTAAAGATTGTCACAATCCCTTTAAATTACCTAGTGCAGGCATATCATACCTTAATAAGTGTACAAAGGGACAACAGTTGACAGGGTCTGACTATAAATTTTTGCTTGATGTTGTTACAAAACATGTGAGAATAAAATGGGCTGATAACTGTGATACTTTGAGTGAACAATATGATTTCTCTACTACACTAAGACTAATGTATGAGCTTATAGACTACATATAGAAAAGATGTGGGCATAAGGGACTGAAGTTTTGACTGATATAGCAGGTGACATAAAAGATATTTCAAAGGCAATGGCATGTAGCAAAAGGCAGAGGAAAGTGTAACAGAGTCTGTAAAAAGATTTGGTCATTGTTGGGTAAATGTATGTGGACTTGTTAAGACAAATGATTTAGGACCACTTTACGTACAACATTTACTAGGTAACATCCGTCCCTAAGTGGCTCAAGTAGTCAGAACGTGTATTGATAATTGGCATAACCTAGAAAGTGAAGTATTGGGAATGGCAAATAGAGTGAAGGATGCAGCAGGTTGTTTTTCAGTTAAGAAAGTTACAGGGAATGTGACAATGTATTCTCAGTCTGATAGAGGCAGAGGACAATACAGAGGTAAATGGAATCCGGGTGCAAGAGGACCAGGAAGAGAATTTTCCAGGGAGGATACCGAAATCAGTCAAGCTGGAGACCAGGCAATCGGGGCAATTGTCTTAACTGTGGGAAGCCAGGACACTGGAGATGGGAGTGTAGACTGCCCCCTATGCAGAACCCTCAGACACAAACAAGGCCAGCCTCAGATGCAACAATGCAGACATTACTTAAAGGGATAGTAATACTTAAGTATTACAAATCCCTATATTAAAGCCCTAGTAAAAAAAAATGTATTGCCCCCAGTGTCATCTCTCAAACCTTTATGGTTTGAGAGATGAACGCTTCTAAAGTTGCCCTCTCCCTCCCCCTTCCCCGTAGTCAGCATTCTAGCTGACTCAGGGAAATCCGGTCAGAGATCATCAGGCGGCTCTGCAGCAGAGCCGTGATCACGTTAACTAAAATAAAAAACCAAGCACACGTAGAAGACCATTTCAGTGAAAGGTTTTTTTTTAGTTAACGTGATCAGGCTGTGCTGGAGAGCCGCCTGAAAGTCATACGACTTTGTTCCCTGCAGTCAGCTAAAATGCTGACTACGGGGAAGGGGGAGGGAGAGGGCAACTTTAGAAGCATTCATCTCTCAATACGTTTTTTTTACTAGGGCTTTAATATAGGGATTTGTAATACTTAAGTATTACTATCCCTTTAAGCATGCCTTTCTAATTACTCCTAATTGCCCAGATAACCTGATGGGACATGACCTAATGACATAACTTAATATCTCACTACAGATAAGGGTGGTGTGATTTGTTCTTCACTCTATAGTTACTTATTCACATATGACAATCCCTGTAATGCCTACAGGTTCTTTACAATTAACCCTGGAAATCAGCACATTATTTAAATCAATATTTTTGTGTATGTGCTCCCACCGCTAGGGGTAGTGCTTGGTTTCAGATGCCAGTATGCATGCACAGTGTAAGTGATGTACGGAATAATGCTCTAATTCAAGGAATATGGGTGACCCCTGCCAAGGTTTTCATTGTTACAAACGGTGGAGTGTATCTATGGATGTGTGGGAAAAATCTGATTCAGGCGCCAGTGTTCATACCGTTATACCCAATTTACACTATGGTATCCGTAACACATTCTGGTGCCACGTATAATCTACCTGACACATTGTAATCACTTCCCAATTCCTTGTGGGCTGAAAATTCCACAGATCCAGGTTTCATTAACTAGTCACCATATCAAGCCACATTGAGATCGGGTGTATCCCCCGTGTACATTAAGCAATATCCCTTGTCACAAGAAAAGGAAAAGGGCATAAAACCCATTACAGATGAGCTATTGACTAAGAATATTATAAAGATAACCATATCACCATATAACACGCCTATCAATCCAGTACCAGAGCCAGGATCTTCTCAGTGGAGGTAGACACAGCATCTCACGGCAGTGAATGAGTTAACACAGTCATTGGCACCCATTTGTCTGCAATGCCATCATCTGCCACTTGCTTTATTTGTGCAGTGCTTTCTTTAGCATTCTGGTACACCCTGACGTGAAACCACTGCTTGCTTTCACATATAGAGGGAGTCACTATACGTTGAATAGATTGTATGTCGATTCCCCCACTGCCTATTCTACTGTAGCCAGGAAAACCTTAGAGCCTTGGTCACCTGATTGTGGCTCAACATTGCTTCAGTATGTGGATGATTTGTTGTTGTGTAAGCCCAGATGAAGAATCCTGTATGAACGATACATTTTCATTGTTGCAGTATTTAGAAAAGACTGGTCATAAGGTATTGCTTGCTAAGTTACAGTATTGTCAAGAGACTGTGAAATACCTAGGATTTGTGTTATCACATAGACAGAAGCTGTTGGCTCCTGAACGAGTGTTGTATTCGTGGCCTGAATTATTAATATTAACATGCAAATATTAATATTCTAATTAGGATATTAATCACAAAGTTAATATTTATTTGATTTGAGGTATATCAGTTAATTGTGTGGAATGAATACACAGGAAACAGTTGTAATATTTGATGATATACTTTACTATTACATATGCTGTTAAAGCAATATATCTAAAAAAGGGTTATTACAACAAAGTTACAGATAAATACAGAAATACAGTGTTACAATTATACTTAGCTTTGTTTACAATGAAAATCAGCACATGCAAGCATATCTTTGTCCAAGGGAACCCTGCAAGTCATCTCTTTGATGTGACTCTTGGACAGCAAAAGGTCTTTTTTCATCCTTCTCTCTGCATGGTGGGCTCTAAAAAGCCATGGCTGCCAAGGCCTAATACCACCAGGCACTGTCCAATCAGGTTACTTGAATAAGTCACATGACTCCGTTGTTCCTGGCCACATGGCATAGCTAATGCACAGGTGGTCAGGATTCCCAGAATGCATGTCTGCAATGGCAGCCATTACACATGTGCTCAGCCACTCATAAACACTGCCCCTTGTGGTGCATATTCAGTATGCATATACCATATGCAAACATATTGCTTTAATTGTCTGTGTGAAATGAATCATAGAATCATATGCAATACAATAAAGAAAAAGCCATTATCTCAGTCCAAAGCCAAAGACTAAAAATGCATTGTTATATTTCCTAGGCATGGTGACTTACTGTAGGCAATAGATCTCAGACTGTTCTTATTATGCTCACCTATTGAAACAGGGTACCTTGAGAGATGCTCCTGATAAAATACAATGGACTATGTACATGGACATGGCATATAAAGCACTTAGAACAGCTTTGTGCTCTGCTCCTGCTCTGGCACTGCCTAACTTCTCTCTCCCATATCATTTGTATTGTACGGAGAGATGTTCCACTGTTTCAGGTGTCCTTGCACAGGAATATGGCTGTGGCTATAGACCAGTGGCTTATTATTCCAAAGTACTACCACCAGTGGTTCAGGGCATGCCTGCATGCTTAAGGGCAGTGGCAGCCTGTGCAATGATGGTAGAGGCAGCTTAGACTATTGTTTTATCACATCACATGAACAATATCACTACCCAACACATGACTGCACAGAGAAGATCTGGTTATGAGACTATACCTTATACAAATTACTTCTACATTCTCCCTCTGACATATCAGAGGTTGAGGCACATGATTGTTTACAGACCATTCATGGATACCTCACCAAGATCTGACCTGCAATCTGTTCCCCTTGAACACGGTGAGACAGTATATGTGGATAGGTCATGCTCAAAACCAGCCGACGGTGTATACTTGACAGGATTTTCTGTATTTCAATTACCAGATAAGGTATTAATGGCTAACTATTTACCTTTTGCATTTGATCAAACTGCTGAACTAATAGCTTTACAGCAAGCATGCAAGCTATTTATAACCAGAGACGAGAATTTGTGACAGCTGATGGGAAAGGCATTTCACATGCTCAATTGGTTAATGATATGTTGCATTCTTTATTATTGCCAAAGAATCAGAGCAGTGGTAAAATGCAAGGGCCACAGTACAGCTGACAATGATGACGCTAAAGGGAATGCCTTTGCAGATAAAATTGCTAAAGACACAGCCTTACATGGTCCACCCCATCCAGATTACAATACTACTACAGACATTCAGCTTCACATGGTAATGATACCTCCATTTCCATCCCCAGGTATACACTCATTGCAAATATTAGCGTCCAAAGATGATCTACAGTTTTGGCACAAGGAGGGTCGGACACTAGACCGTAATGGTCTATGGTCAGACAAAGAAGGTAGAATAGGGATACCAAAAACAGCTGCCCCAGTAGGGATACCAAAAAACAGCTGCCCCATTTTTTTCAGTCATTTTCATGGATTTTGCCACATCAATAAGAAACAGACGTATAACTCCATACAGACTAGGTTTGTAACTTTGGATTTGGGAGAACTAGTAGAGAATCAAATATCTACATGTCTCATATGCCCATAGTGCTCATGACCATTTGCCCTGAGGGACCAATGCAAAATGTACAGATTGATTTTACACACATGCCAAAGTCATGTCCAATACCTGATGATCATCTCTGGTCAGTTCTCTAAATGGGCTGAAGTTTTTCTTGTGGCCAAGGAAAATACTTCAACTGTGGCTAGTATATTCTGTAAAGAAATCATCCCAAGATTTGGATGTCCACTAATGATCAACCTTGATAAAGGTAGACTGGAAGTTCCATATACCTTACCACCCCCCAGTCCTCTGGTCAGGTAGAAAGGACAAATAGAACAATTAAGGAGGGCACAGGAGATACCTTTGTGAATTGACCCAATTACTTACCTACAGTATTAGCAGAAATTAGAATGACACCCAGCAAAACTACTGGGTTGTCCCCATTTGAGGTATTGATGGGGAGACTGTTTCCTGTCCCATGGGCCAAGTCACATGGTGCACCTAAATTCTTAGGTGACTGATTTCATCAAATAAAAATATGTATCTCAACTAATTGACAAATTGAACGGCATCTATGGTGATGTAGCTCTCTCTCTCCCTCTCCCCACAGGTAAACCAACATACCCATTTAAGACACGAGACCAAGGTCTGGTGAGACAATTGTTCCAGAATAAGACCTTGGATGCTCTGTACAGAGCGCCTACCACCTTCCTTGCAGTCACGCGCACCACAGATAAGTGTCACGTTTTTATTGAACACTCAGACAATTTGGTAGGATAAAATAGAAAAGCTTTATTAGGCAGTATAAAGAGCAACAAGGCCCTTAACGGGTCCAAACTCTACAAGCAGCAGTAAGATAATTTGACACAGGTCAGGGCATACAAATAGCAATAAAAATAATGCGGCTCTACCGGCCTTACCAATTACCGGGTAAGGCAGCCGGGTAACTGGTGCAACAGTAATAAAGGAGGCTCTACCGGCCTTACCGAATACTGGGTAAGGCAGCCTAGGGACTAGTGCAACAAGGAACAGAGGAGGCTCTACCGGCCTTACCAAATACCGGGTAAGGCAGCCTAGTGACTAGTGCAACAAGGAACAGAGGAGGCTCTACCGGCCTTACCGAATACCGGGTAAGGCAGCCTAGTGACTGGTGCAACAAGGAACAGAGGAGGCTCTACCGGGCTTACCGAATACTGGGTAAGGCAGCCTAGTGATGATGCAACAAGGAACAGGGGAGGCTCTACCGGCCTTACCAAATACTGGGTAAGGCAGCCTGGTATCTGGTGCAGCAGAGAGAGTACTGACAGGTAGTAACACCGTAGGCTGGTGCTCTCAGGAAGTAGTACCGACAAAGGCCCCACTGAATCACAGGCTGAGCATAGTGTAACGAGCTGACAATAGAAACCGCTAGTGACCGGAGAGCACAAACTGGCTATACGTAACAGAGGCCACAGAGAATCACAGGCTGAGCGTAGTGTAATGAGCTGGCGACTGTAACCGCTAGTGACCGGAGAGTACAAACTGGGTGTACGTAACGGAGGCCACAGAGACTCACAGGCTGAGCGTAGTGTAATGAGCTGACAACGGTAACCTCTAGTGACCGGGTAGCACAGACTGGTATCAGGTAACGAAGGCCACAGATACACAGGCAGAGAGTAGCGTGACCGGAGGCAACAAATATGAGAGGACTGACAATAATAGCGAGGGCAGCACAAAGAGCGTAGTCAGCCAATGCCTGGATCAGTATCAGAGAGCGGTAGTCAGCCAGAGCCTGGGTCGGTACACAGAGAGCGGTAGTCAACCAAAGCCTGGATCGGTACACAGGGAGCGGTAGCCAGCCAAAGCCTGGATCGGTACACAGAGAGCGGTAGTCAGCCAAAGCCTGGATCGGAACACAGAGAGCGGAACAGGAACAAGGTCAGACGAAAACCGGATCAACATGGGACAGGAGCACAGAATAACGTAAGGTCAGGAACAGCACGAAAGGGCCCCGTCCTAGTGACAGGAGGGCGTATATAAAGGCTAGCCCTGGGAGGGGCTAGCCAGCTAGCACCAATAAGAGACAGCCAAGCACAAACCCGGAAGTAGGAATGTCACACAGAGAATCACGGGCACCGTGATAATAAGTTAGTGCCACATGGATCCATGCGAGTCGTCTGAAAAGGGCCCCAAATCTAACCCTTTCATTGCTAACCCTTAACTCCTTTTGTGACCAAAACAATCACCTTGTTTTAGGCTGGGACTCCCCAATGCCATCATGAGCCCTTGGGGACTGGCTTTGGCTGGTGTTCAAGTCAAGACCTCTCTGTGTATGGCTGGGGAACACTGAGTGGTTGTTCTTGAAGAACAAAAGGGGGACTGAAAGGGGTTGAAATTCACATGTAACATTTGCTTCTGTTTGTATAACCTTTGCCTCTGTGCACTCAGCCAACAACCCACAACCTATTTCCTCTTATCTATTATAAGCACAAGCAGCAGATGGTATATGAGCAATGTTTAGGTGTGTGACCTTTGGTCCATAAGTTGTTTCTCAGAAGAGACTGATAAATTGCAAATCTTGCTAAAATGCATCTTGTTTGTGTCTGTGACACGTATCACATGGAAAGCTCCAGTGATGTATGATAACTCCCCATGTATACTATAAAAGCTTGTGACTTACTTTAATAAACCAGAAGAGATTGTTTATCACACTGCTTTGCGCCCGTGTGATTAATTTTCTTCTCCAAGCGCTCGAGCTTCCTAGTTCATAGGAACAAGTGTGTGGCGGAAGTAATCCCCCAAGGTTGAAAGAGAGTGTTGCAGCACTGACCACTTTGATAAAGAAATTTAAATTTCAGGCACAGTGCTCCTTTTCAGTGGTCTGGCTTTGTCATCTTCTTTCTCACTCTCAACTTTATCTATATTTGAAACAGAGGAGGATGCTGGAGGGATATGTTCTAGATACATGATCATCAGTTATTAGGTCATCCTTATCATCGCCCGCAGCTTCTTTCCCACTACTTTTATATTTTTCTATCTTTTAGCGATCTCAAACAGTATCTTTTTACTTTTCCCATTTGAAGGATTTTGACAAAGTTCACTACTACTTTCAGGACAGTTTTTGTGCTTGTTTGTCCTACTGTCAGATGAAAACAGTTGGTTGAGCTGCTACATCTCCTTGCACTATGCTATCTACACTGGAACGTGACTCTTCTTCAGTGCTTTTAGATGGTTTATTAATACCACTGTTGCTGGTGGTAGAACCTTTGGTGGGACCTTTTAACAAACTACATCTTTCTTTCGAGAAGAAAGATCGCCATCAATTACTGCACATGCTACAGCAACCATGGCTGCAGTCAGTTTTTGGACTATCACTTTCTTTCATGTCCCAGCACTGCACCTAATCCTTTCACCCTCTGGACATTACTCAACTACTGTGTGTGTTTTTACAGTAAAGTACAAAATAGAACTGATTGTGTTTGATGTCTTGCCTTGGATCTCTACAAAATACCCTCTCTTGACTACTATCAGTCTGCCTCAGTCACAGCTCACATCAGGGTCCCTGTCTCTGTTATCTATCAATTTTTTATTATTATTTTAGTTTATTTATTTATTTTAATTAACTGTCCCCCATCAATGTCAACAACAACAAAAAAAACTGCTTCTTTCCCCCAGACTCCCCTAGGACAGAGATTACAGGCAGATTAGGAAGAAACTTGGATCATGGTTGCCCGTGTTTTTCCAGTCAGTAACACAGCATTTTGGGATATTTAGGGTAATTCTCCTTTGCTCCCTTCTCACAAGCCTAGACTCCCTGAGAACAGAGATAACAGTCAAATCAGGAAGGAACTTGAATCACAGCTGTCTGTGTTTACTTGGTCAAAAAAAATGTTGGTGTGTTGGGGGTAAACCTCCTTTGCCCTCTTCTCACACTGGCAGACTCCCCTAGGAAAGCTATAACAGCCAGAGCAGGAAGTAACTTGGATCCCCTTTGCCTGTGTCTTCCCAGTATGACCCTTGCTGCTCCCTTTTAGCCTTGGCATTTTTGTTTTTCCTTGACTATATGTCTGCTTTTTGGGTTCCACCCTTATCATTATAAAAATAAGGGGCTTATCATTATTACTAACTCCTTCTCCAAGGTTTGTGACAGAATACCTAATCCAGATATGTAGCCCACAGACTTAGTAGAGGAGTCAATTATTCTCCCTGGCCACTTCAGTGCAAGAAATGCAGGCTAATCAGGCTCTGTTTCAGCACCAGTTTTAGGATCTTCAGTCAGTTATCGTGCATCCTGTAGCTGCGGGACCAACCCCATATCTGGCTGTTAATGCTGACGGATTCAATACTCCTGAGACTCGAGTGCCCTTTCCTAAAAAAATTCATAGTGATAGAGGTAAATATATGAACTTCATCACCTTCTATGAGCTTCTGTTCTCTGTCAACTTACACACTTATGCCACAGATTGCATTAAAGTGTGCACCACTATTACTCCCTTATCTGGAGAACCATAGTTTTGGGCTCACCATTTGTTCCATGCTAATAGTCCCTTCCTGTCCCTTCTCTTCTCATCTATCTATCTTTGTCTGTTTTGCAGTGGAACCACAATTGGAGTAGACTGCAGCAATCGACTTAGGTGCCAATGGATGTTTTCTTCACCAAGAGTGGGCTGATCCCTTATTCATCTAAATAGCTTGTGGCAAGAATCATCATCTAGGACCGGTTTCCTGAGAGACCCTGCCTCTGTATATATTCATTGACACTATGCATGTGCAAGAGATACAGCTTGATATTGTTCCTTCTCACCTCTTCCCTCTTATCTTGGGGCTTCCTTGGCTCCAGACCCATAACCCTCACATGGATTGGTCTTGTGGCTTAGTGACTTTCTCTATTCCATTCTGTAGAAAGAGGTGTCTTCAGTATCCCCGACAGCTGCTAATTTCTACTTCCTCCTCGGTTCATACTTTGTTTCATGCTCCCTATTTGGAGTTTCAAGATGTGTTCAACAAGAAAGGGTCAGATATCGTTCCTCCACATAGAACCTATAATTGCCTGGTCATCTGTTTCTGCGAGCTCCTATACCTTATGGGCTCATATACCTGTTGTCTGGACCTGAACTTCAACATCTACAAATATACATCACTGAGAAGTTATAGAAAGGGTTTATTCCACATCTCCAGCAGGAGCTGACATCATCTTCATTGAGAAGAAAGATGGGGGTATTTGTCCCTGTATGGATTACATGGAGCTGAACCAAATCACAATGAAGAACCGTTACCCCCTACCTTTAATATCAAAACCTTTGGTGATTCCGTATACTGCCACTGGTTTACTAAAATAGATTTATTGGGCCTACAACCTAGTGCTCATAAGAGGGGTTGAGTGGAAGACAGCTTTTTGCACCCGTTATGGACATTTTGAGTGTGGTGTGATGCTGTTTAGGCTTTGCAACACCCCAGCTACTTCTCAATACTTTATAAATGATGTGTTTAACCCCTTAAGGACCAGCCTCACGAACGTGCAGCCAGCACTTAAGGACCACGGACCATTTTTTTTTTAGCCATCTGATTCCAGGCTCCCCGAATGGCGTGCAGTAGCGCGGGGAGCCCAGAATTCCATGACGATCCTGGCACATCATGGGTCCTTAACGCAAAACAACCCATGATGTGCCAGGACTGTCAAGAGTTGTTAAGGGGTTAAGGACTTGCTGGATCAATTTGTTATTTAATAGAAGGATATTTTAGGGCTATCCCCAGATCTGCAGAGTGACCCATCATAGTCAAGTACACACTCACAGTATTACCCCATCATAATCTATACATGAAACTGGACAAATGAACTTTTCAAGTGAATGAAATTCAATTTTGGGTTTTATTATATCCCCAAGGTGCATGAAGATGGTATCCTATTGAAATGTTAACCTCTATTTGAAGACCATCAAAGGGGCAAGATCATAATGTTGCCTGCATCAAAAGGGTGACATTATGATTTGCATGCTTATAGGTCCCCAAATAGAGGGCAATATTTCAATAGTAAACCCTGGCACTCAAGATGTTAAATCTCTTTTTGAATCTTCATCTATATCCATGCTTTTCAGTCATATGACACTTTATGTAGGCAACTCCTAGACCAGTAATAACCCTGATCACTGCTGTACTCACTGGTCCTGCTCAGTCCGCTAATCCCGGTTCTACATGGTCCTGGAATCTCCCAATGTCACTGCACTCTTAAGTTGTACCGTTCAAGATAAGGATAACCCTTGGTCAATACTATGCTGATCTCACTTCTTATGGCTGTTGTAGGAGTCCTTTTCAGTTGTAATTGTGTGTCTCTTTGGTATCAGTATGCAAAGTAGTCTGTCAGTCAGTCACATATCACAGAGGCTCATCCAGTTCAGGACAGAAAATGGATCACCTGCCTGTCTCAGTCAATCAAGAAGTAAATCTCCTTTCTTTTTCCACATTCTCACAGAGCCCTCAGACTCCCCTAACACAGAGAACAAACTGTCTGCTCACATGACTCCTTAAAATAAACTCCAACTTAACATCTATGATCTACAATTAAATGTATATCTCATCCCAAAACACAGCAATTGTCTTTTAGAATATGTGAACACATATGCTTAGACAAATGTTAAATATACAGGTTTCATTACATATATATATATATATATATATATATAATCAAAGAAGGATTGGGGCAGCACCCGTGGGACTTTTAAATAGTTTTATTAAAGAAAAAGAGTTATAAGCTAGGTCAACGTTTCGGTCCTCTGTGGACCTTTATCAAATCTTGATAAAGGTCCACAGAGGACCAAAACGTTGACCTAGCTTATAACTCTTTTTCTTTAATAAAACTATTTAAAAGTCCCACGGGTGCTGCTCCAATCCTTTTTTGATTACATACACACCAGTAGGGATTGTGCACCTGGGCAAAAAAATCTTTTAGAGTGAGTGCTTTCACCACCACTGCATTTGTATATATATATATATATATATATATATATATATATATATATATATATATATACTCGCTGTTTCCTCCAATGGTTCCTTTAAGTTTAGTCTCCTTGATAGACTAAAGCAGGAAAAAGAATGAAGGACTGCAACAGATTTTTCAGCAACCCACATCCCTAGGGTTAATTTGGGTGGAGAATGTTTCTGTTTTAGTTACTCTTCAAACTAATTAATTTATTAATGACAGGCATGCTCATTGATTGACAATTAAACATAGTATATCAGTGAGTTGGTAGTCTGAATTCTCTTATTATTGAGAAAGGAGGAACGGTCCTCCGAAATGCATTGATCCTAGTGAATTCATATTCAAATTTACACAAAGTAAGCAGATTACTTTAATATCAAGTCTACTTTAACTGAAAGAGAAACAGTGGAGCCTTGGCCTGAGGACCAGCGGTGCCTTCTTGGAGTGTAGTCCAGTGGATTGTATCACACTGGGTTTGTACCACGGTGGCATGACAAAATATTAGGGACTGCAGTAGATCCTTTTTGCAGTGTGACACCTCTTCCATCAAGGCCATATATTTATGACCATCAAGTAAGGGCATTTACTACTGGGGTAACTCCCTGACTGCTGCACTGGATATCTGCACTGTTCTATTGCTAACTATTCTTAACTATTTATTAGCCATCCATACAGTTGTATGGTAATGGCTAGAGGTGACTGATTGGCTTCTGACTTGTGATAAGACTAGTCTTTTTACACATTATTTTTATATGTGTGTTTTACACATGCTGTTTATTCAGTGTTGTTCATGCATTTGAACTGTGGGACACAATAAGATCATATTGCAGCCCCCACTTTTCATTATATCGATGGTCAAGCAGCCTACAGCTTTACATTATATACTATGATGAATATATAAGTGGTACGCTACTCATCTGAAGCTGCAGTTACCACTACTGGACATTATATGCCTCTGTACTTTACTTTTAGTTAACTTGTAACCTTGTATATTCTTTTAAATTTTATTTTATTTTATAATGTGGCACTTCACCAAATGCACTAAACTCCGTTAGCATCCTCTGCTGTCAGAGTTGACAGTCTCAGCTTCGCCTGCCTGAGGCTGGTGAAGTTGGTATCACCCTGTAGTTTCCTATGCAGTAAGAGCAGTCAAGCAACCATAAGCATGGAGGGCTGTGAACTGCTGTCGAGGTGGAAGGGATGCTGTCCTTCACACATCACCAGTGTGGTGGCCATATTAAGATATCTATACTTCATCCTTCCTTCTTCCTCCTACCAAACCTCTATCAATCATTCCTCCACGTACCAAACTCCCTCCTTCCTAGTACCAAACCATTGTCACTTATGTTCCATCCTTACAAACGCCATCTTTCCTCTTACCAAATTCTCTTCTTCCTCCTATCAAACCTCTGTCACCTATGCTCTGTCCTAACAAACTCCCTCCTGTCTCCCAATAAACCTCTCTCATTCATACTGCCTCCTATTAAACTTCTATCATGCATACTCCCTCATACTAATTCTCTATCATGCATCCCCCGTCCTAACAAACTCTGTCCTGCCTCCTACCAAACGGCACTCAGTCATCCTCCCTCCCTACAACTCTGTCCTATTTCATAATAAATCTCTCAAAGTCCTCCACCCTGCATTGAGGATGCACGGTAAAGGTTTGGTACGAGGGAGTATACATGATAGAGGTTCTGTAGGAGGCCGTGTGACTGAGAGAGGTTTATTGGGAGGCAGGATGGGTGAGAGAAATTTGATAGGAGGAAGGAGGGAATATGGAAAGGGGGAAGGATGGAGTTTGTAAGGATGGAGTGACAGTGGTTTGGTAGGAAGGAGGGAGTTTGGTAGGTGGAAAGATGATTGATAGAGGTTTTGTAGGAGGATGTCATAAGATGGACACAGTACACCAGAAGTATACAACCCTGAAGTCTGACAGCATGTTCTCTGCTTCCCCACTTGCTCAATAGGGGAGTGGAGAGGATACTTTCAGCACCACAAACAGCATCACTCTCTTAACCTTTTCAGTGCCATAGGGATTTGCATTTTGCATCCCTGTAGCACTCAACACCAAGCAGTAAACAATCATCCTCTCAGCTCTGTATCATATTTCATACATGTTGTGCACTCCCAAGCAAACAAGGCTGGGGGTCAGGCAGCAACCATGGGGATTTGTGGCTCAGGTGATGGCAATCAAAAATGCTATTTTAAACATTTATATTCCCAGGGAGAACTGCAGTAATAATTAAAAGGTGTGAGATGTGAGGGAATCCAGAACCAGTGGTAAGTGTCACAGTACCTTGTTTCCAGCACCGCTGCTTCAGCGATGCTCGGCGTCTTTCCACGCGTCATCTGCCAGCAAGAGGCTTCAAGCATGCTGCAGGTCTCTGTTTTATGTGTGTTTCCTGTAGTCTACTCCTACTTACTTCCTCCCACTAGCTGCTCCTTCTACCTACTTACTATGGAGGGGTTTAAAGGGCAGCCTGAGACCTGACTCAGTCACCCTTACGCTGTTGTTCTGAGCAGTCCATTTTCTGGTATTCCTGATTCCTGTGGATGATCTGGCTTGTCTGTCCATCCATTCTGGTGTTGACCTGTGGCTCTGTCTGACTATTCTCCTTGGCGTTACGATTTGGCTCAGATATCCTTTCTGGTGCAAACCTGTGGCTCTGGCTGACCGCTCCGTGTATGACCTAGGCTTGTCGGACTACCCACTCTGGTGTTGACCTGAGGCTCTATCCACTGTGCATCCAGCATACATAAGCTCCAGTGGATATCCTATCTGGTGCAAACCTGTGGCTCTGGCTGACTACCCGCTCCGTGTATGACCTAGGCTTGTCTGACTACCCACTCTGGTTTTGACCTGGGGCTCTATCCACTGCGCATCCAGCATTCCATCGCTTCAGTGGATATCCTTTCTGGTGCAAACCTGTGGCTCTGGCTGACTACCTGCTCTGTGTATGACTTTGGCTTGTCTGACTATCCTATCTGTTGCTTACTAGAAGGCTCTGTCTGTTCGCTCAGTTTGTTGGCTCTGTTATTCAGACATCCTTCCTAGTACTGACCTGGGGCTCTAGCAGACTCCTAGCTACTGACTGCAGGCTGAGTCAGTATCTCCTGACTACCACGAGACTCCAGTGGGCTGAGGCCTAGTCTCGGACAGTGTGGTGCAGAGATTGGGAGACTACTATTCCTGATACAGTGCTCGCCGTTTCTATCACCCACTGTGTGTTTATTTATATATTGCATTACTGCCATTATTCTCATAACAAAGGTTCTATTAACTATAGCGACTGACTCCTGGTTTTGCTTGCCAGCCGTAACAGTAAGTCCCAGGAGGGAGTGAGATTTTTGAATGGTAGTCAAAGTCTGGAAGAGGCCTTGAAGAATCACTTTGCTAATTCTTGTGATGACCATCTAATTCCTTTTAAGGCAGAGATAGCTGAAACCTGACCCCACAGATAACTGGTACTAAGGTCCTTATTTAAGCCTTCTGTAAGAAATTCCAGGAACTGAGAAACTGAAGTGTCTTGAGAATGAACTGATGCTCACTGACATACCCTACAATAGACATTAGGAGTAGAAATTTTCCAAAACTGTCCCTTGATGAAGAAGACCTGGTCTGAGAGGAAGAATCCATGGTGATTCATTGGATATAATGAAAATGAGAGGTTACCAGGGTCTTTTTGTCCAGAAGACACTACTACTGCTATGTCAATTTAAATTCTTTGTAATATTCTCTGTATCAGAATAGGAGGAAGGTATAGGCAAATTCCCTTTTTCAGCACTGGACTAGAGTATTCATGCCCAGGTTCTGGAATAAAATCTCTCTACCATCCTGTATTGGTGGTCTGTCATTAGAACAATAGAAAGATGTGTCCTGTAATCTGATGCAAAACTGCTCTATTCAATGCCCATGACTCTGGAAGTTTGCCTGCAGTTTGTATGGTCCTAGAATGTATACAGCTATTATGTCTAGCACAGGAAAAATAGCCCAGTTAAAACTTGGAGATACTTCTTCCAACACTTGACTGCTTCTAGTCCCTCCTTTTTTATTGTTGTATGCCACAGGAGAAATGTTGTGTAACTGAGGAATAGTTATTAAAAAATACAGGGAATCAAATCTGCTGTCCTAGTGGCTTAATAATATGTGTTGCAGTGGTCTCATCCTCCACGTTGCCCATCTTAATATTTTGATGGTGGCTGATGTGAGTCTCAATATCATCATACAATTTATTGCTGACTATAGAGAGCTCTGTGTGTGCAGTGGAGCTAGAGAATTCTGGCACCCTGCCAGCCTACTCCTTTTAGTAATATATATATATATATATATATATATATATATATATATATATATATATATATATAAAAGTAATAAAGGGAGAGTGCAAATTCTCTATGAACTTAAATATGAATATATTTTTATTGATAAAAATCAGTAAATAATCCTCAAATGTATCAAAAATATATAAAATTAAAAGGTGAATTCGCATAAACATTGATGCAATATGAATTAAAATACTGATAACATCAAAAATTATCTTCCTGAGAGAAACTGGCAAACAACACTTATTATGGTAACCTGATGATTGTCTCCTGTTTAGTTATAGCTTTTTGGCTCTAAAGATTGATAAATTCTTAATTTCTCCAAAAGAAGGCAGAGACAAAATGTTGAATATAATACGACTTGTTCGCCACGTCTTCCCCGTCTTGGTGTATCGTGGAGCAAAGAAAAGATAGTACAGAAGCAGGTGTAATTAAGTGGAATTAAGTCTGTCATGATAACCGATCAGTGTAACAATAGATCAATAGTTAATAACTTCTTACTTGCTCCATGTTGCGGGCGGTGATCAATATCTTATACAGATACAATGTCATTTACTATTCGGCGTTTTCACACAGGTGCTATCAAGAAAAATTGACACAATACGTAACGCAGCACAGCCTAAAGAACAAGCAGGCTTCAATAGATACAGTGGATATAAAAAGTCTACACACCCCTGTTAAAATGCCAGGTTCTTGTGATGTTAAAGAATGAGACAAAGATAAATCATGTCAGAACTTTTTTCACCTTTAATGTCACCTATCACAGGAACAATTTAATTGCAAAACAAACTGAAATCATTGAGGGGGGGAATAAAAAAACTAACAATAACCTGGTTGCATAGATGTGCACACCCTCTTATAACTGGGGATGTGGCTGTGTTCAGAATTAACCAATCACATTCAAACTCATGTTTAATAGAAGTCATTACACACCTGCCATCATTTAAAGTGACTCCGATTAATCACAAATAAAGTTCAGCCGTTCTAGTAGGATTTTCCTGACATTTGCTTAGTTGCATCTCAGAGCAAAAGCCATGGTCCGCAGAGAGCTTCCAAAGCATCAGAGGGATCTCATTGTTGAAAGGTATCAGTCAGGAGAAGGGTACAAAAGAATTTCCAAAGCATTAGATATACCAAGGAACACAGTGAATACAGTCATCATCAAGTGGAGAAAATATGGCACAACAGAGACATTACCAAGAACTGTACATCCCTCCAAAATTGATGAGAAGACAAGAAGAAAACTGGTCAGGGAGGCTTCCAAGAGGCCTACTTCAACATTAAAGGAACTGCAGGAATTTCTGGCAAGTACTGGCTGTGTGCTACATGTGACAACAATCTCCCGTATTCTTCATATGAATGGGCTATGGGGTAGGGTGGCAAGACGGAAGCCTTTTCTTACAAAGAAAAACATCTAAGCCCAGCTGAAGTTTGCAGTAACAAACATCAAGTCTGCCAAAAGCACGTGGGAAAATGTGTTATGGTCTGATGAAACCAATAACAACACTGCACATCACCCAAAGAACACCATACCCACAGTGAAGCATGGTGGTGGCAGCATCATGCTTTGGGGCTGTTTTTCCTCAGCTGGAACCAGGGCCTTAGTCAGGGTGGAGGGAATTATAACAGTTCCAAATACAAGGCAATTTTGGCACAAAACCTTCAGGTATCTGTTAGAAAGATGAAGAGGAAGTTCACCTTTCAGAATGACAACGACCCAAAACACACATCCAAATCCACAAAAGCATGGCTTCACCACAAGAAGATTAACGTTTTGGAATGGCCCAGCCAGAGCCCAGACCTGAATCCAGTTGAACATCTGTGGGGTGATCTGAAGAGGGTTGTGCACGGGAGCTGTCCTCTCAATGTGACAGATTTGGATCGCTTTTGCAAAGAAGAGTGGGCAAATATTGCCACGTCAAGATGTGCCATGCTAATAAACTCCTACCCAAAAAGACAGATTGTTGTAATAAAATCAAAAGGTGCTTCAACAAAGTATTAGTTTAAGGGTGTTCACACCTATGCAACCAGGTTATTTTGAGTTTTTTATTTTTTATTTTACCCCTCAACGATTTCAGTTTGTTTTGCAATTGAATTGTTCACGTTATAGGTCACATTAAAGGTGGAAAAAGTTCTGACATGATTTATCTTTGTCTCATTCTTTAACATCACAAGAACCTGGCATTTTAACAAGGGTGTGTAGACTTTCTATATCCACTGTATATAGATATATAAAGTGGTGATGGGCACTCAAAAATGTGATTTTTTTGCTTGATGCTCAAGGCATGTAGTGAGGATATCCAGAAGTTGTATCATAAAATATGATATCAATAGCAGGCACTTGCAGGTCCTGTTTAAAATAAAATACATTTCTAATGTATCTAATTTATTTTATTTTAAACAAGTCCTGCAAGTGCTTGCTACTGATATCATATTTTATGATGCAACAATATATATATATATATAAAGCTTCATCTGTATTTGTGGGAGGGGCTGCAAGCCTATATATATACTTGGCTGCAACCCCTCCCAGTGGGATCGTCTTTCCATGGACATCATCCACCAGAAGCCACATCAAGTTAAGTCTTTATGGTAGTACTCTGGCATCTGTCCCCTTATGTACGTATATATGTATATATTTAATTATATATAGCGCCAACCTGTGTACTTGCCACTTTACGGTTTACATTTAGTATAGTAGGGGTACAAAAAGTGTAGTGATTAAGTGCTTATATAGACAATCATACTGGGAACACCAGGTGAGTATACATTAGGATAAAAGGTTCCTGCCCTGTAGAGATTACAATCTAAGTGTAGGAAGGGTGACATACAGATACAAGCAGGTAGAGGAAGAAGTACAGTTTTTGACATATGAGATAATGTTTCCCTATTATGGTAGTTCTACATTTAAGATGTGCTCTTTTAGCTTGGATTTGAAGTTGTTGAGGGTTGTGGCTTGGCGAAATCTGGGTGGTAGGGAGTTCCAGAGGTAGGGAGCAGCAAGGGAAAAAGCCTTCAGTCGTGAAATGGCAATAGTGGTTAAAGGGGCAGTGAGTCGTTCACCATGCGTGGTGTGTGTAGAGGACATGCAGGTATATAATGGGATATCAAAGATGAAATATAAGATGGCGACAAGTGATGGAAAGCCTTGAAGTTAATGAGGATTTTGAATGTAATTTGCTGCTTTATGGGAAGCCATGACAGTGATTTTAAAAGTGGTGGGGTGAGCACTGTTCTGTAGGAGAAGAAGAGTATTCTGGTGGCTGAATTAACATATGATTGGAGAGGAGCGATATGATTAGCAAGCAGACCAATAAGTAAAGAGTTGCAGTAGTCCAGGCGAGAAAGGATAAGAAAAAAGAAACTCACAACGCCAAGTCACCTTAACATATCAATATAATAAATACAACTTTAAGATAAATATAAAAATAGATATATAGAAAGCAGCATGGAATGAGGGGGTTCTCCAGTCCCCCAAACATTAGGCCAGAAACCCAAAGTGAAAACTCCTGTGGGGAATTGCTTAAAAGGTTATTTAAAGAGAGCACTGTTGGATCTACAGTCCTCTTACTTCCACACAATGGAGGCTCCTTAGGGGTCTGGTGTACCAGGTAAGTCCCTCATATACACCTTTTTATTATTTGTATGTCTGCTGTTTTTAATTGCACTACACTGGAACCCACAAAAAAATAGTAAAGAGCATATTTAAAGGGTCCCTCACTCGCCAATGTATATATTATGATACTTACTCTGGGCTTTTTGATTTTAATTTTGTAGATTGAGTTTTCAGGTTTATTAGAGCAGGACTTGCCAGAAAGTGAAATACCTTGGTGGTTGCCTGTGGATTGCAAGCTTACCCACAACTTGGCCAATCTGTGACACAAAAATTTCACTTATTTACTAAGAATTATTATATATGCCCATTATAGGGAACGTATTAGTTTTTTATGTAGAGTAGCGCAGGATTGTCTTTTTGTCTGTGTTTTCACTTTGGGTTTCTGCCTTAATGTTTGGGGGGCTGGGGAATCCCCTCATTCCATGCTGCTTTCTATATATCTATCTTTATATTTATCTTAAAGTTGTATTTATTATATGGATATGTTAAGGTGAGTTGGCGCTGTAAGTTTCTTTTTTCTACTTCTGGTTTTGCACTTCTCCTTCTCTCACTACAGCAGCCTTTCACCTATCCCACTTAATTATTTAATCACTCATGTAAATTCACATACATTATTCACTCTTATTTCATTTAGTTCTTTATCCTGGCCCTTTATGACTAGGCCTTAAGCCTGTCATGGTGAGCATGCTCCTTCTCTGTTTGATATTAACTACTCCGTACATGACTTGTGGGGAGTTGCTTAAAAGGTTATTTAAGGAGAGCACTGTTGGATCCACAGTCCTCTTACTTCCACACAATGCAGGCTCCTTAGGGGCCTGGTGTACCAGGTAAGTCCCTTTTTATTACTTGTATGTCTGCTGTTTTTAATTGCACTACACTGGGACCCACAAAAAAATAATAAAGAGCATATTTAAAGGGTCCATCGCTTGACAGCGAGTATATTATGATACTTCCTCAGGGCTTTTTGATTTTATTTTTATAGATAGGGTTTTCAGGTGTATTAGAGCAGGACTTGACAGAAAGTGAAATACCTTGGCATGGTGGCAAGCTTACCCACAACTTGGCCAATCTGTGACACGAAAATTTCACTTACTTACTAAGAATTATTATATATGCCCATTACAGGGCATACATTAGTTTTTTATATAGAGTAGCGTAGGATTGTCTTTTTCTATGAGAAAGGATAAGAGCATACATGAGAGTTTCTGTTGTAGAGTGAGAGAGGAATGCCCAGATTTTTTCTATATTCTGAAGAAAGAAGCAACAGGTTTTGGTTACTTCATTAATGTGGGTGATGAAGGAAAAAGGAGAGTCCAAAGTTACCCAGAGGCAGTGTGCCTTGTCTGTAGGGTAAATTGTGGAGCCCTCAACAGTTATAGAAAATGGAGGTATTTTGCAGGATTTAGGAGGAAATATAAGGAGCTCAGTCTTAGACATGTTAAGTTTTAAGAGACAATGAGCCATCCAGGAAGAGATAGCAGTAAGGCAATCTGAGACCCGCTGCTGAATTTCAGATGATACTGAGGATGTGGAGAGATATTTGTGTATCGTCAGCATAGAGATGGTAGTTAAAGCCAAAGAATGTTATCAGCTGCCCCAGGGAGATGCTATACAGAGAAAAGAGAAGAGGTCCCAGAACAGAGACTTGGGGTACGCCTACCCAGAGGGGGATCGGAGGTGAGGACCATTGAGAGAGATAGGATAGAAACCAGAAATGTTCCAGTCCACAGACAGAGAAGAATACTGCTGATAGGTCTAGGAGAATAAGAAGAGAGAAATGACCATTGGTTTTTGCAGTGTGAAGATCATTTGTTACTTTTATAAGGGCAGTTTCTGTAGAGAAAGTGGGCTGAAAGCCAGACTGCAGCAGGTCCAGAGTGTTATGGGATGAGGAAGGTAAGCAGACGAGAGTAGGATAGGTGCTCAAGGAGCTTAGAGGAAAAGGGCAAGAGTGATCCGGGGCAGTATTTGGATGGGGAAGTGGGGTCTAATTAACTTTTTTTAAGGATTGGTGATACTATTGAATGTTTGAAGGCGGAGTGGAACTAACGTGCTTGACAGAGTATTGAGGAGGCGGGATGGTATAGGAGCAGTTGGTGAGTGGTGATAAGGACAGCAAAAGGGAGACTTCTGATTCTGTGACCAAAGTAAAGGAATTAAATAAAGGATGGAGGATCAGGAAGATACAATTGTGGAGATTGAAGGGGTGGGATTGTTTGATGTATTGTGTTAATCTTCTGTATGAAGAATTCTGCAAAGGCTAGAGGGGTTTGGGAGGGGAGAGGGAAAGATGGAGTGGAGGGGTGAAGGAGAGAATTGAAGATGCTGAAAAGGTGGAGTGGGTTAGATTTGTGAGTATTCATTAGTGAGGAGTAGTAGTGTTGTTTGGCAAAGGATAGAGCAGTGTTGAAGTAGGACAGAAGGAATTTGTAGTGGATAAAATCTGCGTGAGAGCGGGACTTCCTCCACAAGCATTCAGCAGTGTGGGTATAGGATCAAAGAAACTGTATTTGTGGTTGAGCCAAAGGCTTGGGTTTGAGGGGTGTTTGTGGTGGGCCTGGAGGGGGACATACAGAATTGAGTGATGAGGAGAGGAGGTTGTTGTAGTATTCTATAAGTCTATTAGGTTCTGAAAGAGTGAAAGCGACACGAGGAAGCAAGCAGTACACCTGTGCCACCACCTCTGCCCACTGTGTGTGCTGTGTGTGAGAAGTACAGGCCTCCATGGCTGAATCATGTTGGGACAGCCAGGTCTCAGTAAGAGCAAGAAGCTGGAGTGCATGTGAACAGAAAAGGTCATGTATGAGAATAGATTTGTTAGTGAGGGAACGGACATTCATTAGGCCACAGGAGAAGGGCTGAGCAAGGAGTTGGAGGGTAGGGATGGGGATGAGGTTAGAAAGATTAGAACCTCTGTGTGATGAGGAAGAAAGTGGGCATAGGCGGTGGCATATGAGGATATGATTAGGAGAGATGTCACCAGCCACAAGGAGGAGAATAACACATACAGCACGCAGGTGGGAATGTGATTTGCACCTGCTGTGGGTTGGATTGGAAGGATAGATCGGTCTGAGAAGTAGATACAGTGTGTGGTTGCAAAAAGGATTTGATTAGATTAGGGGGGAGGAAAATACGAATGTGTGGAGAAGTAGGCAAATAAATAGAGTGCTGTATTTTGCAGTATAAGAGCAGAGTTGAATATAGAAATAAAAGAGCAGGCTGCATTGTGGGGTGGGGTAACCGAGCAGGTAGAGGGGAGAAAGCAAAAGGAATGTCCATCTTCAGTCTTAATTCTCACCTCTGCTCCAACATCCCTGTAACTCCATTAAATCCTTCACAGAAACACTTCAGATGTTTGTTCATCCTAGTATATAGATTCTTATAATGTCCCAAACAGTCCAAGTAGTAAGAGTGCTTTATGTTGTATTACACTCCAGAGGTTCATGGTGAGGTGTTCTTTCTCCAGTGGATCCTGGTTCTTTTAACCAACTCCTGCCCCACATCCTGCTTCAAGTCCTGTTAAGTCCACTTCACTTGGAATGTCTTTCACACCTACTTGCACTACCACTGGAGACCTCAGTCTCAGGATGCAGAGGGAAAAAGTAAACAGAATTTAACATACCAGGACACTGTATAGTTAATAAGCAGATGGGGTGCAACACAAGGGGAGACTAGGCAGAATGGTTGGTTAAAACATACAAGGACACTGTATAGTTAATAAGCAGACAGGGTGCAAAACAAGGGAAGAGTAGGCAGAATGGTTGGTTAAAACATACCAGGACACTGCATAGTTAATAAGCAGATGGGGTGCAAACACAAGGGGAGAATGGTTGGTTAAAATATACCAAGACACTGCATAATTAATAAGCAGATGGGGTGCAACACAAAGGGAGATGAGGCAGAATGGTTGGTTAAAACATACCAGGACACTGTATAGTTAATAAGCAGACGGGGTGCAACACAATAGGGAGACTAGGCAGAATCGTTGGTTAAAACATACCAGGACACTGTATAGTTAATAAGCAGATAGGGTGCAACACAAGGTGAGATGAGGCAGAATGGTTGGTTAAAACACACCAGGACACTGTATAGGTAATAAGCAGATGGGGTGCAACACAAGGGGAGATGAGGCAGATTGGTTGGTTAAAACATACCAGGACACTGTATAGATAATAAGCAGATGGGGTGCAGCACAAGGGGAGATAAGGCAGAATGGTTGGTTAGAACACACCAGGACACTGTAGAGTTAATAAGCAGATGGGGTGCAGCACAAGGGGTGATGAGGCAAAATAGTTGTTTAAACAAACCAGGACACTGCATAATTAATAAGCAGATGGGGTGCAACACAAGGAGAGACTAGGCAGAATGGTTGGTTAAAATTTACCAGGACACTGCATATTTAATAAGCAGATGAGGTGCAACATAAGGGGAGATGAAGTAGAATGGTTGGTTAATGCATGCCTGAGAAGAGAAAGAAATGGAGAGGATGAGAACATATTATAATCCTACTTAAGTCCACTTCACTTGGAATGTCTCACTTTGAATGTGGAACTCTTCAAATCATGTCACCCTTAAGTTGGATTCCCCCCCCTTAAGTTGGACCCCGCTCCCTCCTCACCCTACCCTCATGATGCAGCATAGGTGGTACTTTCTCATAGTTCTCTTCATAACTACATGGGCCATGCCCCCTCTCCCTCCATTTCTTGTATCCAGCTCACCTTCTATTGCAGCCTCCTCTTACCTCCCCTCCACCAGTCCCTCCCCTTCCCACATGCTTGTCATTACAATTTTGCTAAACCTGTTACTGGATCTGACATCATGTGATAACACGTTGAGCCGGTCCGCTCCTTGAACCAAAAGTATACCACTCCAAGGCCTCATCCTATGAATCTAATTTCAATGTCTCTCCGTACCACCATTCACTACCTTTATGTCACAAGTAGCATCGCTCAGCCATGCAGGCTCAGAATTGAAGACCTGCTGGCTTCAATCAGCTACCTCTTTTACTCCTCACCCAATCTCCCTGCACAGTCATATCTCCCTCCCCACTATCCTGCCCCCATGATGTTCATAATATGATACAGGCACTCAAGTGTCCTCACTACCTAGCAACAACCCACTCGGAGTACCCACTGGGTTTCTCTTCCAGCCATCCTCAGGACTCATCCTGCAAGTAATCCATAATCATGCTATTATAAATGATGTCATTCACCTAGACAGCATATGGGCAGTATATCCAGTAGCTTGCAGAAAACCAGCTCTTCTTGATACTTCATCCCCTGTATTATCATTATTATTATTATTCTTTATTTATATAGCGCCGACTTATTCCTCAGTGCTGTACAAAAGGCAATAGACATACAGAGATATTAAATGGTACAAACAGAACATGGAAAACATAAGGATCAGAGGACCCTGCTCATGAGAGCTTACAGTCTAGAGGAAGGTAGGTGGGACACAGAAGGTATACCCCCACACACTTCAGCACTCACCTTAATTGCTAAACCATTATATTGAAAATAATAAAAATAATAAAAAATCAAACAATAATAGTACAGTAGTGGCCAAAAGTTTTGAGAATGAAACAAATATTGGTTTTCACAAAGTTTGCTGCTTCAGTGTTCTTAGATATTATTGTCAGAATTTACTATGGTATACTGAAGTGTAATTACAAGCATTTCAGAAATGTCAAAGGATTTTATTGACAATTACATTAAGCTTATGCAAAGAGTAAATATTTGAGGTGTTGACCCTTCTTTTTCAAAACTGCTGCAATCCACCCTGGCATGCTGTCTGGGCCAGAGCCACTTAGTTATCATTTTTGCCTTATGGCAAGGTGCTCCATCATGCTGGAAAAGGCATTGTTTGTCACCAAACTGTTCTTGGATGGTTGGGAGAAGTTGCTCTTGAAGGATGTGTTGGTATCATTCTTTATTCATGGCTGTGTTCTTAGGCAAAATTGTGAGTGAGCCCACTTCCTTGGCTGAGAAGCAACCCCACACATGAATGATCTCAGGATGTTGTCTTTGTTGGTAGGACACAGGAATGAAGGTAGCGATCACTTTGTCTTCTCCGGATAATCCTTTTTCCGGATGCCCCAAACAATCGGAAAGGGGATTCATCAGAGAAAATTACTTTACACCTGTCCTCAGCAATCCAATCCCTGTACCTTTTGCAGAATATCAGTATGTCCCTGATGTTTTTCCTGGAGAAAAGTGGCTTGTTTGCTCCCCTTCTTGACACCAGGCCATCCTCCAAAAGTCTTTGGCCCCACTTTGTGTGCAGATACACTCACACCTACCTTCTGCCATTCCTGAGCAAGCTCTGAACCGGTGGAGCCCCGATCTCACAGCTGAATCAGCTTTAGGAGACAGTCCTGGAGCTTTCTAGAATTTCTGGGTGCCCTGGCTCATTCTTCACAACAATTGAACCTCTCTCCTTGAAGTTCTTGATGATCTGATAAATGGTTGATTTTGGTGCAATCTTACAAGCAGCAATATCCTTTCCTGTGAAGCTCTTTTTGTGCAAAGCAATGATGACAGGACATATTTCCTTGCAGGTAACCATAGTTAACAGAGGAAGAACAATGATTTTAAGCACCACACTCCTTTTAAAGCTTCCTGTCTGTTATTCTAACTTAATCAGCATAACAGAGGGATCTCCAGCCTTGTCCACGTCAACACCACGTCATGAGATGTTATCTGGTCCTTTTGGGGCAGGGCTGAAATGCAGTGGAATTTTTTTGGGGGATTAAGTTCATTTTCATGGCAAAGAGGGACTTTGCAATTGATTGCAATTCATCTGATCACTCTTCATAACATTCTGGATTGTATACAAATTGCCATAATCTAAACTGAGGCAGCAGACTTTGTGAAAATTAATATTTGTTTCATTCTCAAAACCTTTGGCCACTACTGTAGTCCCAATCTTAGTAGTCCCACATAAATGGATCATCGGACAGGTCGTACTTAATTCAGTTTGAAAGTCCACTTCTATTCACTAGCTCATGGAGCATGCAGCTTGTCCAGGAATCGTCAGATATTGTTCCACAAATATTTAAGCAAAAACAAAAAATAAAGACAGAGTTACCTTCCTCTAAGTGGAATAAACACAGTGTAATATATAGACCATCCCTCTCCCTCCCAAGTAGGTCGTCATGTAGATAGAGGCTTGGACTGCCACAGGATAATCAACACTGACTGGGTCAAACCCCAAGTCCTGGTCAGGGACCTCTGTAGATGTTCTCTTCCTCCTCCTCCTCCTACCTCTCCTGTTGTCACATGATCCTGTCCTTTGATCATGCCGATCTGCAAAGAGCTCTCCCTGGCCTCTATTTGGTCAATCTGCTGAGGAGCTAGAAAAAGGTATATTGATGGATAGATGGGCAGAGATAAAGAAGGGACTTAACCTCCTCCTCTTCTACTCTGGTACTGCCCCACCCCTTATTTTCAGTCCACTGGTGTTTAGGTAGATATGTGGTCATCCTTCCCCTGCAGCCTGACACTCTACGGGCTTGGGTCCTCAATGAACCAAGGTAGAGTGGAGATGCTACCATGCTTAAATTTGTTCCCTTCACCCCCATATCTACCATCTTCCTCACCCCGTCATTTTCCAAGCAACGTTCCCACTTCATAGTTTTTGTGTTCGTAGCATTTAAACTTCCCCCCTCCCTCCCCTTTCTCGTATGTCAGCGCTGTAGCTGACAACTGCAGAATCCGGTCATTTGACTAGACGGAGGTTCTTCAGCAGAGCCGGAATAGCGACATTTATGAAGAACTACTTGATTGGAATGGTCTACAAAGTGTGCTTGCAAATCAGGCACACTTTGTAGACCATTCCAATGAAGTATTTCTTCATAAACGTTGCAATTTCGGCTCTGCTGAAGAGTCTTGTCTAGTCAAATGACCGGATTCTGCAGCTGTCATCTAGAGCGCTGACGAATGAGAAAGGGGAGGGGGGGAAGTTTAAATGCTACAAACACAAAATCTATGACGTTTTGAGACATGGGAAGTAGCTTATTCTAATTCTATTATTAATATGTTTAATTGTAGAGATTTCTAAAACAAAATATTACTATCCCTTTCAGCTATGGTACACTTAAGATGTGAATGCTCCAGGCACCCTCCTTACTTTACTGTAATAAAAAAATATCTATATTACACCACTTGCTATGCAGTGACATTGAATTTGTTCCAATCTAGGGCTGAATTCAAATGCAGGAGCTAATTTTATCTCTGCTTTTACCTCCAGGTATCCCCATAGGCTTCAATAGGAACATTTTTGATAAAACAGGAGGTAACATTTATCATCTGCATTTCAATCCAGCCTGTAGTCTCAGTGTCCCAGCACTGGCAAGTTCAGTCCCACTACAGGGAATCTATGTATACGTATGTATGATGCATGCATGTTTACTGGTTTACAAGCATTAAAAATACACATTAAAAGGTACTTTCCAGTGCTCTTATATAATTTATTCTGTTTTTGTCACCTGACATCAAGGATCTTATTGATCTATCATTCCTTCTGAGAAGATGTTGCTGTACCAGGGACAACCAGTCATTCTTGTCTCCCCCCACCCAAAAAAAGTTCTGATATTCCTTACCATCTTGTTCATTTCATCCAGTCTCTCTGATTCCAGTCAACGTTTCTGCAGTCAAATAGTTCTATTGTCTGTGATGCCTCATCCCCTTCCAATATACAGTCCTTCCCATCAACTTTCCTTTCATTTCATCTCCATAAACCTGTACCAGTCCTTGTCAGCAGACATAAAATACAAGACGAGAAGACATAGCACATGAGTGCCTCTAAGAGCAATCTCTATGGGCTGTAATCCCACAGGGTTCCCAGTCATACAAAATCCCCTTAAGAATGCCTACTCACTGGAACTTGAAGCTTCACCCACATCTGGGTTGGACTGCACTTAGATTACAATAGTGAAATCAGATGCTGATTCCGCGTGCAATCTCTCTCTCTCTGACTACTTTTCATGACAGACCAGACACTTTTGTCTTTTTCCAGACTCTTTTTCTTGGTATTTGGTAGGGGATAGCTTAAAAAGAAACTCAAACTACCTTGGGTTACATCAAGTACATATAATAAAAATCACTAAACCTTCCTCGCTCTAGCATATGGTTAAAAATGTATCTTCCTCAGGAACATGTATGTGATTGTACTATTTATTTGAATTGTCAGTATATTATACATATTTTTTATTTCTATCTAAAATAAATGGAGGCACTTTTATGAGTAGCCCAAGGTAGTGTGAGTTTCATTTTAAGCCATGCCCTACCACAAACCAAGAACAATAGTCTGGAAGAAGACAAAGGTGTTTGATCTACCGGGACAAGTAGTCAGTGAGAGAAATATCGCAGATGGAATCAGCATATGAATATTATTATCTTTCAAGTTCCAGTGAGTAGGCATTCATAAGGGGATTTTGTATGTTTGGGAACCCCGTGGGATTACAGCCCATAGAGATTGCTCTTAGAGACACACATCCGCAGTGTCTTCTCTCCTTGTATGTTGCATCTGCAGCTAATTGTTGTTTGAAGCCAGGTGACCAAGTGACAAGGACTTTAGCAGCGAATGTTGACAAGAGTGATCCAACTTCAAATGATATTGGAATTAAAGGTTGGACTGTTTCAAAAGATTCCACATCTCCGGAATAAATATGTGTTGACACGACTATAGTAGCGCAGGAAGGTATATAGGTGGATACTGACTGCGATAGTTTTTCTGCCCAGTGTCTACCTAGTTTTATTTTTTGCTTTGGATTTAGTGCAGTCCTCATCAGAGGCATAACTAGAAGCCTCCGGGCCCTGGTACAAGAAGTGTCACGGGCCACCCCCACCACATTGGCCCCTCTGACCATATTGACCCCCTCCACAACGCCCCCATCTCCAACCTGTAGCTTCCGCGCGGTCCTCTTAGTAATGCAAAGCACTGGGAGATTGTCATCTCCCAGCGCTCTGCATTACTAGAGTGCCGGTGGGAGATTGCGGGTGCCAGGCGGAGGGGTCGCAGGGGGAGGCCGGGCCCCTGGAGTGCATGGGCCCAGTCGCAGGTGCAACCCCTGTGACCCCTGCAGTTACGCCACTGGTCCTCATCAGTCCCAAGATAGATAGATAGATAGATGGATAGATAGATGGAGAGATAGATAGTCTGTATTTGCTATTTTCTCTCTTTATCTTCGTCATGTATCTTTCATTGTATTCCTTTTCTCTTCTTAATGCATTTGCTCTTTTTTCAAGAATTATACCTTGCTTTGTTATAGTGCCTCAATCTGTCTTATTTTAATCAATGGTTTAATGTATATTCGTTTCCTGCTCTTCTTTATTGCTTTGCAATTTGTTCTTTCTTTTTGTCTTTTTCCCTATATATTTAATGTTTTCTGTTTTTACTTTTGATTCTGATTGCCATCATTAGGGTTACCATCCAGCCGGTATTTTACCGGCAGGCCGGTAAAAAATTGGCTTCTGTCCAATGTTAAGTTTATGGAGAGAATGCCTTGGCCGGTATTTTTTGTAAGAAAGGGTAGCAACCCTAGCCATCATTCATTCATTCTTTCCATATTCTCTCCCTCTCTTTCTGCCTGTCTTTAATCCAGCAACACAAGTAATATTTTAATATAATTTCAACAACTATATTAATTACTGGACATACACACCAGTAAGCTTTTGTAGAGATAATTGCCAAGTCCTTGTTGTTTTTATAGGGGCACAACCTAATTAACTGTGCAGGAACATTACTATGTTTTGATATAGAGCAACCTTGCAGTTTAATTAAGCAATGGCGTGTTAGAAAGTAATTGTATGTGACAAGAAAACAGATAAACCTCAGCTCACTATGTAATACACACCAAAATTCAACAATCAGAGCAGTCACTGAAATTCTGCTATCACAGAAATTTAAAAGAACAAAATAGAGGCTACTGTGGTGCTAAGATCAGTCTACTATAGTATATAGTTATTGGAGATACAATTTATAATACAGTAAATATACAGATGATTGAATATCAAAATAGTCTATATATATATATATTATTCTTGTATTAAACTAGCAATGTGGGACGGTGTTGCCCATCATATTATTTACATAGAGAGACATTGTGTGAAACAGAAATATGCAGTGTTACAGAGACGTACTTAACTCCTTAACAACCCTTGACGGTCATAGTACGTCATGGGTCGATCTGACTGAACGACCCATGATGTACTATGACCGTCATGGAGTTCCGGGCTCCCCCCGCTGCTGCACACCGTTCGAGGAGTCTGGAACCGGAAAAAGAAAAAAAAGAAAAAATGCTCTGTGGTCCTTAACTCACCTCGCCGATCGGCCAGTCGTTAAGGGGTTAAAGAGACAGAGCGTGTCACTGTGAAACGCATACATACAGAGAGACACACACATACATGGACGTATGTCACATGTAAACAGTGTGTGACAGACACAGTGGTGATGTAGATATGCTGATAAGAATTGTAAAAAAGGTTTTAATTGCAGCTCTTCAGCTTGATGAATAAGGCCCTGTATCCTTACAGTTGAAGTGAGTGTGTTGTGTTACCTGATGAATAAGGCCCTGTATCCTTACAGTTAAAGTGAGTGTGCTGTGTTACTTGGTGAAGGTCACAGTGAGACGATGTTTGTAAGTAAAGGAATAAGAGGTACGCAGAGCAATGTGCTGCATATCATCTCTGGTACTCCAAGGGTTAATGGGCTTAACCTTCTGAGTGCCAGAGAGGTATCAAATGCATTGCAACACAACTCAAAGGGTTAAATTGCAACAAAGTGAGTCCATCAGCCCCAGTTCTTACCATGGAAACTGAAGATCTATGTGTTCTAACCTATTCCCCAGCTGACTCCACTCACCTGATTCCAATCTGCCTCTGAATGTCCCAGTGCATTATGGGACAGGGGGTGGAAACAGAAGTTTTTATGCTCTTTGAAAGAAGTGATCAATGTGTGGCTCCCCAGCAAAATGGGAGCTGCTGGTTGGTGGGTTATATTATTGTGCCATGAGTTGTTTACTGTAGGAGTTGTAAGTCGAGAGAAGTGATGTAGCAGTAGGTGAGTTGTGGAGGAAAGGGTTAACCCTTTGAGTGCCAGAGAGGTACGCAAAGCATTGCTTTGCAATGTATGCGTACCCCTCTGATACTCAAAGGGATAAGACTGGGGGGCAGGCTAACTCTTCCTTACAGCCGCCCATGGATGTGTGTGGCAGGGGATGCATGTTTCCTCTCTCATATATATATATATATATATATATATATATATACTACCAATGTGGGGCGGCGTTGCCCCTCATGTTATGACCATTGGGCGCACGTGTGTGAAATGTAGACACACTGATGAACACAGACATATGCAACACACAGGCAGACACATACACACAGTGAGTGGCAGAAACATACAAAAGACATGCACACACACAGACACACCGGAGGTGCACACATGGACACACATATGTAACAGAGATGTATGCACACACATGCAACATATACGTGCAGAAACACATGCGCACATGAGTTGTGCACCCCTCTGGCATTCAAAGGGTTAAGGTAAAGAGAGGCATGTCAGAGTTAAATAGCAGTGGGAAGTGTATTCATACCTGGGAACTTTGATTTGTGGAGTCTCTGGAGGGGAGTTATGTGGTGCTGATGTGGAAAGACAAATAGAGAAATGTGGAAAAGTGTTAGTAATAGGCTGGGGAAGGAGGAGGAGTGGAAGGGAAATGCAAGTTTACAGTGTGAGGGGTTTGAACACACTCCCTGAGGGGTAAAACTTGATACACAACCCTGTGGCAGTCAGTGGGTTAAGTGTGTACCTGATGGCTGTCTGTCCTCTGTGTTGTATGGCAAATGATGACAGTGAAGAAATAATTGAGCAATAAGGACCTACCTTAACCCTTTGAGTGCCATTTTGTTCCCCTGGTGATGCAGCACCTTTCAGTGGCTATACTACAGGTCCTGCTGAGGCCACTGGGAGTCAGGGTGAGTGACTGTGTGTGTGTGTGTGTGTGTGTGTGTGTGTGTGTGTGTGTGCCATATTTCTTTCTGGCATTGTGTGTGTTTGGTGCCCTGTGTGTCTGTGTGGTGCTGTGTGTGTGAGTGGGGCATGTGTGTGGTGCTGTGTGTGTGTATGGTGCTGTGTGAATGGGGTGTGTGTGTATGTTTGGTGTTGTGTGAGTGGGGCATGTGTGTTTGTCTGTGGTGTAAGAGCAAGTGGCATCCATTTTGTTTTTTTCTGACTTTGATAGTGGTGGGCGGGCTGCATAGTGGGGGCGGGCCAACTCCCTGCATGATTTTCACACCAATAGCAGTGGCCTTCGACTACTGCAATGGTGTGACAATCACGCCCCCACTGAATCACCCAATGGGAGCAGTAACGTCTCCTTTCTGCCTCCCCTGAGTGTGTTTTGGCAGGCACAAAGTCTTCTTTTATATATAGATGTAAACAGTGTGAAAGGAGCTCTAAACAAAAATTTATCTTTTAATGAAACGACAAGAAGTGCTACAGCATTAGATTATATGGTAAAGTCTATACATATAGCATTCATGGATTAATAGATACCACAGAAACCTTTAAGGGAGTAGGTAGTATTTTTGTATGTCTCCAACATCTCTCAATTAATGCTGAAGATAGAGAGGGAATAGGTATTCAGTGTTTTTCTTTCTAGTTGACTAGCTATATTGCACGGCGTTGCCCGTGGGGTTAATAAGAAATGGGGGAGATTCACTATGCGGTTTTTTGTGTGTATTGCATATAGCATTTTGTATTTAGTGTATTGCGTATAGCTTATTACATAATAGCATTGTGTTTATTTCATTTTGCGTAATGCGTTTTTGCCTATTGCATATAGCATTTTTACTGTTAGCGTTTACTACATTGCATTTGACTATCAAGTATAGCTTTTTTCCTGTTGCATATAGCATTTAGCATACAGAGTATAGCATTTGACATATTGTTTTTGGCTTATTGTGCATAGTGTATAGTGTCTGGAGTAAAGTGTTTTCTGTATAGCGTTTGGTGTATTGCATGTAGCATTTTGCATATAGCCTTGTGCATATAGCGTTTTGCATATAGCACTTTTTGTGTATTGTGTTTATTGTGTGTATTCATAGTGCGTTGCATGTGATAGTATGTACTATAATGGAATGTTATTGTATATAATGGGATATTATGGGATACTATGGTATATAATGAGGTACCATGGTCAGCAATTGACAAGAGGGAACCAGTAAGTTCTCAGATCATTAATCAGTAACTAGTGGCTCAGCATACTTAGTGCAGGCAAGGGTAACCTGTTACTCTCCAGCTGTTGTTGAACATTGAACACAAAATGACATGTTCCCTTGAGTGGATTACTTGCATAGTGGTTTTGTTGTTTGGAGTCACATTAAAATGGTCTTGGACTTCTACTTATATAGCAGCTGCAAGGGCAAAATTACGGCAAGGGCCCCCTTAGTGAAGGAGAGACTCTTTCAGTTATGACAGTTTAGAATCCTGTGTGAAATGTAGTATTGTGTGAAGAGGTGGTGTGAAAAGCCAACATTGTGTGAAGGTAGGTATGAAAATTCAAAATTGAATAAAGCGCTATGAAACCTAAGCATTGAGTGAAGTCAGGGGTGAAAAATGCATTGTGTGATGGTGATGGTACAGATGTGATGGTGAAGGCAGGTGTACAAAACTCATTATTGTGTGCGCATTTGTGTGATAGTAAGTATTGTGTGAAAACAGCATTGTGTGATAATCTGAAGCTATAAGAAGTGTAAAAACTTAGCATTTTATTAGCACATGACATTCTATGAAGTTTGCTTAACCCCTTGAGTGTCAGAATGATACACAACACATTGCGTTGCAATGGGCACCCCATGGCACTGAAAGGGTTAATGTCAGATGAAACTTGCATTCAGATAATGTAACCATAGATGGGAGCTTTGTTTCCAGGGATTTCTGTCTGCTGCTGGGGTGAGATAAATTACGCTATTCGCGGTCAAAGAAGGTGGGGCTTAATCACAAATGGGGTGGGGCTTAATATAAGTGTACAAAGTAGTAGGAGTTGGCTGGGAAAGAAGGAGAAGTAGGGGAAGCAGACTGGGAAGGTGCAGCATTTGATTTAAAAAAAAAGTTCACATTTGGAGACTCATTCTCTGCCTAGGTCCTTGGCCCTGAAGATAATGTAGTGTAACAACAGCAAGAGAGCCACACCTTTTCAGTCTTTGCCTTTTAATGTAAAGCACATGAGAGAACCCTTTGTATCCGAGTGAGAGATAAAGGGCACAAATCACAGAAAGTGGTCTGTCAGCAGTCACACCCCAGTCCCTGCTATTGTGTTTCACATTTATGTTCAGTGGGCGATTACAGTGAAGTGAGCAGTACATGATGTACAACGCTGTGCATGTGTATATGCGTGAAGCCGAGGCTGGGCTCAATGAAGTCTTAGGAAAAATGAGTTGTGTAGGCTCAGTGTCCATACTGTTGTAATGCTATTTGTAGCGACACCAGAAATTGCACCCTTTTTCTCACTAGTATGTTGTAAGCTGAAGTAACTAATTCCGGGATGTGTTCATGTACCCTTTAACCCTTTTGGTGGCAGAAAGGTCTGAACCATGTTGGGTACCTCACTGGCAATGAAAGTGTTAAAACAGCATTGTAGTAAAATTAATGTACTCATTCAGGGATGTCTTTGTGTACAGATGTATCCAACAGGCACTGAAATGGTTAAAACAGCATGGTCCTTTTTTTCTGCACAGATGGAAAACAGATCTGTGTTGTTGTGTAGGTGGCAGGGAATGTCTTTATGTAACATTTAACCAGTTGAGTGGCAGAGAGTTATGGAACACTTTGGCACTGATATGGTTAAAAGAACAAGATCATGTAGCACAATGTTTTGAGGCCAGTTGGAAAAGGGATCTGTGTTGTTGTGTAGGTGGCAGGATGTGTGGGTAGGACTGAATGTGCATTTTGTGTGTTTGGAGCTGCTTGGAGCTGGAGCAGATTTTTGGTGTAGGAGAGGTGGTGATGAGTGCATTTTGTGTAATTGTGTGGAGAAGGAGAAGGTTTTGGGCATAGGAGAGGTGATGGTGATGGCATTTTCTGTGTGTGTATCTGTGTGTGTGTGTGTGTCTGTGTGTGTCTGTGTCTCTGTGTCTCTGTGTGTGTCTCAAAGTTGGCCATGTTTTTTGTTTTTTCCACTTGGAACTTGAGGGCTGGCCAGCTCCTTGCAGAGATCCTTCAGCCCCTGCCCACTCCTGTCAAAATCATGCCCCTCCTGTATCTCCAGGACTGGCAGTATGGAGGATATATGAATATCTCCTCCTTACTGCCGTGTGTGTGTGTGTGTCTCCTGAGGAGACATAAATTATGTAATGAGGCTTTCTCTTTTCTAAATAAATATATATATATATATATATATATATATATATATATATATATATATATATATATATATATATACACACACACACATATATACACACAGACACAATATTTTATTTTTGTTCTCCTATGATGAAGTTCTGCCACTATACTCCAATGAGTTCCATCTCTATGTATACAGACAGAGAGAAACAAAAACAGAGAGAGAGGGAAACAAACAAAAGAAAAAGAAACCCTGTCTATCTGCTTTTCAACTATTTTTCTGTCCTGCTTGTCTACTGGAGAAATGAAAAATAATAAAAGAATAAAACATTCGTATCCCACCCACACACACTCCCTCCCAGAAACCCACACATTAATTCCATGGGATATGTGGGCTTATTTTGGGTTAAGGTAACACCCAACAGTGCCCAACATCCCTGTACACATGCACATAAAACTTTTATCTGTCCCGAAATTCCTAAAAAAAAAACACTTTAGTGTTACAGAAAAAACAAACAACTGCAATATTACTGCTGATTTAATGTGTCTCACACTACCTTAAAACATACATGTGTTTTTTGTATATTACCTATATGCATTGAACACTTGTATGAGCCCCCGAAATGTACATATAAACTAAACAAGGATACTGTAGAAACACTACTGAACTACTCATGTGTTGTCCACAAGGTATAGTAACTCTGAAGATGAGCATTCTTACTGTTCAGGTTTGATACCTGGATGTAAGGAAACACATATATTTGCATCTTCTGTGGATAAGTGAATGTTGCTAGAGGTTGCTGTGACCATCAGGTCAAACATTGCATCACAAACACAAACACTTGAAAGGATCAAGCGGTAAGCTTCATAGAAGTGTTGTCAAGGCTTCAGTACAGTCACATGGAAAATCCTCTGTTCCAGGATGGAACATGCTATGGATGCCTGTGGGACAAGATGACAGGATTTGTAACAGCACCATCAAACTTATTGTCATGCAACAGCTACAACATCATTATCCCATTAACCCCTTAACGACCCTTGACAGTCATAGTACGTCAAGGGTCGATCTGACTGAACAACCCATGATGTACTATGACCGTCATGGAGTTCCGGGCTCCCCCCACGGCTGCATGCCATTCGAGGAGTCCGGAAAACGGGAAAAAAAAATGCTCCGCGGACATTCAGTCACGTCACGGCGCCTATACCCCGGTTGTTAAGGGGTTAACCTTTGCTGTTAAGGGGAGTACACAAACCATTGCTTTGTAATGTGTTGTCTAATGGTCTGTAACCCATTATGGGGAAAACTAAGGGAATGTCAACCAGCCATAGGGATATGTGCCCCTGACATAAATCAACACATCATTAGAGCTCATGAAACAAAGAATTTTTGGCTGACAATGTCAGAATTTTGGGTTAACAATGTCAGAGTGCTACACACACACACACTGCACACACAGGTCAGTATGGTGTCCCTTGAGACCTGATCCACATTTCATGACCTCTATGCTGTGTAACACACTAACAACACTGTAGATCCATTCCTCTGCTGCTCTTTTCAGCTATACCAAACTACAGGTCCCATGTTCACTCCAATGGCCCTTTAACCCCTGATGTGACAGAGTGTTATGCAATGAATTGCATTGGATAATGCTCTTTTGCTACAAGGGTACCATGGTTGCTATGGCTATGATCATGGCAAATCATGTTAGCTGCTGTCAGTCGAGCCCTGGAATATGCTGAACATGGGTAATGTGTTGTACTTTGGTTCACATGGGGGTATTTATGATATCCTTGAGGTAGCAATGTCAACATGGATGAAAGAATGGAAGATGGTATTGGAATCCCCAGCCACAATATGACACATCCATGGAATGGATGATGTTTGGACTCCAAAATGATGCCAGTGTCAGGGCTGCGTCATTGATCCTGTGGGGTAAAACAGAACATCATGTGTGGTGTGGTTAGTGTGTTTGCACCAATTCACAGGATTGATCATGGACATGCATGGATTGTGTGAATGCCTGTGTTATACTCACAGTTGAAGTGGTCCCTGATCAGCCTGTCTCAAATCTGCACCCTTCTTAGGGTCTCCTCATCTTGGACAATGTCCACAGGCACATCAAGTATGGGTGGGGGCTGGATATCATTCAATAATCTTGTGTCCACTGCAATGTTATGGAGGATAGCACGTGCCAGGATAATGTCGCAAGCCTTGCCTGGTGCATACTGTAATGCTCCCCCTGAGTGACCCAGACATCAAAATCTGCTTTTTAACAGGCCCAATGTGCTCTCAGTGGCATTCATCATTCTGGCATGGGCCTGATTTTATTGCTTCTGGGTATTCGTTTGGGGATTTGCACCAGTGTGAGTAGCCATAATTTACACCTATAGCCAGAATTACCTGTGGAAAGTGAATGACATGGTGAGACAGGGAATGCATGTTGTGTGGATGATGTTATATGAGGTGGACGTACTACCTGTGAGTCAAGAGCATGCTGAGCAGTGTTCTGTGTACACCTGTGGATGTGGTGTGATTTTGTATTGCTAACTCACCCAGAAGCCATCACCCTGTATACATTCCATTCTTGAAGTCTCTCTGTACAGATGAGTTTTGGAGAATGTAGGAATCATGACAGCCCCTGGCATATTTTGGACAGACAATGGTGATCCTCATGTTGGAGTCACATCCCATCAGCACGTTCCTAGAGCGGAAGTTCTTCCATTTAATAAATACATGTCCCTCACGTGTTGGAGCTTTGGTACGGACATGGGAGCAGTCTATTGCACCAATGTCTCTGCACATGCCTCCAGTTGCGTAAAAGTCCTGCTTTACACGTGCCCACTACATGTGGGTGATGGGAAAGTGTATGTACCTGCTGGCCTTGCTCTTGAGGGATGGCAACACCTGAGCCAGTACCTTAGAAAATGTGGGCTATGACATGCCTGATGCGTAACCTTCTGTTGACAGAATGCCTCCACTTGCCATGAAATGTATAGCACACATCAGTTTCTGCAAGCCAGTTAGGGCATGGTTGTGGATGTATATGGCATCGACCTCATCCTTGATGACCTCATATAGGGCAATGATGCTTTACGGTGTCAACCTGTAGCGATCTATCACCTCATCATCAGTCTTTCACAGGAGAGTGACCCTTGGGAGGTATACCTTAGGCCTGGGTGGTCATCTGTACATCCTGTTCTGCTCCATGGGTCTCTGAGGCTGCTGAGGAGCATCCTGTTGCAGCAGCTGTGGTTCTGCAAGCAGGTGTTTTCCTCCAGGTGGGGATGGGGTTCTGTGTGGCTCTTCAGCCAGAGCCTCCTCACTTGCAACAGGTGAAGGATGTTAAACAGGTGTGCTTGGGAGTTGCTGGTATTCCCAAGCCCTCGCATGCCTTCTCTGCAGTCTTCGCATCAATAGGTATGCAAACATACTTATTGTTCTATCTATCTATCTATCTATCTATCTCTATCTCTCTCTCTCTCTCTCTCTCTCTCTCTCTCTCTCAAGCCACTTGTGAGTATGGTGAGCTGTCACTTTAAGACAGTGTTGGGGAGTTGTCCAGGTGTGGACATGAGGTGAATTATGACCTATTGGAAGGTGTTTGTTGTCCAGGTAAGTGTTTGCAGGTGTGTTTGTGTTTTAAAAACTACTATGTTCTGATTGGTGTGTTGCTGTCAGTTGCTAGTGTGACGCTGTGGTGTGCAGGTTGTGTCTCAATTGGCTGGTGATGGTGCACAGGTGAGCTTATTTTGTATTGACAGGTGTCCGTGTTTTGTGTTAACCCCCAATGTTCTGTGCCATGTTGTGATGTCTTGTGTTGGTCTGCTTTTAGAAGGCCTTGTCCCTGTGGTGTTGCTAGGTTGTTGTGTTGTGCTGACAATTATTTGTGGTGCATGGGCACGGTTTGTGTTTTATTTTGGCTTTGAAAGGGTTAATTTTGCCATTGGCATACTTGTGCTGTATTTTGTGTTGACTGCTGTTTCGCTGTTTTATTTTATGCAACGGTGGTGTTTTTTTTTTTTTTTGCTGTTATGTGTTTTACTGCTAAAAATACTGGGTCTTAACTTTTGCCTGTTAAATGAATCGTTTTTTCTGTCATTAGCAGTACCGCACTCCTTTAAATGGCTTTGGAGAGCCTTGGTGCATAGGTCTCAATGCACGTAAGATTATCGACCGTAATGATATGAGACCTACTGTTAGCTGTTTATAAGACGGACCTTTAAATGGCTTACTGCACTTATAAAACACCCAACTGTGTTTTTATGGCTATTGCCTGCCTTTAAATATGGCCCTAACTTTCATAAAATATCTAATAACTTACTTTGGGGCAGGATTTGATTAGCTTTATTTTCTGAACACAGAACACTAAGGAATGATTGCTAAATACATGTATTAGTGCAGCTGAATCTTGAATTCTAATTTAGCAGGATGAAACGATCCAGTTCAGCAGAATACGGCTGTTTTTTTAAAATTGTTTTATGTGAGTAGATTAGTTGTATTAAGATCAATGTCTTCAACCATGAATAGAATTTGCCATTGAGTTCCACCATTAAAGTGAGGAGGTGGGCTATGTCTGAGAGGGACTATGCTTGGGATATTAGGTGATCAGTACTGGATGCCAGCAGTTATGATTGTTTTGATTTGTTATGATGTTTTTTGAGAAAGGACGTTCAATCTTCACAGCTATGTATTCATATGCAGCAGAGGTACAAGAGTAAATTAATAGAGTAGGAGCAATCAGTTCATGAAGATTATGAATATATGTCTCTTATGAATTATTGCAAGTAGAAGAGATTTTGTTACTGAGAAATAAATTCATACAGTATCAAACTTAGAGATCTAAGTATCTGTTTTCACACAAGACAATAAGTGAATGCTCAATGAGAGATTGCTGTGTTGAGTTCTTGTTTTCTGCACAATATACCTCCCACATAGACAGGTTTCTTAGATGGCAAGGAAGCCGCGTAGGTTAGCATTTGTAATACGCCTCGTGTCTAATGACGCTCTAACTGTAGATATGTACATCTTCAAACACACATCGTCTAGCCACTGTTCATTTGATTTTAAAATTTGCCAGCTGTTTTAAATAGTACTAATAAAACTCAAGTTTTATTTTTTGTTTGATGTTAATTCACTTATGATCTTCTCATCATCACTCATTGTGTTATACCATCTCACAGACAATAGTGGTGGGTCTGGTGCTGTGAGTTTCCTTTTTTCACTTATGTTGAAGTTTACACACTGTTGTGTTTGTATATGACGTCTCCTCTTCCTCCTCACTTTGCATGGTCTTTCCTAAATCAAGAGTATCCTTCAATGGCAATGGCAGCATAGATATTTTAGGGCTCAGCCAGTTTTATTATTTTGTATGAAAAACACCAAGCTTTTAATTTTGGGCAGCATATTTAGTATTTTTCAGTGGACAAAAGAAAGGCTTTCATGGTGGTTTGAGAGCCTAGATTAGATTCTACATTATTTTTTCCAGGGCAAGTAATAAAATGTATAAGCATTTAGTGAGCTGCTTGAGTTGAGTATATAGTGAAAGGTGCCATTGCTTTACCCAAGTGGGACCAGATCTAATTGTTCCCGTAAATTAATTCCGATGCTCACTGTACAAAGGTGAATTGGGGAAGTGAATAGGTGAGTGCACATAACCACACACACATATATATATATGATTGTACAACACTGATATTCAACAGTTGAGCACACCTCAGTTTGTCTACTGTACAATACGAGATGTTAACAGGTAGCTGCCAATGACTGATCCAGCATCCGGATCAGAATTAAAGGGCTGAATGAAGGCAGAAGAATCCTTCACCGGTGTGATTTTTTTTCACTTACTAATTTAAGTGACCACATTAAGGCATTTGGCTGATGAAACAATATATACAAATAAACATCTGAATGCTCTATCACAAAGGTACTCCCTATATTTTTTCAGACCTAACAGATTGATTTGAAAGATAAATGCATCTATTTGTAACACTATTTTTATCCCTCCCTCCTATTTTCACTCCCTCTTTATTTTTTGTATTGGGGTATTTGTGTTTCCTGACCACCTCTTTTATTCAGCTTTCTGATACTTAGAAAGAGGTGTACTTTGAAATCAAGGTGCCAGTTAAATGCAAAAACACTCCCCCTGAGGCAAAGTTTAAACAATCAATGAATAGCTTCTGGATCTGATTGACTGGGTAAGCCCAATTTAATATAATTTTGTATAGGGAATGTCTTGAGTGCAATCAAGTGTGACAGCATAAAAACATTTAAATAGAAACAACAGGCAAGTGGGGAAAACCGGGTAAACATAACACAAATGATTAACAAAGAATATGGAAGTTGAATTCAAATATTTAGGAACAGTGAGTACAACCATACCACAAATGAGGTTAAAACAAGGTTTTAGGCATAGTTACAGTACATCCCAAAAAAGGGTGAAGACAGAATATGGAGGCTTAAACAATGTTTTAGACACAGTAAATACATACCACAAAGGGTTCCACAGAATATGGAGATTGAAACAAGGTTTTAGTCACAGTGAGTATATACCACCAAGGGTTAACACCTACTATGGAGTTTGAAACAAGGTTTTGGGTGCAGTAACTTCATATGTGTGAAAGAAAAAGATAGGTATGGAAAAGAAGAATGGCCTCATATTTATAGAGCAACTATACTGGGTACTGAATAAATATACAACTTTTATCCAACTCATAGATATTTGGAAAAATATGAAGTATTTTGAAACAAGCCGCCAGCTAAAAAACCCTGATAAATCTTCCCCTGACTGAAGTTTAATTTAAACAAACCACTATTCCTTGCAGAGTCAGGGAGGATAGGTGTCATTCTGTCCCTGGCTAGCTGAGCTGAACAGACAGATCAGGCAATGCCACCACATGAGGAGACAATAGATTGCTCCAATTTTTGAGTTTGGAGAAGGGGTAGATCTGCAGCAGTCTCCCACTTTTTTCCTCTTACTTTGCTCTCCCTTTCAAGGGCTTAGAACCCCTACTTCCCCTCATCCTTTACACTTGCAGATGTGTTTATCTTTGAAGTGGGGTTGACTTTAGGGGGAACCAGAAACTTCAGGGTTTGTGGTGGCATTTTTCCCTTCTTAACAATTGTTGTAACATTAGAGGTTGCTGCAGCTTATGATGTTGATGATTTAGAGGAAGGCAGCTTGGAGGTTGTGGTGGTGGACCATGGAAAAGCCTCAAATGAGTTTTCTGAAGGGGGATTGTCCCTTTTAAGGGCCCAACAATGGTTGGTACAACTCTAGTTAAATTGTAATGCCTCTAGGGCTTACAAGTGAGATAGCAGCAAAGGGTCTAGAGGAGGGACACATTGGGCAACACTATTAATCGCCCAACCCTTCAAGGGTTCAACAGAGATATAATATCCCCCCACTGTGATACCACTACACCAAATTATGTGCAATATGCACACACAAATAACCTTTTTACTGTATGTTTTGCTGGCTGCAACACTCACAGAGGGGCTTACTACATTTGATACACATCTTACATATACCCCAATGCCATTCACACCAGACATAAAGCATCTCACCCCATGCCTCCTAGTCAGCTGCTCTGCCCCAGAACTGGGGCTAGCATCAACCACTTGTGCAAAAGACCTTGCATGGGAAATGGGACTAGCATCAACAGGAGCAGCTAGAGTGAAAGCAGATGTGGTTTGTGCTCTGGGACCAGGCTGGGATATTACAGCAGGGCCACAGCTATTTTTTCCAAGATCCCTTATTCCACATTTGGGTTCCTGAGGCCTCTCAATACCCTCCCTATGATTAAAGTAACATTCTTAGCAAAATTACTAAAGAGGCAGGGAAAGTAAAGGAAAGAGACACAGATAGAAACAGAGCTTTCAGAGATTTTAAATTATGCCCTTCCCAGCTGCTTTCCTCTCTCCCTCGGAAAATAAACATAGAATTAAGCTTGCCTGCCACCCTGCAAGGAAAAATATGTTTAAATAATACAAAAAAAATGTAAATAAAACAATAAAAAAAGAACTAGGGGTAGGGGATGAGTCAGAGGAGTAAGATGGAGAAGGAAGCCCACAGAAAGAGGTCTTCTTGGTGCTAAATTTAGTAGTGATAAAACAAATTAAAAATCTACCCAGCATTCCCCCAAAATGAAATAAAAGTATGACCTAAAGACTTAAAATAATATGAAAATAAATTTGAAAAGAGAGATTTTATTTATCTTAGAGGCCTTTTCTGAGAACTATTTTTCACACAACCTCTCTCTCACACACAGTTTTCTAGGTGAGCCCTTAAAGTGATCTACATTGTCATTAGTACTGCTACTGTCATTACTGCTACTGCTACAGTACTGCTACTGTCATTACTGCTACTAACGCCTCTTCTTATACAGTGAACGAATGAGGGGATCCTCAACAAACCCCCAAATTAAAAACAAAGGAAACAGAAGAAAAACTTGCTCTATTTCATAGAACTTGCTTAAATGGGTACCTGTATATGACTTATTTTAATGCCCATTATACCTCGATGTGGCTGTTACTGGTAGTAAAGTATGATATACACAGATTTAAGCAATTAAGATGAAATAGTGAAGGTCTGTCTTTAGTTTACCTCTAGATATAAATTAACATCATTGTGAAACTTTCCAATGAAAATATAGAAATACCTCTGCTGAAATATTTTACTTCTTTGTTTCTAAACATATGTACATTTGTTTGGTGTACTTTGTGCTTATCAACCACCATTTAAAATCCATGTAGAAAGAGTCCCAAGACTCTAGGGCCATGTAAATATTCTCAAGAAAGCAACATGAAATAGATACACCTGACTGCTGTATGAATTACATATGTTTAGTTAAGTCTTTAATGTGTAACAAAATAAAAGATCCTTATTTACAGGGGAAACTTCCCCATTTTACATGTCCTCAGTTGCCCTGAAACATTGGTGCAATATGTGTGCTGTATTAATTGTCTTTATCACAAGACGAGAACATAATTTGAGCATTCTCCAGTCCTGTGTAAAACTGGGATTATGCAGTACAGGCTTTGACTTTACATATTATGAATCCACAGAAGTGAAATTGAAGGGTTACTACCAGAAAATCATCTATATGCCAGTTCAACTAAAGTGTAAATAAAATATATAGCGGTAAACCTTAAAAAAATCACAGAATTTGTTATATTTATTCTGAAACCACGTCACAATGTTTGTCCAAGATTCATTTTAGAGACCAACTTGGGAAAACATATGAATTATATGGTGCTATATATTTTTACTGAGTTTGTGTAATCTATAAGATATAAAAAGATGTTCAGCCCAGAAATGTTATGGATACTAAAATGATTTAAAATTCCCTTCTGAATTTTCCTCTGCAACCTAAAAAACCTAAATAATGTGAGAATGTATTTTGAGCAAAACAACATATCAAAAGTAGGAGTACTGTACATATTTGTTTGTATATGTGTGTGTGTGTGTGTGTGTGTGTGTGTGCGCAAAAGTTTTAGGCAAGTGTGAAAAAATGCTGTAAAGTAAGAATGCTTTCAAAAATTGACTTGTTAATAGTTTATATTCATCAATTAACAAAATTATAATGAGTGAACAGAAGAAAAATCTAAATGAAATCAATATTTGATATGACCACCCTGTATCTTCAAAACAGCATCAATTATTTTAGTCAGGGATTTTGTAGGCATATAGCCAGGTGTATGATTTAAACAATTATACCAAACAGGTGCTAATGATCATCAATTTAATATGTAGGTTTAAACACAATCATTAACTGAAACAGAAACAGCTGTGTAGGAGGAATAGAACTGGATGAGGAACAGCCAATCTCAGCTAACAAGGTGAGTTTGTTTAAGACAGTTTAATATCAAAAGTCATAAACCATGGCAAGACTGAGCACATCAACAAGACACACGTTAGTTATACTGCATCAGCAAGGTCTCTCCCAGGCAGAAATTTCAAGGCAGAGAGGGATTTCCAGATGTGCTGTCCAAGCTCTTTTGAAGAAGCACAAATAAATGGGCAATTTTGAGGACTGTAGAAGCAGTGGTCAGCCAAGGAAACTTAGAGCATGCTTACTTACCTTCACAACTGAAGATGTCCAGCAATGCCATCAGCTCAGAATTTGCAAAAAACAGAGGGACCCTGGTAAACCCATCTACTGTCCGGAGAAGTCTGGTCAGGAGTGGTCTTCATGGAAGACTTGCGGCCAAAAAGCATTACCTCCAACGTGGAAACAAGGCCAAGCAATTTAACTATTCACGAAAACACAGGAACTGGGGTGCATAACATTGGCAGCAGGTGCTCTGGACTGATAAGTCAAAATTTGAAATATTTGGCTGTAGCATTAGGCAGTTTGTTTGTCGACTGGCTAGAAAGCAGTACAAGATTGAGTGTCTGCAGGCAACAGTGAAGCAGTGTAAAGAAGAACAAGGAGTCCTGGACGTGATGGCATGGCCCCCCACAGTGCTCTGATCTCAACATCATCGAGTCTGTCTGGGATTACATGAAGAGAGAGAAGCAACTGAGGCTGCCAAAATCCACAGAAGAACTGTAGTTCTCCAAGATGTTTAGAAAAACCTACCTGCCGAGTTCCTTAAAAACTGTGTGCAAGTGTACCTAGAAGAACTGATGCTATTTTGAAGGCAAAGGGTGGTCACACCAAATATTGATTTGATTTAGATTTTTCTTCTGTTCACTCACAAGGCATTTTGTTAATAGATAAATTTAAGGCAATTGCCTGTATTTGTGGAGGAGCTGGAGGTCTATTTAAACCCCAGCTTCCTCCCATAGGCCTCTTCGATGTTTCGTGGGTCATTCTATAGCCACAATAGCTACCAGGCAGTCGATTTCAGCATCTCTCGTTAAATCTCGTCAAGTTATTCTCACATCGTTATATCAACAGCACTGGGTGCCAAACAAGCAGGACGACGTTAGGAAAGATGTATCAGTTCCATAATTATATGTTATGTATATTCATTTGTCAGTATAATAACTCTTTTAACAAGCTATGTTTTGTGGTATCTATTATAACTGAGGAAGTTATTCATGTCACACTGACACTGCTTCACTTCCGTTTACTTTCATATCAGCACCCGCATTTTGCCATCACCAGAAGTAACATCACAAATAAGCGTCTCAGTATAGGCTCAGTAGGCCAGCTGCGTCTGAGGGTCCTCAGTTCATCACCTAGAACAAACTCCATAGCACTTTTTAAAAATTAGGTACGAAACCATGAAGCATCAATTCATTTCCAGAAAAGGCTCAGTCGTATTGGGTCTTCTGACGTCAACACCCTACTTCAAATTCAATGGCACTTCAGTTTACGTACTACCAACCAAGTAACAAGCAATTGTTCTTCTTTATAGATTAAATCATATACCGCCATACTGATCCCCTATTTCTCCCCTCAATTCACCCGGTGTCTACGATCCGATCTGGGTCCATTCGACAACACACCGGCTGCTTTTTCATTTAGGTACTTCCTTCCAGGTACACGCTCATTATGGCCGAATCGTAAGCTTCATTTCCCATAATCCTCCCCTCGGCCCCCCCTCCCTTTACTGCTATTTTTTTTTCACCATTCACCACATGCAGAGCTCGATTGTCTCTTGCCGGGAGCGGCGGTACTCCAGATTTTGTCCTCCCTGGCGTCCATCTGGACCGGGGTTGGTGCGGGCTGCTCCAATCCTTTGATCATAGTGACCCGATACCCACCTTTGCATAGCCCCAGTGAGAGCTTCCCCTACTGGCTCCCCTTACCTCATATGCAACGTCATTCTCAATACCTGGGAGCATTACTATAAGTACCATTACGCATCTCCTTGGCAGATTAGATACCATCGCATTGTTATGGGCTTTCTTCTGTCAGCCTTTTAAGAGCTGGAAAGGGAAGCCTATAGTGGCATAGTATGCTCCGCTTTCACCCCAGCATTCATAGGGCTGATTCACCTAGTCACTGCAGCACAGTAGATACAATCCAAAAATAATTGCAACATTTATTTTGCTTCGAAACCTTTGCGTGTCATTCAGCACTCAGAGTTAATAAACCAATATACACTAGAGTAATAGGCAACATGTGGCTCATAAACTACTATTGGATAGCAGCTTATATCAACATCTGGGTGCTGGCGAGCAGAGCATGATAGTAGCTGTAGTAGTGACAATAATCGAGAGATACAGGTTGCTCATTTCTGCATTGCATATTGTACAGTAAAGCAGTATCACATTGCTCAAATCACCAAACTCTAGTTGCATGTTAACATTTCTTTCCTTTGCCTATCAGTCCTTGCACAAAGCCGGAACGGAATTACCCGCACACAAGTTAGCATCTGCACAAACTTCTTGGCAGCTTTATAGGTACTCGTTCCCTATTTTTCCAGACACAGCCAACCTCTACATGGCACCTTACTTATCAGGTATATTCTTTCATCTCCCCCACCATCTCTTGATTTATTTTCAAACTCTTCTCAGTACTATGATGGCCAAACAAGTAAGGTAGGTATTCAGAGCCTCTGCCTCATTTTACATTCCTGTTTTATCTTTCACTTACATCACCTTCAGCAAAATCCTCACCCCCCCCCCCCCCACACTCGGTAAACAATATAATTATCACCCAAGATATCTAGTTACCAGTACTTACTTGAAGAGTGAAGAAAGTGCTTCCCCCTACAGAAGTTGGAGGGGAGCACTCTCTTTACCTCTTCACAGACCGTACATGCCCAACCCTATACTTTCTCACTCCCATCCTTACCTCACCACAGAGGCTGAAGGAATCACACTCACAAACTTTACCTTACTGCAGAGGATCAAGGAAACATACCAAACATTAACCATTACAGGAGCTATAGGAATGGCATGCTACCCTTACCTCTTCACTGAAACAAAGGAAACACATTCAGTCCTTACCTCTTCTCTGAGGCCAAAGGAAACACATTCAATCCTTACCCCTTCGATGAGGCCGAAGGAAACATATTCAAACCTTACCTCTTCACTGAGGCCAAAGCAAACACATTCAATCCTTACCTCTTCTCTGAGGCCGAAGGAAACACTTTGAATCCTTATGTATATAATCCATTTGTATATCCATTTGTATATACCATTTATATATTCCCTGAGGAAGTGCATATTGCACGGAACGAGTTGGGCAACTTTAACAACGACATTAGCAATCACCCCACTATCTGCCCGGTTCAAGTGCCCATACTGCGTGTTAAGGCTTTAACACAGCAGAACTTTACAACTGAATGGACGCAGGCCATCCATTTTGGACATTAGAACAGGCAGTTTATGTGAGGTATCACGCTGGGACAATATCACTTCATATTATACATATTGTGCTTTGCATTTTATGAACAATGTTAATAATAAAGAAAAAGCTGAATCACTACCCTATTGCTCGATAATTTACTACAACCTCTAAGAAGCACTTGAACTACAAAAGGAGCAACTGAGAGATTTGTTGAAACCAGCGCGAGCGGATACATGACAAAGGTGATCAGGATAAAGAAAATAGACAAGGAAATACAGTGGAGGAGAACAAGGAGAACAGAACCCTGCCTGCCTACATGGGAGTGGATATTATTTTTATTTTCCAGTATCTATACTTTATACTGACACAAAACCATCTTCGCTGAGACCGAAGGAAACACATTCAATCCTTAACTCTTTGCTGAGGCAGAAGGAAACACATTCAACCCTTACCCCTTTGCTGAGGCTGAAGGAAATGCATTCAATCCTTAACCCTTCACAGAGTTTGAAGGAATCACATTCATCCTCCGCAGGGGTCGAAGGAATTACACTCCAATCCTTACCTCTTCACAGAGGCTGAAGGAATTACTCTCCAATCCTTACCTCGTCAGCGGCCAAAGGAATCACGTTCATCCTTACCTCGTCACAGAAGCCGAAGGTATCACACTTAATCCTCACCTCGTAACAGAGGCCGAAGGAACTACACTTCACCCTTACCTCCTTCACATAGGCAGAAGGAATCAACCTCTCATCAATTACCCCTCAGATAAGCTATTCTTAATCAGTCAAATCAGCATTTGGCACAGACAGCGGCTTATTACAGGAGCCCAGGCATTCCCCTTCCATGCTGCCCCCTAAAGATAAACCTGGGTAGACCGATTCACTACCTTGGGAACTCACCCATTTGCAACAGCTCCAACGCGAAAGGGTGTTTCCGCAACAGTAGAAGGTTACATATGTGTTCCTTATGCATAAGTCACATACCAGGTCAATTTCCCCTGTCAATTTTCTCGTAGATTACTAATATCCTTCTATTTCACGGCACTAAAATCTTTTTCATCTCACCCAAATACACAATGGGTAGAATCTCGTCTCTTGTTTCATCACTGGGTTCCACACTGGTATTATAAAATCACTCTCCTCCTCCTTAGAGTGTCCAAGCCTGCAATCAGATATCACAGACCCAAGTTCAGTAGATCAGCTTTTAGCTTCCGAGATTGAGAAGGGATTCCTCATAGACCCATTTCCATCCCCACCATTCCCCTCTTGGAGGGTTAGCCCCTTGGGTGTGGTGTCCAAGAAGTCTGATCCAAACATAAAACGTTTGATAATCAATTTTGGCGCCTCACAGCTCCACTCACCCTAGCATAAATTTTCTTATGCTTCTAATTACTCCCCAGCCTTGCATCTATGGCACATGCATGGCGTCGGTTGGCAAAACCAATACATTTTGCTATTCACCTGGCTTTTGGGCCGAAGAATAATCCAAAGATCTTCGATGAGTTGCGGACACCGATAGCTGGCTGCTACTGAATCATGCCCATTGCCCTACAATTATCCATTATTTGGATGATTTCCTATTCATTGGACCACCCCAGCTAGAACCGAGTAGTCTAAACAAGCATTAGGTTTGTTCAAACAAATAAACATTCCAACAGCACCTCACAAACATTAGGCCCTGCCACTTCAGTAGAATTCCTGGGAATCATTTTTGATTCAGCAAACATGGAAGCTAGGCAACCACAAGTAAATTAGAAAGAATCAGAACCTTCATCCACAACTTCACCCGCAAACAATTCTGTTCACGAACTTCAGTCACTACCGGGCAACCTCAACTTTGCACTATCAGATCCATCCAGCACCTGGAATCCATATAGACAATGCAGCTAGGTCAGATTTAGCAATCTGGGATTTATTTTTAAAACATTGAAATGACCATTACATCTTTACATCCGTGCCTTCAAAGCTGTCCCCACAGTTTTTCGCAGATGCTGCGAATGGCCGAGGTTTTTGAGGCAATCTTCAATTCCCAGTGGTTCGCAGAAATCTTGGCCAGTTGAGGTTGCATCCCTGCTACAGTTTTCTCATCATCGTCCCTGTTCGAGGTCTATCCTGTTGTCTCAGCTGCAGTCTTGTGTGGCCATTCATGGGTAAGTCAGACAGTACATTTCATTCAGATAATCAGGCTTTGTCATCATGCATCCAAAAGCCAGATAATATAACATGCAGATCATGCAGTTTTTAAGGAAACTGACATACACCACTCTTCAATGCAATTTTCAAACTATTTGCAGATTTCTGACAAGATCCCAAATAAAGCAACAGACCTACTCTCACGTTTCCGAATTCAGAAATTCTTTCAATTACAACCACAAGCAGACATTCACCCGTGTTCACCACCACAGTTACAAGAACTTATCATGACCTAAATCAGCACATAGCAGTTTCCAGTTTCAAATGCTATCACTCACAGTGGCCCTCGCCAACATTACCAGAAGGGATTATCATAGAGCTGGAACAGCGTATCAGCTCTTCATATCCACCTTCACACCTCAGGAATCCTACAGTATTATTACTATTCTACCCCTCACAGCCTACTGCATCTCCGATCTCCATCTCTCATGTTCCAGTATAATATTATACCTAGCCAGGATCCAGCATCATTTAGGCATCCTCTTTCCCAAATACAGCTCACTCTTTTCATCATATAAGGTCAAGCTGTTTCTTAAGGGACTATACATATTACAATCACACGTTATTCACACACATTTTCCAATAGATAGGTCCCTCTTTGGAAAGATTAGTCAGCCTCATTTTTCACTTAACCACATCATTTAGCAGCGTTACACTTGGCTTCTTACCTAGTGAATTCACCATATCTCAGTCCCACTCACCCTACCTCACATTGGGTCACGTGACTTTATCACTGTATCCTTCACTCTGTTTCTCCCACAATCAAAGACAGATCGATTAACACAGGGCACTCACATCACTTACCATGCCACACAAGACAGAAGGTGTCCTGTCCAAGCCTTACATAACCTGACTTCACTGTTAAGCACCAAACCCAGCACTTTTCCACTCCTTCCACTATCAGGAAAAGCTTTATGTACTACAATTTTTCACCCAACATATCACATCTTGTTATCCAGGCTACCAATGGTTAATCTCACCCTGATGTAATATTGTAGGCATTCGAAAAAGATGTGGATCGATGTAAGTCCTATCCCTCAAACCCTCATGGTTAGACAGATATTGCTGTATGTGACAGCTGGAGATTTCAGTCATTTGACCACATGGAGGCTCTTCAGCAGAGCCAAAATTGCCCCATTTAGAGATAAATACTTCATTGGAATGGTCTACAAAGTGTGCCTGGTGCTCTGTAGACAGTGTCCAGAGGGTCATCAGGTATGGGTGGGGGCTGGACATTGTCAACAAGTCTGGTATCCACCGCAATGTTGTGTAAGATAGTGCATGCCATAACGATGTCGCAGACTTTGCCTGGTGCATACTGCAATGCTCCCCCCGAGTTATCCAGACACCTGAAGAGGGATTTTAGGATCCCGAAAGTTTGCTCAGTGGCATTCCTTGTTCTTCTATGAGCCTGGTTGTATCACTCCTGGGCATCTGTTTGGGGATTCGCCACCGGGGGTCATTAGCCATGATCTGCAGCCATAGCCCGCATCACCTGTGGACAGTGAGTGACATGGTTAGACAGGAAGCACATGTTGTATGAATGATGTCTTATGAGGTGGACGTGCTAGCTGTGAGTGAAGAGCATGCTGAGCAGTGTTGTGTGTGCATGTGTGGATGTGGTGTGATTTGGTATTGTTTACTCACCCAGTAGCCACCCCTCCTGTATAGGTTCCATTTTCGAAGTCTCTCTGTACAGATGAGTGTCGGAGTATATATGAATCATGAAAGCTCCCGGGATATTTTGCACAGACATTCATGATTCTCAAGTTGCTTGCACACACCATCTGCACATTCATGGAATGGAAGTTCTTGTGATTAATGAAGATGTGTGCATCACATGCTGGAGCTTTGATACAGACATGGGTGCAATCTATAGAACCCATGACACCTGGGCATGCCTCCCCTTGCGTAAAAGCCCTGCTTTAGATGTATCCACTCCATGTCAATGGTGGGGAAATGAATATAAGTACTGGCCTTGCTTTTGAGGGCTGGCAAGACCTGGGCCAGCACTCTGGAGAATGCGGCCTATGACATGCCAGATGCATAACCTTCAGTCGACTGGAAGGTGCCACTTGCCATGAAGTGTTTGGCACACAGGAGTTTTTGCAGGCCAGAGAGGGCATGGTTGTGGATGTAAATCACATCCACCTGATCCTTGATGCCCTCATACAGGGCAATGATGCTGTGCGGCCTCAACCTGTAGCGATCAATCACCTCATCATCGGTAATTCCAAAGAGAATGACCCTTGGGCGGTATACCCTGGGCCTTGGTGGTCATCTATACATCCTATGCTGCTCCAGGGGTCCCTGTGGCATCTGGGGAGCATCCTGTTGTTGGAGAGCATCCTGTTGCTGCAGCTGTGCATCTGCAGGCAGGTGCTGTCCTCCAGGTGGGGATGGGCTCCTGTGTGGCTCTTGAGCCAGAGCCTCCTGACTTGCAACAGGTGAAGGCTGTTGATCAGGTGTGCCTCGGGCTTTCTGGTGTTCCCTAGCTCTCGCTCTTGCACGCCTTCTCCGCAGTCTTCGCATGAATAAGTATCCCAACATACTTATTGATCTCTCTCTGTCTCTCTATATCTCTCTCTATCTATCTCTCTCTGAGTGGAAAACAAGCCACAAGTTTGTGTGGTGAGCTGTCCCTTTAAGTACGTGGTAGGTCTTTGTGTAGGTGTGGTAATGAGGTGAGTGATAACCAATGGGAAGGTGTTTGTTGTCCAGGTAACTGTTTGCAGGTGTGTCTGTGTTTTAAAATGTGTTGTGTTCTGATTGCTGTGTCTGTGTCAGTTGCGGTGTGACGTTGTGGGGTGCAGGTTTTGTCTGGATCATCGGGTGATGTTGCACAGGTGAGCTCATTTTGTATTGGCAGGTGTCCATGTTGTGTGATAACCCCTATTGTTCCGTGCCATGTTATGTTGGTGTTTTTTTGGAAGTCCTTGTCCCTGTGGTGTGGCTTGGTTTTGTACGGTGATTTGTGGTGTCTGGCCATGTTTTTTGTGTAATTTTGCATTACACGGGTTCATTTTTCCATTTGTATGCTTGTGCGGTAAGTGGTTTGTCTGTTTTACTATGTAACGGGGTTTTTTTTGACCGTTAAGTGTCTGACAGCTAACAAACCTGGGACTTAACTTTTGCCTGTTAACTGTATCTTTTTTCAGCCGTTAGAAGTACCGCACACCTTTAAATGGCTCTGGGGAATCTTGTTCCATGCGTCTCAATGCACGTCAGTCTATCAGCAGTAAGGATTTGTGAACTGCCGTGAACTGTTCTTAAGACGAACCTTTAAATGGCTTACAATATATTAACACGCCCGTTAGTGTTTTTTTTTTTTACTAATGCCTGTCTTTAAATCTACCCCATAATGTGTTAAAGTTCCTCCCACCCCTTCCCTTTCACTGACGTGAGTCTCTAGCTGACAGAAGAAGATCCTGGTCCTTGCAAACCAGGTACACTTTGTAGACTGTTACAAGTAATATTTCCTTGTAGACTGCGGTATTTTGGCTCTGCTGAAGAGCCGCCTCAAGACGCATGACTCAAATCCCCATCTGTCAGCTTTACAGCTGACATCAGTGAAAGGGGAGGGGGGGTAACTTTTTCACTGTATATCTCTCAAAATATAAAGGGCTGAGAGATCAGACTAACATCAATTGATCTATTTTTTGAATATCTACAATTTTACATTTTATTAATTCAAGAAATTATTAACCCTTTAAATTGGTAAACTAGACTACATTAATTTGTAATGGAAAGGTGTATGTGTATCTCGCCTTACATGATTGTGGTGTGACAGCGATAAAGTTTGTATATAAGCATATGTGTAAGCACCATACTAATCCCAAAGAAAAGCATATGGCCCTGAAAAAACATTTTTTTAACAATGTGAGTTCTCCTAACACAGTGGTTCCCAACCCGTGCCCTCAGAGCCCACTAACAAGTCAGGATTTAATGATTTCCTTTTTAGAACACAGGTAGGGAAATTAGAGGCTAAGTGAGTTTGATCAACTTTCATGTGATTTTCAAACGGAAAGCCTCAAATCCTAGCCTCTTAGTGGGCCCTGATGGCATGGGTTGGGAACCACTGTCCTAATAGGTTCATGGCATGGATAGATAGTTTAGATTCATGTTGAACAGAAAATGTCACTATCTTGGTATCTAAATGTTGAGAGCGGGATCAAGGCCCGAATGTTATTGATGCTCCAAATCAGTGTTTCTCAACCAGGGTGCCGTGGCACTTTGGTGTGCCACAGACATCCATTTAGGGTGCCCCATTTTATCTGAAACACTTTGACAAAAATGTGAATGTATACTTACAACTATATATTTAAGGCTATTAACATGCACATTATGTTTATTTTAGTTGTGAGGTCTAACAATAACTCTATATTTATGTATTTGTAACCTTCAATACACCCTTGACAAATTACAAAAAAATGATAGGGGTGCCTCGAAAATGCCAGACTGCATGTTAGGGGTGCCTTGAGCAAAAAAAAGCTTGAGAACCACTGCTCCAAATAAAAGAGTAGGGGACAGGGTGATAGTTTTTAGATAGTTACCAAGTCCTATGTATAGGTGGTAGTTCGGAGTGGCAACACATTGTTTCCAGGGATCTATGCCCACCCATCCCTTGAGAGGAAACTGATCCAACTAATATTCCTAGAAATGGGACAAAAGGATTCAACACCTCCAGAGTATGGTTGGAAGGTTTGCGGACCCATTATAGAAATCATGTATACCGTAAAATCTCGGGTATAATACGCACAATTTTACCCCTCTTCACCTTATGTGAAGTGGGGGGTGCGTATTATACCCGAGAGTTTTTTACAGACTTAAAAAAAAAAAAGAAAAGTTAGCGCTTCCTGCTCCCTCTCTCTCCCTGCAATCTGGTGATTAAGTAAGACTTACTTTTTGAAGCTTTTATGGTGTACCGGTATCTGAAAATAGATCCCTCTCTCCCATCTCCCTGCGGGCGGCACGCTTGCATCTGCCACCCGCTTCCTTCAAATCGGCTTTCAGGACCTTGAGATCCTCACATAGGAGGAAGGTCCTGAAAACCGATTGAAGGAAGCGGGCGGCAGATGCAATCGTGCCGCCCGCAGGGAAGATGGGAGAGAGGGATATTTTTTCAGATACCGGTACACCATAAAAGCTTCAAAAAGTAAGTCTTACTTAATCACCAGGTTGCAGGGAGAGAGAGGGAGCAGGAAGCGCTAACTTTTCTTTTTTTTTTTTTTTTTTTAGTAAGGGGAAAACAAGGGTGCGTATTATACATAGGCACTCTTGTTTTCCCCTAAATCTTGGGCATAATAAACACCTGCGTATTATACACAGGTGCGTATTATACCTGAGATTTTACGGTAATTATTTTTTCATTGAGGCTTCTTGAGGCCTAAATGCTCAGTTTATATATCTACTTTTTTTGCATACATTTTTCTCCCCTGTCTCCACCATGTGACAATTTGGGCTGGTGATCTATTAACATATATTTGACATCCTTCATGGTGTGATTGACTTCAATAAAATGTTTGGCCACCGGTTTATCACTTTTATTGTGTAGTCCTTCCCTAACTGTGGACCCATGGTTAGCCATCCATTCTCTTAGGTTAGTAGTTGTCTTGCCAATACATAAAAGACTGTAATCTAGGATGCATAGCATTTACTGATGATCCTATAGAAGTAACTATAAAAATTGATCAGTTTGAAAAAATTCATACATCATACATCTATAGTTTCTCCAAATAGACGGGAAGGGTAACACTCAGTATCTCTATATCTTCTCCTGTGGTTTTATGTCATTCTTTTGTATTTATCATATATGCATACATTTATGACTTCTAACTTGTATAAATATTTTCAGATTTCATTTTTAATAAATATTAATATCTTATCATCTCATTTATTTATTTAGAATATTATTCATATATTATTATTATTATTTATATAAATGTATTAAAGCACTCTGCTTATAGTACTTTTTCTAGGTAATTCGATATATACAGAAAACATGGGCAGAGAAAGCTACAACCCCTCACAGTGTCATAAACACATCACTCAAATTAAGACCTCATGGCTTCCATTAGGCTTACAATAAAGGAACACATGGAAAAAGCTCAAGAAATGAAAACGGTTACAACCATAATGCCAAACTCTGAGTCTTTCAGCCTAGGGTACTTGGCCGCACAGTAGAAAATAAGTCCATATGAAAAGGTATGAGAGATAAACTATAAAGATAGCCAACCTGGTAGAAGGACACATGAATAGATACCATGTAAATTTGCTTAAAGGGATAGTAATACTTCATTTTATCTATATTTTATTTTGTAGGCATTAAAAAAAACATGAAGAACGATATAAGTCTTATCTCTCAAACCTTTATGGTTTAAGAGATATTCACAAGCAAAGTATCTCCCCCCCTGTTCAGCCACATCAGAAGGGAGGTGCCCAGGTAGACTGCAGAGAGGGATAATCTTCAATTAAGATAAGGGAAAAAGCTGAAAAACTTGTCAAGGGGGTAAGGGCTTTCATTGTTTTCATACAAAGAAGATTGTCCCCTGCTGTTATCTGTCTGGTCTTACAACCAGATTCACATCTGAGAAGAGATGGCTTACACTAGGAAAAAGGGGCGGGAGGGGGAAACTTTGGTTGTGAATATCTCTTAAACCATAAAGGTTTGAGAGATAAGACTTATATCATTCTTCATGTTTTTTTAATGCCTACAAAATAAAATAAAGTTAAAACGAAGTATTACTATCCCTTTAAGACCTGGAAGGAGTGGGAGGTTCGTCTCAAAGACTATACAGTTCTCTTTACTATTGTTACTACTGAGGTCTATATATCAAGAAGTTAAAGTATTCATGAAAAGAAGAATATGTATTATTTACCATTCCCAGGAAAACAAGTATCACAGAGCAATGCGTGTTTAAGGAACCAGGGTAATGTGTTAACCTTAAACCCTATCAAATCCCAGAAGTCAGACAGGAAGCCATTAGCTAAGAAGTTAAAAAGATGCTAGAGCTTGATGTAATTGATGACTCACATAATACCTGAAATAACCAAGCCTGATGTGTCAATAAGATTTTAAATTGATTACTGTAAATTTAAGGCCATTCTGAAATGTCATACATATCCTATATCTATGGTTAATTAATTAAGAGAATCTGGGTAAGGTGTGTTCTCTTGTAGATATGAAAAAAGGCTATTTGTAGGTACCCCTCAATAAGAGAGCAATATAAAGGCATTGGAAGGTTTCTTCCAATATACTGTCTGTTTGGGTAACATGAGACACTTGTTACATTTCAGAGGCTAATGGATGAAATTTATAATCCTCCTGTTTGGTATGCAGTAATCAATTTAGATGATGTGATAATTCACAGCAAAGGCATGGGAATCACATCTTCCAAAAGTACATGCTATCCTCAGAACAATTTTAACCCTTCTGAATGAACTATAGGATTGGAGATGGCAAAATAGTTAGGATTTTCTATTGAAAAGGAATTGATTAAAACCCAAGCAGCAATGACATCGAAACGTGGCCCCGGCCAGTTACCAAATGGCAGGGGAGGACTTAGCGCAAGGCGTTATTTTTTTATCCAGGGTTCTCAACAATTGAAGCGTCTTAAACAGACCATACTAAGGTAAAACATCCAATCAAAATAAAGTGGCGCCCAGACACAGAGCAAACCTTCAGTATGTTGAAAGAGTTTCTTTGTGCTCAGTCAGAGCTGGTGGCAGAAAACCTTCATAAAGAATTCATAATATAAACTGATACATTTGAAGTGGGGGTTAGGTAACCACCCTTTTATATACCAATTATTCTATTTTTGGGAACAATAGCTTGTGAACAAGTGGACTTCAAAAAAGCCGAAATATCTATTGGGTAGAGAATTCAGGTTAATCATTGTCCATGAATCCTTGACACTTAAATATGTCAAAACAAGGAGATAAATACAAGTCATTAAATGGTTTCTCAATCTAAACCTTTTAAATTCACCGTAGAACATGTTAATACAGATGGGTTATCTAGAATGTAAACTCTGGCGTCCAAGGTTGCACACTGATAGACTGTGAGCTGGAGAGATGGATATGTGACAGAATCCAAGCTATTGTTGTGAAAGGGAGGCACATAGGACCTAGGATACTGCACATCTTTTTCACTCTAAAGTGGCTATATAGACCCAGATAGATGTGTAGCTGTGAAACATTTGTCTGTTGATGATATTTTTAGGGTCCCTGGGGTGGAGTGTTGGGACAGCAGAAAGGGTCAAATGTCCATCGCACTCCATAGTAATGTGTGTGTGTAACTGAATTTCAGTTCAGAGTTTACTCACTATAGATCTCCCTCAGGAGTTTAATTAGCTTACATCTGCTTTGTGGGAGGTGCTGAACTTGTACAGAGCCTTCATTTGTTTCAGTAACAGTGTGACATATGTGTTGCTCTCATAAGGTCCAATTTATACACAAGAGGTAATTTATACCCCTGTTATTCTGACCGTGTTACGGTTTTCTGACACTCAGACTAAGGTTAAAAGTAAAACATAGTTTATTGAAATAGAATTAATGAACAGTGCCCCTGGGGGCCAGAACAGGTATAAACAAGTAATGGCAGTAGAACAGGCCCAGTAATGTAGGAGCAAATAGTAGCAAACAGAATAAGTGGAGGAACAAGGGTTAATGCTTAGAGCAAACTGATCAGTCTCTGTGATGGTGATTAGCCAACGCCCAGTAGGTATTAACAGTCTCTGAGGTAGTGCAAAGGAAGGTGCAGTATGCGACTGAACTGAATCACTCTCAGATAGCTGTACAGTAAGGCGCCCAATGATACAGCAAGGACTGACTAGAGCTAGAGCCAATACACAACTAGGGTGATATAACGGAGGAGAGCCACTGCTGGAGCTAATGGGACCAGAGCCTGGAACGCCCCTTAGGTCTGTCAATGGAGGAGACCCTGCATGTGCCAATGGGACCAGAACCAAGAGCACCCCTTGGGTACCACAACGGAGGAGACACTGCACAAGCGATCTGGGAGCCAACGCACTGTCTAGTGCGATACAGTAGCAGAACACAGTGAGCACTTGGAGACCAGAGCCAAGACACCCTTCCAGTGCCGTTACAGAGCAACACACTGCAAGAGCTAACGGAATGCCCAATAGCACCACGCTGTGCAACAACGGTAATGAACGAGCACCGAGATGGATAACTGCTCTGCTAGTGTTAACGGATAGGCTCAGTCACGGAGGCAAGAGGCTCGTAAAGTGTTAAATGGCTCGGATAGAAAGCAACCAGCTTGGCAAGTGAATGGAGACAGGCTCAATATCGGAGGCAACCAGCACAGCAAGGGTACCTGACAGGTTCGGTAACGGAGGCAACAGCTCAGCAAGGAATGCAGACTGGCTCGGTAACGGAGGCAACAGCTCAGCAAGGAATGCAGACTGGCTCGGGAATGGAGGCAACAGCTCAGCAAAACTAAGCAGACTGGCTCAGTAATGGAGGCAACAGCTCAGCTGCAGAGACGTGATCAGTCAGAGCAATACTACCCGCACAGTTCAGAATGTCGCCAGTAGGCGATCGAGGTCTCGCTGGAACACAGGAAACAATCACGGAGCAGGAACGTCAGCCGGAACCGGGTCAATCACGAAGCAGGAACGTCAGCCAGAGCCGGGTCAATCACGGAGCAGGAACATAAGCCAGAACCGGGTCAATCACGGAGCAGGAACGTCAGCCAGAACTGGGTCAATCATGGAGCAGGAACGTCAGCCAGAGCTGGGTCAATCACGGAGCAGGAACATCAGCCAGAGCCAGGTCAATCACGGAGCAGGAACATCAGCCAGAGCCAGGTCAATCACGAAGCAGGAACGTCAGCCAGAGCCGGGTCAATCACGGAGCAGGAACATCAGCCAGAGCCAGGTCAATCACGGAGGAGGAACGTCAGCCAGAACTGGGTCAATCATGGAGCAGGAACGTCAGCCAGAGCTGGGTCAATCACAGAGCAGGAACTTCAGAATAGTCAGACGAGCCGAGTCGGTACACAGTAATGCATGAACATAGCAACAAAGGCGCAGGATCAGGAACACCACGAAAGGGCACCTGACAGGTGCCATAGACCCAGTATATAAAGGAACACCCTGGGCAGGCCAATCAGCCTCCACCAATGCACAGGTACCATCACAGAGAGTGACAGGGAATCATGGGGACCGTGATAGTCTGATACTTATATCAGAAAGAGGAGAAGCTACCTGGCTACAGAAAAGGTTGATAACTGTTTAGTTCAGTGGTTCTCAAGAGATTTTTTCTGGTGGCCGCCAATGCGGCCACCACAATGTCTTGGTGGCCATCACTGCAGCCACAGCCATGTCGTGGTGGCCACACTATGACATTACATGCACAAATGGTATAAACTAAAGCATGATGCATCCCATCACTGGTCCATTTGTATTCCTGTCTTAATCAGCTTCAGATATGCCAGCACCAGAGAAGACAGAGTTATATGCCACCATCAGTGCCATACAGATTTAGATACCACCACTAGAGCACTACAGTTAGATGTCACCACTAGAGTATTACAGAGTTATGTCACCACTAGAGCAATACAGTTATATGTCACCAAAGCAATACACCACCACCAGAGCATTACAGTAAGATGCCACCACCAGAGCGATAAGGTTATGTCACCAACAGAGCAAAACGCCACCACTAGAGCAATAAAGAGTTACGTCACCACCAAAGCAATACACCACCACCAGAGCACTACAGATTTATATGTCACAAGACCAATAGTTATATGCCACCACCAGAGCAATAGTTATATGTCACCACCAGAGCAATACAGATTTATAAGCCACCACAGCAATAGTTATATGCCACCAGCACACAAAATGCCACCACTAGAGGAATAAAGAGTTACGTCACCACCAAAGCAATACACCACCACCAGAGCACTACAGTTAGATGCCACCACTAGAGCAATACAGATTTATATGTCACAAGAGCAATAGTTATATGCCACCACCAGAGCAATAGTTATATGCCACCACCAGAGCAATAGTTATATGTCACCACCAGAGCAATACAGATTTATATGCCACCACAGCAATAGTTATATGCCACCAGCACAGCAAAATGCCACCACTAGATGACTCTTGCCTCCAGGGGGTTCATATAAAAAAGTGTAATTTTGCATTGTAACACTATTCAGTAGACTGGCATACTGAACAAGTTGAAGTCATTTGCAGCATTCAATGAGTTAAAGAAACAACATCTGAACATGAATATGGGGTCATCCTCTGCCACTCAAACCTGAACCCTTTTGAGTGCCAGAGTACTTGCCCAACACATTGCTTTTCAATGTGTTGGACACTCCTGTGAAACTCAAAAGGTTTAATAGCTCCACGCTAAACTCAGTTTCTTTTCTGAGGCCTAAAAGTTAGTCATACACATGGGACCAGGGCCAGATTTCATCAAGTGGCCCATTTCTACAATTACTCTGGCCCACTGTCCCAGCCCAACCCATTCTGTTGAAATGAGAAGATGAGGAAGAGAGGCAAGAGGGAAGAGAAGAGGCACATGGGGTGAGAGAAAGAGGCAAAAGGGATAAAGAGGGAGATAAAGAGAAAAAGGAAAAGGGATAGAAAGAGGCAAGAGTGGGATAAAGAGGAAAGAATGAACAAAAGAGAAGCAAAATGGTGAGAAAGATAAAGGAATAAGAGGGTGAAAGAGTTAACTATGGAATAAAGAGAAAAAGGCAAGGGGGCGAAAGTCTTTTTCCACTCTTGATCCCCACTCTTCCATCTTTCTTCCAGTCTTGCCTCATTCTCCTCCTCTTGACTCCATCTCCCCGTTTTGTCTCTTGATCCCTCCTTTTGCCTCCCCCCTTTTTGACTCTCTCCATCTTCTTGCTCCTCCTTTTGCCTCTTTCTCTCCCGTTGTCCTCTTGTCCCCTCATGCCCTCTTTTTTCACTCCTCTTCCCCCCATACGCTCTTTTTCACTCCTCTTGTCCCCTCCATGCCCTGTTTTTCAATCCTATTGTCCCCATGCATTCTTTTTCACACATCTTGTCCCCCATGCCTCTTTTTCACTTCTCTTGTCCCCACATGCCCTCTTTTTTCACTCCTCTTGTCCCCCATGCCCTGTTTTTCACTCCTATTGCCCCCCATGCATTCTTTTTCACTCCACTTGTGCCCCCCATGCATTCTTTTTCACTCCACTTGTCCCTCCATGCTGTCTTTTTCACTCCTTTTGCCCCTATGCCCTCTTTTTTACTCCTCTTGCTCCCCCATGCCTTTCTCTCCCCCTTGTCCAGATTATAAGGCTGTGCACTCTGTAATGCCCAGGTGAATGCTGGTGCTTTCTTCCTCACTCTGGGCACCAGATTTAAACTTGGTCTTGCATGTGAAGAAAACCCCAACATTCACCTCACTGCGTCGCCGCGTGTCACTCGGTGCAGGTTGGTATCAATGCGTGCAGTTGGGGAACAGAGGCAGAAAGATTTTATAGGCATTACAAGTACACAACATTGAAATAAAATTACCCAGGTCATGGATTTCCCTATTACACTTCTCACTCAAAGGATTAAACAGTAGAGAGAATGCCTGACACCCTGCAACTTCCAGCAGCTCACTTATGAAGGAGCACACTACCGGAGGAAAGTGCGGTGAGCGGTTCTTGAGAGACATTTCAATACTGCAACATGTTTAACTCGCCCATTTGAACACAGCGACATTACACAGAAACCCCCAGCCCCGCTGCTGTACTCACCCTGCCCTGGCTGGAGCACACCGCCTATGAAATGATCTGCCAGATCGGCCGGATCTCTGCTGCTGCAACCCCCTGGCTTCATTTCAGCAGGCTCTGTGGGTTTTATTCAGGCCTCCTCCATCCTTGCTGCTCTAGTTTGCTCCCTATGCTAGTCGCTCACTGAGTGACTCCTCTGGCTGCTGCCACCTTCTTGCATGGTCACTTAATGCCACATCACACGCACAGCTCAGGCAGCCAATGAGAGAGGAGTACCCTGTCAAAGCATTCCTCTCTCATTGGCTGCAGTGTGACTTTGCAAGCAACTGCGGGGCACATCTAATGCAGTCGTATTCACCGTCACTCACAGCAGCCGCCCTGGTGGTCTACCTCTGCAACTGCACCCTCCATACATGTGCGCCAGGCAATTTAACCATTTGTATGCGGCTGGTGGCCGCATTTCTACATTTTTCATGGTGGCCACAGGAAATCACTCTGGTGGCCGCATGCGGCCAAGGTGGCCGCATTTGAGAACCCCTGGTTTAGTTAGTGCTCAGATGAGAATGAACAACTGTCTATTTTTCCTTTTGTTTGTTTTAATGTTCCACTGACTGGGAGCTTAAATAAACAAGCACCTCATATTTGCTGAACCTGAGGTATGTGTGTACATTTTCTCTGCCCTAGAGGACTGTGTGCTCATTAACCCCTTAACAACCCTTGACGGTCATAGTATGTCATGGGTTGATCTGAGTTAGCGACCCATGACGTACTATGACCGTCATAGAATTCCGGGCTCCCCCCGCGGCTGCACGCCATTCGGGGAGTCCAGAACAGGAAAGTAAAAAAAATAAATAAATGCTCCATGGTCATTCAGTGACAGCGCCGCGCCAATCGGCCTGTTGTTAAGGGGTTAAAAACATCCTAAAGCAGGTACCTCTGCAAAGTTCTGGGAAAAACGTTTTTTTGGTTTCGGGACAAATAGGGTCTTCCCTTTGTTACATCTTTGTTAAGAGTTTTCAGGACCTCTTTTGGTGCAGGTTAATGCAATTTATGGGCAAACCATGGGTGGTGAATGGAAGTGCTACTGTAAAGCACCTTAAAGGAATGCTACCACCTATAAAATGACCTGGATTATACTGTGTATTCCATGCTAGCCTCTGGTAAAATAATCTATTTGCTTTCTGAGACCGAAAATCTACTCTTGCATATGCTCTATGAGGGCTCCCATTTCTGCTTTTTCCAGGGCTCCCATTAACATAGCAACCTTGATAGGGTGTTCAAGAATTGATTGTTCTGCATTGTGTTTAAATTTACTGAAATAAGCTAACAACCTTTCTGAGTTGAACAGTGAGTAGTAAGCTTAGTACTTTAATAGTGTTACTTCTGCACAATTAACCAAAATGTGTATATAAAGAATAGGCTACATATGCATGAAAAATGTTAATTTAGGATTAGATTTTAATCTGATATAAAATAACTGAATTTGACAGATTCTAGCCAGAAGAATATAATATATAACACAATTTCATTTTTAGGCATTAGTGTCCCTTTAACATTTTGAATGCCAGAGGGGTTCACAACACATTGTGAAGCAATGCTTTGTCAATTCATCTCTTTTGGCACTCAGAGGGTTAAAGTGAAATTCTTAACCAAAGGAAAATTTTGTTATTTAGGTTTAAAATCAGGCTATATTTTGTACTACCCTTTTGTTTGTATTTGTTTTAGGCATAATGAACTTTATAATAAACAGGAGAGTGCTCACCATAAAACATATATATTTATATATATAAAAAAGAAAGCATCATATGGCCGAAAACCTTGTCCAAAGCCTAACAAACCCCGGGGTGGCAGTGAGGAGGGGATATTCATGTCTCCTCCTTACTGCCAGTCCTGCCCACTCCTGTTGAAAATCTCTGCAAAGAGTTAGCCCTCCCTCAACGTCATCCTAAAGAAACAAGAAAATATAGCAGCCACACACAAACATTCTTACTCTCAACGTGGCCTCAGCTGGAGCTCTATACACAAACACACACACACAAACAACCTATCACTCACACTGACTTATGAGGTGCACAACAGAGCAGCAGTATTGGGATAAGCTGCATCCAAATGGCACTTTCAAAGCACTACTTCCCAATAGCCATGTTTTCCCTCTCTGCCCTCTTTCCTATTCACTATATGCACTTAAAATACCTATTTTTTACCAATTTTTCTCTCACCCATTAAGCCCCCCCCCCCCCACTTGTGGTTAAGCCTCTCACCCTTTTTGACGTGAATCACATAATTTTTCTCCCCCCAGCGGCACCACAGAATTTCCCTCCGGGGAGAGCACAGATCATAGTTCCCAGGTATGCTTATATTGAATGAAGGTTGAGCCATGCGTTTGCCAGGGTTCTTATGCCCAGTGTATACGTGTCTTATTTGATTTCATTGTTTATAGGCAGACACAGCAGGGATGTCTGCCAAGCCACAGCTTAAAACTTTGACTGCCACAGATGTGTTGCATACCTCCATCTGGCACTCAAAGGGTTAAAGGATGCATGTTTCATTCTTGTTCTCCTGTTAACCCCTTTGAGTCCCACGGAAAACTAGAGCCAAACCACAGTGCATGTTAACCCTTTAACTGTAACAGGGACACACAAGGCGTTGCTTTATAAATACCCCTCTGCCACTCAAAAGGTTAATGTTGCCTGCTCCATGGATAATATGAGTCCTTACAACATGTGTTTTTACTTTAAAAAGGGAGCTGAGTGAAGTATCAGTCATACCCTGCAAGCACACTAACCCCTTGAGTGAGAGGGGTACGCAAACCGTTACTGAGCATTGTCTACCCCTCTGGCATTCAATGGGTTAAAGTACTTTCTATCTATATCGGTGCTATCGGCATCACATACTGCCATTTCAACACTTGTAACACTGTCCATCTCTCAGTACAGGCTGTACATGTCTCCACTTAAGGGTGCTAGCTATCTTCTTCTCATATATATATATAAATATATATATATATATACACACAAGTACATAAAATACTTACAAAATTAAAATACTTAAAAAAAAATTAAATAACAGCTCTGACACCTTCCGCCCTTTCTTCACCCCTTCAGTGACGGAGGGGTATTCAAGGTATTAATTACTGAGTGTTGTCTACCATTCTGTAATCCAAATGGTTAACATACGTTGGATCCATATTAGCACTACCCTTGGGACTACCCTTGTTTACTCAGCAAGGAAAGCTCAAGAACACATTTTTTCATAAAAAAGCAATTACTGCACCTTTAGCCAAGGTTGTTGTGGTGCATTTAGCAAATAACAGGAAAGCAATAAAATCCAGGTGTAGATCTGTATCTCAATTGCACAATGCTTTGTCTCATGTGGTTTGCCACTGACAAGTAAACAAACACTTACAGTGTTATATTCTACTATAGAACTTCATGTAAGCAATTAATGAATTGGAAAGATAAATCACAGAAAAACATATCCGTACACTTACTGTGCATCTGGAAGCATACCTACAAATGATGTAGCCTCAGTGGAAGAACACTTCTGGTCCCATGAAAAGAGGCCAAACTAGAAGACTGGTCTTTCACAGTTCAGTGTCTGTCCTATATGATGTAGGTCCCCACAGACACTCTATATTGAGCTTGAAAGCCCAACATATTGGGTCTATGGAAACTAAACATAAATTGAAAACTTTGCGGCTGAAAGACACATAATTCCAGGCTGTATTCCAGCCAAGGAAATCAGTTTTCTGTTGTCCTAAATTTCCAGTAGTGAAATTCCCAGTGCTGCACTGTGCAGAACCAAAATGGCAACTAAGTCTGCTTCCATAGGAAAAGGCTTAGTAAAATGTTATAATTGCCCTGAATACACAAGAAACATCCCAAGTATCATCTGTAATATACATCCTCTGCCTCAAGTCCCAGTATTTTGGTGGTATACAGGGTCCATACAAGGCTTTAGCTGTACTCTATATAGAGACTTTCTTCAGGCACGTGAATTCATGTCCCTGAAGGAAGTCATTAAATAAAATACAGCTAAAGCTTCATGCCGACCATGTATTCCTGTGTCAAAACAAGGGCATCTATAAATACATGTGAAGAGGTCCTTTTTTATGAGGGTCTTGTATTACTCTGCCCTTGATGCATGAGTGGAGAGCCACAGAAACAGTGAAAGCAGGGATTTAGTCCTTTTACTTCATTTAGCAGAACTATTAGCCCATACAGGAAGATGTGACTGAAGAAGCTTTCTGTCTGGGATTTTGGTCTCCATTCATTCTAGGTTATCCTAAACAAACCACTTAAGCAAAAGGACAGATACTCACTGGGTTGTAAAATCATCAATTAATACTTCTTTGTCAGTTATTTAAGCAACAAAATAAAATCCTTAAATAATTACAATAAAAACCTACATGTCAACCTTGAATGCCAGACAATGGCAAGTTACCGAAGACCAACCATTAGCAAGCAGACATATAATAAACATTGTCCAAAACGTAATTAACTAGCTAAAACTAGATGGACACACCTTGATTGTAAATCATGATTAAAACTGTCTTGAACAATAAAGGCTTAGCCTAATGCTCAATGGACACACAATTAATGAGTAAAGCATCCTGTAGCATCATATCACTAGTAGTGACAGATTTTTCAGTGGGTTCCATTTCCCACCAATGTTTTGCAGTGGCAGTGAAAATTCACACCTCTATACTATAAAAACTGAGGATTTCCTGCTGGGCAGCATGGTGCGGTTTGGGAGAGAAGAGAGAGAGAGAGAGAGAGAGAGATGGGAGAGAGAGAGAGAAAAGAGAGAGTACAATGACCAGCAGGAGAAGCTGGATGGACACTGATGCTGCTAATACAAAGGTGGAGGAGGAAGCCAGCAACACCAAAGGTAAAATGAGCCCACATTCATCTGACATTGATCCCCAGTCCCCCAAAATTGTCCCTCTGTGAAAGTATGATGAAGAAGTTGGAACTGGCTAGCAGTATTAGCAGCATAGCACATATCAGCTTCCTGTGCCTGCTGATACCGCTGCCACTGTATCTTCTTCTGAGAATATGGGAAGTGTAACTGCAGGTGACCCTCTGTCACACATATCATCCCCTACCAGTCCCACATAGCAGTAAGAGACTAGTAGTGGTGGTGATCAGAGTGAGGGTGATGGTGGAGCAGCTGGTGTGGAGGAACTTATGAGAGTGTTTTAGGCAGAAAGCGATATGGAATGGGAGAAAGAGATGCAAATGAGGAAGGACATCACCACCATCAACAGTGAACATTCTGGAGTTTGATGCCGCTGTAATTCATGCTGTTGAGATGTCAGAGGCAGAAATTCACCTGTCACAGCAACAGGATGAACATTATCAACAGTGCAAGTAAACAATGGTAATCCTGATTGTTTTTCTTTTATGGCATTGGAGGTAAATTAATATGCCTTTCAGAAATGGGGGTACAAATACGCTTCTTTTGCAAGCAGAATGTGACTGAACATATTCTTTACAGTCTGCAGGACTATTGCTTTCAATTATTTTGTTGAATTGCCTCATTATACTTAGGATGTTCTAATTTGACATCTTGACTCTTAAGGCACAAATGAGTCTTCAAGTTTATCCTGCAACTTTTTCATATATAAGTGGATACTTCAGGGGTTAATCTGAACTACCAATAATGAATTTCTGTTGGGTTATTTTAATTTTTTGGTGAGGGGATGTGACTTTAATATGTTATTTAGCCCCCCTTTTGAAAAATTATTTGTAGCTAAGAAAAATCACCTGGCAGGTGTGAAACATCTGTCACTGGTGTGTTAATAGAGTAGTGTTATTGTTATTACTAACATTCTTTGCTTCATTACCTTGTCTGTTTTTTTATATTCAATATATGCTGACATTTTATGGTCAGAAGTGCTTTCACACTATGTTTTTTCAATCTGTCACATTGTATCTTGTGCATTTAACACCAGATGTAATGGAGGTTGAAGAAAAGCCTTTCAGCAGATCCATAATAGTGGCACTATGGTGTCTGAACATGAATTACTCCCCTTCTAAAGATTTACAACCCGGATCCTCATATCCAGCATCTCAATCCAACATATTAAGTTGTCCAGTGTTGGCTCAGTCTAATTGCTATATTCAGATGATGTTATGCATTGAATGTAGATACTTTTTGTGGTAATTATAAATGATTATTTATGGGGATCCTATTTATTATGGTTCCTTTGTTTGTACAGGCTATAATTTATAGCACTTTAATGACCTTGTAGAAACAATAGGTGATTTATTAATTCAGGTTAGAACTGTCAATGTATTCTATGTGTTTAATACTGTAATCAAAATAAAAGCTATAGAAGCCATTTTATTTCTCAGTCTAAAATACGGGTTGAGGTTAGTTTATTTTTTTTTTTTTGTTATTTTCAAAAGTGCAGACTGACTAAAGGTCTGTGGGCTTATGAAAAGGAATTCTTGTAAAAGGTTGGAACAGACTTACAATGAGTTAACCTTTAACTGTGGCTATGCAGTAAAAATATTACAAAAAAAAAGAGATACTTTGTGTTACTTATATAAATTATATCTACAGTATTCCTTGAGGAAGGACAGTGTAAGTGGCTGAAACGTTGAAAATAAATTATTTATTTACATTTTGAAAGTCCTGAGTGTGCTACTGTGATCTCTATCTATCTAGCTATATATATATATATATATATATATATGTACTGTATATTGGTGAATGTTTTCATAAGGTGGCTTATTGTGTTATAATTTTTAATATCATGTGCCTCCTTCAATTAGTTTTTACTTCTTGGTCATATTGCCCCTTCACTATTATTTGCTATTTTTCAAAAGTTTGTGCCATCTTATAGGGTGGTGAAGGAGGCACACACTAGGCAGGCCGGTTTTTATTTCTTGTTACCTATAGTGGTTATTTTTGAGTACAAGTTTGCTCTTTTTTATATCCACTATTATTTGTTTATTGGTGCCAAATTAATTTCCACAAGAACTAAAACATTTTCAGCCAACAGATAAGAAAATTAGATTAGAAAACAGGATTGAAAGTTCTTAATTAACCCGTTTTCTTAAAAAAAACTAAATGCAATTATTTTAATCTACTTTTACGCATTCCATTTAGGTATGACTGATTTAACAACATTAATGTGAGGGATATACCTAAAAATGATTTACTCTACTGCAGATAATTTATACACTGGATCAAGGATGAAAAGGTAGAGGGGGCTCTGAGAATAATCCAATTGCCACAAGTAAAACACACTGTAGGGAAAAAATTAACACCGAACGGTATACACATGCAGTGGTACAGTCAGAATTCAATTACCCTATCAACATGAATCATGACCAGCGTTTGACCACAGAACCAAACTTGTGGCCCAACGTTCATCATGATTTTTTTTATTCCTATAACTCATGCTAAATAGCATGAAAAATGGTAACATCAAAGTAAACCAGCTAATGTTCTGTGCATGACACAGTGTCAAACACCGAGAGTGATCTACAAGCACAGTGACCCTCCCAATCACTAACCCTCCCCTTGGCCCTACACTACCCCTAACATTAACAATAAAGTGTACCAATACTAGCCCTAATACTATCCTATAACCCATAGCTTTAACATTTACCTATAATCCTGAAATCCAGTGCGGTCTTCTGAACCCTGGTCTTTCTCTTTAATTCCTCTTCTGTAAGCTTCTATCTTCTTCTTCATCTGTCATCTTCTTCAAATCTTCATCTGTACTCCTTGTTCATCTTCTTCTTTAAACTTAGGGTTGCACCTGCAAAATAAAAATAGTATCATAAAAACTATGTTGCCGCCAGAGGCAGATAAAAATAGCAAAAAAGACCCTCCTTGTACCTTTTAGGCCATTGTCCAATCCTAACTGAGGGAAATTTTAACAGGGGCTACCTTTTATATGGTCAGTCCTTGTTTAAAATGGTTACCACACTCCCATTGGCTGGGATGTGGGGTTACACAGGGCAAGGAACGTGCCCTGCAGTAACCACACCTCCCAGACATTTAGCTTCTAGTTGGAGGGATGTCTCAACCAGTTGGAAGCTGATTGGCTGGGAGGTGTGGTTACTGCAGAGCACTTTTATTGCCCTGAGTAACCCCCACATCCCAGGCAAAGAGAGACTGGAAACCATTTTAAACAGGGACTGGACATATAAAAGGCAATCCCAATTCAAATTTCCGTCAGATGGGATCAGGCAATGGCCCAAAAGGTACAAGTGGGTGGAATTTTGCCAATTTTTTCTCCCACCGGTGCAGCATAACTTTTATGACACTATTCATTTTACTAGCCATTTGTATTTTGCAGTTAAAACCCTAAATTTAAAGAAGAAGAACAAAGACGAGCACAGATGACGAAAAGGAAAAAGAAGGAAGAAGAAGATATAAGCTTACAAAAAAAGACTTACAGAGGAAGACCAGAGTGCAGAGGACCCGCTGGACATCAGATATACAGCTAAGTGTTTATTTTAATTGAATGGTGTTAGCTTTGGAAGGATTAACCCTTTGAGTGCTAGATGGGTATGCAAAGCTTTGCATACCTCCTTGGCACTCAAAGGGTTAATTTTTGTTTTTTTTTTGTTCCGTAGTGTCACAATGCAGGTAATTGCATACCTGACTGTGGCTTGAAACTACCAATGGTGCTTTTTTAAAATCTGTGGCCATTGGATCAGGACCTAGCTGTCTTCAGGGGATGGGAGGGGTTAATAAATAGACAACATGCAGATATTTATAAGACTCTTTATCTCAGGATGCAAATAATTTAATAGATTTGTGACTCTTTAAAGTACAAGTAACGTTTTTCATAAATATGTATGTTGTATTTGTTTTCATGCAACTCCCTTTGCTGTAAGATTCTTAATTCAAAAGTTATTAGCACTCAAACATGTTTAATATTTAAACTACAATTTATTATTCTGACTCAAGCTATCATAAAGAATACATTACAAAATTGCATTTGGACATCAATTGGCATTGATTCTATTTGATTGAAAAATTAGTATGAGCTATAATAACTTTTGAAAAGAAAATCCTCCAGCAGTGAGAATACTTTGTTTTACTCATTAGGAAAATCACTATAACATTTTATATATAAAAATGTTTAATACTCCATTAACTACTCTTTTTATTTTAAATAGTGTTTGGGTGTAATTCAATTTTATTCTGTTTTTTCAAGAACTGTATACCTGACATAGAGTTTTTAAGTATAAAAATAAGGTGCTAATTTCCTATTAATCATAAACATTCAAGTCATTTGTGATGTGACAAATGTGTCCCTTTTGTTAGATTTTTCCAAAGCAGGATTATCCTCATACAATGCTTTATAATCTTTCATCTGTTGTACACAGGGTGAATTACTATTCATATGCTTTATAACTAGCTTGAACAAATCCTTTAAAGGGATAGTAATACTTCATTTTATCTTTATTTTATTTTGTAGGCATTAAAAAACATTAAGAATGATATGTCTTATCTCTCAAACCTTTAAGTTTCCCCCTCTCGCCCCTTTTACCTAGTGTAAGCCATCTCTTCTCAGATGTGGAATCTGGTTGTAAGACCAGACAGATAACAGCAGGGGACAATCTTCTTCCTATGAAAACAATGAAAACCCTGCCCCCCTTGACAAGTTTTTCAGGTTTTTCCCTTCTGATCTGGCTGAACAGTGTTACATCAGTAAAAGGGGCGGGAGGGGGATACTTCGTCATTGAATTACTCTTGAACTACAACTCTGACAATTGAAATAACACTCTTCAAGGTCCAAATACTATGATGATTAATTAGAGCTGCTTTTATTATGAAACATTACTTTGCGTTGGGTACCCCTCTGGCACTCAAAGGGTTAAAGACTGGAGAGTGGGAGGAATTCTTGAAAATAGTAAAATTGTATTTAATCGTAAAACTATTTTCCATTGCTGTATTACCAGCCTTGATTTAAAGTGCCACTTTCACCTTAATTCAAGTTTGCATATTTGAAAACTGCATTAAAAACCTCCTATGTGTCATGTTAGTCCAGCAGATGTATAGTTTAGGAAATATTCACACTATTATTTCTGAGCAAAGTGAAACTAAACACTTCCTGGTACTGCACAGAGCTTCATTAGCATATGAAACGTCAGTGAAACCTTCATTAGCATGTGACAAATCACTGAAAATACTTCATTAGCATACACAATTTCATTGATTAGCTTAATTAGCATATGAAAACATCATTGATGCCACACATATGAAAGAAGTGTGAATATCTCCTGAATTGTATGTTTGCTGGCCTTTTGATTAACATGACACATAGGCAGTTTTTAATGTAGTTTTCAAATATGCAGACTTGAATTAGGGAGAAAGTTCCACTTTCAATTCTGCAACACTGAGTAATGCATTTTTATATGGTCTAAAAAGGTTTGCAGGCTGATACTGACCAGTATTGGCTTTTAGAAACTTCTTGATAGAATGTTAAAGGGATAGTAATGTTTCATAATAAAAGCAGCTCTAATTAATCATCATAGTATTTGGACTTTGGAGAGTGTTATTTAAATTCTGTCAGAGCTGTAGTTCAAGAGTAATTCAATGACAAAGTCTCCCCCTTCCGCCCATTTCCCTGATGTAACACTATTCAGCCAGATCAGAAGGGAGGTGCCCAGGTAGACTGCAGAGAGGGACAATCTTCAATTAAGATAAGGGAAAAACATGAAAAACTTGTCAAAGGGGGCAGGGCTTTCATTGTTTTCATAGAAAGAAGATTGTCCCCTTCTGTAATCTGTCTGGTCTATGGACTGCATTCCACATCTGAGAAGAAATGTCTTACACCAGGTAAAAGGGGCAGGAGGAGACACTTTGCTTGTGAATATCTCTCAAACCATAATGCCTATAAAATAAAATAAATATAAAGCAAAGTATTACTATCCCTTTAAACTCAATTCACTGTTTGACTTTTAACAAGTGAACATTTTTCAGGGTTCCTGACTGATGTGTATCCAGCGTTGTGGTCATATTTTTATAATATTTTAACCATTCAAATGTTATTAGGAGTACATATATATTATGCATTTTGTAATGCATAATTTATCCATAGGAAGGGGTTACACATCCCTAATTATAATTGCAAAGATATAATTATACAATATGTTGATTCACCTGTGTCATTAGCACTTATAAACTATTTTCTAAAAGATAAAAGGCGACAAAAACGGAAATCAGTTATATATTTATAGACTGCTATATAAGTTTCCCTGTTTCCCAATAGCATGATAACACTGCACTCCCAGTGAAAACAGGCCCAGGGCTTTACATCCCAGGCAACCCTAGGCAAGGCACTCTAGGTGCTCTTAGCTCTTTCTATGGCCACATGCCTACTCTTCACATGACCCTACCCCCAGTCCCATTTGCTGTTTCCTGGCACAGAAAATACCCTTGACCTAAATGAAGCTTGAGAGAAAAATGCTTGAACCCCCTGTTTGCTAGCATTCAGTTGGTTAAATAATACCCTGTAAAGGGCTATAAAACTGGTGCAGGGACATTGAGATTTCTCTGACCACAACGAGAATTTACAATGTACATGTGGCCAGCACAGCTGAGGAGCTCTGAGCAGTTGCCTACTTTGCCTTTGGGACATCTGGCTCTGAACAAACCCATTTTTCCTGAAAGTGTAACATTTTAAGGGGGCAAAATGATGGTATTTGCAAGCTCTCCAAAATTTTACGTTTTTTTATTTTATTTTTGTTTTTTTATTGTACCTATTTGTATTTTCACTACATCTTGCCTTTGTTTTCCATATGATTCATATTATAGTAATTTTATCTGAGAATTATTCAAATACTGGCCAGCAGCCCCTCCCACTGGGCACATCTAGTAGCAAGTGAGTACAGGTTTTCGTCACCAGCTTTTCACATTTGACTTCTAGTTCCGGTATGGTTCATGTAGTCCCCTCCGTCCTCCCCTCCTCATCTTCTGTTCTACATGGTCTAACTCCCTCTTCCCATGCCGCCATTCTCAGCAGCTTGCAACAGTACCATTCCCTGACTTCTTATTCCTGCTCTGTAGAGCTTTATGACCGCTAGATTTGTGCGATTCGGTTAGGTAACTTTCGGAATTGAATGAAAATGGGGTCATTCGGCGACATTTGGACCTTCCAACAGGCAAGGGTTGTTCGCCCAAAAAAAATACAAATCCGACTAGCCCTGATCCTAATGTCGTTGAACTTTCGGAAATTTGTTGACTACTACCCGCGCTCAATTACTTTCCCTCCATAATTTCCCTCCATGTCTCTAGTCCAATTAGCTTCTCCGTTTCATTCGCTACTTTCCCACTTTTTCTCTATTTCAATTGGCTTCATCGTTTCTTGATGGGGGTTGGTCTAATGACACAGGCACCCAGGCAGACAGCCTGTATTTCCTCATTGTGTTGTTGGAGCTCAGAGAGAGAAGAAGGAGATAGAGAGTGTCCAGTTGATGTGTAGGCAGGTAGTTAGCATTAGGCACAGGCAGGCAGCCAGCATTAGTGCCTTATTGCCACTGCAAGGGAGAGTCATCTTTGTTCCTGTGCAAAAAATTAAAAATATTAGGGATTGGTTTGAATAATTTTCAGAGTGACACATCAGCCAGTCTCACAGTTCTGCAGGCAGGCCTAGTACCTTATTACCACCACAAGGGAAAGTCACCTTTGTTTCTGTGTTTAACATTAAAAATAATAGTAGGAATTTGTTTGAATAATTTTCAGAGTGACACTTAAGCCATTCTCACAGTTCTGCAGGCAGGCCTAGTACCTTAAAACAAATACAGAAAGCTAGTGCAAACACGAGGGGTCTCCACACACAGTCAAATATTCAGAAAAGGAGCAAAAATCAGTAATCAAACTGCTATACTCCAAATGTACAAATGTGATCAAATATAAATACTTGATAATAAATAAATAATCGATAGTCAATAATAATAATAAATGGTCAGATTCAAAACCTAAAAGGTCTCCACCAGAATAAATACAGTACCTAAATATAAGAGAACTTATATGTGTACTTCAAATGGAAATAAATGAAACCTGAAAAAAGGATGAGGAATGAAATGATGAAAACTGATGAGATGAAAAATAAAGATGATGAATAGTGATGAATAATAGGTGATGGGTAATGGATTCAAAAGTTTCTCTTGGAAATGTCCGCTGCTGCTAAGACTTTTGGTGTCCTTGTACACCCCAGGAAGAAATCTGCAGTAGTAAAAGCGCAAAGCAAGACAAAACAAGAAAACCCAATAAAATCCAATCTAAGTGTAGTATTTTAATAAATCAAAAATAAAACATAAAATATCAATGGTTACATTCACATTTTACCCATCTTGGGCTTTAAGCATATAAGAGGCCCCAACCTCTGAAAGCCTTCGAACTGCATCCCTGTTTCTCCAATGGTACCAGTAGTGATTCTCTGGAGTGTTGGTTCCTTCGATTATCGTGTCGATGGTCCGAGTGTATTACTTCTCCATCCAAGCTATTCGCACCAGCCTCGAATAATATCAGCCGATGACAGCATGAAATATCATAAAAGTGGAATAGTCCAAGTTATACAGGGCTAACTAGAGCCTTCGAAGTCGAACGAATCCTCGTGGCAGGACGCCAAGCACCGCTCAAACAGTTCATACAACCAGTAGCTGGAATCGGAGCGGGAAACTCGCAGGGGGCGTAGGAGGGGCCAATACTAGTGAGTGATGTAACCAATTAACCCGACGCGTATCGTGGAGTACACGCTCCACTTCCTCAGGGGTATGCAAAAAAGAAAACTTCAAAACCCTGGGCTTATATACCTTCGATATTACAGCAATTAAAAGATACAACCCACACCTATTTATACTGGTTCCCGACATGGTGTCGAATGACACCCACCATAGGGCACAATGTCAGGAACACCAAGTAACATATACATACAAATAACAGATAGTATGACACTGATGAATACTATATATAAAACCATGAACCACATAATACCAATAATATGAAATAAAAAGAGATAAAAAATAAAACAATTACAAATGGAAATATAAATATATAATAAACAATATGTAATACATAAATGATATAAACATGAAAATCAAGAATCAAAAGTAAAAGAATTTTTTCTAAAAACTTTTCCAAAAGGTCTTTCTAAAAATTCTCCAGAAAAAAACTCTTTAAAAATTCTCTAAAAATTCTCTAAAAGCGACCAATTGTAATAATAGAAAACAGTATTTCAATACTATATCACACCTCTGTACATGACCATTTTTCTCAAATAATACATATAAATAAAATATGTATCAAAGTGCATAACATATAGTAAATATTATAATTTGAACAACAATATAAATAAAATCTTACCTGAACACATAAAACAAATAATACAATATAAATTATGAAAGATATAGGCGATACTTATTTCTACATCCATAATAAAAGTACTCTCTATACATAGTGAACCAAAAAAGTGAACAATTACATCTAGTCCCTTGAGAAAAAAAATAAAATAATAAAATAAAAAAAATAAATGACCAGAGCTCACAACAAAGGAGATATTTAAAAGGATCAACACAAAAAAAAAATTAAATTACAAACCATTGGTAATATTCCTAATGTGCTCACTAAATTGAGTTTTAATCTTTCTTTTAGTCCTACCAACGTATTGGAGCCCACAGTCACAGTTCACAAGATATACAACATAAGTACTATTACAATTCATAAATTGTTTGATTTGGTACTCTTTTTTGGTACTATTAGAGATGAAAGTGGAATATTTAGCACAAGGCATATGAGAACATAAACTACAGTTGGTTTTACCACATCTATGCATACCTTTGGGGGCAGTTAAAAACATAGAAGTAGGTGAAGGCAATATACTACTTTTAAATTTACGGAAAATGTCACTAGGAGCTATCCTGTTGCCTATATTGCTATTCTTTTTGAAAACCACTTGTGGTGACCACTTCTGGCATGAAGATAACTATTTCCATCACAGGATTTTCAGAAATTGGACGAGGGGATCTTTCCATTTTCTTGGTATAATAATACATCTAAAAACTCAATCTTAGTTTTATTAGTAGTATGGGTGAATTGTAATCTTAACTGATTGTTTCCCATATGGGAAAAAAAATCCAGGAAACTGTCCTGGCTTCCCTCCCATATGAAAATCAAATCATCAATGTAACGCCTATAATATTTAATATTGTGTAAAAAAGGATTATTATGAAAAATAAATGAATCTTCTCATTGGTTCATATATAAATTGGCATAGGAAGGTGCAAACACCGAACCCATAGCCACACCTGATTTTTGAAGATAGAAACAATCTTGAAATAAAAAATAATTGTGATATAATATGAATTGAATACACTGGACCAAAAATTCAATCTGAGCCACCGGTAGTGTGTTATGATTAATGAATGTTTTCCGAATCGCCTCTATTCCAAATACATGGGGAATACTAGTATATAGGCTGCTGACGTCACAGGTGGCCCAGATGTAATTTTCACTCCACACAAAATTCTCTAGATCCTTCAATAAATGAATAGTATCCTTCAAGTAAGAAGTATGGGAACTAACCAAGGGTTGCAAAAACTCATCTACATACTATGACATATGATTAGTGAAAGAATTAATACCCGAAACAATGGGTCTACCAGGGGGATTTTTTAGTGATTTGTGTAATTTCGGCAAATGATAGAATATGGGAATAGTAGGAAATTCATTAAATAAAAAAACAGATTCACTTTTATTAATAATTTGGTCGGAGAGGGCAGGTTGTAATAAAGACTTCAATTCTGATAGTGTCACAGTTTGTTATGACTCTCAGACACAAGTTTTAGGTAAAAACTCAATTTTATTGAAATAATAAAAATGATCACAGAATGGCAATCACATACATATATATATCATGAGTAAATAGCAAAGACAGTATGCAGACTCTACCGGTCCTGTCAATATACCGGACAGGACAGTCTGAGATAATGGAATAATAGGCTCTACCGGCCTTGCCAATACCGGGTAAGGCAACCTCAGATGGAATGTGGCAAAAGGTTCTACCGGCCTTACCAATACCGGGCAAGGCAGCCCAACAACCCTCGATATAGGCTGTACCGGCCTTGCCAATACCGGGTAAGGCAACCTCAAGAGCAACGCAAGCAAGGTTCTACCGGCCATACCAATACCGGGCAAGGCAGCCCAGAGGTATCAATAGCTGTCGGATGATAATGACAGAGTGACAGGATCGTAAGCAACCCAGTGTCCGCACACTGAGACCAACAGAGGAATCGTATAGCCGCAAGGCTTAGGAGCAAACCAGTGTCCTCAAACTGGACTAACAATTGAATCAGATAGCTGCAAGGCTTTGGAGCAAACCAGCGTCCGCATGCTGGGACCAGCTACTGAATCGTATAGCCGATAGGCTTTGGGAGCAAACCAGTGTCCGCACACTGGAGTACAAGTGAATCGTAGAGCCGCAAGGCTTTGGAGCAAACCAGCGTCCGCACGCTGGGACCAACCACTGAGTAGTGTAGCCGATAGGCTTTGGAGCAAACCAGTGTCCGCACACTGGACCAACAGGGAATCGTATAGCCGCAAAGCTTTGGAGCAAACCAGCGTCCGCACGCTGGGACCAACCACTGAGTAGTGTAGCCGATAGGCTTTGGAGCAAACCAGTGTCCGCACACTGGACCAACAGGGAATCGTATAGCCGCAAGGCTTTGGAGCAAACCAGCGTCCGCACGCTGGGACCAACCACTGAATAGTGTAGCCGATAGGCTTAGAAGCAAACCAGTGTCCGCACACTGGACTAACAACTGAATCGTGTAGCCGCAAGGCTTTGGAGCAAACCAGCATCCGCACGCTGGGACTAACAAGCAATGTCGCCGACGCGACCAAGCAGAAGGTCGCCAGGTTCACAGGAGGCAGGCGAGGAGATGACAGGAACCAGCAGCGATCGGTCAGGTCAGGAAACAGCAGAGAAGAAGGTCAGCAGGAACTGCAACCCCAGAGTACTAGGCCGGAACCAGGACTGGAACAACTCAGCATGCAGGAGACACTGGAACAGTTGTAATCAGGAACTCAGGAACACAGGAACAACCATCACTGGACATAGTGATAGCAAAAAGGTCAGAAACAACACGAAAGGGCACTCAAAGGGTGCCCAATCCAGGTTTAAATAGGCAATAAGAGGCGGGCTAAATGCAGACAGCCAATAGAAGCCCCCTACTGGTGACAGACAAGGAAATGCATCAATCACAGGTACTGTGATAGATAGAAATGCCTGTGTAGGGTCTTTAGATAATTTGCAGTAATTATTTGTGTCATTTAATAATCTCAACGCCTCAGTTATATAGTCCTTAGTATTCTGTATGCAAATCCCCCCTCCCTTATCTGCATTTCTAATGACAATATCCTTGTTATTTTGTAGCTTGTTGATGGCCTGTGTTTCTTGTTTACTTAAATTATAGGAGGGGTTGGTTTTATAATTGCATACTTTCTCAATATCTCTATTGATTAGTTGATGGAAGACCTTGATGTTTTCATTTTGGGAATTGAGTGGACAGAAAGTAGATTTTAGTTTCTTGTCTGTATGTATTGCCCCTAGACCATCTTTATTGTTAGTACTATCCTGTAGAATCTCCAAATGTCTGATAGTATATTTATCTCCCATATAATATGTAGGAACTGAGGACATATTATTGTGTTTTGAGGCAAAAAATCTTTTAAGAGTAATGGACCTAATGTATTTCTGGACATCAATATAAACATTAAATCTATTGGGTACCCTATGCGGGGCAAAAGAAAGACCTTTGGATAGAACAGTATTTTCCTCTCTCGATAGTACATAATCACTAAGATTATAAATAGTGTGAGAATCTACAGTAGTGAATCTTTTTTGGGTATTTTTACCACTACCCCCTCTGCAACCGCTTCTGTAGATAATGCTCTTTTGTTTCCTCTGTTCTGTATCTGTTCCATCTGTTCCTTTCCGGCCCCCACAATAATCTGTGGCTCCGGGTTGGATATCGGAACCGTGTTGTCCCTATAGTGTTGTTGTGTATTGGTGGTTCTTGAAATGGAACTGGAACTGGCACAATTTCCGTGGTGTTCATACTCATGAGTGATGGTATGACTTGTGTTGTTACTTGATTTTGATGTTGTGTCCCTCTTACTTAGGGCTTCTCTGGATGTCTGAGTTTCTGTCCTGATTTTTGTGAATGTTTCTTTATTTGATGGTTTTGATATTTGTGTTTCTTCCATGGTTGATGACGTTGTTCTAAAAAATGTTGGTTATTAATATTATGTGAGTGGGGAATTTTCGGTCTGGCTCCTTGTGCCACATATCTGGTAGAAACTGACTGATGTGAAGTATCATTAAAAACTTGATACCTATTCGATGTGGGGATGTGATAAGTGAAAGGTCTGGAGTGGGAGGATATCTGTCACGGTTTGTTAAGACTCTCAGACGTAAGGTTTAGGTAAAAACATAACTTTATTGAAAAGTTAAAGGCAATCCCATAGGGTTTTCATACACATACAAACAATACATAGAAGGTAATGACAATAGCAAATAGGTTCTACCGGCCTTGCCAATATACCGGGCAAAGCAACCCAGGCGAGTCTGGAACAAGAGGCTCTACCGGCCCTGCCAATATACTGGGCTGGGCAGCCTAACGGGATACCAGTGTAGTAGGCTCTACCGGCCTTGCCAATACCGGGTAAGGCAACCTTAAGATGGAATAGTAAGCGGTTCTACCGGCCTTACCAATATACCGGGCAAGGCAGCCTGACGGAATACCAATGAGTAGGCTCTACCGGCCTTGCCAATACCGGGTAAGGCAACCTCAAGGTGGCAAAGCGAAAGGTTCTACCGGCCTTACCAATATACTGGGCAAGGCAGCCCAAGTGAAGGTGACAACCACAGTGACCTAATGACTGTCAGATGGTAATGACAGTAAGATGGAAGATAGCGGCTACCAGGTCAAGTGGTTTCACTGTAATCAGAAACTCTCGTGCCCATATACTGTAGGAATCAATGCTGTTAGGACTGGACAGCGCACTTGAAACCATCAAGTACCTGACTACAAGTCAGGGAGTAAACCAGCGCCCTACGTTAGGAACAGACAGGCAGAATGAGAGCTGCAAGACTTAGTGGAGCAAACCGGCGTCCGTGAGCTGGGACCAACAGGCAGTAATTTGAGCCGCAAGGCTAATGGAGCAAACCAGCGTCCGCACACTGGGACCAACGGACTGTAATGTGAGCCGCAAGGCTAATGGAGCAAACCAGCGTCCGCACGCTGGGACCAACAGACTGTCATGTGAGCCACAAGGCTAATGGAGCAAACCAGCGTCTGCACGCTGGGACCAACAGACTGTATTGTGAGCCGCAAGGCTAATGGAGCAAACCAGTGTCCGCACGCTGGAACCAACAGGCAGAATGTAAGCCGCAAGGCTTAGTGAAGCAAACCAGCGTCCGCACGCTGGGACCAACAGGCAGTAGCGTGATCCGCAAGGCTAATGGAGCAAACCAGCGTCCGCATGCTGGGACCAACAGACTGTAATGTGAGCCGCAAGGCTAATGGAGCAAACCAGCGTCCGCACGCTGGAACCAAGGCTGAAATGTCGCCGAAGCAAATGAAGAACAATGTCGCCACAGATGCAGGAACTGGAAGCAGGAAACAACAGGAACCAGCAGAGAAGATCAAGCACGGCAAAGCAGACTGGCAGCAGGAACATCAGCTACTGATGAGAACAACCGGAACCATACTGGAACTGACAAAGCAGGCAGGAACTCAGGAACAGGTTGACTCAGGAACTCAGCAACAGGCCCAATCAGCTACTGCAGTAAGGAGGAAGTGGATGCTGTCAAAGACACCACGAAAGGGCAACCAGAGGGTGCCCAGACTGTGTTTAAAAAGGCAATGTGAGGCGGGCTGAAGGCAGACAGCCAATGGGAGCCCCCTACAGGTGATAGACACTGAATTGCAGCAATCACGGGCACCGTGATAATATCTGATGATTAGGTCTAGAATGTGACGGAGATGAGTGAGATAGTGATTGTGTTACTCTTGCTGGTTGTGTGATTTTGTTATACAAAGAAGAGGAGTACAAATGTGTATGATGAAGATTATATCTGGGCCACCTGTGATGTCCGCAGCCTATATACTAGTATTCCCCATGTATTGGGAATAGAGGCGATTCAGAAAACATTCATTAATCATAACACACTACCGGTGGCTCAGATTGAATTTTTGGTCCAGTGTATTCAATTCATATTATATCACAATTATTTTTTATTTCAAAATTGTTTCTATCTTCAAAAATCAGGTGTGGCTATGGGTTCGGTGTTTGCACCTTCCAATGCCAATTTATATATGAACCAATGGGAAGATTAATTTATTTTTCATAATAATCCTTTTTTACACAATCCTATATAATAATTCGCTAAATCGTGTGTAACGCGCGACATGCGCAGTACACACTGCTGCGCGTGCTGCAGTCATGCGCAGTAGAGACTGGCTGCACCGCGGCTGATACAGAGCTGGGCACTCCGAAGGAGCGTCCAGCTCTGTATTAGCAGTGGCGCGGGAAGTCTCCACTGCGCGTGACTGCCCCGCGACCGGGTGGCAGTGGCACTGTGGCCCGTGTAACGGGCTGTTCAACTAGTATTAAATATTATAGGCGTTACATTGATGATTTGATTTTCATATGGGAGGGAAGCCAGGACAGTTTCCTGGAATTTTTTTCCCATATGGGAAACAATCAGTTAGGATTGCAATTCACCCATACTACTAATAAAACTAAGATTGAGTTTTTAGATGTATTATTATACCAAGAAAATGGATAGATCCTCTTGTCCAATTTCCGAAAATCCTGTGATGGAAATAGTTATCTTCATGCCAGAAGTGGTCACCATCGTAGATGGATTAATAATATTCCCTTGAGTCAATTCCAAAGAATTAGACGTAATTGTACAAAAGATGAAGATGTTATTAGGGAATCCAATGTCTTAAAGGATAAGTTCAGAGAAAAAGAATATGAAGAAGGGATAGTTGAACAAGTCTTTCAAAAAAGTTTAAGTACCAATAGACCTTCAATATAGGGACCGGAATAGATCCAAACGGTCAGATAATGTTCCACCTTTTTTTGTTACTACATATAATACTAAGGCGCTCCAAATTAAAAGAGTCTTAAAAACATTGGCATGTACTTGTACAGGACCCCACTCTCCATAGAATCCTGGGTGACAAACCACAAGTGGTTTTCAAAAAGAATAGCAATATAGGCAACAGCATAGCTCCTAGTGACATTTACCATAAATTTAAAAGCAGTGTATTGCCTTCACCTACTTCTATGTTTTTAACTGCCCCCAAAGGTATGCATAGATGTGGTAAAACCAACTGTAGTTTATGTTCTCATATGCCTTGTGCTAAATATTCCACTTTCATCTCTAATAGTACCAAAAAAGAGTACCAAATCAAACAATTTATGAATTGTAATAGTACTTATGTTGTATATCTTGTGACCTGTGACTGTGGGCTCCAATACGTTGGTAGGACTAAAAGAAAGATTAAAACTCGATTTAGTGAGCTCATTAGGAATATTACCAATGGTTTGGAGTCCCACAGTCTATCCAAACATTGCAAGGAGCAACATAACTGTTCACATGAAAGAGTTAGTATCATGGGCATTGAACACGTCACATTAACTCATAGGTGGTGACTTATTACTTAAATTGAGGCAAAGGGAATCTTTTTGGATTTACGAACTTAAGACTTTGGAACCCTTGGGACTTAACATTGAATTTGATTTAATAGTCTTTTTGTAATTTAATTTTTTTTTTTTTTTTTTGTGTTGATCCTTTTAAATATCTCCTTTGTTGTGAGCTCTGGTCATTTATTTATTTATTTATTTATTTTTCTCAAGGGACTAGATGTAATTGTCCACTTTTTTGGTTCACTATGTATAGAGAGTACTTTTATTATGGATGTAGAAATAAGTATCGCCTATATCTTTCATAATTTATATTGTATTATTTGTTTCATGTGTTCGGGTGACATTTTATTTATATTGTTGTTCAAATTATAATATTTACTATATGTTATGCACTTTGATACATATTTTATTTATATGTATTATTTGAGAAAAATGGTTATGTACAGAGGTGTGATATAATATAGTATTGAAATACTGTTTTCTATTATTACAATTGGTCGTTTTTAGAGAATTTTTAGAGAATTTTTAAAGAGTTTTTTTTTCTGGAGATTTTTTAGAAAGACCTTTTGGAAAAGTTTTTAGAAAAAATTCTTTTAATTTTGATTCTTTGTTTTCATGTTTATATCATTTATGTATTATATATTGTTTATTATATATTTATATTTCCATTTGTAATTGTTTTAGTTTTTATCTCATTTTATTTCATATTATTGGTATTATGTGGTTCATGGGTTTATATATAGTATTCATCAGTGTCATACTATCTGTTATTTGTATGTATATGTTACTTGGTGTTCCTGACATTGTGCCCTATGGTGGGTGTCATTCGACACCATGTCGGGAACCAGTATAAATAGGTGTGGGTTGTATCTTTTAATTGCTGTAATATCGAAGGTATATAAGCCCAGGGTTTCGAAGTTTTCCTATTTACACACCCCTGAGGAAGTGGAGCGTGTACTCCACGATATGCGTTGGGTTAATTGGTTACATCACTCACTAGTATTGGCCCCTCCTACGCCCCCTGCGAGTTTCCCGCTCCGATTCCAGCTACTGGTTATATGAACTGTTTGAGCGGTGCTTGGCGTCCTGCCACGAGGATTCGTTCGACTTTGAAGGCTCTAGTTAGCCCTGTATAACTTGGACTATTCCACTTTTATGATATTTCATGCTGTCATCGGCTGATATTATTCGAGGCTGGTGCGAATAGCTTGGATGGAGGAGTAATACACCTGGACCATCGACACAATAATCGAAGGAACCAACGCTCCAGAGAATCACTACTGGTACCATTGGAGAAACAGGGATGCAGTTCGAAGGCTTTCAGAGGTTGGGGCCTCTTATATGCTTAAAGTCCAAGATCGGTAAAATGTGAGTGTAACCATTGATATTTTATGTTTTATTTTTGATTTATTAAAATACTACACTTAGATTGGATTTTATTGTTTTTTCTTGTTTTGTCTTGCTTTGCGCTTTTACTACTGCAGAGGCCTAGTACCTTATTGCGTCTGCAAGGGATAGGCACCTTTGTTCCTGTGTAAAATATTAAAAGTAATAATAGGGATTTGTTTGGATAATTTTCAGAGTGACACATCAGCCAGTCTCACAGTTCTGTAGGCAGGCCTAGTACCTTATTACCACCACAAGGGAAAGTCACCTTTGTGTGTTAAACATTAAAATTAATTGTAGGTATTTGTTTGAATAATTTTCAGAGTGACACATCAGCCAGTCTCACAGTTCTATAGGCAGGCCTAGTACCTTATTGTGTCCGCAAGGGATAGGCACCTTTGTTCCTGTGTAAAATATTAAAAGTAATAAAAGGGGATTTGTTTGAATAATTTTCAGAGTGACACATCAGCCAGTCTCACAGTTCTATAGGCAGGCCTAGCACCTTATTACATCCGCAAGGGAGAGTCACTTTTGTTTCTATGTTAAACATTAAAATTAATATAAGGAATTTGTCTGAATAATTTTCAGAGTGACACATCAGCCAGTCTCACAGTTGTGTATGTGTATTATGTAGGCAGGCACGGTGCCTTATTGCTACATCCATACTTCATCTACTTCAACCATAGTACCATAAGGCTAAATGCCCACCTTACCCCATTCCACCATCTTCATTTAGACCCTGGAAATGGTTCCATTCATTTAATTTTCATTTTTTATTGTATTTTTAAAGGTATTTTAAAGTCGGTGAATAATTTGGACTGTCGCCAACTTTTGTCCGAGTCGAACAGGTCGGATCCGAATTGCGAAGTCGACGAATGAAAAAAAAAAAATTTGTCCAACATCAAATTTTACAGAAAATTTTTGTTGTACACAAGTCTAATGACCTCCACCTGTCGCCTCAGCGCCCGTGGCGTCAGGCGAAGATTTTGCCCCTCTTACATTGGTCCTCTTGCTGCCACAGTCATCTTCCGTCTTCTCCCTGCCATGCAATTTGTGTCCTCTCACTCACCTCTCCCCCCCCTTTGCGTTCATACTCTCTCCTCCCTCCGCTTTGCCGAGCAGTTCCTCCCTCCCATGCTGCCATTTGTTCAGGCAGCTGTTCTACACTCCCTGCGTTCTTAATTACCCTACCTTAGGGTGCTTATTCCTCCACCTGTCACCTCAGCACTTGTGTTTTCAGGCAGAGGTACCCTTGTTGTCCAGGGCAATCTTGATCCGTTCACTCCCACCTTCCCCTTACTTTGATAATAGGCCTCCCCCCTTAGACTGTTCTGTGGAATTTAGCTGTCCCCCCAACCCCCATTGTCTTTGGCCTCTTATTTAAGTTATGGGTTTTTTTTGTTTGTTTTTTAAATTTAATAAGGTAATAAACATAATTATCCTTTTATCATTCGGCTATGGCTCTTAGCTTTGTATCCCTCCAGCATTAACCTTCTTATATTAAATTGTGATATTCTTATGCTCTTTCCTTCCTTCAGGCACAGATTTTCAGAATATCTGGTTCATCTATCTTCATTTCCTAGCTTCCTTTATTCACATAAATGGCAAGTATTTCACTATATATACGTTATTCATGTTAACATTTATATGTCTCCCATACACACCTTCTTAGCCTTCACCTTTTACTCTAAATAGTCGTCACACTACACTAGTTTATTTTATTTTCAGCTAGTAGTCTACCATCATCTCAAACTACTCGGCCTCCTTGGGATCTATTCCATCAGTAGTTCTGTCATTCATTCATCTCAAGATTCCAAGTTAGTATTTTACTACGGTCTAATTGTATAAAAAAAAACTGTATTGTGGTATGTCTCCTTTCTCTAATTAATCGTCCAGTTCTCATCCTATATTCTTGAATGTGATCAATCCACATCTTCATTCAGGATTATCAATCTCGACAGTCATTGGGTCAGTCTCAAGTACGTGTCTAGGTCTTTTCTACTGTTGGAATTCTATTTTATTGTCCTTTGGCCTATTTATGCATTCTCAACACCTATTCTTCCAATTTATGTCCTATTTAGGTATGGTTTTCTTTCTCTTCACTCACACTATGTCAGATTAGCCCCCCCCCCCCTTCATTCCTTCACCTTATCTGTTCAGATTTTCGCAGTGGCAGATGCGCATGTTCACCCCAGACACCTTAGGTTCACTTACTTAAGACCATTATTTTCACTCAAAGCCTCTTCCCCAATGGCTCTCATAAAGTAGAGTAGGTCTCTCTTCTTCCAAACCCCACGTTTATTCACTGATGGCCCTCCGTTAGATGCTGATTCCTCTACATTTACCTCTTCATAGAGGCAGAAGGACTAGCCCCCTCCCTTCTCTTATTGGAATTTCAATCCCTTAACTCTTTGTAGAGACCGAATTACCCCTCTTATTCCTTATCTCTTCGTAGAGGCCAACAGACCCCTTTTATTCCTTAGCTGAAGGACCCCACATACACACTTTTTTCCCCTTACCTTTTCACAGAGGCCAAAGGATTTCATCGTTCCTTTCCAGAGACTGAAGGACCCATTGTTCTTTACGTCTTCCCAGATGGCTAAGGACCCCAATTGTTTCTTACCTCTTTGCAGAGGCTGAAGGACCCCCTCCCTTTATGCCTTACCTCTTCATAGAGACCAAAGGTTTCCTTAGCTCCTTTCCTCTTATCAGAAGCAGTGCACCTAAATTTCTCCTTGCCTCTTCACAGAGGCAGAAGGATCCTATAAATGCCATACCTCTTCATAGAGGCCAAAGGGCCTCCCTTTTATTATTTACCTCTTCACACAGGATAGAGCACCCATTTATTCTTTACCCCTCCACAGAGGCAGATTGACCCCTTTATTCCCTATCTTCATAGAGGAAGGAGGTTATTAATTCCTTACTTCTTCTCAGAAGCTACAACACTTCATAGCTCCTTACCTCTTTTCTGAGGCCGAAGGTCCTATATTTCATACCTCTTCATAGAGATTGAGGGCCATGTTTTCCCGACCTCTTCTCAGAGGAGGAGAGATCTCCGCATTCCCTACATCCATACAGAAGCTAAAATTACCAGCATGCCCTTCTTTCCTTACTTTATATGCAAGGACCTAGAATCCTGTGTTTCTTATGGGGTCTTAGTTGCCCTTTCTCCACTCAGCTGCTGGGTGGTTATTCACTTTCCATCAAACGTCTTTATTTTAGCCCACCTCATGTTAAGCTTTTGCATGGTCTTTTTTCAGCCTTCTCTTTATAACCATCCATCCCTTTTCACACAATACCCCATCTTTTCTTTCTCTTTTATTTGTCTCATAAAGGTCTTAGCATAGAAGACCAAGACTATCAAGCCACATCCAACTCTGAGGCATCCTCAGCATACACCCCAACTGTCCTAAGGTTAAGAAGTCCCTCTCTATGAGAGTGGACTATCACCATATTGAGGCCAAATTAACCAAGAAACACATCCCTTTTCCAGCTTCAGCTATGAAAGCAAAACTGTTTTGTTTATTCTTTCCTCCCCTGCTTAAGTATCACCCCACCCACAATCCCCCCATCTCCTTCCCTTCACCAGTTGTCTCATATCACTCACATCCTGAACGACCTCCATTCTGCAGTATTGGCCATCCAAGATAAACTATCAGCCTTAGAGAATGTTTCTATTCCTAACCCCCCTTCTCCATCAGTTATAGAGTTGTCTCAACCAGGTACCTCTTCTACTATTACACCACCCATATGATTCCACCACACATCCGAAGGGACATCATTGAGGAGAAGGAGGTCAACCTGGTCACTCCTCTCATACCATCCCAAAACCTACCCGAACAAAAGACTGTAGGCTATTGTTACTCTCTCTAGATTGCCTAAAAAAATAATCTCTAGCTGAGTTCACCCTGGCCTTTAGAATTTTAAGGGATATATTATGCTCTGCCTTCCCACTCAGAAGGCAGGAACTGGATCACTACCGAGGCAACATCATAGTAGATGTTGGCTCCAAATAAGGCAAATCCGCATTCTATTTTTACCACACTGACTGGTGTTTGCTTGACAATTAGCTTTTCTGCAGACACTTTGCAGGACTTAAAGCTCCTGCTTTCCAACTATCCAGGCGGCTTATCATTCCCCTAATTTATGTCCTTCCATTAAATCTGCACAAAGTGCCAGCCTGCCCTGGCAAGCTCCTCCACCTCCATGACCAACCCCTCCCTGGCACTCCCTCACTTCCTCTCCATGATAAATTAGGTAGTCCTATCCATTACTTTGGCAATTCCCCGATATGTAATAATTTAAATGCGAAAGGATGTTTCTTTAGTGCATGCTATATATTCCATATTTGCTATGTGTGCCTCAAAGTCCCCTCACAAGCCATTTGCCCCTGCAGTTCTGCAACCAATTAATGACTATGTTCTATTAATATAGAACTATTTTAAATGTTTGCTCATATATCCTCTGTTGGCTTCTATTTAACCACTGAGACTGCCCTGCAGTACTCCACTAACTCAATGATTTTCGCCTCATAGAAACTTCCTCTTCCCCATCATCTAACCTGAACAAACTTCTATCACTCTTCCAAGACCTCAACATCCCAGTAGCTTTGGATAAAACCAGCGTCCCAACTATAGTCATAGGCATCATCCCAGACTCTGTTAAATTAGAAGCTAAGCTTCCTCTAGATAAACTCATCTGCATCCATTCAGTTATCCATCTACGTTCTTAACAAGCGGTTCTATCCCAAGTCAAATTTCAATCTCTCCTAGGTCGTCTGTTTTCCAATGAAGATCATCCCACAAGGTAAATCTTTTATTTCACACCTGCTCTCTCTTCTTTCTGTTGCACCAGACTCTTCCTCTATTATTCATCTCAACCAATCAGCTAAATCCAACCTTACCATGGTGTCCTAGTTTCTCTAACAGTGCAATGGCTGTACCATGTTTCTTCCATTACCTTCATCCCCTTCAGTGTTTACAGATGCCACAGCCAGTAAAAGCTTCTCAGTCATTTACAGCACTGAGTGGTTCTCTGAACCTTGGCACCAGGAAGCTTTGATCTCCCTCTCTTTTTCCTCTACTTTCCACCTTTTTGAATTATATCCAATAGTAGCAGCAGCAGTCCTATGTGTCACCCAATGGACAGGCAAAGCTGTTGCTTTGTTTACTGATAACATCAGCTAAATACAACCTTACCATGGTGTCGTAGTTTCTCTAACAGTGCAATGACTGTACCATGTTTCTCCCATTACCTTCATCCCCTTCAGTGTTTACAGATGCCACAGCCGGTAAAGGGTTCTCAGTCATTTACAGCACTGAGTGGTTCATTGAACCTTGGCACCAGGAAGCTTTGGATCTCCCTCTTTTTTTCCTCTACTTTCCACCTTTTTGAATTATAGCCAACCAGTTGAACAGCCCGTTACATGGGCTACAGTGCCTCTGGCAGCCGGTCGCGGGGCAGTCACACGCAGTGGATACTGCACGCGCCTCGGCTGATACAGAGCTGGACGCTCCTTCGGAGCACCCAGCTCTGTATCAGCCGCGGCGCGAGCAGTCTCTACTGCGCATGACTGCCGCACGCGCAGCAGTGTCTACTGCGCATGTCGGGCGTTACACACAACTTAGCGAATTATTATATAGGATAGTAGCAGCAGCAGTCCTATGTGTCACCCAATGGACAGGCAAAGCTGTTACTTTGTTTACTGATAACATCGCCACTTCTCACCTCATTATTAAAGGTAGAACTCCTTCCCGGACAATCAGGATGTTCCTTCGGAAGCGTACCTGGCTTTCTGTTTACCACAAATTCTTCATTTACAGCTGTTTTATTACAAGCCTTCCAAACTCTTCAGCTGACACTTTGTCCCAATTTAATTTACAGGTATTTTCAATGTTTTCCGATCAGTTTCCATCTTATCCCTCCACATCCCAAGACCTCATCATGCCCAAAACCACTTAATTTCTGAGCCCTACTCCATTATTCATCGCGCTTTAGCTCCTAGTACTCAGAAAACCTACAGCAAGGCTTGGTGATCCTTTCAGGGTTTTTTTTATCCCAGACCAATCCCCTATGCCCTTTCTCATCATCTGCCATTTTGGCCTTCACATCCTACTGCCACACTGCACTCAAACTAGCACTTTTTGCTATTAAAGTATATGTTTCAGGCATCCAACACCACTTAACCCTTAGTTTTCCCCTCAAACCAGCTTTATTTTCTAATTACCATAGCAAATTATATTATCAAAGGTCTACACAAACTTCCTCAGCACCCTTCTTGCACTCTCTTGCCTATTTCAGGCCCACTTTTTTGCCACACCTTTCACTTCCTCTGTTCTCACCCTTTCCAGACTAACACCAGCATGCTCCTCTTGGCTCCAGTGAGACTAGCTTTATTTGGCTTCCTTAGGCCAGGAGTGTGGTGATCTGTCCACATGGTGAAAATGGATGGGGGTGTGTTTTGTGACATCATATCATTTAGCCAATGGGAAATAAGGGGTGCCCTGTAGAAGTCCAAACCTTGTGGTCGCCAATTATGTGGTAAATAATTAATGTAAATGTACCTATATATAATAAATACGCACACAATTAAATGGTTCTTTTCTGATGAGCGGTATTTATATAGAAGTAAAAACACAGATATTTACATTCAGAGTGCAATTCCTTCAAACTATACTAGGCAAACCCCTTCTTTCATCCAGTACCCACAATCAAACCCAATGTTACCTGATATTCCAAACTGTCCACCAAACAGAAGGGATGGGAAGGCAGGAAATGGGGGAGGGGAGAAGACACAAGAGGAAAGACACAGCCTGGAATTCACAGGATCAGAAGAGAACTTCTCCTTTGAGCAGCTGTGTGCTCTATCATTTAACAACTTCCTAGCCCCACCCCTTATTTCCCGTTGGCTAAATGATATGATGTCACAAAACACACCCCCATCCATTTTCACAATGTGGACAGATCACCACAAGGAGAATTCACAGCTCATGCCCACTTTTCTGCCTTTCTCACCAAACCTAACATAATTCAACTCCATGACCACTTCTTCCTCTCCCAGTTTAAAACTGACCAAACAGAATTTGGCTTTCAAATCCCATTCTATCCTATTCACAACCAGTGGTTCACCTTTACTGCACTTCTTTTTCTTTCTTCCCTCATCCAACACAAGCCTGCCCAGAGTCCCCTTCTTCCCATGTCCTCCAGGCCCCTCACCACTTTATCATTCACAAGAGATAGCAGAATTATTCTGTCACACCTAGGTTTTTACTCAATCATTCTGTATCGGTGTCGTCTCCTCAGCCTCTAAAAGCCAAGTTCCCCTGAACATTAGTCAAAGGTTGGGGAGGTGGCATTCCTCATGTTTCTCCAGATACATTCCTGACCCTACCCACAAAACTAGATTAGCCTTCACCTCCCTGGCCTAATAACAACTATCATTTCAGTGTCTCTCAATAGACATTTATGATTATTTGTTTTGGCCTCTAGTCAGGCTGACCTTGTAGTATCTTGGATAATCTTAGAGAGCTCCACACTGTTAACTTTACATCTTCACTCTGTTAGCTTCTCTGGAAGCCCTGACTACAGTATAAGGCTTTGCCTGAATTTGTGGAACGGACTGCAAGACCTCAAATACCGGTCAGCATCCCCTCCCACTAGGCTCCTCTAGACACAAGCCCCCCTTACCCAGCAATTCTCCTTCTTTCAGCTTTATAAGGTGAGCCCCCTGGTCAGGCTGACCTTGTCTTATCTTCCTTGGGACTAGGATAAGCCCAAGGAGCTTTGCACTTTTAATTTTACATCTTCACGATGTTAGCTTCCCTGGAAGCCCCACACACAGCTTAATATGGAGGTAATCCACTAAACTTTATTTATGACTGTAGTCATGGAAGAGGCTTTGCATTTTCAGATTTGGTCTATGAATCTTTTGCTCAGATTTCTAATTAACGTATTTGCTTGCAAGGTTTTTTCAGGCCTTATATTTGGGGTCTTCCTTTATTCTGGCTGCCACAGAATGGGAAGAAAATCCCATCCAGCATGTAGTCAGGAACATCTTCCTTACTCTCCTTTACAGCTTCAATGATAGACTCGGCTGTCTTCTGGGAGTGGCATCTTCCCCCACACTGAGGACCCACACTGAGGATGTGACATGCAAAAATTTCCTTCCATGATGTTTCTATCAAGGTGCAGACTCCATAACCCCTGATAGAAAGGTCCTGAAAGTACTTTTCTGCATTGTGCATCATCAGCATGGAGATGGACTTCACTCAAAGAAGACTGCCAGGTTCATTATTGACTCTTCAAGGTAGAGCAGAAAGAGTGGGAAGAAGAATAGGAAGCTAATGCTGGGGGACTCACCTTATATTGGGGATTTGTTCTTTTTTCACACCCAACATTTGGAAAGTTGGAGGTCACCCTGTATATGCGGGAAAATATGGTATTCATACTGCAGTATTCTGCATTTGCTTTAAAGTGTATTTCTGTATACCACACTAGCACCTATACATTGTTTAATACACCGGTTACTATTATAGTGAATAGAGTTAGTATGAGTAACTCAGAGAGGTGAAAAACCTGTTAAGCTGGTTACCGGATTTGACACCTGTCTTTACTCCTAGCCTATATGTCAGTATATATTGACCCACAAGACTTTTATGCACTCACAAGCACTCTCAAATGCCCTTCTATTAACACGAGGAATTGACTCTCCACTGCCCCAGTGTACAAGTAGGAGAGCAGAGAGACAGGGTTGTCGAATTACTGCCAATTTGTGAGGGAGGGCATCCTTTTCACATCGCTAGCAGTTCAAAAACCCTCCATGCTAATGAGGAGATTGTCCCCCCTCCCCTTGCATCCCTAATTCTTAGTGCATATGGAGATGTGTATCTACTTCCCCAAGATGATGTACTGCCCACACATCACCAGGCAGGCATCACCATAGCATCAAACCATAGTGCAACTACCCCCTGGAGTTATTATTAGGAGTTGTCACTTTAAACTTAAGTCTGACCTGCTGTAGTTAAATAACTGCTAGCTTTCTTCCACAAAACAGTGGTTTTCTATTGTTATAGCTTTTGTTTTGCCCATTTTACCTTTCCATAGTTTTACTCTTCTATGATTTATCTGCAATTTACTTTGCAGCTGAGTGGGTGAGTGATGTAAGCTATACATATAGTTGATATTTAACCCCTTAAGGATGCATAATGTGCCAGGACTGTCAAAGAATTTGCTCCTTTTCAGGACAGATGACAGTCTTGGCATATCATGGTTTAACAATCATAGTGCTGTGATCACTGTTGGAAGGCTGTAGCTTCCTGCTGTATGAATGGAGCAGTCAGTTTCAACCAATCTCTGGTGGTTCAGCATATGTGAACACAGCTACAGCAATTACATGTGCAAGTGGAGCCACATGATAAAGGCAATGTTCGTAAACATTGCCTTTGTCTCTGTTCTCCGGTTTTTGTTTTTTTTGGGGGGGGTTTATGTGACTGCCATAGATCATGGGAGGTCACAAGCAGTGATGGTCGAAGGATAGAGAACAGTGTAAAGTTAAGAGTGGAGTACCTAGGTGTAACGGATCCTACCCGTTACTGGGAGCTCTTGTCAGGGCATGGAACATATTCACCCCTGGGCTCAGGGGTTATGGACAAGGAATAGACATTTTTCCTGGTTGGACAGCCTTATGGAACTATGCATAAGACTTTTGATAGACTTTATGTGAATGGGGCTAATGTACAAAACTGCCCTGCGTTAGACTGCTGGCTTGCTTCCAATTGAAGGGGCAGTGAGGGGTTAATTCTTTGAATGTCTAATGCAGTCCCTCAAGCCATTGTATTGTGTATTGTAAGATGTATTGAGACCCCCTGCTGTGTGAGTCATCTCTTGTATAACCTGAAACTCTGTTGCCAGCCCTTTGTATTATATGTTATGAGTTGATTACCTCTGTGAATGCTCCCATTGTGTCAGCCCTTACCATTTGCTGCTGGATTGTATTATCTCTGCCCCTCAAGTCTTTGTTCAATCAAACCCTTTTGTATCTGAAATGTAATCATGTCTGAGTCATTGTATCTGTTAAGACCATCTGTTGTTGGTTTTTTGTCTGATGTATTATGATTGGATCACACCCTTTTGTATCTGGTTTCACCCATCAGTTCAATGCAAAGATTTGTATATAAATATCTGTAGTTTGTGTCAATAAAGTGAGTTATGTTTTGGAGTGAACAAGGAGTCCTGGAGTCTTGTATTGCTTATGGTCTAAAGTGTCCACTCTGATACCCATCTGCGCCAAGTATCCTGAATCGTCGACCGCCTGCTGCCAGCTTCCTGCGTCCCAACTTCATATGCTGTCAGGCGGCAAAGTGGACTCTTCCCTGCTTCCAGCGATCCTGCGGCTGTTTCCAGTGACTGTCCATACTTCAACTGGTGCATCCGACGGCGCTTATCTGCGTCAAGAAGGAGAGACCCGGGAACGACGGCGGAAGGTGACGCGGTCCCTTCTCAGCTTCCGTTACATTGGTGGCATAGTGGTGGGATTTCTCCTTCGTTCATTGGGTGCATCGAGTGAGACATGGCAGATTATTGGGGACCCATGGACGCTGTTGAGCCCAACTGTAGCTGCCTAGGGGACCTATTGGAACTACGCTGGCCTATCCTGGGAAGAACTCCTCTACCGGATTGGAAAGAGAGTGTGTACCGGTTCGTGGAGGTGGAGAGTGACCTACATGACCGATATACCGTCCTTCACCATGAAGCGGAGAGGGGGTTCAGCAGTCGAATTGCCATAGGAGTTTTCCAGTGCAATATGTATACAACGGCCCAGGAATAGAGTGGGAGGCTTTTGATGATGATCTTGATTTCGGAAGCCAGGAGGAGAAGCGCTTCTGGGAGATCCGTGATGCCCGGGAAGCGATGCTGGGTTTCCAGGATATCCCCAAGCTAGTAGGGGAACTAGATGACCTGGTTGAGCGGGAATGGAACCTGGAGAGGGCATACATGGGCCTGTTCCAGAGGATCAGAAGATATGTAGAGGGAAAAAAAAGGAGGGGTAATCCATCCGAGGAGGAATTCAAGGAAGAGGATGCCCTGGATGAGACTGCCCCTGTTCACTCCACACTGGTGAGTGGGAATGCGTTCCTCACCAGTGCCCCTTGTAGTGCCCCTACATCAGGAAAGGGGACAACGGTCCTCCCTGATGCCCCTTTGCCCCTGGATGATGTTTTGCCTGAGCTGAGGAGTGGGAATGCGTTCCTCCTCAGCCAAGAAGATGCCTCTGCATCAGGTGATGGGACAGACGTCTCCCCTGATAGACATGTTGCCCCTTTCCCTGCTTTCCCAGCTGCGGTGGATGAGATGCAGGTCCCCACGAGCAGCAATGTTGTGCCTCAACTGATGGGTAGGAGAGAGCCCATCAGTCCCGGTGAGCCCCCTGCTGTGGTGAGTGTGGAAGTGCTCACCAGCAGCCCCAAAGTGATGCCCCCTGTTGTTATGGAGAATGCCCTGGGAGAGGAGCAGTGTGTGCTCCCCAGGGCCATGGATGATGCCGCCTTGAGGGATGGGACTGCGGTCTCCCTCAAGGCAGAGAAGAGCCTTGAACGTGACGGCCTACAAGAGGAGATCCCCAGCGGGCTGGAAGAGAGCAGCGCTGCTGGGCCTCCTGTGAATGTGTTATGTGACCTGATGGGTGGAGAAGAGTGCCCCATCAGCCCCCCTGTGACCCCTGGCCTGGTGAGTAGGAGCGAGCTCACCAGGGCCTGGGATACCCCTGCTGTGGTGAAGGAGATGCAGGTCCCCACCAGCAGCCCCAGTCCGTTCCCAGTTGCTGTTACCCTGGAGAAGGGGAAGAATGTGCTATCGAGGTGTATGTATAAAATTGCCAGGAGGATTGAGAGTACCTTCCTCTTCAAGAAAGCAAAGGCCCTGATGTGGGGGCCCAGGAAGACAAGGAGATCAGCAGATTGCCCCTTTGCAGTGCTGCTGCCTTTGATACTAGCCCTATGGATGGGAAACTGGTGGGTGGGAGCGAGCGCACCAGCCCCTATGTGACCCCTGACCTGGTGGATGGGAGGGAACCCACCGGGCCCTATGAATCCCTGGCTGTGGTGGGTGGGACAACAGTCCTCACTCCCAGCCCAACGATTGATTCCCCTTTTTCCTGTGAACTGGTGGGTGGGAGTGCGCTCCCCATCAGCCCTTGTGAACCCCCTGATGTGGTGTGTAGGAGTGAGCACACCACCCCTTGCTTTGCCCTGACACTGGTGAGTGGGAGCAAGCTCACCAGCAGCCCCAAGAAGGCGCTCCCCATCAATTTACCTTTGGGCCCTGATCTGGTGAGTGGGACCACAGTCCTCACCAGGGATGTTGCTGGGGCCCCTGGATTCCCTGAGTTCTGCACGGGGGGTGGGAATGTGTCCTCCACCCAGTCCTTTGGAACTTTGAATACCCCTGCCCTGCCCAAACGAGTGCCCAGTTATGTGGATGGTGCTCAGAATGTTGCCCCAGCCCAGGAGAGTGGGAAGAACATCCTCTCCTGTCTCCCTGGGGCACTTGCCCAACTAAAAGGGGGAGATGTGCCCCTCTCCCCACACTTTGATGCCCAGGCCGCTAAGGACCCAGAGACACAGTTGCCCCAGGGAGATCCCCCGTATAGATTGGCTCTGGACCCTGAGCCACTGGCCCCAGACCCAGGAACATTGGACTCCAGCTCTGAGTGGAGCATAGCCCAGGAGAGGCCGTCCAATTTGATGATTGCCAGGGCCAACAGGCACCAATATCCCTGGCCCAGGATTAAGAACCAAGACTGTACCCCTGGTCCTGGACAAGGGACTTGTTTTCTATTGCCAGACCCGGACAAGGGGCTCATGTTTTCTCCTGGCCCAGGACAAAAGGACTGCTCATTATTTCCAGGCCTGGACAAGGGGCACAAGTTTCCCTGGCCCAGGATCAAGAGCTCAGCCACATTGGTTTCTGGCCTAGGACCAAGGCCTCAAGACTGGTGTACTTTTTAAGACAAGCATGGCTCTCCCAGAGTCCCAAGCCAGCATTTACTACCGCAACTGCAGGGTTGGTACAAAAAAGGGGGAGAAATGTAACGGATCCTACCCGTTACTGGGAGCTCTTGTCAGGGCATGGAACATATTCACCCCTGGGCTCAGGGGTTATGGACAAGGAATAGACATTTTTCCTGGCTGGACAGCCTTATGGAACTATGCATAAGACTTTTGATAGACTTTATGTGAATCGGGCTAATGTACAAAACTGCCGTGCATTAGACTGCTGGCTTGCTTCCAAGGGAAGGGGCAGTGAGGGGTTAATTCTTTGAATGTCTAATGCAGTCCTTCAAGCCATTGTATTGTGTATTGTAAGATGTATTGAGACCCCCTGCTGTGTGTTAATCCATTCACGCCCCTCAGTCTGTGAGTCACCTATTGTATAACCTGAAACTCTGTTGCCAGCCCTTTGTATTATATGTTGTGAGATGATTACCTCTGTGAATGCTCCCATTGTGTCAGCCCTTACCATTTGCTGCTGGATTGTATTATCTCTGCCCCTCAAGTCTTTGTTCAATCAAACCCTTTTGTATCTGAAATGTAATCATGTCTGAGTCATTGCATCTGTTAAGACCATCTGTTGTTGGTTTTTTGTCTGATGTATTATGATTGGATCACGCCCTTTTGTATCTGGTTTCACCCATCAGTTCAATGCAAAGATTTGTATATAAATATTTGTAGTTTGTGTCAATAAAGTGAGTTGTGTTTTGGAGTGAACAAGGAGTCCTGGAGTCTTGTATTGCTTATGGTCTAAAGTGTCCACTCTGATACCCATCTGCACCAAGTATCCTGAATCGTCGACCGCCTGCTGCCAGCTTTCTGCGTCCCAACTTCATATGCTGTCAGGCGGCAACGTGGACTCTTCCCTGCTTCCAGCGATCCTGCAGCTGTTTCCAGTGACTGTCCATACTTCAACTGGTGCATCCGATGGTGCTTATCTGCGTCAAGGAGAGACCCGGGAACGACGGCGGAAGGCAACGCAGTCCCTTCTAAGCTTCCGTTACACTAGGCTTCAGTAATTGGTCCACTGCTGAAAAAAGACACAAGTTCAACCTTTGCCAAGGTATAACACAGACCATGAGACATACATCAGGCTTCCCTACTCCTAAATGGCTATTACTTCCCATTTTGACCTACTAATACACAAAATAGCCCTGTATGTTCCCTTATGTTAAAAATTAATCTAATCATCTCCTAAATATATCCATTGTATCTGCTATTACCACATAGGGCAAGGAATTCCACAATTACTGTATTACCACATAGGGCAAGGAATTTCACAATGAAAATAAACCAGACTGGACTTAATGGACGCATATCTTTTTTTCATCCTCATTAACTATATTACTAAGTTCAGCCCATGCCATATCACCCCTGTTGATCCAGAGGAAGGAAAAAATCTTCATCATCCTGACAATGACCTACAAAGCTCTTTTGAACTCACCTCCCCCATACACTTTCCAAATATATATCCAAGCCCTGTACTCTTCCCCTTAAACTCTCATCCACCCTAATTACCGCCTCTAACTCATGTCTACAAGACTACTCCTATGCCGCAACCAGGCTATGAAACTCACTACTACAACATATCAGATTTTTGCCAAAATGTATTAGTTTCAAGTGCTCTTTCAAAACATACATGTTCTCACAAGCATTTCCCCAAACTCCTTATTTGCCTCCTGGATCCAACTGTTCATCTTGCCTACCTTGTCTCTTCATCTTCTAGATTGTAAACTTTCAATGATATTTGTTTTATTCTGTATGTGATTGTATGTTCTCACCCCTATGTTGTGCAGTCCAAAAATAAAGAATGGTAATAATAATACTGAATACATACAACAATAGGGTACATAACAGAAGTGCTCTTTCAGAATTTCACATGGCAGCCCACTCTACCTACTAACTGAATTTCCATAACAGAATTTCAAATGCATTTATTAGGATACAATCTTGATTCAAAATTCCTTAATGAGATTTTACTACACCCTTGTGGAAGCTTTCATACATTCATGTATACATTCATGTGTCTATATATTTAATTGTTTAATGGTTTATATATGTACTCTGTTAATACACCTATTAACCAGGTGAGCTACATTCTTAATGACAATTGCAGGAGAACTGTTTGTTATCTTAAATTAATACGTCAACATTATATTGTAGTTCTTACCTTTAAAATTCCATGAAAATGTCTTTTAAAAAAACAACATTTAAATAAAAGAGAATTTTTAATTGTCCCCTTATAATGAAGTTGGTGTGCCCAAATATTACACAAGTTCTTCCTAGTACGTAAGTCTGATTAACCTGTGGCACATACATTTGTACATGGACTCTTTAGGTCACAATGCTGATGCAAATGGAGGCAGATAAGTCAATTTAAAGAGATAGTAATGTTTCATAATAAAAGCAGCTCTAATTAATCAACATAGTATTTGGAATTTGGAGAGTGTTATTTCAATTTCAATTTCAGAGTTGTAGTTCAAGAGTAATTCAATGACAAAGTACCCCCCTCCTGCCCTTTTTACTGATATAACACTGTTCAGCCAGAGCAGGAGGGAGGTGCCCAGGTAGACTGCAGAGAGGGACAATCTTCAATTAAGATAAGGGAAAAACCTGAAAAACTTGTCAAGGGGTTCAGGGCTTTCATTGATCTCATATGAAGAAGATTGTCCCCTTCTGTTATCTGTATGGTCTATGGACTGGATTCCACATCTGAGAAGTGATGGCTTACACTAGGTAAAAGGGGTGGGAGGGGAAACTTTGCTTGTGAATATATCTCAAACCATAAAGGTTTGAGAGATAAGACTTATATCATTCTTCATGTTTTTTAATGCATACAAAATAAAATAAAGATAAAACAAATTATTATTATCCCTTTAAACAAAAATCTATTGTGAGGCTTTTTATAGGACCTTTCAGCTAACCACATCTACTTTTAGAAGAACGTTTTAGAAGAACTTTTAGAAGAACGTTTTGATTTTGTGAGCAGCAAAATTAGGAGAACCCAGCATTGCTTTCATGGCCAGATTACCCATTAGGCAACTCTGGGGACTGCCAAGGAAGCCAGATTGTGAGGGAGTGTCTGAAATTTGCAGAACTCTGTGCTGAGTTGTATGTGTGTGTGGTTAATGCAATTCTACCAAAATGCATCAGACATCCACCCCTGATTTATGTTGGCTGGTTTATTTACCAGCTATTATAGTGCTGTAATGGCTAGTTTAATGAATTTGGAGAGGTTGTATATTCACTTACTAGCCAGTTTGTTTAAGAAATTATTTGTGCTTGTTTATTGTTGATTAATGTTGTTTGTAGCACCAGGGAACAGTGGATCGGACTGATAGTGAAGTAATTTGAGGAACTGTTTTGCAGTCATCTTGTTTGTAAAATGTTATTTCACCTTTGATAAATACTAATCATAGAGTTACTTGTAGAATTTAAAACAAATCATCTGTGTCCCCTTCCTTCTTTTAAAAGAACTGAAGTCTGGTGATTTATATTATTCTGCTGCTTAGAGATAAGCAAACTAATTCTGCTAGTGTGTTCAAATTAATTTTGCTGTTTTTTTTTTTTTTTAAATTGTTAAACTTTCTCCACAACAATTGCATTTTATGTTTCATATACAAACAGGAAAATTGATAACAAAATGAGATAAATAATAAAAAGCAGTTTCATGAAGTACATGTAACAGTTGGAAGAGGTTGTTATGTGTGCTGCTACTCAAGTGGACATTGTAGAGAGACAAATACATAAACAGACACATCAATATCTGTGTTTATGTAATCAAAATCAGTTCAGTGATCCAACAAATAAACTTGCATATTGAACTGTGATTAGTTTGCTGATTTCTATTATTTAGCCATTTCCCCAATATAAACATTCAGGTTGAGGATATATATATATATATATATATATATATATATATATATATATATATATAGCAAAGATTTTGAACAGTTGTGCATAGACTTGGGCATTCTATTGTTTAGAAGTATGAGGAACAATACATTGGTGAGTGGTTAATATTGCATGACGGTATAGAGAAGAATACCAAATACAAATAAACAGAGCAAAATAACATTGTCAGAACTATGGAATTTTATACATGACTATTTGAAGAGCCTGTTACACGGGCCACAGTGCCACTGCCAGCCGGTCGCGGGGCAGTCATGCTCAGTAGAGTCTGCACACGCTGCGGCTGATACAGTGCCAGCCAGTCGCGCTGCAGTCATGCTCAGTAGAGACTGCCGCGCTGTGGCTGATACAGAACGGGACGCTCCTTTGGAGTGCCCTGCTCTGTATCAGCCTCGTCACGGCCAGTCTATACTGTGCATGACTGCAGCACACACAGCAGTCTATATTGCACATGACTGCATCGTTACACACTTTCTAGCAAATTATTATATAGGATGAGGATGATAGCTATTTTAAAAAGAAAACTATACTCTTAAAGATAGCATTTAAAAGTGAATAATATTATAACATGTAATGATAGTTTCCCCTATAAAAATGTAATTGAACTTGCTTTTTGAAGCACAGATCTTTTTCCTACACAGGCTCTCCTTGTCAAGTATCTTTCTCTGAGATCTTCACATGTGAATTTCCTTTCAGGCTTCTGCTGTGTTCAATTTCCTCCAGATATACTTTTTTTTCCATTTTGCAATTTGATGCAAGGAATGCAAGACATAATCAGTTGTCTGTTTCTCGCTTGTTATTGTACAATCAAAGAGAATTATACATGTTTTCCTTGTCAAAGATTTCGGATTTTTTAAAATTAGAAGGTGTAATCTTATTCATATAATAGTTGCTACATATGTGTAGGTTTTGTAGTCATAGAACCACTTAACAGCAGATAAGGAACAATTGACCAATTTAGACTGTCCATTCCCTTATCAACTTGGAAAATCCTTATTTAATGTTCTGTAGGATTGGGCAAAAAAGACATATGCCACCTTCATCAGGAATTCTCATGAGAAGTGTTGCATTCTTACTATGCCAACTCACCAATATAAAAGGGGGTCTGTACTGGGGGGGGGGATCGAGAGAGAGAGAGAGAGAAAATGAAAGCTGCTGACATTTTGATATTAATCATTGTAGATGGGTGCCCGGTAAAAGATGTAGATGGGTGCTTGGTAAAACTAACTTTCACTGCTCCATGCAAATTACTTAATTGTTAACCCCGTGCATAACATGTAATTGTTAACCCCATATTAATTCACTTATTTTATAATGTGGTTATTTCAAAATTAGGTTTTGTCACATACTTTAGCCAAAATTGCCTAAGCTTGCCTGACACACCAAGGAACCTTGCCTTAGGCAAGTCATTTCTATTACATCTTAAGATATCATATGACTTACAAAAGTGCTTTATATTAAAGGAGCACAAAACTTTTTTATGAAAACCTGTATGTTATAGAGCTTTTCCTGCTGAGTAAAACAAGGGCACTCCCATCACAGTTGGTTTATCCAAAATTTGTAACATCCTGTATAATAATTTGCTAGGATGTTTGTCAGAAGCTGTCATGCGCAATAGAGACTGCATGCGCTGCAGTCATGCACAGTAGAGGCTGCCCATGCTGCAGTCATGCGCAGCAAAGAGTGCTCGAATGCGGTGCGGCTGATACGGAGTGGGGAGCTCCGAATTCAGACCTGAATCCTCTCTGCGCACCCACGAAGGTGTGCAAAGAGGACTACTGTCCGAATTTAGAGTGCCCCGCTCCATATCAGCCGCGGCACGTTTGGGCACTCTGTACTGCGCAGTGAGCAGAAAGGCTCCGGGCACCAGCCACAGCTGCTGGGTGGCACTATGGCCCGTGTACATGGGCGTTTAAACTAGTTTCAAAAACCGGCTTAAACAGTAATAATGGAAATATGCATCTCTCAGAAGTGGGAGTATCCATATTTCACTCAACAGGAAACATCATTCAGTATATAGTTTTTCATTAAAATGTTAACTGCCCCTTTAATACACCTATCTAAATGAATCACCTTGTGAAAACAGATCAGTTAAGCCTGAAGCGCATTAGATTTATAACACATTTTTGTAAGCCATAAGATGTTTAGAGATGTAATAGATAGGATTTGCCTAAAATGGTGGGTTACTGCCTTGGCATGGCCAATGAGTTTAAACATATTTTGCAACAAAATTGCATTTTGCAATTAGTGAGTTAATGTGGGGGCAATAAAGTATGCTATGCATAGGGTTCATATTTAAGAAATTTGTATGGAGCAACACAAAATGTTCTGTTTTTTGTTTGTATTGTTTTTAACATTCGTAAATGTGCCCCCCCCCCAATTCTTTATGATTCATACTTTGTTCCCTCTTTTTATATGCTGTTTTAACACTGTGAGTTCTTTCCTGAAGCATATATTGCTGCTATTGTGATGCGTTGTCCTGTTCAACTAATTGCCTACTGCAGACTTGTTGAAGCTAACAGCTCTTTAGTGAATTTTACAGTTAAAATCAACACTACTAACATTATGGCCATCAAACATGTTTGGGATAAGGGCAAAAGGACTAGGAAGATGAATGCATGGACATTTTGCTGGTAGTAAAGTCTCAATACAAAAACTTACTGCAGTCATGGTTGCTGCAGCTTGTGTAGGAAATGTTGATGTTGATAAGGCTCGTCCTCCTTTGAAGGCCGTTTCTAAAAGTGTTAAGAAAAGTTCCACCGGAAGTAGTACTCAACCTTTTTACAGTAAAGATAACCACCTTCTAGTGCAGTTGCCATAGTGGTAACTGCACAGGAATATGAAAGTAGTAGGGAGGAAAGTAATTTGGTGCTACTGGATAATGCTGCTGACCAAATTATTAATTATATTGGTTTAGAAAATATCCCTTTGCATTTTCTGATACAGATCAAGTAGGGTGAAATGATTATATAGCCAAAAAATAGCTAAAAGAAAAAGGGTCAGTATTCCACCATCGAAAAGTAGCAGTATACCTGTGTATAAACTCTTTGAGAGATTAAAGATCCAGTACCTGAGGGGTTGACCAGAACCTAAAGGGTTAACTTAGATTACCGCTACCTTTATGTCTTCTTCCAGCTTTCCTGTTAAAGATCCATTCCTGACCCAGCTTGACCCAGCTTGCATAGGTTTATTCTGTGGTTGACTCTATCACTTCCCTGCAGACAGGGAATCCTTGGGAATCCCCTGTCCCCAATTTACTTGTTGAGCTGCGTTGTTTTCTGAGCTCCACTTTGGAGTTTCTATGCATCTCCCAAGCCAGACACCAGAGGGACTCTTAACATAAGTTCCTTGCATCGTCTGAACTGCAATATTTTTCTTCGGTATTTTCCTAAGACTGATCTGTATATCACTTGCTTAATTTTAGTTATCTAGTATTATAATCTTAGCCTTTTGGTTTTTTGTCTAAAATTTTGCCAGCAGCCATTGAGACTTACATGGAATCATTACAAAATAATCTGACACTTTTGGAGTCCATCAGTAGACCACCTCGACCACCAGTCGGACTTTGACTATCCTGTTCTCTGTCTTCTCAGTCGAGCTCCAGGCCTCAGTGTTCCTGTACAACAACTATGACTATACTGCCGATGGGTCATCTGTTCAGTATCCTCTTCAACCTCAGTAGTTAGCTGCTGTTCTCTGGGTTGTCAACCGGGGATGCGGGTCGGCTCCTCTGGTCGGCATTAATCTGTCCTTGAGCTCAGCATCTGCAGCTCTTGAATGTATATTCAAAAAAAGAGAGGGCACTGACTGGCTAAAACTCTCAACAGCAGCCACTGAAATAGTGGGGTGCTCTCAGGACTTAAAAACACAACCAATTAACAAATCTTGGAGGCAAGAAGTCCTAAAGGGACAAGTTCTCCAACAAAATCTCCTGATGAAGCCTGTAATAGGTGATATGCGTAAGGATCTGTATCCAGAGGAGGCTTCCAGTGTGTTCCTGTGTTATCTCTCCCATTGTGATGAGTATACCTTTGGCACTTCTAATCTTATTTCCACATTTCTGTTTAGGGGTTTTTCACTTTAGGTTGTAATTAGGTAGATGTGTATTATCACGTTCATTCATTCACATTATGCCCTCACATGGGAAGGATTTCAGGATTGTAGACATAAATACCTTCTGAAATTATTTGGTTTACATTATTCTAGCTGTTATATATTTAACTATAAGGGGACAGTGTCCTTTATTATTGTAATTAGAACCTTGGTATCTGTAATCAGGTATCATATGTTTTTGCAGGTTTCACACGGGTCTAGTCTCCTCTGATATATGTGATATATTTTTGTACCAATAAACCTTATTTGTGATATATTTGTACTTTTACTGTGAGTGCCTCATTTATGGGACTTTTCTTTTGTTGGAGAAGTTGTCCCTTTAGGACTTCTTTGCCTCCAATATTTGTTAAAGCGGAACTATCACCACAAGTTGATGTGTAATAAATCCCCATCTGGCGACTAGCTGCTAGGTAGTACTAGCCACCAGAATTATTACCTTATTCAATCGAATTCTCCATTCTTCCCGGGCTGACAGGCAGGATGGACCACAGACATCTTTCAATAGTGACATCTGCACACCTGCGCTATCAGTCCCAGACGGCTCTAGGAGGCATTGCTAGGAGCCATCCAGCTCCAAAAGGGACTGAGCAGCTGGCTGCCAGATGGGGATTTACTACACATCAACTTGTTTAGTGGAGGTAGTTCTGCTTTAATTAGCATCTGTAACTCGACCTAGGCCATAGCAAGACAACCCAGATAGCAGCCACCACCAGCTAGCTACATATTTCTGTACCTCCTCTAAAATCATTTGTTGTGGTGAAATACTAATTTTTCCATGGAAAGCAGCCAGGAAGGAAATGTGCCTTTCATCAGCAACCACAATGTGCCCAGTGAACAAGGAAACAATGTGAAAAGAACTAGGAAGTATCAATTAACACATCTGAGCTCATATTAAGCCACAGGGTCAAATGCGACCAAACACTTTGACACTTAGGTCAGCAATAATCCATCACCCCAAGAAAAACAAATACTGGTGAGATGGTTAGCTGGTTAATGCACCAGCTGTAGAATCTGTTCAAATCTCAAGGTTGCACGTTCTAGTCCCAGCAGGGTCACCTCAGCCTTTCATCCTTCTGAGGTAGATAAAACAAGTACCATTAAATTGGCTAATAATATCTATACCCCCCAGGACATACTTCGAGTAAGAATTTCAATGTATCCTTCCAGGTAAAATACTCTGATATTATTATTACTGCTGTCACTATGGTCTTTGCCCACTCTTTTAAGAACACATGACGTCAAGATAGAAGACATAGTAAAAATGATGAATCCTCCCTGCCACCAGCTTAATGTATTACGTGGGATGGAATATCTACAGATGCTCCCTGATACGCTGCTATCAATTGTTCTCCACCACATTGCCATATGTGGTCAGCGCGCATCACAATGTGCAATGGATTGACAAGAAATGCCAGATCCTCACATCTACAGACTCGCTGTCAGCTGTCTTGAAGGTAACAGGGGCAAAGAAGTTGTGCTAGAGGAGGAAACAGAGAACACTGAGGGTGCTGGGACAGGGACAGTGGGTCCATCTTCCTGTATCTGGACCTTAGCACAAGAAGAAGATGATGACACAGGCTTATGCTCATCATCGAACTTCTATCCTGGGTTTTTGTTGTGTTCTTCTAGGAATTTTCCCCCCATCCTTTGTACCATTGGAGAGGGATAGGGGACACAGAAACAGGAGCTCTTTATTTCTTTGTTTGGGGTTTCAGCTTCCTCAAACTTAAATTAAATGTCATGGTGTCTATGTTGCATATGCCGTATGATAGCTGATGTTCCAAGCTGTGTCCCTTCTTTTCCCTTTTTCACTACCTTATCATAAATAGTGCACAGTACAGTCACGGATAACTGCACTGTGCCTTCCACAAGGGAAAAATATTCCCACACCCATGATTTCAGTGACTAGAGAAGTGGAGAACAATGGCTTTCTTCTCCAGAATCACCTTCACTGGATGGGGCAGATTAGATATCACAGTATCCCTAGGAGGCCTAGCAATCCTGTGCTTCCTTTGTGCTGTGTTGCTGTTAGCCAGCATGGAGACAGGCCACTTCGGCATTCCTGACATCAACTGGAGCGGGCGCTGTTACCTGCGCTTAGTTATGGGTCTCTTACTGATTTGCCTAATTGGTTCCCGCCTTTGCCTGTTCCTATATAAATTTCCCTGGGCCTACGAGTCATGGCCCTTACATGGTGTTTCTGCTAGCAGTTCTTGCATTCTCGTTATGACCCGTGCCTGACCTCCAAATTCGCTCTGTGTATGATCCTGGCTTGTCTGACTACCAGCATCGATTCTGACCTGTGGCTCTGGCTGACTAACTGCTCCGTGTAGACCTCAGCTTGTCTGAGCTGTGACTCTGGCTGACTACGCGCTCCATGCACCACACAGCTTGCCTGACCATTCGTCTCTGTGTCCTGTGGCTCTGGCTTGCTCTCGCTCCCTGTTGCCTCTGGTTAGCGATACTTTGGGTGGAGACTTGTGCTATCAAATACTGGTTCTACCGGTGCTCACCCAAACCTATTTCCAATATCCTCTGGTGTATGGCAGTAGTGCAGTGCACAGCACAGTGTGCAGCTCCAGGTAGACGCCTGGGGCCTAATGTCCAGTGGTCTGGGGCTGTGTGGTCTACATTATTATTACTGTATATAGTAAGTAAAGGTGTTTATATTTCATTACTGTTTTCTGTCCTTCTTTGCCTGAATATCGTGACAGTACATAAGGGCCATGTCTACTGAAGGTACAGTCAGTCCATCTAATCAGATCATCGTGTCCAGGATGGATTCTCAGGACCAGAGAATAGATCAGTTGTCGTTTGCCATACAGACACTGTTAAGTCGCACGGCGCACCTTGATTGCTTTTCTCAGCAACCGGCAGCTTCCCCAGTGCCTGCACCAGTTGTGGCAGCTACCTCTGAGGCTGGCATGACTAGAGGGTTGTCTGGCTCCACTCCCCTATCCCTAAGTTATGATGCAGAACTATCACAGTGTCCGTGCTCCCCTTGCAACATTCTGTCAGTCTACACTGTGCTTTACTCCTATTGGCTATTCTCTGCTTGTCCCGCCCAGTATGGCCTTTATATACTGGGCTCTGGTACTACTCTGGTGCCCTTTCGTGGTGTTCCTGTTCTTGTTCCTGCTCTCAGTGTTTCCCAGTGTACCGACCCGGCCTGCCTGACTACTCTGCATCTCGTCTCCTGCCTGTGAACCGACCCGGACTGCCTGACCATTCTTCTGCACCTGCTCCTGTGTACCGACCCGGCTTGGCTGACGTTCCTGCTCCGTGTACCGACCCAGCTTGGCTGATGTTCCCGCTCCTGTGTACCGACCCGGCTTGGCTGACGTTCCTGCTCTGTGATTCGACCCGGCTTGGTTGATGTTCCTGCTCTGGCTGCCTCTGTGTCGCCTTGGCGACATTCCTATCGATCAGGCATTTGTGACGCTCCCGGTTGGTTGCGACATCAGGGCGAGTTGCTCAGTTGCCCAGTCCGTCCTGTCACAGCAGTGCTCAATTGCTTGTCTCTGTTACTGAGCCTTCAGAATGCAAGTGGCCTAGTCTCTGTTACTGCTACGGCAGTGTGCAAGTGAGCTAGTCTCCATTACTGTTACGGCAGTGTGCAAGTGGCCTTGTCTCCGTTACAGCTCCTGCAGAGTGCAAGTGGTCTAGTCTCCGTTACTGCTATGGCAGTGTGCAAGTGGCCTTGTCTCCGTTACTACTCCTGCAGAGCGCAAGTGGTCTAGTCTCCCTTACTGCTATGGCAGTGTGCAAGTGGCCTTGTCTCCGTTACTGCTCCTGCAGAGTGCAAGTGGTCTAGTCTCCGTTACTGCTACGGCAGTGTGCAGGTGGCCTAGTGTCCGTTACTGATACGGCAGTGTACAAGTGGCCTTGTCTCCGTTACTGCTCCTGCAGAGTGCAAGTGGCCTAGTCTCCGTTACTGCTTCGGCAATGTGTGCAAGATGCCTGGTCTCCATTACTGCTACGGCAGTGTTATATGTTGCTCAGTTCCTGATACTACTCTGGTAGTTCACGTTTGTCTGCTAACCTATTACTCGGCGTTACTTATCCTTAAGCTCTCTATTTTGAGTGAGCTCCATCACAGACCTCTCTTCACATGGGACTGTTTACACTCTTTGAAGACCATTAACCCATGCAGTACCTATATCCTGGGAATCCTTCGTATTCCGCCTGACCTGTGTCAATATATTCTGTTATGGACTCTATGGTTATACTGGACCTGTGTAGGCATATGTATATGTAACCTGTCTTGTGTCTGTATTATTCTGCTTAAAGGGATAGTAATACTTCGTTTTAACTTTATTTTATTTTGTAGGCATTAAAAAAACATGAAGAATGATATAAGTCTTATCTATCAAACCTTTATGGTTTATGAGATATTCACAAGCAAAGTTTCCCCCTCCCGTCCCTTTTACCTACCGTAAACAATCTCTTCTTAGATGTGGAATGCAGTCCATAGACTGGACAGATAACAGAAGGGGACACTCTTATTCCTATGAAAACAATGAAATCCCTGCCCCCCTTGACAAGCTTTTCAGGTTTTTCCCTTATCTTAATTGAAGATTGTCCCTCTCTGCAGTCTACCTGGGCAGCTCCGTTCTGCCCTGGCTGAGAAGTGTTACATCAGTAGAAGGGGCGGGAGGGGGACACTTTGCTTGTGAATATCTCTTAAACCATAAAGGTTTGAGAGATAAGACTTATATCATTCTTCATGTTTTTTTAATGCCTACAAAATAAAATAAAGTTAAAACGACGTATTACTATCCCTCTAAATACTACAGTACCTGTGAGGGTTATTATATTACTGTGATTTCAATAAAACTGTGTTTTATCCTAAACCACTGTGTCTGTGTGTCAAACAAACAGTTAAAGTACGAAAGGGCCATGACCTCAGACAGTAAAGGTGAGGGAAATGCACAGAACGTCCATTGGAACGGCTATGGCTAGCTCCTATTGGCTATTCTGTGCTTGTCCCGCCCAGTATGGCCTTTATATACTGGGCTCTGGCACTCCTCCGGTGCCCTTTCGTGGTGTTCCTGTACCAGTGCTTGTTCCTGCTCTCAGTGTTTCCCAGTGTACCGACCCGGCCTGCCTGACTACTCTGCATCTCGTCTCCTGCCTGTGAACCGACCCGGACTGCCTGACCATTCTTATGTGCCTGTTCCTGTGTACCGACCCGGCTTGGCTGACGTTCCTGCTCCTGTGTACCGACCCTGCTTGGCTGACGTTCCCGCTCCTGTGTACCGACCAGGCTTGGCTGACGTTCCTGCTCTGTGTACCAACCCAGCTTGGCTGACGTTCCTGTTCTGTGATTCAACCCGGCTTGGTTGACGTTCCTGCTCTGGCTGCCTCTGTGTCGCCTTGGCGACATTCCTATCGAACAGGCATTTGTGATGCTCCCGATTGGTTGCGACATCAGGGCGAGTTGCTCAGTTGCCCAGTCCGTCCTGTCACAGCAGTGCTTAATTTGGTGTCTCTGTTACTGCGCCTGCAGCGTGCAAGTGGCCTAGTCTCCATTACTGCTACGGCAGCGTGCAAGTGGCCTAGTCTCCATTACTGTTACGGCAGTGTGCAAGTGGACTTGTCTCCGTTACTACTCCTGCAGAGCGCAAGTGGTCTAGTCTCCGTTACTGCTACGGCAGTGTGCAAGTGGCCTTGTCTCCGTAACTGCTCCTGCAGAGTGCAAGTGGCCTAGTCTTCGGTACTGCTACAGCAGTGTGCAAGTGGCCTAGTCTCCGTTACTTCTATGGCAGTGTGCAAGTGGCCTTGTCTCCGTTACTGCTCCTGCAGAGTGCAAGTGGCTTAGTCTCCGTTACTGCTACGGCAGTGTGCAAGTTGCCTGGCCTCCGTTACTACTATGGCAATGTTATATGTTGCTCAGTTCCTGATACTACTCTGGTAGTTCACGTTTGTCTGCTAACCTATTACTGGGCGTTACTTATCCTTAAGCTCTCTATTTTGAGTGAGCTCCATCACAGACCTCTCTTCACATGGGACTGTTTACACTCGTTGAAGACCATTAACCCAAGCAGTACCTGTATCCTGGGAATCCTTTGTATTACGTCTGACCTGTGTCAGTATATTCTGTTATGGACTGTATGGTTATACTGGACCTGTGTAGGCATATGTATATGTAACCTGTCTTGTGTCTGTATTATTCTGCTTAAATACTACAGGACCTGTGAGGGTTATTATATTACTGTGATTTCAATAAAACTAAGTTTTATCCTAAACCACTGTGTCTGTGTGTCAAACAAACCGTTACAGGAACCTATACTGTGTCGGGGGTTCCTTAATCAACTGGGAATTTTTTGGAGATGGTACCACATGCATTCCCTACTTAGCGAAGTAAAGTAGGATTTCTGATCTTCCTCCTATCCAGCAAGTCACTGGCCTGGGCCAACCCACTATGGGAGATGAAGAAGCCTGTAATTCATAACTTCTCAGAATTTGTGTCCTCTTTCTGGAGAGTGTTTGATGTTCCTGGGTGAGCAACCTTCGCTGCCAAACAACTTATGACAATACTGCAGGGAACACATACAGTAGCTGAGTACGCGATCGAGTTCTGTACTCTGGCAATGGAGGTAGGATGGAACAATGAAGCCCTAGTAGCCGCATTCTCTCAAGGCTTGTGTGACGCTATTAAAGATGAGATGGCAGCCCGAGAACTGCCTGGTGATCTGGAGGAGCTAATCTCAGTCACCATCTTGATAGATACGAGAATTCGTGAGAGGCCTTCGTTCAAGAAACCTCTGTGTAAGCCTTTTTCTCGGTTGGCACCAAGCTTCTTACGCCCACCCAGTCATCACTTGCCGCCCATACCTCCTAGTTCGGACCCCACCAGGGGGGAGCCAGTGCAGTTAGGCTGCACACGCCTTTCAGTGGAGGAGAGGGCTCAGAGTAAGAGGAGGGACCTTTGCTTATACAGTGGGGAGCCGGGTCATATGTTGTGTTCCTGTCCTGTCTGGGAAACACTCGCACCTAGGGTCATGTAGGGGACAGACCCTGGGTGGAATGTCACAGTCCCCAGAGAGACTTCAGGACAAACCTATTCTTGAGGTAGTGCTGTCCTGGGCCAAGTCATTAGTGGTGGCTCCTGCACTACTGGACTCCGGGGCCACGTGGTTCTTTATTGACGCAGAATTTGCGGCCAAGCACTCTATTCCTCTGCTGCCTTTCTATGCTCCGTTGGCTATCAAAGCCATCAACGGCATACTCTTACAGCCGTTACACGTTACACATGAAATTCACCCCTTGTCTCTAAGGGTAGGGGCACTCCATGTTGAAGACACAACAGTTCCAGGTCATACATTTCCCTGGTTTCAGACTCACAACCCAAGAATTATTTGGCAGACTTATAATATTCTGTCATGGTCCTCCCAATGTACAAAATCTTGCCTACAGCAGCCTACTAGAATATTGTGTACCTCTACTTCTTTACCTGCTGAGTACCAGTCATACAAAAAGGTATTTAATAAGGTAAAGGCTAGTACGTTGCCGTCACATAGGCCTTACAATTGCACTGTTGATCTGGTACCAGAGGCCAGACATCCTAGGGGCCAAGTATACCCCTAGTCGGTGGAGGAGAACAAGGCCATGGAGGATTATGTGGATGACGCTTTATCCAGGGGCATTATCCTGAAATCCTCCTCACCTGTGGGCGCAGGCTTCTTTTTTGTAAAGAAAAAAGATGGGGAGCTAAGACCATGAATCAATTTCAGGGGACTGAATAAACTGATGGTAAAGAACGCCTATCCAATATCGTCGATCATGGAGCTCTTTGATCGTATCAAAGGCTCTACCATATTCATGAGACTTGTCTTCCAGGAATTTATTAATGATGTATTGAGAGATCTACTTCAGAGTTGTGTTGTGGTCTATTTGGACAATATACTCCATTCTTCTACTTTGGAGGCACACAGAGCAGATGTAGTCTGGGTCCTACAACTGCTAAGGGAGAACAAGCTGTTCTGCAAGCTACAGAAGTGTGAGTTTGAGTTCCATAAATCCCAGGTGGCATTCCTAGGGTAGTTATCTCATCCTTGGGCCTGGCCATGAATCCGCAAAAACTGCCTGCTGTCTTACAGTGGCCGCTTCCAGTGGAGTTAAGATCCATACAGAGGTTCCTGGGCTTCACTAATTACTACAGGAAGTTCACACAGAACTTTTCCACAGTAGTCAAACCTCTCACAGACATGACTCAGAAGGGCGCTAATCCTTCAGACTGGGTACCAGAAGCCCTGCAGGCATTTGAAGACTTGAAGTCTGCTTTTTCGAAAGCCCAGATATTGTCCCACCCAAATCCCACCCTGCCATTCACTCTGGAGGTGGATGCCTCGGAGTTGGGAGTAGGTGCTTTGCTGTCCCAGCGCACGGGCCCTGGGAAACCATTACTTCCATGCGGTTTCTTCTCTAAGAAATTGTCTAAGACAGAGAGTTTATATGATGTGGGCGATTGTGAATTACTCGCCATCATCCTTGACATGAACGAATGGTGATATCTGTTGGAGGGGACTACAGTTACGATTCTTATATTGACAGATCACAAGAACCTCACATATCTGTCAGAGGCTAAGAGGTTGTCTCAGAGTCAGGCCAGATGGGCCTTATACCTCTCTAGGTTTAATTTTGTGTTTTCCTACCTCCCTGGGACAAAGAATATTGGAGCAGACACTCTTTCTCGACAGTTTGGGGCAGAGTCCCAGGAGGAGTGTCCTCCATTACCTACCATTCCTCACAACAGTATTTTGTGCTAGCATTACCTCTCCACTGGGTGACGAGATTTTGGCTGCTCAGGCTTCAGCCCCAGCAAATAAACCTAATGGGAAATGTTTTGTGCCTGAATCCCTACGTACAAGACTGCTGGAAACTTACCACTCCTCGAAAGCAGCAGGGTACGTTGGGAGAGATCAGCTGATTTGGTCTATGACTAAACTTTTTTGGTGGCCCAGCCTGAGAGCAGATTGTTCTGCATTTGTTGCTACATGTTCCACTTGTGAGCAGACTAAGACTCCCAGACACCTTTCAGTGGGCCTCTTACAACCCATGCCTAATGGGGAGTGTCCATATTCACACTTATCTATTGACTTTATGGTAGAATTGCCAGTATCAGAGGGTTACACGGTCATCCTCATGACAGTGGATAGATTTTTGAAGATGGCCAATTTTGTACCACTTAACGGACTCCCCCCTCTAGGGAGTTGGCCATAATCTTTGCTAAGGAGGTGGTAGTCTCCACAGTATACCCAAGGTGGTGGTCTCACATTTTGGGAGCCAGTTTGTGTTTTGCTTTTGGAGAGCTTTTTGTGGCCAGATGGGTATCCAGCTCTCCTTCTCCTACCATCCCCAGCCTAACGGTGCAGCAGAAAAGTCTAATCAGGCATTGGAACAGTTCCTCCGTTGTTTTATTCGGATCACCGTAGGGTCAACCCTGTAACCTATGCCCGTGATCTATCTGTGAGTATGTGCATTTCCAATGTGTTCCATGTGTCAATACTGAAACCTTTGGTCTGTAACCGCTATACTACCACTCTTGTCCTTCCCAGACCCATCCAAGTGGGGGGTCATGAGGAATATGTAGTGCAGAGCATTCTGGACTCTCACAGGGTCAGAGGCCAGGTACAATATCTAGTTCATTGTAAAGTGTATGGGCCTGAGAAGCATTCCTGGGTTGCCAAGAGAGATCTGCATGCACCTGCCCTGCTCCGTGAATTCCACTCCCGCACTTCCGCTGGTGCTGGTCCTCTTCCATGGGGGAGAGGTCGTTAAGGGGGAGCTACTATCACAGTATCCCTAGGAGGCCTAGTGATCCTGTGCTTCCTTTTTGCTGTGTTGCTGTTAGCCAGCATGAAGCCCGACCACTTCCTCATTCCTGGTGTCTCCTGGAGTGGGCACTGTTACGTGTGCTTAGTTATGGGTCTCTTACTGATTTGCCTAATTGGTTTTCGCCTTTGTCTGCTCCTATATAAACTTCCCTGGGCCTAGGAGTAATGGCCCTTACGTGATGTTTCTGCTAGCAGCTCTTGCGTTCTCGTTGTGACCCGTGCCTGACCTCTGAATCCGCTCTGTGTATGATCCTGGCTTCTCTGACTACCCACATTGGTTCTGACCTGTAGCTCTGGCTGACTAATTCGCTCTGTGTATGACCCTGGCTTGTCTGACTATTCACATCGCTTCTGACCTGTGGCTCTGGCTGACTAACTAGCTCCGTGTAGACCCCGGCTTGTCTGACTACTCACATCGGTTTTGACCTGTGGCTCTGGCTGACTAACTCGCTCCATGTAGACCCCGGCTTGTCTGACCTGTGGCTCTGGCTAACTACTTTCTCCATGCACCACCCAGCTTGCCTGACCATTCGTCTCTATGTCCTGTGGCTCTGGCTTGCTCTCACTCCCTGTTGCCTCCAGTTAGCGATACCCTGGGTGGAGACTGGTTCTACCGGTGCTCACCCAAACCTATTACCAATATCCTCCGGTGTCTGGCACTAGTCTAGTGCATAGCACAGTGTGCAGCTACGAGTAGAAGACTGAGGCCTAACGTCCAGTGGTCTGGGGTTGTGTGGTCTACATTATTATTACTGTATATAATAAATAAAGGTGGTTATATTTTATTACTGTTGTCTGTCCTTCTTTGCCTGGATACCATGACATTAGGCTACTGCCTCAGCGCTAGCACTAGAGCTAGGAACAGGAGTTTTGGTGGCAAGTGTAACCTGTCCTAGTCCCATATCACTACTAGAATGCACACTGTGGCACACTAGCTCTCTCATTATCATCCTGCTGCTGTGACAGATGAACATCTGCCTGTGACAACAGCAGCAGGAATTACAGCAGGAGCAAACTCTTGAGTGTCACTGCTGGTGATGCACATCCTTATTTGTATCTCTTTATACCATTCATTCCTGCTTCCTATCAAAACCACTTTCATAGTCTCCTCCACACCAGCTGCTCCACCATCACCCCCACTCTCATCACCACAATCAACAGTCTCTTTGAGACTGGTTGTGGGAGAAAAGTGTGACAGAGGATCCCCTGCTGTCACACTTGCCATTTCCTCAGAAGAAGGCACACTGGCAGCAGTAGCAGCAGGCACGGGCAGCTGTGTAGAGGTGGGAAGTTTTGCCACCATTGAATCAAAGGGCAAATTGGAGAGAGAGGTCTTAAGAAAGCCAAGATATAGAAGCCTGGTGATCAGAAATAGAGTACAGTATCAAAGTCAGGTAGAAAGCTAACAGTCAGTCTTGGAGCCAAGGTCTGGAAGCCAGGTAACAACTCATGAGATGCAGTACAAAGTTAAGAAGCAAATTGGTAGTCAAGGTGCAAGCTGCATACCAGATACAGGAACAAGAATAATTCTTGTAAAGCTTGTTGAATGGACACAACTGAATGGAAGCAGCCAGTTTAAAAAGGCTAGCTGACCAATGAAAAATGAGAGAGGAGAAGAGAGGGGCTAGTAGCTACATAGAAACACAGAGCAGCTTTAATCTCATCAGGTGCTTAGTTTCCCTCTGTTTAGCTTTATACACTTTTCTATTTTCCTCCACTGCAGGCTCTGTGCCACAAGATTGGTTTATGCACCCTCAGTACCTGTATTTAAGAAGGGAACTAAAACAGATCCTGGGAATTATAGACCTGTGAGTTTGACCTCTGTAGTGGGAAAACTGCTAGATGGGATAATAAGAGATTATATTCAGGATTATACCACAAAAAAATAAGATTATTAGCAGGAATCAACATGGTTTTATGAGGAATAGGTCATACCAAACTAATCTTTCCAGCTTCTGTGAAGAAGTAGCAACATAGATAATGGTAAAGCATTTGCTGAAGTATATCTAGAGTTTGCAAAGGTATTTGATACAGTGCCACACAGGAGGCTGGGGTATAAAATAAGGAAATTGAGTCTAGGGGATAACATTTGCAATTGGATAGAAAACTGGTTGAAGGATAAGGAACAGTGTGTGGTTGTAAATGGACAATTCGCCAGTACAGTTAAAGTTGAGAGTGGAGTTCCCCAGGGTTCAGTACTTGGTCCACTTCTTTCTAACATGTTTATAAATGACCCGGAAATAGATATAGAATGCAAACTATCAATATTTGCAGATGACACTAAATTATGTAGGATAGTACATTCAGAACAGGATATATGTCCTCTACAGAGGGATTTGTATAAAATGGCAGATTGGGCAAAGAAATGGAATATGAAGTTTAATGTGGGAAAGTGTAAAGTCATGCATTTGGGAAGAAAAAATCCCAATGCTACATATGAACTTATGGAACTCATGAACTTAATGGAATCATTTCAGGGGACTAGTTGGTAGAGAAAGATCTGGGAATCCTTGTAAACTACAATCTTGGAAGCAGTGACCAGTGTCAAATAACAGTAGCAAAAACAAACAAAGTCCTGTCTTGCATAAAAAGGGGTATGAAACCAACAGTGGATAATATCATTTTGCCATTGTACAAATCGTTGTCATCTCAAGTACACAGTGCAATTTTGGGCATCAGTTCTGAAAAGGGATATTCTAGAACTTGAGAGAGTGCAGCGAAGAACAAAAACATTAATTAAGGGAATGAAGGAATGACTAGACAAACATGGTTTATTTATTCTATAGAAAAGACGACTAAGAGGAGATCTTATAACAATATACAAGTATATTAGAGGTCAACACAAGGTTCTATCTGGTGAGCTGTTAATTCCAAGGCCTGATCAAATAACCAGGGGGCACTCCTTGAGGTTAGAGCAAAGAAGGTTTCAGCAGAGCAAAGGGTTTTTTTTCCAGTAAGGTCTGTTAAATTATGGAATTCCTTGCCCAAGGATGTGTTATACCAGATACAATGGATACTTTTAAGAGAAGATTAGATACATTTATTTCAATAAGGAACATACAGGGTTATACTGTGTATTAGTAGGAAGAACAGGAAGGTCAGATAAAGACTAACTTATTTGGCAGCAGAAAAGTTATTTCTATATCTCTATCTATCTATCTATCTATCTATCTATCTATCTATCTATTTATCTATATATATCTATATATGGGTTATGAGGCAAAGGTAGAACTTGATGGACTTGTGTCTTTCTTCAACCTAATTTACTATGTTTCCATGTAATACCTGCCTCCTCTCAAGAAAACAGATTGGTTTTATTTTCCTTTTATTTTGGTTTTATTTTCCTTTTATCTTTGTTTACATGCCTACAGAATTTGCAGATAAAATGTAATGTTTTAGTTGTTCCCATTGTTCATGCCCATCATGAGGCAATCTCCTGTCTGTAAGAGAAACATGTATCCTCTACAATAAAGTCCTTTCTTTTAATGTAGCTATTCACAGACTTTACCAGTATGTTAAACTACACTGATTGTTGATCACTGGTACGAAGGCTCTCACCTACAAATAGATCAGACACTATCAGTATTCATGACTTGCATTGTTTCCTTGAAGATTGGCTGCTTCGCCAACTGTACAAAAGATGTCCCTAGCAAGGAATCCAGACTAAAGCTATTCCTTCCTGATATAGCAACAGGAATCTGCCAGTCTCCATGTGGCATACTAACATGCCCCAAAAATATTACATCACCTCTCCCTGACAACTTTATTTCCTCCATAAATACTAATGTTTTATATTATCCTAGAGGTTTAAAAATTATTCCTACCTGAACATCCTTATCACCAGTTTCAATATTTACTCAAACACACTAAAACTTTTCCTCAGTACATGTATAAAAAAAAGACTATTCCTGTGAGCATTTCTACACGTCATAGAGGTAATTTCTATTGTTTTTTCCCTGACACTTTTGGTTTTATAAACCCTATTTCTATATTCATGATATTAAAGCTTACTGCAATATTCATGATATTAAAGCTTTCTGCAATGTCCCTGTCTACATCACAAATACATCACCAGATAAGAACCACCCTACTCTTTTCTTGCCTGTACAAAGGTAAAACTGTAGAAAAACACAGATGATGCTACCTGACAAAGATAATTTCCTAAAAAGTATTCCTACACTGCACTGACCTAATTTGTGCCCTGTCTATCTCAACTATCGCACTTACATGTCCTACTGCTTCAGTATCAACTATCTTGACAATGTGCCTTCTAGCTCTCTGATCAGTAACTCCAGAAAATCACAATTTCCACCATTTTATCTTAAATCAACACCTCTAACAAAAGAAACTCATTCATCCTGGGTGGCATTACCCTTTGTTTTAAGGTCAAGAACAACAAACGGATGACCTGGTTTATATTAATACAGTGATCCTTATCTGCAAGTGCAGAATAAGGATTGTGCAGACTCACTGGTCTATGATCCACAACCATCATTCTACCATAGACAACAGTTGTCTAAACTGCATTTCTCCTAGCTTACTGATAATGCAGTGGTGCTTGAACAGCTGGTAAATGCACATGTCACAAATATATAGACCACTTTTTAATCTTAGCCTTCAGCTTAACATTCTTATCTCACACAGTGTGAAATTTCCCACACATTCGACAATGTCCATAATGCCAAAATATTTCACTGAAAACAATGACCAAAAAATTGTAACTGTTTATGTACACTCAGAGACGGAAGGTTTCGGTAAAACACAATTTTATTAAACCACACAGAATAATAGTAACCCTTGCAGGTCCAGCATACAGTACAAAAATATACTGACACAGGACAGGTTACAGTGAGGTCAATAACCCACACGGGTCCAGTATGTGATACAATATACAATACTGACACTGGTCAGGTTACAGTTCGTATGATTCAGTGAGACAATGGCAGAATGGTACTATTAGGCCAGGAATAGCTTATAGGCCCTAATAGCGGAAGGCCCACAGGACACTCTCTACGCAGAGAGTGACACAATAGCGACTGTAGCCACAAAGGAGCAAGCGGAGCCCTGGATACGTGACTGGCTACTGGGACAACAGAGGTAGACTGCAACCGGAGGTGCAGTGTAACGCCAAACCGAGACTGCAAGAGTCTGAGACCCAAGTGTACAGCACCGCTCCACAAGGGGTTAACGAACGCTCCGACCTAAGGACAAACTGCCAGATCATATAGAAGGATTGAGGCACCCAAGAGTAACCCAACCTCAGATGAAGGGCAGTAAACAGGCCAAGCATACTGTGGTGCAACTAGAAATATCTCCACACTGGAGTGAGAGAGGACAAGGCACTATGGGGTGACCGGGTTATAGTGAGAACTGCCTGAGCAGTAACCGAGGCAACCGGAGGTCTGTACAAGACAGAGAGAGAGCACTGGACTACAGCTCCAAACCGGATCGCCGGAAGGAGTGTGAACCGGGACAAAACACACAGAGCAGGAACGTCAGCCACGCCGTGTTGGTACATGGAGCAGGAACGTCAGCCAATCCGGTTCGGTACACAGAGCAGGAACGTCAGCAAAGCCGGGTCGGTACATGGAGCAGGAACATCAGCCAATCCGGGTCAGTACACAGAGAAGGAACGTAAACAGGCAGAGTAGTCAGGCAGTCCAGGTCATACACTGGAATCATACAATATAATGCAACAAACGCTAGCAACGGAAACACCACAAAAGGGCACTGCAGAAGTGACAGGGCTGAGTATTTAAGGGCTGTCACTGGGAGGAGCAACATAACATTAGCCAATAAAAAGGTATCAGGAAGTAGTGCTTGTCAAAATGTTGCCAGCAAAACACGGGCACCATGATAAAAATCCACTATATTGCACCAAACCAGACATTATACAAATGCAATATAAACCAAAAGACACTAACTCCTGAGGGAGATGCAGTAAGGTTTGATTAAGAGATGATAAAATGGAGATGACTTCTCGGTGATTCCTATGTTATTCTAAGGAGCCTATGCACTAAGATTTTTCAGGTGGGAGACATCTTAGTACATAGGCTCCATAGAATAACATAGAATTGGAGAAGTGATATCACTGGAGAAGTCATCTCCACCTTATCACCTGTTTATCACACCTTAGTGCATAATTCCCCTGAAGTTTTACAACTCACTTAGGTTTCAGGCCTCGTTTGAGTTTCCAAAGCAGAACTCCTCCTACAGAGCAAACTCCTCCAGAGTAGGATGAGCTGCTTTTATAGGTGAAACAAACAATAAGGAATATAACCAAACTACAGACTACAAAAACTGAAGGAGAGAAATCCACAAGAAAAAAAAGCATAGGGAGAATAGGTTTCATAAAATGAAGGGAGTCAAACCTTAAGAATATTATAAGCATTCACAAAATGTTGAATAGGGCATAACCTGTGAGTGTGGCTCACAGTATGTGGGAATGACATCCCACTCATTTAAGGCCCATATCAGGGCATCAATGTTTGCATTCTATAAGGGAGAATAGTCCTGGCATATATGTATGTATATCTTTATTTATATGGCGCCACACAGTGTACACAGCACCTTACAACAGTTCTCTTTTCATTCAGCAGAGTACTGCTAGGGGTGGAGATGCTGATGGGATTCAATGTACTTTTGTAACAAAGTAACAAGGTGATATGTTTAAATGGCTAACTGAAAGCATAGAAGTGCAAGCTTTCGGTAGAATAAGTCCCTTCTTCAGGCACACAGCTGGAATAGCACTGCATATATAAATGTAGAGACTTTTCACCTAATTAAAGATTAGCATTATATACATTATATACATTCTGTACTGAGCATGCTTGGGCTTTCACTGTGCCCCTGCCCAATATATTTAATTTAGGCAGGTTGTAGCAAACCATGTGAATAAAAAATCTTTGTTTCTGTGGATAGTCCATCAGGGCTTTGTCCCTCTTAACATCTGATTTCAATTACACATGGCCTCTCTTATCATCCTTGAATACGCAACATTATAGAAATTCTCTTACAATGTAAGTTTAACCCTTTCTTACATGTTATAGACTTTAGAATAATGATCTACAATAGGAAAAAAATATATGGTAAATGTCAATAACTAATTTGTGACAGAGTACATTTGATACTTTTCAATAGCAGTGTTCTTTTTTAGAATACATAGCATCTCAATATTTTTGAGAATTTATGTGAATACATAATTTAGTATTGTAGTCACATTGATTGCTATTGATTATACACACTGACTCTGCTAAAATTCATATATCATCATTTTCAAAAGCATGTGATAATATGCAAGCTACTTTTGTTACTTTGAATAGTGAAAGACACAGCAGATGTTTTGTATTATTTGTATTTTTGCACTTTAGCTACATGTACTGGAAATAAGTACATATTTTTCACATGGTGGTAACTTATCAGATCATCTGCCTGACACTATACTAATTTTGACAATTGTTGTCAATGTCTCGGTAGTAGATGACTACAAAAAAGTCGATCCAGTAAAATATTACACTTTCAGCAAAGACCCACAAATGCTTTTCATTCTTTACATATATTCAGAGAGACAGAGAGAGAGCAATTATTTGTATATAATATGGTATATAATGTAGCTGGAAAAAAATATGTTGCTGGTTTGCTTCCCGATTCATATTGCTTGACAGTGGAACAATGGTTGATTGTGAAGTTTGGTCATAGATACATGGTCATGAGTCTATGAATGGAATACGATATAAACAGAAAGACATTATTGTTCCGACAAGATTAATTTTGTAGCAAAACATTAGACTGTAATCTTTTATCTGTGAACATTATTATAGTGTCCTTGTTATCTGAAAGGAGCTTGACAGAATGATAAATTTCTTCCTGGATCCATTATTACACATTTTGGCTGTAGCATTAGAAGAAACATAATATAGAAAAAAAAAAAAAAAAAAAAAAAAAAAAAAAAAAATATATATATATATATATATATATATATATATATGTGTGTAAAATGTATATTAATCTACACACTGTAGACACAGGAGGATATGTAATGTATATTAATGTACACAGTGTTGTGTACAGTGTGTTGATTAATATACATTATATATACAGTCATGTTGTGTACTATATACACTTTTGTGTGTAGTGTATATATATATATATATATATATATATATATATATAATATACACTAGCAATGTGTGGACGGAGTTGCCCGTCATGTTATGTATGGAATGTATAATGTGTTTAACCCTTTGAGTGATTGAGAGATATCCAAGGCATTGCACGGCAATGGATTGGATACCTCTCAGGCACTGAAAGGGTTAAAATGAATGTTAGAGAAATACGGTGTTGGCCATAGGTGTCAGAAATGCATAGACAGAGATACACACACATATGCAGACACGCACACAGAGTAGATACACACACATATGCAGTCATGCACACAGAGTAGATGCACACACATATGCAGTCACGCACACAGAGTAGATGCACACACACATATGCAGTCACGCACACAGAGTAGATGCACACACATATGCAGTCACGCACACAGAGTAGATGCACACACATATGCAGTCACGCACACAGAGTAGATGCACACACATATGCAGTCACGCACACAGAGTAGATGCACACACACATATGCAGTCACGCACACAGAGTAGATGCACACACATATGCAGTCACGCACACAGAGTAGAGACAGAGTAAGAGACACACATGCAACAGACATGCAAACACACACAGAGTGAGAGAGACGCACACTCAAAATTCTGTTTCTTGGAGGGCATGGTGCAATTGTGAGGCAATGAGTGTGAGACAATAAGTGTGAACAATCAGTTTCAGAACACCATAAAGGGGGTACATTGACATTTAATGAAACTTCGAAATCTTTATAAGATGGCCGAGAAGAGAAGCCACTGGTGGTGGAGATATTATGGTCGTCATGCTGAGAGGTAGATTCTTTTATTTCCTTTACAAGTGAGAAACCAGAGCTGACAATGGGGAAGGTAGAGGATGTTGCGTGCTGTCAGTGAAGTCCAGGAGAGTGAATGGGCTGGTCAGAACATCACTTAGGTTTAAAGCAAGCATCTTGTGGATGGTTCTTCTTCATCTGGTGTTATGATTGACTCAGGCCTGAGTGCCATCAGGAGACTGGGGTGCTTTATTGTCCACTTAACCCTTTGTGTGCCAGAGGGGTGGTCTACATCAGTCTCTCTGCCCTCATAGTAACATAGTATTTAGGTTGAAAAAAGACTTGCGTCCATCTAGTTCAACCCTTTTCCTATTCCTGTTTACCATCGTTGATCCAAAAGAAGGCAAAAAAACCCCTCAATATAGCAATTTAAAATTCTGCCTTGAATGGGGGGGGTGGAATTCCTTCTTGATTCCAAATGGCAATCAGATTTCTCCCTGGATCAACAAGCCCTAACTAAATATTAATCCCAATACTAACGTACATAGTCCTCTATGTTATGTTCTTTTAAATAAGTATCCTCAGTGTGCTTCACCACCTGTACAAGGGCATGCAATACTTATTGACTATAGTGGTAATTTGGGCCTTTTTTCCACCAGATAAGCCACCCACTCCCTCTTATATCCTGTGCTCTGCTATGTCATAGTCCAAGCTAATAGATGGAGTCCCAAGAGTCACTCACAGGCTCAGGCACCGATCCCCAACTTCCTCCCAGGTGACCAAGACTCCTGAATAAACTAAACCAGAGCCCAGCATGTGCAGCGACGCTTCCCTCACTGTAGTGTTTGTCCGCTTCCCTTTCACAGTGCTTGTTGCTGGATGCTATTAGCGTGGACTATGACACAGCAGAGCACAGCATATGAAAGGGTGTGGGCGGCTTCTTTGGTGGGAAGAAAGGCCCAAATCCTTGCTATAGTCAATTAGTATTTTGTGCCCTTGTACAAGCATGTTGCTTATCAGCGTCTAATCAGGGTCTGAGTGCTGGAAACAGGGGCAGATCAGTGTATTGTTGTATGGGGAAGGAAGGTCACACAGGACAGCCTGGTTTAAGCCTTTGAGTGCCAGAGAGGTACAGAACGCATTGCAGAGAGAAATGCGTTGCATACCCCTTTGGCACTGAAAGGGTTAAGAGAGGAGGCCGGCTGACAGGAGTTGTGCTGCGTAGGTCCACACAAGAGAGAGACTTCCTTGGGAGGATGTGAGGTGGATGGTGGTGCACCATAGTAGAGTCCAGGGCAGGGTCTTTGAAGCGGGAAATGAGAGGCTCAGTGGATCCCTGAGTCATGATGTGCATGTTTATGCGGCTGAAGTCGGTCATGTGTTATTTTTACTTCAGACAGATGTCCTTACTGCTGCCCCAGGGTGTATGTGCCTCCTGAAGCGACATAAATTATGTAATGAGGCATTCACTTCAATGTGTGTGTGCCCTGAGGAGACATAAATTATGTAATGAGGCTTTCTCTTTTATATATATACTAGTTGAACAGCCCGTTACACTGGCCATAGTGCCACTGCCACCAGGTCTCGTGGCAGTCACGCGCAGTAGAGACTGCCCGTGCCATGCCTGATACAGAGCTGGACTCTCCTTTGGAACACCCAGCTCTGTATCAGCCGCGGCGTGGGCAGTCTCTACTGCGCATGACTGCAGCACGCGCAACAGTGTCTACTGCACATATCACGCCGTTACACACGATTTAGCGAATTATTATATAGGATATATATATATATATATATATATATATATATACACATTTTGTATATATACATTTCACAGCCCTCTGTGCCTCAATGCTGGCAACCCATTGAGGATGCAGCATGGGGATCCGTTGAAAATGTGACATGCTTGGCTTTGCCAGCAGCTTCCTCCACTACTGCTCTACTCTCCAAAATGCTGGGGCAATTGGAAATTGGTTGAGTGGGCTGTAGGTTTGTTCAAATAGTAATACGTAAAAATAACTTTGTCAAGAGTAACTGGAACAACAGAAAGAAGTATTAACCCTTTGAATGACACAGGTGTATGCAATGAGTTGCTGTTGCATGTGTTGCGTACCCTTCTGGCACTGAAAGAGTGAACCTGTATGTGACATCCTGAAGCCCAAGCATTGACTGTTGGTGAGCTTATGCTGTTATGGATGGAAAGGGATGAGATCATGAGATCGATATGATTGATGAAATGCATGAATATTTACAATGTGGTATAAAACAAGAAGATGTACATAAATAGCTATGAATATTTCCGATGTAGTGTTCAAGTGTATTCTAAGAAGGGAAATATGCACCTGCTCCCGGGGCAAGGGAGCATCACTGGTTCTCTGTTGTGCCTCCTTCCCAGACACTGAAATCTCCATATGAAGTGGTGTGCTGTGTTGCTAATGCGTCTGAGAAGGAGGAGGTAAGGAGGCACTACGGGGAGGAGGAGAGGACGTCCTTCACAGCTGTTCTGTAGTGAGCTGTACCATGGAGAGGCAACCAATGAGGACATATGGTATTACTTAAAAAAGCTTATGTGTCCAAATATAAAACCAGCACACCCTTTTCTGCTGCTGTGTCCTGTGAGCCAGGACCAATGTGATGGAATACTGAGAGGTGCCAGTGGTTTTGAGCGATGTAAGTTGGTGTGTGTGTGTGTGCAAATATTGACTATGGGCAAAATAGTGAGGAGGGGCAGTAGTTGTGAATGTTCTGGTGGGGTGGAACTTGGTGAGTGAGGAAATGTTGAGGAGAGGTATAATAGTGAGGAGGTCTTGTGTTTGTGAGCCGTGTAATGGCATGTTCTATTAGTGTTGAAAGATGAAATAGTGAGGATGGACGAAGTCCACCCCTGTGTACGTCGGACTCAGGCAATGAGGAGGAGATATGCATATCTCCTCCTAGCTGCTGCTATGGGGTGTTTCAGGCATGCCTGTGTATGTTGTCCTCAGGCAGTTTATCTTCCTAGCCGCCACCCGGGGGGGGTGTCAGGCACTGCCTTAGAATTTGTGGTCACAACTTTGTCTTTTATAGTATACTAGCAATGTGGAACGTCGTTGCCTGTCATGTTATTTGGTAATGTATAGTTATTATTTATTTGTAGTAAATTTCATGTATGACAAGATGAAGGTTTTGTTGTAGAACTCTGTTATTTTTTCTTCAGTGTAAGTGTGTTTTGTGGGGAACCCCTTGGATGATAGTTGTAATCAGTACATGGGCCTCATGAGGTAGGGAGGTAGGGCATAAGATGACTATTAGTGATGAGCGAGCACCCCAATGCTCGGGTGTTCGGGTGCTCTGACCGAGCGCCCCCGGAGGCTCGAGTGCTCGGCCGAGCACCCGAGCCCCATTGAAGTCAATGGGAGGACTCGAGCATTACACCAGGCACCCCCTGCTCTGATGAGGGGAGGGTGCCTGGTCCATAGGAAAAGGGCAGAAAAGGATGGAAACACCACAGAAATGGTTCAGGGACAGCATAGGGAGGATGTCTGGATGCATCTTGGACTCCAACATCGCTGCTGGGAACGATCTTTCGCCCGTAGTACGCCATTTTTACAGACTGACCGTAAAACACACAAAAAGGAAAATAAAAACGACTTTAGGCGAAAAATTGTTACCAAACAGTATTTGCTGTATATTTACTTGTATATCATCTGCAAATTCTGCAAAAAATGTCCTCGATTTTTCTGAAGTGAGGCCATGATTAAGAGGGAAACGTGCGCAGAGGCAAATTCTCCCAAAAATTTCCTTGATTTTTCTGAACTGAGGCCATGATTAAGAGGGAAACGTGCGCAAAGGCAAATTCTCCCAAAAATGTCCTCGATTTTTCTGAACTGGGGCCATAATTAAGAGGGAAACGTGCGCTGAGCCGACCATCTAAAACATTATGGGTGAGGGTCTGCTGCGGAGCTGACCATCCTAAACATTATATGCGAAGGCCCGCTAGTGAGCTGACGCTATAAAACATTATATGAGAGGGCCCGCTAGAGAGCTGACCCAATAAAACATTATATGAGAAGGCCCGCTGGTGAGCTGACCTATATAAAAATTGTCAAACAGGGCCCGCTGGTGAGCTGGCCCTATATAAAAATTATATCACAGGGCCCGCTGGTGAGCTGGCCCTATATAAAAATTATATCCCAGGGCATATGGAAGAGGAGGAGGAGGATGAGAAGATTAAGAGTCAACCATATACCCGTTTTTTGGGTGGAAGGGGTGAATGGGAATACAGAGTATTCCCATCATTGTAAATAACATATATAAAGTGAGTTTATGTTCCCCCGGGGCTTTCCTCCAGTGGAGTGGAGAAGTCAGGGGAAATCCAGGCCTTGTTCATTTTTATAAGTGTCAACCTATCAGCATTGTCGGTGGAAAGGCGGATACGCTTATCTGTTATGATGCCACCAGCAGCACTAAATACCCGCTCAGACAGAACGCTGGCGGCAGGGCAGGCCAGCACCTCCAAGGCGTAGAGTGCCAGTTCATACCACGTGTCCAGCTTGGACACCCAGTAGTTGTAAGGCACAGAGGGATCATTGAGGACGCTGACACGGTCTGCTACGTACTCCTTCACCATCTTCCAAAACTTTTCCCTCCTTGTGACACTAGGCTGCGCATCAGGGTGAGGGTGCTGGTGGGGTGTCATGAAGGTGTCCCACGCCTTGGAGAGTGTTGCCCTGCCTTTCTCGTAACTGCTGTGTGCTCCCCTTTTCTCCCCTTCTCGGTTGGCCAAGGTAGCACGTACTCTGCCGCCAGCGTTGTCAGATGGAAAATTTTGGAGCAATTTTTCAACAAGAACCTTCTGGTATTGCACCATTTTGCTTGTCCTCTCCACCGGAGGAATGAGAGATGAGAAATTCTCTTTGTAGCGGGGGTCCAGAAGGGTGAACACCCAGTAATCCGTGTTGTCTAAAATGCGTACAACGCGTGGGTCACGGGAAAGGCAGCCTAACATAAAGTCAGCCATGTGTGCCAGAGTACCAACAGTCAAGATTTCGCTGTCCTCACCAGGAGGATGACTCTCAATCTCCTCATCCTCTTCCTCCTCTTCTGCCCACCCACGCTGAAGAGATGGAACTAAAGTTCCATGGCTACCCTCTGTAGCGGAGGCAACCGTGTCTTCCTCCTCCTCCTCCTCCGCCTCCTCCAATTGTCGCTGAGAAGACGAAGTGAGGGTGCTCTGGCTATCACCTTGTGTAAGCTCTTCCTCCCGCATTTCCAACTCTTCCACATGCAAAGCGTCAGTTTTAATTGTGAGCAGCGAGCGTTTCAGTAGACACAGAAGTGGGATGGTTACACTGATAATAGCGTTATCGCCGCTCACCATCTGTGTCGATTCCTCAAAATTGCGTAAAACCTCACAGAGGTCTGACATCCATTCCCACTCCTCACTTCTGATTACAGGAAGTTGAACGGAGAGGCGACGACCGTGTAACAGCTGGTACTCCACTACTGCCCTCTGCTGCTCACAAAGCCGGGCCAACATGTGGAAGGTGGAGTTCCAGCGCGTGCTCACGTCACACAGCAGCCGGTGAGCTGGCAATTGTAAGCGCTGCTGCAGCTTCAACAGGCCGGCTGAAGCTGTAGATGACTTACGGAAATGTGCACACACGCGGCGCACCTTGGTCAAGAGATCATGCACATTGGGGTAGGTTTTTAGAAATCGCTGAACCACTAAATTAAATACATGCGCTAGGCATGGTACGTGTGTGAGCTTGCCGAGCTCCAAATCCGCCACCAAGTTACGCCCATTATCACACACAACCATGCCTGGTTGCAGGTTGAGTGGCGAGAGCCACTGCTCGGTCTGGTGACTAATCCCCTGCAACATCTCTGAGGCCGTGTGCTGTTTGTCCCCAAGGCAGATCAGCTTCAGCACGGCCTGTTGACGCTTCCCCACTGCAGTGCTACACTGCTTCCAGCTACTGGCTGATGGGGGAGTGGCGCTGCGTGTAGAGAATTCGGAGGTGGAAACGGAGGAGGAGGAGCCAATAACGTAGGTGCTGGCGGAAACCCTGATGGAGGTAGGGCCCGCAATCCTCGGCGTGGGTAGCACCCGTGCCATCCCAGGGTCCGAGTCGCTCCCAGCCTCCACGACATTCACCCAGTGTGCCGTCAGGGAAATGTAGCATCCCTGGCCACAAGCACTTGTCCATGTGTCAGTCGTTAAGTGGACCTTCCCAGTAACTGCGTTGGTCAGGGAACGGGTGATGTTACGGGACACATGGTGGTGTAATGCGGGGATGGCACACCGGGAAAAGTAGTGGCGGCTGGGGACCGCGTACCGAGGGACAGCTGCTGCCATCAGGCTGCGGAAGGACTCAGTCTCCACAAGCCTAAATGGCAGCATTTCGATGGCTAGTAATTTGGAAAGGTGTGAGGTTAGTGCTATGGCCTGTGGGTGGGTGGCTGGGTATTTTCGCTTGCGCTCAAATGCCTGGGGTAACGACATTTGGACGCTGTGCTGGGACAGGGAAGTGGATGTGGTCGCTGATGGTGCTTCAGATGGTACAGGTGCAGGGCGGGAGGTATGCGGTCCTGCGCCTTCGACAGGCGATTGGCCGGCACCGAAAACAGGGGAAGAGGAGGCAGTGGTGTGGCCTGCAGACACAGATGGGCGATCCAGGCGTTCCTCCCACTTATTACGGTGCTTGGATGCCATGTGTCGGATCATGCTGGTGGTGGTGAGGTTTCTAGTGTTCATGCCTCGGCTCATTCTGGTGTGGCACAGGTTGCAAACTACAATTCTTTTGTTGTCCGCACTTTCCTTAAAAAAACGCCATACCGCGGAACACCTACCCCTTGGCAAGGTAGATTTACGCAAGGGGGTGCTCCGTGGAACATTTGCGGGCCGGTTTGGTGCGGTCCGCCTTCTTTCTGTAGCCACACCACTGCCTCTTCCAGCCTGTTGCGGTGCTGCAGATGGCTCACCCTCAGGACTGCTGTCATCGCTCGGCTCTACACCTTCCCAGGTGGGGTCAGTCACCTCATCGTCCACCAAGTCCTCCTCCACTTCCTCACTCTGATCATCCTCCTCATGTCTTGATCCCACCACATACTCAGTCATTGACAACTGTATAACATCCTCCTCAACAAGGTCTTGAGACAGTAATAGTGGTTGATTTAATGGCAACTGTGTCTCATCATCATCATCATCCACTACTTCCTTTGACCTTAAATGCCGTTCACATCTGTCATCTTCTTGTGATTGGGTACCCTCTAGAGGTTGTGAATCAGGGCATAAGATGTCATGTTCCTCTGCAAGCGTGCTTGGAGAGAGGGTCAAATGAAGGATTGGTGATGAGACGAGCTCCTCACTATATCCCAGTGTGGGATCACTTCTTTGACCAGACCGTCTATGGTGGGAGGAAGGATGATCAGAGTGAGGATTATGTTGACCAGACTCTTGGCTACTGAGAGTGGACTTGGTGGAAGACAGGGTGGTGCTTAACCGACTGGAAGCAGTATCAGCTGACATCCAACCGACCACCTGTTCGCAGTGGTCGGACCTCGAGAGTGATGTCCTGCGACGCCCTGTAAAATTACACATGAAGCTAGGTATGGTGGATGTCTTTCTTTCTTGTGCTCTGGCACCAGGCACAGTTTCTACGCGTCCTGACCCGCGCCCTGAACTATCAGGATCACGTCCACTTCCCCGTCCCTTTTTACCCGCCTTCTTCATCTTACACGGAATATGTGACTTTGATATTTTAGTTTAAAGACTTAACAGTATTTCTTCCTATTCTGCAACTGTGCAGAGTACACAGAATAGGCTGCTAAACTGCGGCGAAGCACACTGAATCGAATATGTGACTTTGATATTTTAGTTTAAAGACTTAACAGTATTTCTTCCTATTCTGCAACTGTGCAGAGTACACAGAATAGGCTGCTAAACTGCGGCGAAGCACAATGAATGGAATATGTGACTTTGATATTTTAGTTTGAAGACTTAACAGTATTTCTTCCTATTCTGCAACTGTGCAGAGTACACAGAATAGGCTGCTAAACTGCGGCGAAGCACACTGAATCGAATATGTGACTTTGATATTTTAGTTTAAAGACTTAACAGTATTTCTTCCTATTCTGCAACTGTGCAGAGTACACAGAATAGGCTGCTAAACTGCGGTGACGCACACTGAATGGAATATGTGACTTTGATATTTTAGTTTAAAGACTTAACAGTATTTCTTCCTATTCTGCAACTGTGCAGAGTACACAGAATAGGCTGCTAAACTGCGGCGAAGCACACTGAATGGAATATGTGACTTTGATATTTTAGTTTGAAGACTTAACAGTATTTCTTCCTATTCTGCAACTGTGCAGAGTACACAGAATAGGCTGCTAAACTGCGGCGAAGCACACTGAATCGAATATGTGACTTTGATATTTTAGTTTAAAGACTTAACAGTATTTCTTCCAATTCTGCAACTGTGCAGAGTACACAGAATAGGCTACTAAACTGCGGTGACGCACACTGAATGGAATATGTGACTTTGATATTTTAGTTTAAAGACTTAACAGTATTTCTTCCTATTCTGCAACTGTGCAGAGTACACAGAATAGGCTGCTAAACTGCGGGGACGCACACTGAATGGAATATGTGACTTTGATATTTTAGTTTAAAGACTTAACAGTATTTCTTCCTATTCTGCAACTGTGCAGAGTACACAGAATAGGCTGCTAAACTGCGGCGAAGCACACTGAATGGAATATGTGACTTTGATATTTTAGTTTGAAGACTTAACAGTATTTCTTCCTATTCTGCAACTGTGCAGAGTACACAGAATAGGCTGGTAAACTTCGGCGAAGCACACTGAATCGAATATGTGACTTTGATATTTTAGTTTAAAGACTTAACAGTATTTCTTCCTATTCTGCAACTGTGCAGAGTACACAGAATAGGCTGCTAAACTGCGGTGACGCACACTGAATGGAATATGTGACTTTGATATTTTAGTTTAAAGACTTAACAGTATTTCTTCCTATTCTGCAACTGTGCAGAGTACACAGAATAGGCTGCTAAACTGCGGCGAAGCACACTGAATGGAATATGTGACTTTGATATTTTAGTTTGAAGACTTAACAGTATTTCTTCCTATTCTGCAACTGTGCAGAGTACACAGAATAGGCTGCTAAACTGCGGAGAAGCACACTGAATCGAATATGTGACTTTGATATTTTAGTTTGAAGACTTAACAGTATTTCTTCCTATTCTGCAACTGTGCAGAGTACACAGAATAGGCTGCTAAACTGCGGTGACGCACACTGAATGGAATATGTGACTTTGATATTTTAGTTTGAAGACTTAACAGTATTTCTTCCTATTCTGCAACTGTGCAGAGTACACAGAATAGGCTGCTAAACTGCGGCGAAGCACACTGAATGGAATATGTGACTTTGATATTTTAGTTTAAAGACTTAACAGTATTTCTTCCTATTCTGCAACTGTGCAGAGTACACAGAATAGGCTGCTAAACTGCGGCGAAGCACACTGAATGGAATATGTGACTTTGATATTTTAGTTTGAAGACTTAACAGTATTTCTTCCTATTCTGCAACTGTGCAGAGTACACAGAATATGCTGCTAAACTGCGGTGACGCACACTGAATGGAATATGTGACTTTGATATTTTAGTTTGAAGACTTAACAGTATTTCTTCCTATTCTGCAACTGTGCAGAGTACACAGAATAGGCTGCTAAACTGCGGCGAAGCACACTGAATCGAATATGTGACTTTGATATTTTAGTTTAAAGACTTAACAGTATTTCTTCCTATTCTGCAACTGTGCAGAGTACACAGAATAGGCTGCTAAACTGCGGTGACGCACACTGAATGGAATATGTGACTTTGATATTTTAGTTTAAAGACTTAACAGTATTTCTTCCTATTCTGCAACTGTGCAGAGTACACAGAATAGGCTGCTAAACTGCGGTGACGCACACTGAATCGAATATGTGACTTTGATATTTTAGTTTAAAGACTTAACAGTATTTCTTCCTATTCTGCAACTGTGCAGAGTACACAGAATAGGCTGCTAAACTGCGGCGAAGCACACTGAATGGAATATGTGACTTTGATATTTTAGTTTGAAGACTTAACAGTATTTCTTCCTATTCTGCAACTGTGCAGAGTACACAGAATAGGCTGCTAAACTGCGGCGAAGCACACTGAATCGAATATGTGACTTTGATATTTTAGTTTAAAGACTTAACAGTATTTCTTCCAATTCTGCAACTGTGCAGAGTACACAGAATAGGCTACTAAACTGCGGTGACGCACACTGAATGGAATATGAGACTTTGATATTTTAGTTTAAAGACTTAACAGTATTTCTTCCTATTCTGCAACTGTGCAGAGTACACAGAATAGGCTGCTAAACTGCGGTGACGCACACTGAATGGAATATGTGACTTTGATATTTTAGTTTAAAGACTTAACAGTATTTGTTCCTATTCTGCAACTGTGCAGAGTACACAGAATAGGCTGCTAAACTGCGGCGAAGCACACTGAATGGAATATGTGACTTTGATATTTTAGTTTGAAGACTTAACAGTATTTCTTCCTATTCTGCAACTGTGCAGAGTACACAGAATAGGCTGGTAAACTGCGGCAAAGCACACTGAATCGAATATGTGACTTTGATATTTTAGTTTAAAGACTTAACAGTATTTCTTCCTATTCTGCAACTGTGCAGAGTACACAGAATAGGCTGCTAAACTGCGGTGACGCACACTGAATGGAATATGTGACTTTGATATTTTAGTTTAAAGACTTAACAGTATTTCTTCCTATTCTGCAACTGTGCAGAGTACACAGAATAGGCTGCTAAACTGCGGCGAAGCACACTGAATGGAATATGTGACTTTGATATTTTAGTTTGAAGACTTAACAGTATTTCTTCCTATTCTGCAACTGTGCAGAGTACACAGAATAGGCTGCTAAACTGCGGAGAAGCACACTGAATCGAATATGTGACTTTGATATTTTAGTTTGAAGACTTAACAGTATTTCTTCCTATTCTGCAACTGTGCAGAGTACACAGAATAGGCTGCTAAACTGCGGTGACGCACACTGAATGGAATATGTGGCTGCTGGCATTACACTGATGTCAGAGCCTCCCTGCACGTTTATTGGCTGCGCAGCAGCCGCAAAACGTGCGGGGAGGAGACCCGAACATGGCGGGTGAGCACATGCGGTACTCGTACGAGTACCGCCATGTGCCGAGCAGAGCGATGCTCGAGCCGATCCGAGCATCGGCCGAGCATGCTCGCTCAACACTAATGACTATGTGTTGGTGTGTGAATGTGCTGGGTGGTGACACATTAATTTGAATGGCAGAGGATTAAGCATCTATCTTTGGCAGCGAAAGGGTTAAGCATGGAGGAAAATGCATCATACTGGCTCCCTACACACAAATTAACCCTTTCGGTATGAGAGGGGGTATACAAGGCATTGCAAACTAATGCGTTGAATAACCCTGTGGCACTCAAAGGGTTAAGCATGGCTGGGTAGAAAAGCTTGTTGAGTGGAATACATGAAAAGATCTCAGCTCGTGGTGTATAGAAGGGACCTGCACCCAATACATATACCTGCTATCCATGGAGAGATCATGTGAAATACAGTCAACTTGTGTATAAAAATGGTACTGACTGTTGACAACCTGGTTCAGGTTGTATGAGTAGGTCTGAAGGATGGGGAACTGTGTGTGACTGCAAGCATCCTAATGCTCTGTATATGCTGATAATGTTACAGTTCAGTACACTCAGACAGGTAGATGTTGGTAAAAGCACACTTTTATTAAGGCACACAAGGAATGAAGTAACCCTCATGGGTCCAGTAACAACAGTGGAAACTGACACAAGACAGGTTACAAGCGATTTAACCCACACGGGTCCAGTATGTAATATACACACAATACTGACACAGGTCTGGTTAATGAATTTGATACAGTGTATGAATGTCCAATTTAACCAGTGCACCCACTGGTAGATGCGTAACGAAGGCCCAATGTCGCCTATAGGCAATGCGAGGCAACAATGACAGGACTGCAACCACAGGCACTGGACGCCTGTACGCGAAATCAATGGTGGACACCCACCAACGATACACAGACAGGTCAGAGCTTGTGCCTAAACGGAGGCCCTACCGGAGCAGCCCAACACCGTGTGCATGTATTACCTAAAAGAGTTAATGTGCAATGGTATAAATGGATGGCAACCGGAAGTGCACAGCGGAACCAAATGGAGACTAATCGCACACTGAAACGGAGCCCAACATAACCCAGAGTGGTAGTAGTATAACAAGGCCCTTCCCCCGAAGGGGTTAATAATGCTATTGTCTGGATCCGGGTCGGTACACGGAGCAGGATCCACAGATGCGCCTGCTCAGTACACAGAGCAGGGTCGTCAATCTCGCCGGGTCAGTAACCAGAGCAGGAACGTCAGCCAGGCCGGGTCAGAACAAGAAGCAGGAACGTCAGCCAATCTGAGTCGGTACACAGTATCAGGAACAAGACAATGGCGTGGTCAGGTAGTCCTGGGTCATACACTGAATCAAAACAACAACAACTAGCACCAGGCAGCCCAGGGTATAAAAAGGCTGTCACTAGGAGGAGCAGTACAGAGCAGCCAATAGGAGAGCAGTATCAGCGAGATGGACAGAATGTCGCCCAGATCATGGCGCCGTGATAGATAAGCCTTCCGGTCATCTATTCCCCTGTCCGTATGAGCCTTCAACACTCTAGAAAAACAGAGTGATCAAGTGAGAGAATTGAAACCTGAGATAAAAAAAATTTAAAAATCTGTAAACTGGGGGAGACCGTCTTACAATTGCTTACACCATACATTTGGATATCATACACAATATCATACACAATATCCAAATGTATGGTGGATTGTTGCTGGATTGTGTGTTCAGGATATGGAAGTTTATAGGATGATGGCTTGTACGAAGAGCTCCTTGCCCCCCCCCCCCGTGTGCCTTCATATCCTGCGTTGGACATTTACAACTAAATAAAAAGGTGAAAAATTAGACCATTTATTAACCCAATGGCACTCAAGAGGATACACTTCCATATCCTGAACACACTGCAGCAGCGGGGGTAGAGCATACCATCTTAAAAGTGCTTGTTGCCATTTGTATTATTAGGATAGGATAACCAGGTATATAAACAAGTTATATAAAAATGGAGGCAAAAACACACACAGGTACTTCTAGCTTCTGTGTCTTTATTTGAAGAAAAAAAACTGCTCACTGCTTCTCTTCTTGTTGCAGCGGGAGGGGAAAGTTGACACTTCTGTAAACCATACAATGTAAAACATAGGCTACAGCACTGTGAGAGCACCTTCAGTGATATCTCAACACCCCCACTTGCTCTCAAGTGTCACATTTTTAATATATTACATGACTTACATTCCAAACATATAACTCAAAAATCTTTCTAGTTTGGATTTTGTTGCAGGCTTAACCATTTTCACTTAAATGATCATGCAGCATCTTGCTCCGATTTCTACCTGATTGTTTTACACCATACAATGATTTGTTCAGTTTTGAAACTAGTCTCTCATTTTGTTTTGACTCTACCTCAAATCCCTCTGGTTGTTCCACATAAACCTCACAGTCAGTTGGGGCATGTAGGTAGGCTGTTTTCAAATCCATCTGGTGAAGAAGTAAATCATACTGTGTTGCCAGTTGCATAAAAATACATACTGATGTAATATTTACAGTTGGAGAAAAAGTGTCCTTGTAATCAATTCCCTTTACTTGACTATAACCTTTAGCAACATATCTGGCTCTGTACGTTTCTAATCCATCAACGCTGTTTTTCACTGTATACACCCATCGACTCCCCACTGAACGTTTACCTTCTGGTAAAGTTGTCAAAGTGAATGTGTCATTTTCTTTCAATGTATCCATTTCCTCTGTCATAGCTTTAAACCAATTCTGTGACTGGGGTGAGTTTGAAGCATCTTTAAAGGTTTGTGGTACATCAAATATCTTATAGCAGTAATCAATGTTTGTTAGTATTTGGTCATCACATTCCAGTTCTGAAACATAGTCCTCCAAGTACTGAGGAGTTTTTATGTCCCTTTTAGGATAACGTGTACTGTGGTCATTCCCTGTCTGACCATTGTTCTCACTCCTTAAAGTTTCTATTTCAGAAATTTGAACTGTCTCTGGACACTCAATTTCGGTCTGATTGGTCTTTGCTATAGGGGGTGCATAGTTCTCCCTATGGTAATCCTCTTCACCATGCATCATATCAGTCTGTCATTCAAAAACTCTCTTTGTGATAAACTTCATAAGCCTGTGTTTAAGGATCTTTCCAGTGTTTGGGTAAATTACCATGTAAGAGGGGCTGTTTTTGTCATAGCCGATAAAAATTCCTTCTTCACATTTTGAGTCTAGTTTCTTTCTGTCATATTTGTATGCAAAACATTCTGACCCAAAAACTTTCATCTTAGAAAGATTAGGTTTTCTCCCTGTTAAAAGGTAATATGGAGTTTGTTTTAAACTGTTGTTAAAGCACCTGTTTCGGAGATGAGCGGCAGTCATTACTGCATATGTCCATAATTCTTTTGGTACTTTATCTCAATTAACAGACATCTTGCCATTTCAAATAGTGTTCTCCAATTTCTCTCAGCAGTCCCATTTTGGTGGGGTGAGTAAGGTACTGAGGTTTCATGTCTTATGCCTTGCTTATTTAACAGTGACTTAAAGCTGTTTGCTGTTAACTCAGTACCATTATCAGATCTTATAAATTTTATGACTCCATATCAGGCTGTGTCAGCAATAAACCTAACGCTGCATCACTCTTGTTTTTTAGAAAATATACAAATACTGCTCCAGAGTAATCATCAGTGAATGCTATTGTATATCTGAAACCTTTTTTAGCTTGTGGTTCTATAGGACATGCTAAATCAGTGTGTACTAGCTGTAATATAGCTGTGGCTCAGGTATCAGATTCTCTGTTCCTGCTCTGAACAAATTTTCCTTGAGTGCAGACTTCACAGTTTAGGTTAGACTTATCAATCTTATCCTTAATTTTCATTCCTTCTACCACATTTTGTAGTTTTGTAATAACATCATAATTACAGTGACCTAGGATTTCATGCCACTTTGTATTTCATAACATACATGACAACTGTCATCATTTTCAATAAAAGTGTTCAGATAGTAAAGTCTATTGTAGTTCTGGATTGTGAATTTGGTACCGTTCCTATGCATGAGTTCATTACTGCCTTCCTGGAAGCTGACTAATGCTCCACTGTTTGTTGCTGTATCTACAGAGACGATGTCTTGAGGGTATGAAGATATGTACAATGCATTCCTCAGTGTTACCATCCTTCATTTTCCCTTGCTGTCAGGCAGACAAACCTCTGCATTGCCTCTTCTCAGCGCCGCACCAGTCGTCTTTTTTCCATCTGTGAGTTCCATTGAATGTTTCTCTGGTTTAAAAGTGTTATCCAAACTTTGAAACTTTCTGATGTCAGTAATTATATGGGATGTTGCTCCTGTATCAACCATTAGCCATTTTGGTTTTACTCCATCTAGTTTGTCATCTCTAGTTTTAAAAGCAAACAAGTGTCTGTCATCAGCGTCATCCGTTGCTTGTCTGACATTGTCTTTCTTTTTGAGTCTGCAATTTGCATCTTTGAGTGTTAAGCTTTTGCAATAGCTACACCACAGTGATTGACATTAATTTTGATTGTTTGAACATTGTGTCCTTTTTGGCCGAAAGTGCAACAAACAATTTTAGGGTTGTCTCTTTCTTTAAATCTTGGAGTTGTGTTACTCACTGTTAATACATTATCATTATTTTCACTAGTGAGGTATTTTTCAGTGTCCTCAAAACTTCTCAACTGTTTTAAACTCTGTGAAGGTGTTTTTTTCATCACCCTGTGTAACGTGGATGGCAAACAGTTTAAATGATTCAGGCAAACCTTTCAAAATCATTGCAATCACCAATTCATCACTTAATTTTTCTCCAGCATTTTTCAGTGCTGTAATGGCTGTATCTGCATGTATAATATAGTCAGTCACACTCTCATTTACAGCGTGAAGGGATGTTAGTGCAGTGTATAAACTAATTATGCAGGGCTTTCCTTGACCTGCATAATAGTCTCTCAATATTTGAAGTGCTTTACTTCCATCATCAGCTGCTTCTCTCATAACCAGAGACAAACTTTTATCATCTAAAATTTTAATCAATTCAGCATATGCTTCCTCATTCTTAATGTTATCTTCATCCTCATCTTCAGTGTCTGCAGGCACATTCAGGATGGTTGTTTTGAGATTCATAAACCTCAGATGTCCCAAGAATTTATTCTCCCAAAGTTCATATTTATTTTCATCTCCATCAAAACAGACTGTTACATCGGCTTCCTGCATCCTTCCTGGGCCCATAACCTGTTGGCATTTGTATTATTAGGATAGGATAACTGGGTATATAAGCAAGTTATATAAAAATGGAGGCAAAAACACACACATGTACTTCTAGCTTCTGTGTCTTTATTTGAAGAAAAAAAAGTGCTCACTGCTTCTCTTCCTGTTGTAGCAGGAAGGGGAAGTTGACAACAAAAATAACTTTATTTACACTTCTATCAAACATACAATGTATAACATAGGCTACAGCACTGTGAGAGCACATTCAGTGATATCTCAACAATGCTCACACCATATACTTGGATATCGTACAGAATATCATGCACAATATCCAAGTATATGGTGTGAGCACTTGTAAGACAATCCACTGCTGCAGCGTGTTGATGATATGGAAGTGTATAGGATGATGGCTTGTACAAAGAGCCCCCCCCCCCAGTGCTGTCACAGCCTGCATTCCAAATTAGGCCATTTATTAACCCCTTGAGTGCCAGTGAAGGACACAATGCATTGCCGAACAATACTTTGCATTCCCCTCTGGCTCCCAGTGGGTTAATGTAGGAGCTGATGGTATGTGGTATGATCCTCAGCCACACAGGCTTCACCCACACAGGCAAGTATAACACCAGCTGAGGAGTTACGAGTAGATATTCATATTAAAAGGCATGTTGCAACTCTTTATTGATATAGAAAACTTTGCTTTAATGTTTTTATATTTATGTGAATTTTATCACCTGCTTCTACTTGGTGATTTTACAACTGAAAGCTTATAGGATGCCCCAACTTGACCTAAATTCTATCAATCAATAAAATAATAATCGGGTCAGAAACTCTGTAAACAACATTTGAGCATTGTCCCAGACTCACAAACAACAGGTACAAATAAGTAAGATATATTCTAGTGGCAGCTAGGTATTGGCATTGACATATTTTGTAGCTGTCTCAGAACATGAATACTTATTTCTTGTGAGCATTTAATGTACTTTTATGGCACTTTAAAACAGAAGAGGTTATTACTCTGAATAAACTTCCAGTGAATGCACATCTGTAATTAGTTTTCAGTGCCAGTAGACGGTGCACAGTGAGAACATTTGTGCAAAAATATAACCACATTCAGAAAAAATGAACTTCATTTGCCCATACATTCGGTTAGTCAGAATTTCATTAAAAGATTTTTACTTCTCTGGACTGAAATGTGGACAAGATTCATTCAACTTGGTCATCCATTCCATCTGGGTTTCCATCAGGTACATGATTAAATAATAAAAAATATTTAGTTGTTTTATTTTAAACTTGTGCATATTCATAATGTGCATAAGGAGCATGCATGAGCAAGTCTCATAACAAAAATATAAACTGATCTCTGAGAGTAAGAAAGTAGTAGCATCTTTGACTTTGTTTGATGTACTCTAGAGAAGAGACTTTGCATTGCCGTACCACCTGCTTTAGACCAATCTGGAAAACAGCATGGTATATGGGCTAGAAAAGTCTATCGAATGAGACAGTACAGGTGGCTGTGTCCAACAACAGAAAGGCCCCCCAAAATAGCATGCAGTATTTCTGATAGCAAGGAAAGAAGCAGAATCAACTTGCCATGATGGTCTAGCTTAATAAATACAGTGGATCCACAAAGCTGGTCCAATAGTTCAGAGATGAGGTAATGATAATGCTGTTTAAATCTCTGCAATCAGTGCACAGCCATATATATTAATCTTTCTTCTGTACAATAAAGAACCCTGTTCCAACTGGAGAAGAGGTAGATCCAATAAACCCTCTTGCCAAATTGACCTGGATATACTCTTCCATAGCTCAGATTTTGGGTACTGAATGAGGGTAGGTGCAAAAGGTGCAGAAGGTATCAGAATTTTTTAGGATAGGACAGGCATGGTCTAAGAATGGAGAGACCCAAGCTAGCACTTGCCCTTTAAGAAGGGAAATGATGAATGTTACTCTTGCTTTGCGTGTAGAAAATATAAGGCTGATATCTAAAGTGCAATGTACATTGATTAAATGTTTAGTAATACCCATATTTACGTTTATTCAATATGGTAGATGTTAAAAGAATAAAGTATATGGAGAAAGTCCTATCTCTTAAACCTTTATGGTCTGAGAGATATTTGCATCTAAAGTTCCCCTTCCCTCCCCTTTTCCTGATGTCAGCGCTCTACTGACAGCAGGAGATCCAGGTCCTGGGACCAGACGGCAGCTCTTTAGCAGAGCCGAAATAGTGATATTTGAAAATAATTATTTCATTAGAACAGGCTACAAAGTGTGCCTGGTTTGGAAGCAGACTTTGCAGACTGTTCCAATGAAGTAGTTCTTTTTAAATATTGCTATTTCGGCTCTGCTGAAGAGCCTCCTCGAGTTGGCCAACACAAATCTCCTTCAAACCATAAAGGTTTGAGAAATGGAACTTTCTCCATATACTTTATTTTTTTAACATCTACAATATTGAATAAACTTAAATATGGGCATTACTAACCCTTTAAGGAATTCCCTGAGTTCCTAGGGGTTGTCATTGAAATGTTCAGACAAATGACAGGGAGTTGCTGTGTAGCTGGAGCAGTTGAGGCAGAAGTAGATACCTTGTTATGCTGCCAAGTTTGCAGAAGCCCAGTAATAGAATGTAACTTCTGATCTTGTTTCTTAATTTGTAAAGATTGCTCTCCTTTAATGCTCCCTGTTGTTCAACATCTGCTGGATCTGGAACCATGGCCCCTGCAGGGCAGAGGGGTTACTAGGCAGAACAGATTGTAAAACAAAAAAAACAGCAACAGTCACTGAGAGATAGGAAGCATTAAATTAAAAGTACTACTCTATAGCAGAGAAAAACTGGATGATGGGTGGCCAAAGATTGACAGGCAAAACTAACTCTCAAGGCTGCTGCTGGGAGCTGTTTGAGAGCAAAGCTAGGGAGCAGTGCCAACTGCGAGAGGCTCACACAGGTGAATAACAGAACTGGGAGCTCAAGGTTGCAGGATCCAAATCGGCAAAGAGAATCAGATCTGGAACAAAGCAGAGGTCAGAACAGGCAGTAAACAAGAGTGGTCAAAATTCAAAGCCAAAGTCATACACTGAATGCAAGAATCTCAGCACTTGAACATTTAGGGCTGGATTCTATTACAGGTGCAATTTTTATCACTGCTTTTACAATCCTCAGTCGGTGTGTCCTGGAAAGCAAACTGGAAGACAGGTAATAGCAGTGCTACAGTAGTGAAGCAGGTGTGTCTAGAAAAATAGGCAGAGCTGCAAATAATACCAGAATAAAACTTTCTGGACTGGGCTCTTACAATTTATTACCTTGATTTGCAGTATGCTTTTTTATATGTTTTCTCCAACTAATAAAATGTAATAAACACTAATAAACATTTTTATAGATACACCTATAAATCTAAATGTGTAGTAGCTATATAAATGGATTCAGGTGAGTGGAGCAGCTCCAGTGTTAGGGCAATGTTTGTGATGCCAGTCTTCAATTCGGTCACTGTGTCTCTCTCTCATCTCTGAAGACAGACTGAAGAATCACCTAAGTCACTAGAGATAAATGGCCATATCATCTATGAAATTTTACCTTGAGATTCTCACCAGTCAGAGTTTGTACCAGAATTATACTTATGAACATGCAACACATCTTAAAATAAGGCATTGTGGGTGTATTTCAAATAACAAATATACATTACAAGATCTTTCATAGAAATTCCAACATAGGTTATAAAAAGTCAGGTGTGTCCTGCAAAACCTACACATCCACTACAAATCAAATAAAATCTAAAACAATCAATAAACTGTACTAACTCTCTTGAGCTCTATCCAAACTGTATATATTACAGTAAGATCACATGAAAAGATGAAACAGTAATCCAATCGTCCTGCCTGAAAGTTTTATCAAACCCACCCACGGTTTTAGAGTGGCAAGGCAAAAAGAGATGTAATGAACATGACCAATAAAGCCTTAAAAACATGAAAATAGTCACAAACATTCCTATCCGCTACTTGTCACTAGCCGCCATATTGCATAGGGCAACCATAGTGATTATACCACATATCTTGTGTTTTACATGAAACCATTTGTAGAGTCAGGATAAATTAATAAATCTTAAAGCATGCGAGAGAGAAAAAAAAGTAAAATGTTGGTGGATGGAGAACAAGAACATAAAAAGAACAATTCAAATAACAATAATACGTCTATGGGAAATAGTAGAGTATAAATGTATACACGTTGTACAAATATTACAATATGGTGTGCATCTGTGGCTTTAATTAATAATCACAAGAAAGTGAAGTAAATAATATGGATTACAAAAGGGACATTGAGTAGGACACTAATAGCGGCACACATTAAAGTAAATTTGTGTTCGTACACAAGGTATTTTTCTATTTGCCTTGTCTGTGAATATAACCAAATCCACACACACAAGAACAATCAGAGACATGCCCATCTGTTCCTCCCCACCCCGTCCAGAATGAGTGGGACAGCAATAACAATTATTTATCCTTTGTGTTACATCAAACCATGCATAGTAACTCTTAGAACCTGAGGAGAAAAGGAAGGGGGAAGAAAGAGGTTGCTTGATGGAGCTTGGACATTTTCCAGAGTAGGATTATTTATTAGCCTTCAGAGGACAAACTGTCCAGATATGAGGAAATCAAACTAGTGAGTAGATTTCTTATGGATGATCTTCAGTTGTGATGGATACACAAGGGCAAACATCATTTTCTATTGAAATGATTGAAATAGAGATTTTGCAGATATCAGTACATTCTCAATGTTTTGCAGAGACTGCAGCAAAAAATCCTGGAACAATAGTAGAGTAGCTCCTGTATAGGAAAAAAAATGTGTTTTACTATATGCCACAATTATCTTCTCTTTGTCTTGATAGTTGAGTAGCCAGAATATGACCGGTCTGGGTTTTTTATCGAGATTAGTGATGGTAGATGGTGCTCCCTGTCTGTGGGCTCTTTCTATAATTAGTGAGGTGGTGGATCATCGACCATTATTACTGCAGCTTCTGTTCTTAAAATCTTTTAATTTGTCTTCCAATGAATAGGGTTTTGCTTCTAGCTGCTGAATTGTGTGTTGTAACTCTTCTACCACACTCTAGGTGGAATGGACTCTTTGTTCTACTGTGTCCAGCCTGTCATTGTGCTCCTTGACTAATGAGTTGTGTTTGCTGTCAAAAGCTGGCATGAAAAGCTTGGAGACTGCCTCGGCTGTGGCCTGAGCCAGAAACTTCTCTGGCTCAGTGGAGCCAGGTTGTGTAGTGGTTTGTAGCATGGCGCTTGTTGAAGGTGTAGCATTATTTGCTTATCTTTCTTATCTCTTTGATATTTTTCATGTGGGGAAATGAAAACTTGGATAATACTAAAAATCCAGGGATGCTGATATCAGTTATACTACATGCACTAGAAGCTGCAGAACATGAGGGATAATTCACCCAGAATACATGATGTTATCCTTGGTATTTATATTGTGGCAAAACATGCCTGAACACATTTCTCTTCAAAACGTAAGGAACAATCATTTTGGTTGGACCATGTAGGGTATCATTGATTCTGCAATGCTTGATTAGGATCACCAGTATCGTCAATATAGTAGAGCTTTTCAAAAATGTTCAGTATCCACAAGGTATATGAGGATGTGTCTGAGTAAACTGGGTGTTCAATACAATTGCGATATCACCCTCATATGCAGCTGAGCCGTGGTATAACTATTGGTCTTACAGTCATGTTGCAGAAAAAATATGACTACTTTATACCCAGGCCTAGGGTTACTCACAGACCCTCACCATTATATGGCCACCAGAAGGAGGTGAATCTGGCCTTTGTCATCCAAAGTCATATACGATGGTAAGCTGTGTTGTGCTACCTATTTTCAATAACTATGATGCAGCCCGTCTTCAACCTGGCTACACAGGATGGAATTAGGTTTGTGACATGAAGTTGCCTGCACGTCTGTCAGAAGAGGTTTCTTGCATCAAACCTCATCTATATATATTTCAGCCCTAGGCTGCTAGCAATATACAGCTCCCAAAACCGGCCTCATTGTGGTTGATCAAAGGATGACCGTGTGGTGTAGATGGAGGAGGTCACAGTCTGCCTGCAGATCTAAGCCCGAAAACTCCTGTGGCATAGTACAAATTCAGGAATTATTATGCCAGAATCATTTTAATAGTAAGTGGATGACAGTAGATTGAGGTGTGCAGTTCAGGAGAGCAGCTTCCATGCTTCTTGTCGATATAGCGGCCAATGGGAAGTCCATAGCTTTTTCAAGTCTCAAACAATGTATTTTTTATTTTCTATGTAGAGGGATGTTTACAATGTTTGCTACTACTTCCAGAACAGGTCTTGTACTTATTTGTGTCACAGTTAGTTGAACTGCTACACCTTCTTCTATCATGCCATCAACACTAGAATGCAACTCTTTAGGGTTCAGTCTTCTATCCGGACACTTCAGACATTGACACTATTACGGGCAAGAGTTGACTGGTGCAGATAAATCAATAAACTGGGCTAGATAGAATTGATCAACAATTAATGCGGTAAATTGCTAGCAGGAAAGTTGAAAGGACAATTAGAAATAACCATTTTTCATCCAACCAAAATTTCCAGGATAGACAACAAAGGAGTTTCTTAGTTTTGCAGAAACCTTCAAATCATATTATAAGTGCCTATACAATTTGCCTTGTGGCCATAAGGCCTTTCATGAACAATTTTTCAGGTAATATATACATTCCTCTTTGCTCTCTAGATTGTGCCTGATTCAGTCAGAGGAGCTGGGAGATGGTATTTCTGATGAGAAGGTTTGGGCCACAATTAAACACATGTTCTCTTGGAACTGCCTGGTCCGGGACGACATTCCATAAAATATTCTGTTGCACTTCCCCCCCATATTAATTTGATTATTTAAAGGCATTCCAAAACAGATTCAGAACAATAGATACTTGACTGAGGCATTTATTGCAGTTCTTCCCAAAAATGGAAAGGATCCAAAGTTGTGCCCAATATGTACAACAATTTCCCTGACTGAATTTGGATATAAAATTATATGCAAAGGTGTTGACCACCAGGCTTTAGCAACTTCTTTCAGATTTGGTCTGTCTGAATCAAACTGGGTTTGTTCCTGGTAGGGAGGCCAGAGATAATACCATAAAAATGATCTATCTATTGACATAGGTCCATTAAACACAGCAGAGCTCTCTCCTTTGGTCTATAGGTGCTGAAAAAGTATTTGATAGAGTAGGCTGGAGGAGACACTTATTATATAATCAGTCCCTTTATCCCTTGAAAAATGGCACTAGGCAGTGATGCACCTTATCAACACTAGTATTTATCTTGATGATAGAATGTCTGGCAGGCATGATTTGCAGTAATGATACGATTAGTAGTATACCTAACTGTTCAATTGAGGAGACGCTAGCATTGTTTGCAGACAACCTTATCTTAATTGTCACGGATCCTTCTACTTCTTTACCTGAAATAATTGCTTAACAGGAGTCTTTTCGCCTACCCTCAAATTTTAAACGTAATATCCGGAAGTCTGAGATCCTGAATATTAACATCCCTCCTTCCCAAACCTTGGGTCTTTGCAAACTGCCACCTTTGAAGTGATCTTCCTCTAAAATTAAATATCTTGGGTATAAAATCATGAAAGCAAGCAGGCAGAACCAGTGGGGAAAAAAGTCTTTATTGAAAGGCCAACGTTTCAGTACAAACCAGAAACTTTACAGGGTATGCTGAAAAACTTTGATAATAAATCCACATCAATGCATTTATTTACACATGGTGACCACTTGTGATAGTAGCCCCTAGGCGCATTCACATTAATTTATTGTATAGAAGTACTGCCGGAGATTCACATAATAAAAAAATATATATATTTTTTTTTTAAAAAGTCCCTTTATGTGCACATGTTCTTGCATGTGATAGTTGGAACAAAAATCCAACATTTTATACTCTTAAAGGGATAGTAATGTTTCACAAAAAACATAACTCCAATTAATCTTCATAGTATTTGAGCCATAGAAAGTGCTATTTCATTACTGTCACAGTTGTAGTTCAACAGAAATTGATTGATAAAGTTTCCCCCTCCCACCCCTTTTACCTAGTGTAAGCCACCTACCCTTAGATGTGGAATCTGGTCACTTGACCAGACAGATCACAGCAAGGGACAATCTTCTTACTGTGAGAACAATGAAAACCCTGCCCCCATTTACAGGTTTTTCAGGTTTTTCCCTTATCTTAATTGAAGATTGTCCCTCTCTGCAATCCACCTAGACACCACCCTGCTGCTCTGAGCTGAGCAGTTACATTAGTATATAGGCCGGGAGGGGATACTTTATCATTTAATTACTCTTGAACTACAGCTCTGACAGCATTGAAATAACACTCTCCAAAGTCCAAATACTATGAATATTAATTGAAGCTGCTTTTATTATGAAACATTACTATCCATTTAAAGTGATAGTATTACTTCAAAATTACTATCCCTCATATTGTAGCCCTTAATAAACTGAGTTAAATGACACCAGCGGCATCTCTCAAACCTTTATGGTTTAAGAGATAGCCGCTTTCAAAGTTTCCTCTCCCCTGCTGTCAGTGTTCTGCTGCCAGCAGGGGAATCCGGTCCCGGGACAGGCGGAGGCTCTTCAGCAGAGCCGATATCTCGTTATGGAAGAAAAAATGATTCATTGAAACAGTCTTATACGTGTTCTTGGTTACCAAGCACATGTAGAAGACTGTTTCAATTAATAATTTTTCCTTCCATAACGAGATATCGGCTCTGCTGAAGAGCCTCCTCTTGACTCAGAGACCAGATTCTCCTGCTGGCAGCAGAACGCTGACAACAGGGGAGAGGAAACTTTGAAAGCGGCTATCTCTTAAACCATAAAGGTCTGAGAGATGCCACTGGTGTCATTTAACTCAGTTTATTAAGGGCTACAATATGAGGGATAGTCATTTTGAAGTAATACTATCCCTTTAAGTCATGTTTTGAGCATATAGGATATTGCATTGCAGTAATAGTGTCTCTCCTTTCAGACTTGGTGACATCTCATACTTTATCAGTTTATTGTGTTCTCTTGGACTTGCTATTCTGTCATTAGATTGAGTGATACTAGTCTCAGTTACCTACCTTATGAAGCTATTATCGACACTAGGATAAAAGGGACAGGAGTGAAACTTTTTTCAGCAGTTGTAGTTATCTATTCATTCAGTTGCACATTTAAAGAGATAGTTTATGTTCCAAAATAAAAGCAGCTCCAATTAATTTTCATAGTATTTGGGCCATGGAGAGTGTTTTTTCAATACTGTCAGAGTTGTAGTTCAAGAGTAACACTGCTCACCTCAGAACAGAAAGGTAGTGTCCAGATGGCTTGTAGAGAGGGACAATCTTCAATTAGCATAAGGGAAAAACCTGAAAAACCTGTCAAGAGGGGCAGGGTTTTCCTTATGTTCACAGTAAGAAGATTGTCCCTTGCTAGGAGCTGTCTGGTCTTAAGACCAGATTCCACATCTCAGGGGAGGTGGCTTACGCTAAGTAAAAGGGACAGGAGGGGGATACTTTGTCATTCAATTACTCTTGAATTACAACTCTGACAGTACTAAAATAACACTCTCCATGGCCCAAATACTATGAAGATTAATTGGAGCTACTTTTATTTTGAAACATTACTATCCCTTTAACTGTCATGAAAACTATAAGATCATAGAAAATTCTAAATGGGAAAATGCTCCGTGGCAACTTCGTGGAGGTCCACAGTTGGTCAGTTATGAAGTCATAAGTGGCCCCTGGGCCCCATGTTGTACATATTTGTTCTAGGGAATAGTTTATCCTTGCCACCTACTCCCCTGCAGCTTCCAAAGGATAAAGTAAGGTAAGAGAGATAAGGAGAACAAAATAAAATAATGAAAAATGTAGGTGGATAAGATGTCACAAGCAATAAGATCTCAAGATTAATCATATTTATACTTCTAAACACACAAGCTTTCTACTGTAAGTCAACAATAATCTAGGTATGGTGTCAGTAGCCAACCAATACCATTTATTTAAAAAATGCTGTTTTGTTTATCATGGAATGTAACCATTCTATACTTAGCTATATCCCACTGAAGAAAAATATATGAGTTGATACCTTAACCTTGAAGCATAGCATTTTTTTAAATATATAAAATAAGAAAATTAAGAGTGCTAGGTGCAGATGGAGTATGCAGTTGCTGATTAATCTGGCCACATTCCCTCCAGTCTTGAAAGAAAAGGGGAGAATGATCTGGGGAAATGTAAGTTTCAATGTAGTAATTTACAGTCTCATAATCAAGGTATAATACCTATATTTTATATTTATTGCATAGAGATAAAATACAAAGTACTATAAAAATTAAGACATGCAAAATTTAGACCCAATTTTTACATTTTTTATTGAAAACAAATAATTTTTATCTGCAAGATACTCTTGAATCCTGCTGTGGAAACTAGCTAAACAGATAATGACCCAAAATAAATAAGACACATCAGAAAGCAATGACATATCTGTATTAATAAATAGCTCAGTAGAGGGTTCCCTCATTAATCTTTGTCCTTCATCCACTCTGCTGAATCTTATTATTCCATTTACACTCAGATTTAAATTGGAACATTGCTGCTTTTTCATTGAGAAATGTTTTTCTGCCCATTGATTTACTCACTTGTCATTTTTCATTATCAGTGTCTTGTTTGGTCTGTGTAAGGTATGGGGAGAATTTGTGTAATAAAAGAATTAGACTAAAATTACTCCCAGTACTAAGTGTGTTATATATATATATATATAGATATATATACTTATCATTCATACAAATAAAGATTTAAGTATAAATCAATTTTTGTCACTTTAAAAACAATTGCTTAGTAGTACTGTAAACAACAAAACCTGTTTTTCAACATTATGTTGTAGGGTATTGATTATCACAATATTATAATGATTGTCGAAATGAGTTGCATTGCCTTGTATGATGTTAATTTACAATTGTGCCAAAAAGAATTATTAATATATTCAGAGTACAAAGAAAAAAAAAGCAACACAAAATATAATGCATTGATACTAGTCTGATCTGCAGCCTGATCCTGCATACTATATAATACTAAAGAGGTGAACTTTTGAATCTTGCAACCAAAATAGAAAATGTCACAAGGAATAGGCATGTCCAAAGCAAAGATACATACCTGAGGGAAAGAAAAAACTAAATGGGACATGCAAAGAGTAAGGGTGCTCAAAATGATATACAAATTGTAAGACAAATGTATTGATACATCTCAAAAAGATTCATACATTATGTAGCTTACCATCTGTAAGAAAAAGTAATGCAAAATATATTAGTGGAATCTCAGCAGTCCAATGTACTGTCTTTCTTATGCCCCTTCTACATGTTTGACACAACACAGCAATGCTAAGTTATGTCACCAGTAGTGAAAGGTAACATTCAGCATGGGAACTTAGCAAAGTCCAGCATACTGCAGCATTACTGTGTTTCCTCAGGAAATCAGTAAAGTAATGTCTGCATTGCAACCAATGGAGCCACAGGCAGACCTTGCATTGCAACCTCCAATGAATGGCTGACCTACATGGGTTCCAACCAGTAGTATTACTGTGTTTCCTCAGGAAAGCAGTAAAGTAACAATAAGGAATGTCTGCATTGCAACCTATGGAGCCACAGGCAGACCTTTCATTGCAACCTCCAATGAATGGCTGACCTACATGAGTTCCAACCAGTAGTATTGGGGATGACCCACTGTGTATTTTCGGTAATACTCACAGGCTGTTTTCAATGGTTTTCTAACATTCTAGCTGCTAATTTCCTAATTGCAACATTAACCCTTTGAGTGCCAGTGGGGTACTCAAAGCATTGCTTTGCAATGCGTTCTGCACCCCTCTGGTAATCAAAGGGTTAATACGTTGTTAACTAAATTCCCCGTTCCAGTATGTTACAATTTTACTGCATTATGCACACTATGCTTTTCTGAAAAGAAACAACCTGTGTTGCACCTCCTAATGGCAGAGGTTCCCATAGGTTGGAACTGTACAGGCTATATGTTTGAACATCTCCACAAACATCAGAAAGTCATCAATAATTGGAGATTATGCTAACGTAGTGTACAGATAATCTTAATTTTAATAATGACAGGAGGCGAATATTTTGCTATACTTCCTATACTTTAAACTCCAATAGCAGCACAGGATACAACAACCAATCAAAACCAAGAAAACTCAACCCATATAAACCCTGGAGCAGATAGGCCACTCCTCTTTCTTTGAGTAACCATGAGCAAACAGAAAGGGAACTAATAAACTCGCTCTAGTCGCCCTTCAGACCAGCACTTGACAAAACCTGCAGACATCTTCATCCAGAGGCCATCTGCCCAGGAAAAGTCACACTGAAAAAAAGAGAAAACAAATGAAAGACTAATGGCAGGAAAAACGTACTCCATACAAATATGAGACACAATACAGTGCATAACAATGTCGGCAATGAAAAACCTGTCATTAACGCATAATCCCTCATCTGAACTCCCGCTCCCCCCCAAATACTTACCTTACAGGTAGGGTAAACCAAGGGAGGGTAGGGTGGGAAAATATTCGCCTCCTGTCATTATTAAAATTAAGATTATCTGTACACTACGTTAGCATAATCTCCAATTTTACTACATGACAGGAGGCCTCATATTTTGCAATTTTAACGCTGTGAATGAAAAAGCACCTGAGACGCATGCTCCGCCGGACGAAAATAGAAAGTACGAAACGTATGTTCTCTAGACCAATCAGCAGCCCGTAAAATGTCTGAAATGGAAGCCCCAGCCGAAGCTGCCTGGGAGGCCGCCGCACCCCTAACTGAGTGGGCTCCAAAATTAGTATCCACACCCGCTAGAGATAACACCCAACGGATCCATCTAGCGAGGGAGATAACTGATACCGGCCTATGCGGACGAACGTAAGAGATCAAAAGTTGACCCGTCTGCGAAAATCGCAAAGCGGAAGTAACCTGCACGTACTGGAGTAGAGCCTCTACCACACACAATTGAGGAACTTCCCTAAAGAAGGGATAAAAGACGGATGAAGAATCCGTCTATGTGCGTCTGGAAATTGAAAAGGACACCCCTTCCGGAAGGATAGAGAACCCATTCACATCAAACGCTCGAACATCAGCCACACGCCGAAAAGAAACTAAACACAATAACAACGTCAATTTAGCCAAGAGCTGACGGAGTGACAAAAACTAATTCCGAGGCCAAGTTCTGAATAACCCCAACACCTTATCGACATCCCAAAACGTAGAATATTTGGGTACCGGAGGTCTCGACATTTTGATGCCCCTCAACAAACGACAGACCAAAGGGTCTTTACCGACCGGAAGACCTGCAACTGGAACATGCGCCGCTGAAATGGCGGAACGCATAACGTTAATAGAGCGATAAGACAAACCATTGACAAAACGAGAAGACAAGAAATTCAAGATTGCAGGCACAGGTGCTGTAAAGGGATCGCAACCCCTCTCCACACACCAGCCAAGCCAGGAGGACCACGCGGAAAGATAACATCTCCGTGTGCCAGGAGCCCATGAGTACCACAAAAGGTCTCTAGTTTCCTGCGATAACCCGTCGACTGACCAGGAACCCCTGAAATCGCCCAGGCCACCAGAGGCAGCCGATCTTGCAGCACCAGAGGATGTGGTTCGCCCCGATGATCCGTGAGCAACAGCGGAAAAAACGGAAGAAGAAGAGGATTCTGATAAGATAGCTCCAGAACCTCCGGAAACCAAGCCTGACTGGGCCACAACGGTGCCACCAACAGTAACTCCACTTTCTGAACACGTACCTGATGAAGTACCCTCGCCAGCATCGCAAACGGAGGAAAAGCATACGCTCCTGTCACGGGCCACACCTGCAGAAACGCGTCCACCGCTTTGCACTCCGGATCCGGAAGCCAACTGAAGAAATCTGGAAGTTGCCTGTTGGTCCTGGAAGCAAAAAGATCCAGCGTGAGAGGACCCCTGCTGAGACAGAGCTGCCGGAACACCGTCACGTCTAGTTTCCAGTCGCTGCTGTCTCGCCAGTGTTGAGAGAACCAATCTGCCGTGAAATTCTACGCCCCCGGCAGATATTCGGCCCTTAGAGCAATGTTGCGCTGGAAGCAAAACCGGTAAAGATCCTTCGCCGCCTCCGTTAAGTCTCGCGACCGAGCCCCCCCTAGCTTGTTGACATACTGCACCGCCGAAACGTTGTCCATGCGTAACAGGATGCAGCAATCTGACTTGTCCTTGGCGAAGCTGCGAACGGCAAAGGACCCCGCAATCAGTTCCAGGCAGTTGATGTGCAAACCTTCTTCTGCCTCCGACCATGGTCCGCCTGTGGAGAAAGCCTTGCAATGGGCTCCCCAACACCACAGACTGGCGTCGGACTCTACCACAAAATCCGGTACCGGGCCGAACACTGCCCTGGCGTTCCAGGCCTGCATATGCAGAAGCCACCACCGGAGTTCCGCTCGAGCGTCTTGAGAGAGCACAATTGGATGATCGTAAGAGCGACCCTGCCGCAAATGTAGAGCCTTCAAGCGTTGAAGAGCCCTGTAGTGAAGAGGACCAGGAAAGATCGCTTGAATGGATGAAGAAAGAAGGCCCACCAGCCGGGCGAGCCCTCTCAACGGAATCTGTTCTTGCCTCAAGATCTTCCGAATTTCCTTGCGAATAGCCATCACTTTGGACATAGGGAGACGAAGAAGACACTGAAGTGAATCGATTTCGAACCCCAAAAATTGAACCATTTGAGACGGTTCCAGCGCCGACTTGACCCTGTTGACGATGAACCCCAAAGATTCCAGAAAGCTCACCACAAAGCGAGTCTGAAACCGAAGCCTGGAGATATCGTTGCAAAAAAGCAACAAATCGTCTAGATAAATGAGGCAACGAATACCGAGCGACCGCAGCCTGGACACCACCGGTTTCATCAGCTTCGTGAAACACCACGGAGCCGAACTGAGACCGAATGGCAGACAAGTGAACTGGCAAGGGAGACCCTGCCAGCGGAACCGGAGAAACTGACGACAACTCAGATCGATGGGGACAGATAGATAAGCATCCTTGAGATCCAGACGAGTGAACCAATCCCCCTGAACCAACAGATCTCTCAACAGATGAATTCCTTCCATCTTGAAATGCCGATATATCACGAACGAATTGAGATCTCTGAGATTGATGACGGGACGAAAATCCCCTGTCTTCTTCCGGACGAGGAAAATGTTGCTGAAGAAGCCGGACTCGTCTGGAGCTAGTTGCACAGCGCCATTTGAAAAGAGAGATTGAATCTCGGCATCTATAAGCGCCTGATCTGCCGCTGGTAACACCTGAACTGGAGGCCGAACCACCTGCACAGGGGGGGAATAAAATTCTATGGCATACCCTACAACAGTCTGTAGGACCCAAGCATCTGAAGTAATTGTCTCCCATACCTGCACATGAGAAGCAATCTTGCCTGCAGTGAAAACATTTGGAACAGAGACAGGAATGAGAGGGTAACTCACCGGAAGAGACACGGCCACGTCCTCTGCCTTTCTGACCCCTCGCACGGTCCACGCCTCTGGTGTATGATGTAGTACGGAAGGAGTTGGACGGGAAAAAGTTGGTGGAAGGTGGAGTGAACCTGGAGCCTGTTGACCAAAATCTGCTGGCGGCACGGCCCCGCTGCCGGCCAGCTCTCCCAAAAACACCCCTGGAGGAGGGTGGACGAAAGACTTGCCTCATAGAGGATTGGGCCTTGTTCAAGGTGGTGTACAAATTAACATGGCGTTTCAGCTCCACAATGAAGGGATCCCCAAACAGCAGGCCATTGGCGGAAGGACCAAGCTCCTTAGCTCCCAAGTCGGCCAGCTTTGCGTCGATGCGCAGCAGAGCAGCCTTCCTCCTTTCCGTAGAAATAGCGGTATTGGCGTTACCCAGTAAACATACAGCGCGTTGGGCCCATTCTCTGATGGCATCCGCATCCAAAGGCTCCCCTTCCGATAAGGCCAAATCAGAAAAGCATAGGATTTTTGCCAGAGGTCCCAGTACATCCAGGAGCTTATCTTGGGCGGATTTCAGCCCTTTCTCAATCCCTTTGCGAGGATCTCGGCCAGATCGGGACATGAATGTAAGAACAGTCTGGTCGAAATCCGGGGTCAGCGCCACCTTGTCTGGAAGAACAGATCTTGGACATTCCGCCCTCAAGCGACTCCGCACCTCACGATCAAGGGGATGCCGCAGCCAGAAGTGGACATAACGGGATAGGTGATCCGGAAGGTTCCATTCCGAGGAACGCGGATGACGGATGAATCGACGATCAAACAACCTGACCCCTTTGGCATCTAAAAAACCTTCCTCATCAGGACAAGAAGAACCAGAAGCACCTCTGGACGGGAACGAATCAGGGACCACCGACTCTTTCACATAAGCGGAGCCAGAATCCTGATGTGAAATCCAACAATCATCATCCTCAGAGGCCGAACCTTTGGCTTGCCATTCATCGACCACCGCCAAAGGAGAAGGAGAAAGGTCTACGTCTGGAAGGTGGGAAGACGGGAAATCAGCATATTCATCAGCCAGCCTCACTTTCTTTGCAGGTGACTTCCCCTTGGAACCTCCCGCCGAAGCATCTTGACGTCCCCGCTTGGTCAAACGGCCATCGTCAGAGGCAGGGGAAGGCAGACGATCGTCGTCAGCACGGGGAAGGTCCCCAGAGGAAACAGATGGAGAACGGGACAGCACACGGGCCAACACCTTCTCCACCGAAGCAGCCACCGCGGCATCAATCAACGCGTGAAAGTCCGTAGACTCAGCCATCTACGAAAGAACAAAGTGCCCAGTAAGCACCAAGATAACTCCCAGAGGATGACCCCCTGGTACCTCAACTGGGGCTCACCCAGACTTAGCAACAAGCCTCTTAGACTCAAATGGGGCTACCGGGTTGACAGGAAAGTAGTAAACCCCAAAAGAAGGTTACTGAAATTTTTTTTTTTTTTTTTGTGGAATTGTGTAGTAACTATATAGGGAAAAACCCCAGCCAACAAGGAAAACGGGGGCTCATCCCTGTATGAAACGTGAGAAGGGCCAAACCTAAGCAAGGTACATGGCCAGAAACCCACTGCATAAAAGCAGCAAATATGAGGCTTATGATAAAGCCCAAAAAAGGGGCTCACCCAAGTCAACCTGTAGGGGCTCACCCTAAGCAACCTCCAAAGGGAGAAAGCGTTTGTAAAGAATTATGGGTTTTTTTTTGGGTTTTTTTTTGTTTGTTTTTTTTTATTATTTGTTATATTAGTGTGTAAAGACTAAGAGGTGTACACCAGGAGAAAATAACAGGGGCTCACCCAAAGTACAGCATGAATACATATGCAACTACTAGGTTTATTAAACATGAAGACAAAGAGTGGAAAAATCCAGAGCCACGGCTGAGCTGTAAAGTCTCAGCAGGAGATCTGTGAACAGTAGGGAGGCAGGGGCTCACCCCGCGTTTTGACAGAGAAACAGTACCCCCTTGCAGAGCTCCGTGACCGGAGCCACCCGGACACGGAGGAGCAATAGGAATATGGCCGCCGAGAATCTCGTGTAAAACGAGATTCAAGATGGCCGCCGAACCTAGCAAACGGTCCGCGGACCGCAACTGCCACAAGCCGACAGGCGGGGAGGCGAGATGCAGCGAACAACCCTGCAGCAGCCACAGTCAAACCTACGCCAACCCCAGCACCGCCCCAGACACGTTTTAGAACTAGCGGACGGCAAGCACACACACCCCTTTAGCACTGTATGATACCTTCAGTAATCAATCTTAAGCTAGGGGAAAAATAATAAGAGGAACCGTGGGATACTAAGGGCAATGAGGGAGGAATAAAAAACCCCTGTTAAAACGGAAACGGCCTAAACCCAGGGAACCCTTGCCAGGGCCAAACTACTGAGGAGGACAACCCCCCCCACACAGGCAAACAGTAACGTATCCCAGGTAAGAAACACATTTTACATGAATAGTACTATAAACGTATTAAAAAATGATCCAAGAAACAGACAGAATACACTGACCTGTGCAGCCTTTGGAGCAGCAAAGAAAGAGGAGTGGCCTATCTGCTCCAGGGTTTATATGGGTTGAGTTTTCTTGGTTTTGATTGGTTGTTGTATCCTGTGCTGCTATTGGAGTTTAAAGTAAAGGAAGTATAGCAAAATATGAGGCCTCCTGTCATGTAGTAAAATTATCTGTCACAGTAACCAAGAAGCAGCACTAAGGAAGAATACGCTGCAAACCCAGTCAAACCCACACACCAGTAGGTTAAGTAGGGTGCTAGAGATTGTAGATAGGAAACATTGACAGCTCAGTTCCAGCCTTGCTGTGTCCTAAGCATAAACAAATGTCTTTACTGTTTAGTTAGTAAGAATTTCTGTGTAGATTTTATTTAATAAACAAAATTATTTCACTGGAATTCTAACTGTTGCCCCAGCAGTATTAACCCTTACCTTGATGTCGGAGGTCCAGCCATGTCCTGGTAACCCTGGTCGTCCTCTCCACTGCCACCTATGAAAAAGACCCCCTTCATCCTGCTCAGACAGTTGTCTGAGGCAGAATTAGGGAAATATGAACAGGGAATGGCTTTAATATGTCCATCCCTATTCAAATAAGTTCCTAGGCTCCCGAGCAGAACATTTTTAGCAAAAAGTGCAGATTTACTGCTTTTTCCCATCTAGCTCATTGCACTGAAATCAATGGTAAGACAGAATTTCCCCACCATGTGGCAAATTTCCCTTCTTTTCCCATAGGCATAGTATAAAAGGGGTCAGGTTCCCGCAGCATGCTATTCTGTGTTTGTTATCATGAGACAAAGTAGCACAATGTTTGAGCTCGAGAAGATAGGGAATCTTATAGGCAGGAAATGTGTTCTCTGTGTTAGGATAGTCTGAGGGCACTCTGGGTGGAGGAATGTTTAGGGAGAAAGGAGGTTTACCCAAAATACCTCAAAATATTGGTTGAATGAGGCAGGATGTTTTCTCTGAGTTAGGGGAGTCTGGAGGTGTATAAAGGTAGCAAAGGAGATTTACCACAAATACCTCAAACCTTTGCTTGACTGACTGGGAAGACACATGCAGCTGTATCTAAGATCCTTCCTGATCTGGCTTTTATCTCTGTGTTAGTGGAGTCTGGAGAAGAATAAGTTGAAAGAGGAATTTTGTTCACAGTGATGGGGCAGGTTAAAAAAAGTTCAAAATAGTTCAACTGATGGATGACAGAGACAGGGACCTTGACATGAGCTATGACTAATGCAAACTGACACTACAAAAAATAGAGTATTTTGTAAAGGACAAGACATCAGGCACAATCAGTTTTTATGTGTTCTTCTCTGTAAAAATACACACATATTACTACTGTCCAGCAAATTAACTAGGGGCAGGGGGAAGGCGAAAGGAGTAAGGGTAGTGCAGGGACGTGTTAGTAAAGTGGTAGTACAAAAACTGACTATAGCCAAGGATTATGTAGCATGTGTAATAAAAGATGATGATCCTTGTCCTCCTGAGGAGGCAGTTTTGTCCCATAAAAAGTACCATCACTGCCACAGCAATATTAAAAATAACATCTAAGAATAGTGACGATGACAGTGAGTCACATTCTAGTGGTGATGGCATAATGGAAGAAGATATAGCAGTTCAACAACAGACTGCTCACAGCGAGACAAACAAGTACAAGAGACACCTGTCCTGAAAGTAGTAGTGGACATATTGAAACTAACAGAAAAGTAAAATAAATTTTTTGAGACTTCAAAAAGCCTAGAGGCATATAAAGGTAGTGGGGAAGAAGAGGCGGGCGATGCAGAGGATGCTAACCTAATTACTGATGATGATGTTGATTTAGAATGTATCTCCTCTGCATTCTCCTCTTCTTCAGAAACAGATAAAGTTGAGTGTGAAAGAGATGATGACATGTTCAGAAAATTGGCTGAAAGGCAAAGGCCCAAACTTCCACCACTGTAAAGGAGCACTGTGCCTGTTTATAAACTGTTTGGGATAACAACTGGAAAGTTTGACTTTATATTCATTTTGTTTCATTACTATATGTGAATATCTGTCTTTGCCTTAGTATAAAATTTAAGTTGTCATCATTTTATTATGTGAATCGTCTTATCTTCCTTTTTCTAACCTTTTCCAGTTTATGTGAGGTGCTTTACCTCTTTCATTTTAGTCTTTATACACTGGTATGATTTTATATATTCTTTATGCCCGATTTTACCTCAACATCCTTTTCTCAGACTGTTTGTTTCCTGCGGCCGGCCGAATCTCGCGCATGCGCATGTAGCAGGATTTCACTCTGCTTTCCTGCTCATTCTGACTAACGGCTCCGTTTGGAGCCCCCTTTTCGGTGGAATCTTCACGCGGTTCGCTTAATTTAGTTACTGACTATTATCTCTTGCATCTATGACCATTATATTCTGTTTAATCAAAGTTCTGGATTTTATACCCTAGCGGCGGCCATTTTGTTTAAGGGCAATGCCCTACAATTCAGTCCTGCGCATGCCCAAGTTACCTCAGCTGTCAACACCATTTTGTGACGACCTGTGGTAACTACAGACGCTTTTTTCTTCTGCCTTACAGCTATTCTAATATTATTCACTTCTGTTTTACCTTTCAGTCCTTTTTATTACAGTTTTTATTAATTATTTATTTGGGATTTTCATCCATATTATTATTTACATTTATTTAATGTATTTTCTGTTGATTTACTACTTGTGCTTCAATATGTCTCACAAACAAATAGTCTCCCCTATTACACCCCAGAAAGGTAATATGATTCCGGCTCATTTTATTGTGGATGACAATGTCTCTAATAATTCTGATTCTCAAGAGGCAATAACATTTACTAAGTCTAATGATGATCACATTCAAAACTTAATGGATCAAACAGTTAGTAAATCTGTTTCTAATGCTATTGTATCTTGCATGAACCAAATGACTGAGACTTTGGCAAAATCTTTGTCTGATTCTTTAAACCAGAATAAAATGAATAAGCCTCTTACGAAGACTATTATACCCCAGTCTATTGGTAATAAGAGTTTGTCTGACTCCTCTCCTGAGAGAACTGAACAGAAAAAACTGGGGGTAAAAAGAAGTTTGTGAAGCACTGTTCCTCTGAAAGAAAAACAACACATTTTCAAAAAGACAAAACTAGTACAACTAGTAGGAAATCATGTGGAGCAAACTCGCAAAAAAGAACCTCAGCTCGGGAGGATGGAGTGCCGAGTAAAAGAAATAAGGTCAGGTGCAAACCTGATTCCTTTTGCTTGGATTCATTTACTGATGAATCAAGTGATGATTATGAGGAACTCAAGGGTCAAACTTCTGACATAGAAGTCTCTGATGAATCAGAGGTCAATAATGATTATGATGTTGATGATGTTGACGATAATGTGGTCCTAGATGAGGTGGGTAACCCTCTTTTCGATCCTGAAGGCATTAAACATCCTAGGTCCTCAGAATGGGTGCCTAAGGATCATGTGGCCAAATACATCGAATTATGGGTTAGGAAAGCTCTAGATATAAAATCTCGAAACAAATTCAGACCTTCCATAAATAAGATATGTGACACCCCTCTTATGGACCCACCAATGGCTCAATATATAGCCAAGTCAGGGAGAGACC